>CAWUFW010001890.1:0-1200000 GCA_963921515.1 Calotriton arnoldi
CCAGATATCGAAACTTTTTATTTTTGAATTTCTCAGGAACTACTGAACGGATTTACACCATTTAACAAAAAGACTCTTTCTGAACCAAGGGCTACCTTTTTGTCAAATTTGGTGTAATTCTGTTCAGCAGTTCGGGCTGTAGCTTTGTCTTTTTTCTCTGCCCCCGCTTTACGAATCACCCCGAAACTTTGTAGACAGGAGCTGACCGGAGCGGGCCACTAGTTTTGAAAATTTCGCGAAGATTCGTCAACCGGCGCCAAAGTTATTGGGAAAACAAAAAACGCTTTTCCTATGGAAACTAGGTCCTAACTATAACTGCCTACTGGCGACCGCCAGTAGGTAATATATATATTACTTAGTTATAGTTAGGACCTCGTTTCTATTCAAAAAGCGTTTTTCTTTTGCCAATATCTTTAGCGCCGTTTGACGAATCTTCGCAAAATTTTCAAAACTAATGGTTCGCTCAGGTCAGCACCTGTCTTAAACATTTTGGGGTGATTCGTCAAGTGGGGGCCAAGAAAAAAGGGGGGTCCCAAAACACGTTTTCTCCATGTTAATTTCCATAGGAAACTTTAGAGAAAGCTACAGCCCGAACTTCTGAACGAAATTACACCAAATTTGGTTCAGAAAGCACTCTTTTTGTTAAATGGTGTAAATCCGTTCAGTAATTCCTGAGAAATTCAAAAATAAAAAATATCGATATCTGGTGACCGAGGAGGATCCGCGAACCCTCCCGAGCACGAGCTTCATTCTCATTGGCTGCCAACACTCCAAACCAAAAAGTGTTGGCAGCCATCTTGTGACTTTGTAGAACCGAGTAACAAGAAAAAATGTGGAAAAACAGAAAAGGGGACTGGGTAGACCCCCAGAGCCCAAAAAAACATTTTTTGTAAATAAAACAATTTGGCGGGATTCGCGAATTCCGCCGAAAAAAAAAAACCGCAGTGCGGGCTCCCGCACTTAATGAGCCCCCGGGTGGGCCAGGTCCGGGGGGCAATGAGCATAATATATGTGGGGGCTGCGTGGGCCCCTGCAGCCCCGGGGACCGCCACCTCCCCGGGGCTTTATTAATAATGTGCAGGGGCACGCGGCCCCCCCACAGCCCCGGGGACCGCCACCTCCCCGGGGCTTTGCAATAAAATGTGTGGGAGGGGCTCCTGCCCCCCCACGCTGCCCCAGGGACTGCCACCTCCCCGGGGCTTCAATTTATATGATTCGGGGGGGGCCTCGCGGGCCCCCAAGCCCCGGGGACCACCATCTCCCTGGGTCTTCAATTTAAATAAATAAGTGTGGGGGGCTCCTGCCCCCCACACTGCCCCGGGGACCACCACCTCCCTGGGGCACTAATTATGGTAATGAGGGGATCCGTTGCAGACCCCCGACCCCAGGGACCACCACCTCCCCGGGGCTGTGTTTACATTGTGAGGGGGGTCACGCGGCCCCCCTGGAGCCCTCCTGGGTCCTGGGGACCATCACCCCCCACGGCCGGCTCCAGCAATGTCCCGGTGTGTCCACCCCCAAGACATTGCAGTTTGCAATGACAGGGCGGGAGCATGGCTCCCGCCCTGTCATTGCAAACTTCTGCTTTGCTTCGTGGAAGCGAGAGCTGGTGGGGCGAAGAGGTCCTCTTGTGTTCTGAGAACCTCAGGACTAAAGTGGACTTCATCCCCCGGGCAGCAGTGCCCCAGGAGGCGAGTTTGCAGAGTGGTGTAAAAAGGGGGCGTGGCCTCGGAACACTCTCAGCAATCCAGCTGTGTGGGGCTTACTGGAGGTACCTGGTGGGCTAGTTGGCCCCCAGGGACCCTCAGGATTCAAGGGGACTTAATCCTCCAACCCAGAACGCACCAGGAGGTGCGTTTGCAGAGTGGTGGAGAAAGGGGGCGTGGCCTGTGTCCACCTGTCAGCAATCCCACTATCTGGGACATACTGGAGGTATCAGGTAGGCTAGTTGGCCCCTAAGAACCCCCAACAGTGAAGGGGACTTTAATCCCCATCCAAGAGCGTGCCAGGGAGTGCGTTTGCAGAGTGGTGGGGAAAGGGGGCATGGCCTGCTATGAGAAGTTAGCAATCCTGCTGTGTGGGACTTACTGGAGGTAATAGGAGGAGTAGTTGCCCCCAAAGATGTCCTTAGGGGCTGACTACCCCTCCTGTCACCTCCAGTAAGTCTCACACAGTGGGATTGCTAAGAGGTCTCCGGAGGCCACACACCCCTTTCTCCACCACTCTGCAAATGCACCTCCTGGCACACTACGGGTTGGGGGATGAAGTCCACCTTATTCCTGAGGGACTTTGGGGGCCAAGAAGCCCTCCTGGTACCGCCTGTAAGTCCTACGCAGCGGAATTCCTGAGCGCTGGTCGGAGGCCCAGCACCCTTCCTCCACCACTCTGCAAACGCAACTACTAGTTAAAGAAGCATTTGCAATGTAATAGGTCTCGCATTTGCGAGAGTTAGAGCTATTGGCGTTGTAAATGTAAAAGTTTTTTACTAATGCTTTTTGGAGTGGAGTGGATGTACGTTGTGTGTAGTGGAATTATGTGGTATGTTATGTTATGTTAATGGTTTTTGTAAAGGGCGACAGCTGCCCCAGCAAAGAGGCGTCCTGGCACTGACAGCAGTGAGGTGGACAAGATCAGGGAGTGCAGTGAAATTATGTGGATAGAAAATATGTGGTATTTAGTGAATAGGAATTATGTAAAGTGGGATTATGCGTTATGGAGAGTAATTATGTGGTATGGTAGTCTGTGTTGTGGAGTGGTAACCTCAGGTTTAGTCTTCCTCGTTTCCATAGAAGCTAAACTATGAACTCAATGAGACAAAAAAAAGGAATCACTGAGGAGCACTTCTGGACCTAGTCAGAGGTATGAGCAGGGCCACTGGAATTATGCGACTGTTTGGCTGCACCGTCTTTCGAACAATTATACATTTTCCGCATTAGCCACATAATCCATCATCTGGTGCCTAATCTGCACATTTGAACAAAAAAAAAGCCTTGTTTCTAGCTCAAACGGCTCAACCGTTACCAAAAATGCAGCGACAAGTGTTACAGCGTGGTGGAAGGCCCTTTGCAAACCTAGAATGGTCACCTGTTACTTATTGCTAAATGTGGGTGTTAAATTGGTACTAATGGTGTGCAAGCCACTCTTGCTTCTTTCTGCTCCTCTCTTGCCTCTTTCTGCATTTCTGTAGCTTCTTTCTGTACCTTTCTTTCTTTTTTTGCACTTCTTTTGCCTCTTTCTGAACATCTCTTCTACTTTCTGCACCTCTCTTGCCTCTTTCTGCACCTCTGTTGCCTCTTTCTGCACCTCACTTGCTTCTTTGTGCACCCCTCTTGCCTCTTTCTGCACCCCTCTTTCCTCTTTCTGAACCCCTCCTGCCTCTTTCCGCACCTCTGTTCCTTCTTTCTGCACTTCTGTTGCCTCTTTCTGCACCTCTCTTGCCTCTTTCTGCACCTCTGTTGGTTCTTTCTGCACTGCTCTTGCTTTTTTCTGCACCTCTCTTGCAAATTTCTGCACCCCTCTTGCCTCTTTCTGCACCCCTCTTCCCTCTTTCTGCACCTCTGTTGCTTCTTTCTGTACTTCTGTTGCCTCTTTCTGCACCCCTCTTGCCTCTTTCTGCACTTCTTTTGTTTCTTTCAGCACCTCTCTTGCTTCTTTCTGCACCCCTCTTGCCTCTTTCTCTACCCCTCTTCCCTCTTTCTGCACCTCTGTTGCGTCTTTCTGCACTTCTGTTGCCTCTTTCTGCACCCCTCTTGCCTCTTTCTGCACCTCTGTTGGTTCTTTCTGCACTGCCCCTGCTTTTTTCTGCACCTCTCTTGCAAATTTCAGCACCCCTCTTGCCTCTTTCTGCACCCCTCTTCCCGCTTTCTGTACCTCTCTTGCCTCTTTCTGCACCCCTGTTCCCTCTTTCTGCACCTCTCTTGCCTGTTTCTGCACCTCTGTTGCCTCTTTCTGTACTTCTCTTGCCTCTTTCTGCACTTCTGTTGCTTCTTTCTGGCCTTCTCTTGCCTCTTTCTGCACCCCTCTTCCCTCTTTCTGAACCCCTGTTGCTTCTTTCTGCACTTCTCTTGCCTGTTTATGCACCCCTCTTCCCTCTTTCTGAACCTCTGTTGCTTCTTTCTGCACTTCTCTTGCTTCTTTCTGCACCCTTCTTCCCTCTTTGTGCATCTCTCTTGCCTCTTTCTGCAATTCTCTTTCCTCTTTCTGCAGTTCTCTTGCCTCTTTCTACACCTCTTCTGCTTCTTTCTGCACCCCTCTTGCCTCTTTCTGCACTTCTGTTGGTTCTTTCTGCACTGCTCTTGCTTCTTTCTGCACCCCTCTTGCAAATTTATGCTCCCCTCTTGCCTCTTTCTGCACTCTGCCCTCTTTCTGCACCTCTCTTGCCTCTGTCTGCATTTCTGTTCTCTCTTTTTGCACCTCTTTTGCCTGTTTCTGCACCTCTCTTGTCTCTTTCTGTAGTTCTCTTGCCTCTTTCCCCACCTCTGTTGCTTCTTTTTACACCCCTTTTGCCTCTTTCTACACCTCCGTTGCTTCTTTCTGCACTTCTCTTGCTTCTACCTTTTTGTACACAAATTTACAGAGTATGCTGTTTGAAACACAGGTATTCAAGTATTTGTATGTTTATTTTTATGTAACATGTCACTGGGTAAAAGCAGAGACACACGCATGCATACCTTCACAAACTTGGTCAGACTTACAACTGTGATATGGTTAGGATTTATGTTTTATATTTGGTAGGCCTAACATTCTTAGCAGTCAATTAATAGTGAACCTTCAAGAGAAAAGTGAGGTTTAAGACATCTTGGGATAAGGACTAGTGATTAGGCTACTTTGTATGAGTCTGTTGTAAGGTACAGTCAAAGTAGGCCTCTTTCTGCACCTCTGTTGGTTCTTTCTGCACTTCTCTTGCTTCATTCTGCACATCTTCCTCTTTCTGCACCTCTCTTGCCTCTCTCTACACTTCTCTTGCTTCTTTCTGTGCCTTTCTTCCTCTTTCTGCACATGTCCTACCTATGTAGGCATAGTTACAAATTAGCCTTTAAAAAAGCTTAGAAATTCCCTTAAAAAACCAGAGGTTTCAGGGACGTTATAGTTAGGAATTAGCATTTAAAAAAACCTTAGAAATTCTCTGAAAAAGACAGAGGTTTCAGGGACGTTATAGTTAGGAATTAGCATATAAAAAACCTTCGAAATTCACTGAAAAAAACAGAGGTTTCAGGGATGTTATAGTTAGGAATTAGCATTTAAAAAACCTTAGAAATTCACTGAAAACACACAGGTTTCAGGGACGTTATAGTTAGGCTGACATTTTACTCGTACAAAACCAGAGAAATTAAGCCGTTATAGTTAGCTGAGATAACTATAACTTGTGCCCCCGCAATGCACTGCTGATGACATCACATATTACATCACTCATGACATGGTCAGTGACATCACTGATGACATCACTCATGACATCTCAAATGACAAGGATGTATCTCATTGCAACTAATAACAGCCTAATGAAAAAGCTTCTGGCCTGAGAGTCATGTAATAATCATATTTGTGCAGATGCTCAGTCTAATCATGCCACCTGTTCAGTTACCTCTGGGGTTTAGGTCACTCATGCCAATGGGAATTATTCGCCTTCTCCTGTTCATACAGCCTCCATGTCCACCCAGATTACCCCCATATGCTCTGTTCCAACTTTTCAATCTACAAGTTAAAGGGGTATTCAAATGGCACGGAACACCTGTTCTGATAATTCTAAGGCTGGCAATCACAACAGAGCCCCACACCCAAACTTTGGTATCAGGACCCGGTACTAATTCAATTATTCATACGAGGGATTATACCAAGCCCCTGTCTGGGGTGAGTACTGGGGAATTTTTCCCTAGGGATGACTAAGTAAATTTCCCACCCGATTGTACACCTTATGTGGCAATTTGAGTGTGTGGGCCCCCACTTAAATCAAATACTTATGAGAGGTATCCACAGCTCAAGAATAAAGAACTTATAGGTTTTCTAAGAGGGCAGGGGCTGACACCAGTATTCACACACAAATAAATATGGTGTGTAGAGTGGGATTGGTTGGTTGAGGTCCCAAGTTGGTCATTGGTGATTGCATCATGGGGAATTTCAGTGACAGGTAAGCTGCAGGCAGAATCCTAGCTTCTTTTCAAGGGACATAACGCTTGTGCATTGGGCTATGTCCGTTGGGGTTTTTCTATAAGCCAGGGCCTGCCCTTGGGGTGAGAACCCCTAGCTATCATCCCCACGGGTGCCTCCGGATCACCAAGAGAAACACCCTAGGCCTTTTAGTCTGCCCCTTTTAGTCTTTCTAATAGGTTTGAGGTCCTTGATTCTCTTGAGAAGGTAGACTGACCATCATCCCTTAAGCCTGAGGATGATCTTTCTCATGGAATAAAGCTGGGCTGGAAGCATAGAACAAGGATCCGAATTGGCTAGATTTTATCAAATCTTTTCATATTTTGGACCTGCAGGAAACCTGGTCTATTAAGACCACCCTTTTTTGGATGATTTTGCTAATTTCTTTCAGCTGGCAATAACATCCCCTTCAGGGAGAGCAAAGGCTGGGTTGTGTATTTTAATTTCATCAGCATTAAATTGTGTCATGGCTGAGGTGGAGACAGATGGTCCATATGTAGTTGCGGTCCTACTCACCTTTTTAGATCAATCCATGAAATTAATCGTAAACATCTATAATTCCAATGGCCATACTCCTCATTTTGGTGTTAGCTCTAATCTGGGCTTTGTTATCGAGAAACTCAAGACCTCCTTAGTGACTCCTGGTACAGGCCTTACTTTGTATACTTCGATTGTGGTTCTGGGCGAATTTAACATCCATCCAAGCTCAGGACCTTGCCATATTTTTCAGGATTTCTCCAGTGATGATGATCCCCCAGCTACCCATTTTGAACATACTACTCAAGAGAACCAGGCGAATCTGTTGACACAATCCCAGAACCTGGTTATTCCTAGCATTCAGGCAGTTCCTACCTATGTAGGCAGAGAGTCAGAAACAATAGTGGATCATATACTGATCTACTCATCACTTATTAGCCTTTTAGTTGATTATCAGACCAAGTGGTCCGATTGGAGTGATCATAACCCCTTGGTGCTAGTCTTAAAATATCAGTGCCAGAGACCCACCTCATTGGCCTTATCTCTGAAACACTTGATCCGCTCAGACCAGGGTAGATGTCTGAGGTGGACCAAAATAATTTCAGAAGAGTTCTGGGTGATCTTGTTCAGGCAAATGAGTCCTGATATAGAACGTTGTCTTAATCGCGATTTATGCCCTAAAGTTGTTCTAACTGCCTTTTCTGCACTTTGCACAGGTGTAAGACTCACCCTTACTGCTCCTAGTTGAGGTCATACTGCGTCCAGTAAACCTGATTGGTGTAGTGAATCTTGCTCTAAAGCCAATTGTGCCTTAATGAAAGCCCTTAAATGTTGCCCAAGAAATATGGGGAGATTAGATGTTTAAGAACACACCACAAGAAGGTTTTAAAAGAGAAAAAAGAACCACCTAAGATGATGTTTGGGAACAACTAGTCAGTGCTAGTGACTCCAGTGATTGTGCCATGTTTTGGAGAGTCTTAAATCACCCTTTTCTAGCTGACGAAGCTGCCCCAACTCTGTCTTCTGTGATACCTAAAGATAAGTGGAATGACCACTTTTCTCAAATGTATTCCTTCGAGGATGGGATAGAGTCAGCTATCTTAAATATTGGTAACGAGGCACTGAGCAACCCTAGCCTCTTGTTCTCCACTACGGAAGTCATGTGTGCCATATTACGTCTAACCTGTAATAAGGCTCCTGGCCCTGACAGTGTCCCGGCAGACCTTTTCAGGAGTGATGTAGGTATTTGGGCCCACTTCTTGACTAATACCTTAAATGCTGCTGCATCAATAGGCCCTCCAAGTTCATGGTCTCATTCCATCATTGTGCCAGTATTTAAGAAGGGTGATTGGGCAGACCCAAGATGTTATAAGCCTATATATTTGATTGACAAACCAATATATGCAGCAATAAACTGTCAAGAGATACTTTGACGAGGTGTTCACATGGCACGTATCAGAGGATGATAAGAGAGACGTAAGGTGGTGCATCACCATCAGCAGTTGGACCATCTATGGGACTCGTACCACTTGACCAGATACTTACCATCCTCGCTGTTTTACCAAACCTAAAGACATTGTGACTCATTATGCGAAACGTCATATGCCAAGTGGAACTGAACATATTGTCTGTTGCCCACTTTATGGATGCTGTCAAGAAGCATAATTCTTTTTTACCTCATCCTTCCATCTTCCATCACTCTTTAACCACGAGTAGATATCTGAGAAGCAAATATAGAATACATTTAACTTCAGATTACAGACTATTAGATTACATACTATAAGCAAGTGAATAGCTACATAAGTGGTTGTATCAGTGTGGAACAGGCTGCGCAAGTGTCTGAGTATAGGTGTATAAATGGGTATGTAAGTGGCTGTATGGATTGCTAACTGGCTGTGTTAGTGAGTGTTTGGGTGTGTAATTGTGTGTGGCTGTATTAGTGCTGGATACATAAGTGCTGTATGGGTGTGTAAGTGTATGTGTAAGTGCCTCTGCCGCTGTCCGACTGAGTGTGTGAGTGGCTGTACAGTTTTCTAAATAGGTATCTTAGTGGCTGTATGGGTAGGTGACTGGGTGTACAACTGGCTGTATGGGTGCGTAAGCGCATGTGTAACTGACTGTATAAGTGCTGAGAACCTAAATGGCTGCATAGGAGTGTAAGTGGGTGTGACAGTGCCTGTATGGGTGTGTGAATGACTGTGTAAGCGAATGTATAGGTGAGTCAATGGGAGTCTGAATGGTTTTATGGGTGTGTGACTGAGTGTTCCAGTCACTGTCTGGCTATGTGAGTAGTGGGTACATAAGTACTAATATGGGAGTGTAACTGGGTAGGTAAGTGCCTGCCTGACTGTGTGAGTGGGTGCAAATTACATACTATTAAATTATATACTTTAAGCAATCACTCACATCTTATTTCAAACACATTCATTCCTACTGGTTTAATAAACAAACTATATTTACAGTATAGCAATGCTTAACAACCAGCAGGATAAGGGAACACGACAACGGACCCTCCTTTTAGATAAAATAAATAAATCCTTTCCTCAAACCACATTATTGCTAATTGGGAACCTAAATGCCAAAATCCCTAGTTCTTGCTTGTGGGATTTATTTCAAGAGTAAGGGGAGGCTAGTTAGATTATCCCGTCCCAGCTATTAATAAATAGAGAGAGTGATGTGAGAGGGAGAAAGATTGGGAATATATTAAACAAATATAGTCTCATAGTCATTAATGGAAGATCTAAAGGAGATCAACTGGGTAAGCCAACGTTTGATAATGGGACGGTATTCTCACTTATTGACTATGCAATAATCTCTATTGAGAAAGTTTGCTTAGTTGAGGATTTGTTTATAGGGGTATTAGCTGGTCTTCAGCCTCTCTTATTGACACTTAGTTGGTCGGTTAATGAAAGAGAGTTGTGGCAAAAACTCCCCCATTCTCCCATCCTGATACCCGACTCCTTCCCTGTGTTTTTTTAATTTATTTTTTTACTTTATGTATTTACTCGAGGGCTCAGTAGCTGCAAGTACTACCAGGCCGATCACATCCTTTTCCTCACTTCGCTCTCACTTTCTATTCAACTTTTGTTCTTAATTTACCACCCTAACATGGCTGTCCATATTGCTTGAACGGTAAAATAAAATGCCTTCCCTTCATACATCATGAAGCATGGGTACACATGCACCACAATACTCGTGCGTGCATGTATCACAACCCACGTGCCACTACCTTGTGCACGTCATGATGGATGCACATCAGTGGCCATCTCAGAATGGGTTTTCTTTACTGGAAAACTCATTGCAAGATTGCTAGCCATGTGTGCACATGCATCTTGATGCATTCATTCACATGTACTCAACAAGAAGCATTGGCAAGGCCAATACCGTAGCCTTTAAGGTGTGAGAAATATTGACTTTGCCAATGCTTGTTTTATGTATTCATGAATTTGCTGGAATGTGCAGATGTATTGCTTAGTGGAATTTATATACGTGATGTTTCATTTTGCAAAACACCACTTGGTGCTGGTGACCAATGTGTTTGTGTGTGTTGTTGTCTGCTGTGCAAATATGCTGATTGAACACTCAGTGTGTGCCTCATTGTGGTCTTCATTGCATTCAAACATTGACTGTCTGCTTGAACCCACAGGAGGATATGCAGCATACAGAGCACCTGGGATACCCACATATGTGTTACATAGTGATTCCGGCCGCCCATGCCCTCAATGGTACTGAAAACTCCCATCAGGCTTAATGAAATTTCAGAGTGGTTGTCCTTTGCTAAGTTGGCCTCTGTTGTGAAATCTAAGAGTGGTCCTCCATTTCTAAGGCTTTTTGTTCTTCCAATGGACCAGGTGCAGCGTGCACATGCATTGCCTAGCCTTTGTGACTGTTTGTGTGGAGCAGCCTGTATTGATATCATGTGCCCAATAGAACAATTAGCCCACATTTGGAAAGGGGACAGCTACCCCAGTTGGGAATGGTAATGCTCATGGCGATGAATAATGGCAGCCACCTTTCAATTGGTGGTCTTTCACAAGACCCCCTATGTACCAGTTTTCAGTGTGTATGCTCCTTTGTTAGGTAAATAAACATTGTCTAAGGGTATTCCCTTACATTCATGGAGATATGCTCCCATTCAAATAAGTGCAGATGTACTTGAAAACAAATTGTTTCCAGTAGCAAACATTGTCGTACCCAACTATTTCCTCTACAGGTCAAAGGACAAAATGTTGTCCCTCTTGCAATTAGTGGGAATAATTCCAATTATTAGGCCTTTGAGTGTCTCACAACGTCCAGTATCATTTGCTCCTTTAATGGCAGTAGAAGACATTAAAAGCTCTCACTCTAGAAGTTGGCCTCAGAGCCCCTCACTCTTCATCTTAGGAGCCCCAGAAATGGAGGAGTTTTGTTGTGAGCTAACTAGAAAAGGGCACTGTCATAAACCAAGGAGCCCCAGAAATGAAGGGGTTCTGTTTCGAGCTAACTAGAAAAGGGCACTGTAATAAAGCAAAATAATGCCCCACGCCCTCCTGCAGAATATGCAAATAGTCCCCTGAGACTCCCATTTGTCACAGATTTTTATGGTCCTCAGGATAAATGTAGCCCTCTGGAAGAGCGGGAAGCTCGGGCATTACAAGGGCTGCAGGGGTCTGCATTACATGCCCCCAAAAAAGGGATACACTCAATGTTTCTAAAAAGCAACCCACTCTACCCCATTCTACAGCTTGACACTCAAGCTGCTGTCACCTAAACGCGACCTTTCTATTAATGTCTCAAAAGCAGCCGCGGCCCATGCAGGTAAGAGCGGTGGGGCAGTGTGGCCGGATTGGAAGGGGATTCGACAGAGAACCACGAGGGAAAATTAAATAAATAATCAATTTTCCCTCGTTGTCGTCTGTCGAACCCCCACCCCCCCCGCCCCCTCCCCACCCGGCCGAACCGCTCTTACCTGCACGTGCCGCGCCTGCTCAAAAGCAATACCAGACAGACTGAATGTGATATCTTGTCAACCCACCTCAAAACACGTCTAAAACACTTGATTATCTCTTTATTGAACTATATTGTCTGCTTGCTTTCATTCATAAAGTATTACGCTCCTGTGACAGAAAAGGAAAATATTGTACATTTGTTATTTAAGCATACAATTTCCCCAACTCTTCCGGGTCTGCAAACCTGATCATTCATCACAAGTAGATCATGCCACTATACCTCTGCCCTACAGTGTTTGTAATGCTGGGCGATATATGGATCTTTTATGACTTTGGCCTTGAAAGTCTATTGACAGCTATTTAAATAGGGTGCGGTTAAAAGGGAACAATTATAAAAGATCGAGGGGTATTTTGACAACAGGTTGTATGAGCCATTATGAGCACAGATAAGATTCATATCCGGTTGCAGTCCAAAAGACCTTGCTATTGTTCGCTTGTCTGATGGTCGCATTCAATTCACAGTCAATATAAATCATAAACACATACATGAATATGATGCTATCCTATTTCAATACAGCTAGCCCTGTCCGGGGTTGCCATGGTAACTCTCGCTCTGCTTCTGGTGTTGAAAGGGTGCTGTGCATTATTTTAAAGCACTGGATTAATGAGTTCCTGTCACTTACAATTACAGCCCTTTAAGTTGGAGGAATTGATTGGCAATGCACCTTTCAGTATTAGCTGCTTAAAATTCACTTGTCAGTTTAAATAGAAACACTGAAACAATATTACAGAATCTATATTCACTAAAAGATTTGCAAAAACATTTGCATTCGTCAAGACCACACAATTTGGGGGAAGGGTTACAAAACATTTGTGTTAGCACTATTAAGGTAGTGCCCGCTCTAAACACATTTTCTTCACTGTATTATGAAAACAAGTTTGTGGATGTGTTAAGGTGTGACAAGAACGTGCGTGCCCCTTTGCTGTGTGCCATTTTGTTGTGCTTTCAATGAGTTCCGTTTTATTTTTTTGGCGCTGTCTTTTTGTGCTGCATTTTTATAATGTGATTTTGTTTTTACTGCAGTTTTTGTGTTGCGTTCTGTTTGACTTTTTTTTGATGTGCCATGATATGCTTTAATTGTGGTATTATGTTGCTCTGTGTCTCCTATTGTGCTATGTTCAGTTGTTTGCTTTGGATATGTCAACAAATGTTGTTATGTGTCAAGACAAAAGCAGCACATGCTTTGAATGTTCCTGTGACACACAACCATTTACCACTATCTATTGTGATAAAATAGCACCACTACAGCTCTTTCAGAACTTAATGCACCAATCCACCCAAATTCCTGGCTGCCACCAGTGTTTACTTTAGGTGATACGGCCCCTGAAGTATACATGCTGTAAATAGAGTGCTTGGATTTCGGGCATGTAGAGTTGTGCTTATGGGGTATGTAGGCCCTAACTTAGGGAGTCAATACTAATGACATTGAGGCACATATCCATTGTGCGCTGGTGCGCGAGTGATCAGCCACGCCAATGCTTTTTATTCCCTTGTGCACGGACCAAAACCCATGCTTATGCAGGTGAAAATCAACGAGATAACCCTGCAATGTTTGGCTGCATGGTATAGTACATTCATCCCAACTTTAATAAAGCATATTAACAAATTTTGTTTTGCAAAACATAACATTTCACACTTATAACTCATAACTTTACGACTCCCAAGGTCATGGTCTTCCGCGTGTATAGTCAGATCATAGTTTCATACAGTCATCAGACTAGGAAGTTCTTCAGGCGAGTGGAGAGCACTGAATTGTCTCAGAAATGATACCTCGGGTGGTCAATTCGTCCTGAGGATCTCGAGGTAGAGGACTCCGGCACCGAGCTGCTGCTTTGAAAACCCCCTGATGGTACGGGACTTGGCCGTGTCTTGTCCGGACCCTGAGAGACCTCGGGCTGGATCGGGGTGTAGGTGATGATGGCACCCACGCATCAGTGTCCGACAAGGGATCAGTGTTTGTGGATGAGTCAGCAGCTCCCTGGAGTGCTCCATGACCTTCTTGAAGAAGGATATGTTGCGGGTGAGCTCTTCATCACATCTGCGGGCTGTTATCATTGTTCCCTGGCGTCGCACCACAAACCATGAGTGGCGTTCAAAGGGCAGCTGGAACTAGCTACAGGGGTATCTGTCCTTAACAAACACAGAGTCTCCAGGCTTCATGTCGGAAGGCTGAGCCCTTCGCTTGTCGCTGGCTGGTTGCTATCCTCCTGCTGAGTACCCTTGCATTGTCAATGGGGCTTGGAGTCCATTCTGGGTGGTGTGGGATGGTATCGGCGACAACATGCTCCATGCTTGCATGTCCCGGGGCTTGCGCGAAGGTTGAATGCGGCGTCTGCCGATACTCACGTAGGAATCCATAAATCGCCCTTTCCATCGGTTGTTGGTCAACATGAGCTATTAGTGATGGCTGCTGACTTTGAAAGTGGTGGGCATAAATGAGAATGTTATAGAGAGTTACCAGTGCTCGAAAAATCCCCTTGCCCACCCGTGTTGGAGAGCCACATTTAATCAGGACAAGCTATTTTTAGGGCCTACTCACCTGTTCTGGTGAGCTGACAACAGGTGTTCTGCTTGCTCACAAAGTGAATAAACAATATAGATGCCTTTAAATTTTGTTATCTTGTCACATTTGCTCAGCTTTCAGAAACAGAGGTCAAAATTCAGTTTGGCTTCCTATATTTACTTTTCTTTCTGTGACTGAAGTTAGAGGATTTTGTAAAGTGAACTGTGCGACAATCATGCTGTGCAAAACATGTGAAATGAAAGGCTGTAAGATTTTAGGATTTTTTTCTAACACAACACTGAAATAGCTAATAAGTGAACTGTTCAATTTTTTTTTGCTAGTTATAAAGACACCAATTTGTAATTCTGTGGTGAGCAAAAAAATGTTATAGGATCAAAACAAATCAGAACACTTTGCTTGGTGGTGTGCAAATGTAAAATATTTTTGCTGAAACCCAATTTCCAAAAATTGTTTATCGGCTGTTTGGTTTTATCAGTAAAAGTACATGTTAGTGGGAATGTTTGTGGCCATTACAATGGAAATGTGCTATCGGTAAATAACAGTGCACTACCACATCATGCTTTAATAATATATTTATGAAAAGTGAGTTTTTAAACATGAACTGGGAAATATTCTTGCTCCTGCCAGATGACAATGCTATTAGTGAACTAAGAGGCAAGCCAGGGTTCATTTGTACCCTATATGTGGGCTTGATTCATATAATACACTGAGCAAACGTTTAGTCTAGTAAATAAAAAGATTTTTTTTATACAGAAGAAATAGTGAACTTGCACATTTGAAGGTGCTCTCTTATGTGATAATGAAGAAAAAGGCGGCTCCATAAGAAAAAATATTTGCCTAGGATCACACAATTTGAGACCAGTTCACAGGTCAAGTACATTACAGTTAGGTCGAGACCTGCAGGTCTAGCAACATTTTTATTATTTTTCAAGCCCTGGTTACCTTGACGTACCTTGAGGTACTCCGAGTCCCAAGGTTAATCCTGCCGCTTCGCGCTGCCTGTTCGTAAAGATGTAACTTGGCTGTGAAAAATAAATCTGAGCTCCCCAGCCAGTCCAAGCACTGCTCTTATGCTGCATATAATACCAAGCAGCATAAGAGCAGTGCTATGATTGACTGGGGCATGCTAGCACAATGCTGCATTGAAGACCGATGGGGCTTTGTCTTTGCTGATGCAGCTCCATGGGTGCCTTCAATGTGGAAGTCTGAACTGCGCATGTCAGTTTGGCTACAGCAAACATACTGGCCAATGTGACATGCGCAGCTCAGTTTCAGTCTCAGCTGCTCATTCCACCCACATTGAGCTCTGTAACCCTGCCCTAAGGAAATACAATGAATGGAGGTACAGCCATATGGGGCTAATTTCATTTGTCAAAAGGAGCCTGGGACCGTAGTGGCTCACAGCAGTAGGGGGTCAACTCCCATGTGCCCCTATGAAGAAACTGCTGCTGTGAGCCATGCGGATCACCTTGTTCAAGGTGCGCATGAAACACTCCACCTCTCTATTGGCTTGCGGCCAGCGCTGTGCTATTTTGCAGTGCTGGATGCCCTAGGATCAGAGGTAATCTGCAAATTCCTGGCCTTGAAAACGTGGTCCATTGTCTGTCCACAATTCTCAAATTCTCTCTTTTTTATCTGTGCAATGGAGGCCATTTGTGATTCGACTAGTTTGATCTCTGGATATTTGGTGTTCTCATCTATCAGGACTAAGGCGTAGCTACTATCCGGTAGGTGGCCAAAATCTATACTGTGACGCCCATGGCTGCTGGGGACCCTCTTAAGTGAGTACTGGGGCAGGGGCCTCCGGGAACATGGCTACCTGGCACCATTGGCATGATCTTACTGCTGCCTCCACCATTTCATCTATGCCTGGGAACAAGGCTTTCATGGGGAGCCTGTTCTTTGGTCTTGACTATCCCCTGTTGGCCATAGTGGGCCAGCTGCACAGCCTGGCTGATAAGGCTAGTGGGAATCACCACCAGGCAAGGTCCTCTGAGCAAGCACTGACTGGTGTCCGTTGAGAGCTTTTGGCAAATGTTGAACAGAGACTCTAGGATTCTTTTTGCCTCTGGGTTCGTCTGTGACAGGTGTGCTTTCAGCGTCTTCCCCTCGCCAGACTGGACCGCAGCTATTGTCAGGCATTCGTCATCCTTGGTGGCCTGCAGGAGAGTGGTAAGTGACAACAGGAGGGGCCTGGACCTCTCAGTAATATACTGGACATGCTATTCTGTCTCCTCTGCGTCCTGTGCATCTCTTGGGTTTGCAGCACAGGGATGGCGGGAGAGGTAGTCAGCTGGATTTGTGGTGCCCAGCCTGTACTCAACACGTCAGTGATACTCTTGTAACTGAAGCATCCACTTCTCAATTAGAGGTGGCAGCTTGGATGCTGACCCTTGAAACAGGGAAACCAGGTGCTTGTGGTCCATTGTGACTACAAAACGGTGTCTATACACATATAAGTGAAAATGTCTGCATCCCCAGTGTATGGCAATAGCTTCTCACTCGATTTGTGAGTATTGTTGTTCTGTCTCAGTTAGGGACCTGCTGGCGTAGGCGACAGGGGCCCAGGCTCCATGTTGCTGGTGCTGGGTGAGAACAGCCCGAGTCCATTCGGGCTGGCATCCATTGCAATGTTTGTTGGTTTCTGTGGATCAAAGTTAGACAGTGTGGTGTCAGCTACGAGGCCTCTTTGGTTCTATGAAAGACATCTTCTTGTTCCACACTCCAGGTCCATGTGGCATTTGTCTTGTTGAGTTCACTAAGAGGTTGGGTGAGGCCCTTGAGGTCTGGAATGAACCTCCTGCAATAATCCACCATACCTAGGAAGCTCCATACTTCCGATATGATGGTGGGGGCTGGGACTTCTTTTACATCCCACACCTTTTCTGGGTCTGTGGATAAAGTATACTCAAAAAAGCTGGTTCGCTGTTTCAAAAACTCACATTTCTCCAGATGGAGAGTTAGCCCGAGTCCTTGATTCTCTGGAGGACTGCACAGAGTTGTTTGTGGTGTTCCCTCATTGACTTGACATATATCAGAATGTCATCGCTGACATTGATGACTCCTGAAAGGCCAGTGAGTATTTCCTGGATCGTGTTCTGGAAGACTTCACCAGCACTGGATATGCCAAAGTTGAGGCGGTGATACCTCTGTAGGCCAACGTGGGTGGAGTAAGTGGTGTATACCTTGATTCAGGTGAAATGGTAGCTGATGATATCCTGAGCAAAGGTCGACTTTTGAGAACCACTTCGCTCCAATGAGCTCCTGGAGGATATTGGTTATGGTGGGGGTCAGATGCCATTACCGTTTGATGGTGACATTGGGAGGTGGCATGTCCACACAGATGCTGACTTCCTTTCGCTGCTTCTGCTTCTTTGCTACTACGATCAGTGAGACCCACGGGGTAGGGCATGTCACTTTTTCAATGATGCCAGCACATTCTAGATTCTCCATCTCTTCCCCAACCTTTGGCCAGTGATGGAAAGCGATATGCTGGTGTTGCATGGCTACGGGCTGAATGGACCTGTTAACGTAATGCTTCACCTCTTTCCTTTTTAGACCGCCGATGCCTTTGAATAGTTCTTCGAATTCTTCAAGAATAGTGAACAATTCTTCTACTAGTACTTAGAGGGCACATGATATCAGTTTTAGTGCCTCTGCTGTATGTGGACTGACTAGCATGCCGTGTCCCCCTTCAGCTACGTAAATGGTGGTATCAACACTTACTTCCTTGTGCAACATTGATGATTTGAAACACTCCAGAATGGGTTTGGGTTGTTTTGTTCATATGCAAAGACCCTTACTCTTGCTCCTGTTCTGGGGGTTTGGCTAGGGCGCGGTAGGTGTCTGCTGGGATGAGTGTGATGAATGCCCCTCTATCGATGGTTGCAGTGACATTGTGAGGCCCTACTTTAAGTTGGTGTTGTGGGAGTGGGTGGCGAGTTGATCGAGCTGCTTCTACAGCAACGAATGTGTGGATAGTGCACTTCCCCATATCGTTGTCCATTTCCTCTGGTTTGTTGGGAATGCTTGTGATGGCTTGCACGGGTTCCTTGTGGGACTTGCTCTTTGATGATCGGCAGACCTTTGCAAAATGGTTATACTTGCCACAGGGTGGGCATTTTCTACCTTTGGCGGGGCATACATTCAGTTTGTTGGGCAGCCCTCGACAGTATCTGCATCCCTTTGGCTTTACTTGCGGAGGTTTCTGAGTTGCCGGACTGTGGCGTTGTTGGACAGCATTGGCTGGCTCAATCTTGATGGTCCAGAGAGGGGTGGCTTCCATGTGGGACACCCTGGCGTTAGATAGTTCCTTTGACCATCCCAGGGTCAAAATGTCTTGGAGCTGTTTCACAGATTCCTGGAGAATGGTCTCTCTCAACTTTGCAGATGAACAGCCTTGCAGGACTTGGCCCCTTATTTCTTCCTATTCGTCATGATAGCTGCAGGTGCTTGCAAGTTCTTTGAGCCAACCATGGAAAGTGTCAAGTGATTCTTCTGGCTCTTGGCAGGCTTGTCGAAACACACATCTTTCATAGTCCTTGTTTGCCATTGGCTCAAAATGTGCATTGAGGGCTCTGAGTAACATTGCGTATGACCTGGATGTTGCCTCAACTAAAGTCTTTTGTGGATGTCCTTTCCACCTAGGTGCAGTAGGAGGGCCCTGCACCTTTCTATTGCGATGTCAGTGCCCTCAAAGTAGAACTGGAGGCGTTCCACCCAGTCTTACCACTTGGGCACCAGTGCTGATGGCGCGCCTTCAACAATGAATGGCTATATAGTCAAAATTTATGCCATGATGCTGTGGTTTCGTACTGTAGCAAGTTAACCTTTCTGGAATGCATGGGCAGGACGCTGGGCTCACCTCGCGGCACGAGCACTGTCACCACATGGAACGTGTGGCACAGCTGCTGGTCCGAAGCAGGTAGTTTATGTCCTCTCTGTAGTGTATTATTTAACTGCACATGATCGGGTAAATGGAACAGACGCTCCTGCACTGTAGCACTATCGATGGATGCCACATGGCCTTTGAGTGGCGTGCAGAGCCTATAGGGGAGTGTAGTAAGTTCCCTTTAGAGAACACTTGGCTCTTCCTTATGTTAGCCTAACTGCACGTTGTAGGCCGCTTTGCTTTGCACAGTTACACAAAACATGTTTGTTTTTGTGCCAAAACATTATTTTAGAAATATGCAGCACATGTTTTTATTATTCAGTTCTTCTTCCTGGGATTCAACATAAACATTTCATACAAGGTTGAACAACATTGTACCCTGTTTTTCTGTGGTTGGTCAGCAACATATTCTAACATTTAGGCATAACACAGAGGTGCAGTTGCTGTTTTCCAACATGGCACTCTTTCACTTCTTATCATATAAACGAAGACTTGCCTTTTTGAAAACAGAGAGGAGGATTTCTAGCAGAGGGAAAAGTCCAGGAACGGGCGCACCAGCCTGGCACAATCTGAGATGCAGACCACCTAACTACAAATGCCAGGTATGGGGTCTGGTTCTAATCCCAAATATCACTAATATATCACTGTGCTCATGTAGTGAGGATAGGCATAGGCAGATATATAATCCACCATGGAAGGGCTTTTCATTGTATACAGTTTGCTCGTAATGCTAACTACTTAGCTCAGTCGTATATGTTTTCTAATTACAGCGCAGTTGCTTCTTGATAGAGCACGATAGTTTCAATAACTATTGTAAACTTTCCTCAGGTCTTTCTTTTGTTTATTATGGACATGCATGAGTGTGAAAACGAAAGGTGATGATCTGTTTCCATGGGTCCCCTAGGGACTAGAGAGGTATTTTCTGGGTTGCCAATTTACCTGTTACTCTGGGAAGGTTAGGAGGGCAGGAAAGGCACTATGAGCTAGTCGGATTTGGGCCCATAGGTACTGATGTGGTATGGTGACTCAGTCCCTACATTCGGACGTCCTGTGATCCCAGGTATTGTTCTGTTTCCAAACAGAATCCTTGCAATATGGCGCTACCAACGATGGTCTGGTACTTTATTTTTATTTATTTTGAGAGTTTTATATAGCGCTGGCTAGACCCGGAGGTATCAGCGCGCTTTACATTGGGTTACACAATGTTACAGGACACGATAAACAAATTACATTTTACATCAAAAAATAAGCAACATATTGAAAAAGGAAGGAAAGGTGAGACAGAGCGGAGGGGGGGGAGGGGTGGGAATGTGAAGGGGGAGGATGGGTGAAAAGATGGCAGGAGAGACGAGAGGAAGTCTGCCCAAAGACCGACTCGGTAGGTGACGACCGAGGAGGGAATCCACAGCCTGTCTCCCCTATAGCTAAACAAGGTAGCTCCATCAGGCATCAGTCAAAATAGCTAGGTCTCAGCTGACGAGGGAAGGTTCACAAAAGAAAGTCAAGTGGATAAGGCAGGGTGGGGTCTATGAGCAAGGACGGGTGAGGGCAAGGGTCAGTAGCTAGAAAGAGTAGAGCGGAGAGGGGTAGGGGGAGGAGGAAATAAAGGTCCAGAGAGACGCAGGAAAGTTTGCCCAAGGACCGGCTGGGTAGGTCTTTGGGGGGAAGTGTGAAGGGAGAGGATGAGGGAAAAGACGGCAGGAGAGACGAAAGGAAGTCTGCCCAAAGACCGACTGGGTAGGTGACGTCTGAGGAGGGAATCCACAGCCCGTCTCCCCTATAGCTAAACAAGGTAGCTCCATCGGGCCTTAGTCAAATAGCTAGGTCTCAAATGACAAGGGAAAGTTCACAGAAGAAAGTCCAGTGGATAAACAGGGTGGGAGCTATGAGCAAGGATGTGTGGGGGCAAAGGTCAATAGCTAGAAAGAGGAGAAGAGTAGAGCTGAGAGGGTTAGGGGGTGGGGTGAAGGGGGAGGAGGGAGATAAGGTCAGGAGAGACGCAGGAGAGTTTACCCAAAGACCGGCTGGGTAGGTGATGGTCAAGGAGGAAATCCATAACCCATCTCCCCTTTAGCTCGCGAGGTAGCTCCACCGGGCATCAGTCAAAATGGCTAGGTCTCCGCTGTTGAGGGAAAGTTCTCAGAGTAAAAGTCCTGGTGGGTGAGGAGGAACAGGGTCGGGTGGGGGCTGAACAAGATCAGGTTGATGACAAAAGATTTTAGACCACGAGAGATAGAGCATCGAGGAGGGTCCCACTGAGGCGGTCATCTTGAGGTCAGGCAAGGGGGATGAGTCCTTGAAGTTCAGATTTTCTGTTCGGTACTTATTGCACAGGTCTCCTGAGTAGTGCTTGCACATGTCCATAATACCCCTTACACCTACCACCAAATACATCTGTGGTGCTAGGCATTAATCCTCCACAGTATTTTAGAAAAAACTTAATTCTGTTGGTTTTTCAAGCTTGAAAGTTTAAAAGGATATCCCAATTTTGTGTTGCCACTTTGTTTCCGTGTTTATTATGTTCATGGCTGTGCCAGCACCAATTGCCATTGCAGTTAATTGCAGACCTACTGTCCATGCACATGTAACATATCATGGACTTACCAATGCAGGTGGTGATTTTATTTTCGTGGTTGTAGCCCATGATGTCTATCGCTTTGAGGGTCTTTTATTCTTGAGCCAATTTTCTGGCTGTGGATGCTCAAACCAATACATTTCATGAATTCACAGTTGTTGCACCACCAGCACAATACAGAGCATATGTGTTCATAGAAATACCACTTTCATCTTGGTAACATCAAACTTGGTTCCGCTGCACCCTTTCACATGTACTTGAACCAATGCACATGGGTCCCTTTAGTAATGACGGGGCGACATGGCCAGCATTAGTTGGTTACACATCATTCCCTAATATAGCGAATCTCACTGCTCAAGAGCTACAACAATTATACACTAGTCTCGTTAAGCTGTATAGATGCTTAACTCAATATGTTTTGCGCATCTTGTTGGATGTGCCATCAAGGCCTGGCTAGCCCATTCACCTGCAGTGCCAACTATAAGTCCCATAAATGTTCATTCAGTTATGGGCAACATTCCCACTAATTGTGAGGAGATTCCATTTTGTGAGTGTTTTTTTGGGTCTGTGAGTATATATGAGAGTGGGTGAATGGGTGTGTGAGTGGGTGTCTCAGTGTCTGTGTGGGTGTGTCAGTAGCTGTGTGAATGTCTGGGCCAGAACGGAGCTTCACCTGCCCCTTTATCCAGCAAGAGTCCACAGTTTTGCTCAAAATGTCCTCCCAAATGGAGTACTTTCTGCTAGTTAATTAGTAAGTGCTCCCTCATTGGGTAGTAACTAGTGCATATACTACACTACAGCTGGGTAATGGACCACGAGGAAATGTCTCCACTGACCTTGTGTGCATGTAGTTTCAGCAGGGATTATTCCTCTGGTGTCTTGATCCACAAATCTGTGATAACATGTATCCCCGTGTAGAGAACAGGACGAGACTGCAAAGAGGGGAATCTCCACCTAACAAGGGTACTTCCTCCTAACTATACAAAGTAAGAGCTTTTTTGTTTGGGGGAGATGACCTTGTATTCCTCTACATCAAGAGCCTGTCACCAAAATCGGCGGCAAATGCGCTTGAGGGCCATTTGGTAAATTGCCCATCAACGTATGAAAAGGCGATTAGACCTTTGCGTACTACTCAGCAAAACAAGACGGGCCAAACGAGCAAAGCTTGCAAATGATTTTGGGCATTTATATACTCAGGGTAATTGAAAGGGAGAACCATTCCCTCTACTTTATAATTTATTCAAGGGGGGGGCCACGCCTAACCTGCCCCCTTCTCTTTTTCTTTATGTTTTTGTTTAGGACTTGGCTCAGTCCGAGTCTAAAGATGGCTGCCCAAACTATATATGCATTATACACTGAAATTCAAATGATATGAAATGTAATATAGTATTTATTCAGGTACATGACATATGAGATCATCACGATGACGATGGGGCATTAATAGGCCGTTCATATATTACAAGATGGCGACTATTTTCCAAAGCATTTGTCTCCAGGATGTGCCTCTGTTTATTTTCACTTCACTGTTCACTTCAAAATGAGGAAATGCTTTTACAGTTATAACCCATGACAAAGGCCATTCACTAAAACGCATCAGATAAAAGAAGAATGCTATGTTTTTTGACACGAAAGCAATAGAAGAATAAAATCACTTGCATTAAAAGAACTCAGGAGTGTGCTTTTTCTTTCAATACATTGAGGAGAAAGTGGAGGTTTGGATATATACGGGCTCTCACACCTGTGGAGACCACCAGATTCTAATGGGCCGAAGAGATCAGTGAGGGTATGGATGTGATAATGATTTATTCACTCCAACGACCCGTTCCCACCTGGTATTTTGTTGTGCAAGTGCGCCCTCACCAAGAAGAGGAAACACAACAGAGCACAGTGTGAGCAGGAAAGCCAAAGGAAGGGCCGCAGGAGACTTTGAACTGCTTACTGAGTCGGATGATCCAGGGAGGGGGCTCATGAGAACGGGGAAGTCCCAACCTGTGAGTCTGCATTGATATTTACTGTGCATAGGAGCAGGCAAGAACGGTGACTGCTGTGGGGTACTACCCATGTGGAGATACAAGTTCATTACTACTCTGGTCTTAAACAGGGCATCAGACAGGGATATCAAATAGAGGGAGGTGGCATAGAAGCTATTTGTGGAGACTACGGGAACTAATATGTGGATTGACAGTAGTATCACTCTGAAACAACAGTATGACTTATTGGAGAAACTGATGAGAAAGGAATTGAACAATGGAACCAACAAGGCTAAAAAAATATTTAAATTGTGAACATATTCCCAGAAGGCTGAGAATATATTCCTTACCCTCATAAGAAGACAACGTGCCCAAGTCTTTCTTTTACTAGTTTAGGCCACATAATGTGCAGCCATAGGACCAATGTCTAGGGACCCCTGCACTCATGAACTAAAGAGCAGAAAGCCAGAGCTCTGATAATGCTTAAAGAATATTGAAAAGTTTCCCCAGGTCATGTATCATATGACCTGGGAGACATAGGGTTAAGTGCTGAAATCCATACTGGGGTGCTGCTGCATGTCATGCAGCACCCCACAACACATCGAATAATGTGAGTGGTGCCCTTTTCTCTCCTTGGGGCACCACAAGGGAATAGAAAGATGCAAATACCTCCCCCAGGCATTATGGGAAGCTCCAGCCATGAGCATGAATATTTCCTCTTTATTTTCTAATTTCGGGTGTCCAGTCCAACATGGGGGACCCACAGCCTTTAGTTACATTATGGGCCGGCGAGTGGAGTCTTTGCTGGCTCCCTATGTACTGCTCTGGTGCAGTGCTGGAGCAGGCAACAGTTTTCAAGCTCTCCTGCCAGTGGGGCCTCCTGCAGGCAGGGAGAGCACAAGAGACCTTCCGCCCCTAGCCCTATTGCAACTTGGCTTGGGTGTGGTTGATAGCCAAATGTAAGTCTTGGTCGAGGGCCTCATGCATGCCCCCTACTGGGGCATAATAAAAACGTTCATCATGCGTCGACCCCCGGGCCCTGGCTCACCCCAGATATTTTTCATGGAACGGAGGTGGAGCGCCAAACACTCATCGTCTCTGATTTGCATGTTTGTTTAAATGGGCCAATCTTTCAAGGTACATAACTTGGGCTCCGTTGGGCCGATTTTCTTAATCTTGATTTTGAGCGGCCTCCAAAGAGTACACTTTTTGGGGAGCGGGTTTTACAGGTTTCCTGCGCCAGTCGTCTTTGCTTGATCTTTTAAGGTGCCCTATCCTCCTGGCCATCTTGCAGAGCACCCAGGGTGGCAGTGGAGTCCAGGTCTTCCCCCAACCAGTTGTCAGGGTATATAAGGGGACCATCAACACAAGCCATGGAGACACCCATCTAGTTCTAGGTTTTATTTTAAAGCAAAATCCTTAGCCCAATAGGGTTATCAAGTGGCTTTTCCTTCCAGCTGTCCAAGATTGTGGCAAAAAGAACAGATGATGGACGGAATGCTGAACAAATCAAACATTCGCCCCCAGTCACAGATCTGGGATGAATCCATAATTGTTTTGCTGGCCATGCCATCCCAGTTTAGACCCAGCCAAATCCAAATCAGTCTTGACCATGCTCCCCATGGTAACAGTCCAGCCCAACCTGCCAGGTCGTCCCTGGACCAGAAACAAGCATCCTGGGACCGGTTTCAGGGTATCACCCCTCATCAGCCAGCTAGCTTGAATCTGGTGGCATAGTTAGCACGGGACCCACGTCTGGGCATTCCCTTCGCAAGTAGGGCGATAAAAGCAAAAAGAACAGATGATGGACGGAATGCTGAACAAATCAAACATTCACCCCAGTCACAGATCTGGGTTAAATCCATCACTCTTTTGCTCGCCACGCCATTCCAGTTTAGACCCAACCATATAGAAATCAGTCCATGATTCGGGTGCTGTTGCCCTCCAGGACCAGGGTCTTTCTCTCCCTTGTGCAAGGGTTTATAAATGTGGGCAGAATGTTTTAGATGCCATGAGCCCCTGGCTAATCTTAGGATGCCACCACTGTTCCCTTTAAGGTGCGCGCACGCACGCACCTCTCTTCCTGCGAGCGCGCACTGCCGTGTGGAGCGCGCGCACACACAGAACATCCAGCGAGAGAGTTCGCGCCGCCGCTTTAAAAAAGCGAGCGGCGCGAAAAACGGGCACTTCCTGGATGCGGCGTGGACAGAGGAAGAGTCAGGAGTGCAGGTAAGGCTGGCTGTCTGGCTTGGGGCTTGGGGCTGTTAGTAAGGCGCGGTGTGGGGCATATTGTGTGCTTTAGTTTAAGTATTCATGTTAATCACAGCCCCTTCACGAGCTGTGATTAACATGAATACTTAAATCAAAGCACACAATCTGCCCTTACCGCTTTACTCACAAAGAGTACAGCAAGTTTAAAAACACAGCGTGTACTTTCCAATTTATTCTGAAAGAACACGCTGTGTTTTTAAACTTGCTGTACTCGCTTGTTAGTAAATCGCGGTGCGGGGTAGTGGGGAAGACCAAGGCTGACTCCTGTGGCCATGCCCGACAAGCATCAGCGGAGCCCGACCTGAATTGAACTTGGGCCCGTGGTGGTGAGTTGCTGATGTGTGGGGCCTGGCTCTGGGGAGTGAAGTGCGTGCGTGTCCTGACGAGGCCTGCCAACCTTGAGGGCCCGACGACTGTAAGGTGTGCTTGGCCTATGCCACTGTGGACTAGATTGCTGGTTGTGCCCTGTGGGCGGCCTACACTGAAGGCTTCCTCACTGTGCACTGCCCTCTGGGTGGCTATTGACTCTCTGGGCCACTACTTGCTGTCCCGTCTCACTTGCCTCCGACCCCTGGGCCCCCTCCAGCTTTCTTGGGCCTGAGAAATTATAGAGGGGCTCCGGCCGGCCTGCTGCGGCTGAGGCCAGCATCGGAAGTTGTCCTCTGGGCAGGGACCCCTGCTTCGTGGCCGCTCTTTGGCTGACTGTGGATAAAGGGAGCAGACTGATTGAGCCCCCCCCCCCCCGGTTATTGTTGTCTCTGTGCCTGGAATAAGGGATAAATGTTAACTCTTCGTCCGCCCCCTTCTGAGATTGGTCATCTTGCACATTTATAAGTTTCTTATTTGGAACCTTATTCCTAAGTGCTCACTTAGACTATTGCTTGGTCGCTGACCACACTGCTGAACACTGCAATTTAGGGACCCACCCCTTGGATTAGCCGGTACCCCTTGGCCTACACGTGCTCCCGAGCCTCGAGTTTCTTCCTGGAGTGTGGCGGGGTCATACAGTAAACTGCTTCTGTGGAGCGCTTTAGAGCCCATCTTCCACACATGTTTATCACTAAGCATCACTCCTCGTATTGAAGTTAGTAAAGCGCGGTGCGGGGAATATTGTGTGCTTTAGTTTAAGTATTCATGTTAATCACAGCCCCTTCACGAGCTGTGATTAACATGAATACTTAAATAAAAGCACACAATCTGCCCCGCACCGCGCTTTACTCACAAAAGAGTATGCTGCATTCTGTGGTGGGAGGAAGCAAAATGTGAAGATGATTAAAGAGGCCAATTGCTGAAGCCTGCTGACCAAAAGCACCTCTTTGCATACGTATTGTATGTGTTTTTTGGAAAATCCATAGTCTATCATTTCAAAGGCCAGACTTTCAAGTGGAGGTGATATTTTGAGCAAAGTAGAGGAGGTGTCTAGACTTGCAAGTATGGGTGATGGTTTGAGCCAAGTAGAGGAGGTATCCAAATCTGAAAGTGGAGATGATGGTTTGAGTAAAATAGAGGGGGGTGTCCAGACCTGCAGGTGGCTGTGATAGTTTGAGTTAGATGAGGTGTCCAGACTTGCAAGTGGAGGTGATGTTTTGAGGTAGGTGGTTGGGTGTTCAGACTTTCAAGTGGAGGTGATGGTTTGAGCTAGGTAGAGGAGGTGGCCAGGCAAGCAGGTGGAGCTGATGGTTTGTGTTAGGTAGAGGTGGTATCCAGGCTAGCAAGTGGCGGTGATGGTTTGAGATAAGTAGAGGAGGTGGCCAGACTAGCAAGTGGAAAGATATTTTGAACAAAGTAGAGGAGGTAGCTAGTCTAGCAAGTGCAGGGGGTGGTTTGAGTTAGGTAGAGTGGTTGTGCAGACTTGCAAGTGGAGGTGATGGTTTGAGGTAGGTGGGGGGTGTTCAGACTTTCAAGTGGAGGTGATGGTTTGAGCTAGGTAGAGGAGGTGGCCAGGCAAGCAGGTGGAGGTGATGGTTTGTGTTGACTGTACGCAATGCTGCTCAGTATAGTGTGGTGTCTCAGCTTGTTGATGTCTGCGCAACATTTCAAGCATCTAGTGCAGATTGTGAATGAGGATTCAGCCTCATGAATACTATCAAGAGTAAATTGAGAAATACACTAGAGCAGAAGCATTTGGATATGCAGATGAGGACAAAGGCCTACCTCCTGAATGGGAAAATTGACCTCGATAGAGTTTATCAGCTCTGGAAAAATGGCAAGGATCGCCGTGAGAAGCAACCATGTCACCCATCTAGTGATGCCACTTGACGTGTCTGAACGGCCCTCTCCCACAGTCCATGTTTGCCTGGATGTCAGACTTTTACAAACTATCTCTGGCGGGATAGCCCAACATTACTCAGTAGCTTTCACATCAAATTGTAAATATGTTATGTAATTTTGTAACTTATTGTGTATATGTGATATTGTATAGGCTCTCAACATTTCCCCACCCAATGAACAGTGCTCCAGTTAAGAATATTTAGTAAAATCTTATGATGGTACCACCGTTGGAGTCTTGTGCTTTTCTAAACCTGAAGTGTACTTGCCTGTGTAACCAATTCATGTCATGGCGTGTTTATCCAATTTGCAAACTGGCCTTAAGACCCTTAACGTGGCGCTGTATGTGTGAAAATGTACCATCTTTTCACTTTTTTAAGTAAACGTTTGGAGTGACATTTGGCGCTGCACACACGTGCGGTTTGGTTCCTGGCACACATAGCCATGGTTGCAGCGCACAGAGACCCTCCACTGCCGCACACAGAAGAAAAAAATTAGAGGGAATATTGGATGCCACACCTTTTTTCCCTCACTGTTCCAACCCACCTGCACAGCATTCTGAGCAATTCTGTATGACAGAACCGTTCTTCTTCTGGTCACAGCTCCTGTGCCCACCTAGATGTATAGCTATGATAATAGACAAACTCTCCCTTGTGGTCACTACAAATTGGTTGTGAGTATCTCTCCCCTTGAAGTTAATAAAGTTACTGGTCACAACCCCCAGGCCATCCTGGCAAGGAGGGAAACTCCTTCCATACACTCAGCACCCTTTGTCCACTGTCTCGGAGCAGTACACATATCACTACAGGGAAGCTATCTCCAGTCATTTGACGGTGAACATTGGCAGAAAGGCCTTTTGGTTTTAGGCAAGAAAATGACAACTTTCTAAAAGTGTAATTTCAATCAATCAATCAATCAGGGAATTGTAAGCGCGCTACTCACCCATGAGGGTCTCAAGGCGCTGAGGGGGGGGTCCGCAGATCTGTTTAGCCGAAGAGCCAGGTCTTGAGGGTCTTCCTGAAGGTGTTCAGGGAGGGGGCGCGTCTGATGTCTGCCGGTAGCTCGTTCCAGGTCTTGGCTGCAATGTGAGAGAAGGATCTTCCGCCTGCTCTGGCTCTGTGGATGCGCGGGGTTTCGGCCAGTGCGAGGTTGGAAGATCGGAGGTTTCTTTTGGGTACGTGGAAGTTGATTCTGTCGTTGAGGTATTTGGGTCCGTTGTTGTGTAGGCATTTGTAGGCGCGAGTGAGGATTTTGAAAGTGACTCTTTTCTCCACGGGGAGCCAGTGGAGACTTCGTAGGTGTTGGCTGATGTGTTCGTGTCGGGGGATGCCGAGGACGAGTCTGGCGGCGGTGTTTTGTACTGTCTGGAGTTTGCGGAGTAGGGACTTGTTGATGCCGGCGTAGAGTGCGTTTCCATAGTCCAGTCTGCTGGTGATGAGTGCGTGGGTGACTGTCTTCCTTGACTCAGGGGGATCCACTTGAAGGTCTTGCGGAGGATGCGGAGGGTGTTGAAGCAGCTGGAGGTGACGGCGTTGACCTGTCGGTTCATGGAGAGTGATGAGTCGAGTACGATGCCGAGGTTCTTGGCGTGGTCTGAGGGGGTAGGTGGGCTTCCGAGGGCGGTCGGCCACCAGGTGCTGTCCCATGCAGAAGGGGTGGTACCAAGAACGAGGACTTCTGTCTTCTCGGCGTTGAGCTTCAGGCAGCTGTTGGTCATCCAGACTGCGACGTCTTGCATTCCTTTCTGGAAGTTGAGTTTGGTAGTGGTGGGGTCTTTGGTGAGGGAGAGAATGAGCTGGGTGTCGTCGGCGTAGGATACGATGTTGAGGCCGTGTTGTCGGACGATGGCTTCGAGGGGGGCCATGTAAATGGTGAAGAGGGTGGGGCTCAGTGATGAACCCTGTGGGACTCCGCAGGTAATTTTCGTGGTGTCGGAGAGAAAGGGTGGGAGTCTGATCCTTTGGCTTCTTCTGGTGAGGAATTTCCAAAATAGTAAATTAATATCTTACTTGAAAATTAAGTTGGCTTTTACATTACTATTAAAATGAGTGCTTGCATTATTTCTCTAGCTGCTACCAATCAAAATTTAGCATTTAATAAAGGTAACAATGTTTCCTAGTATTTTCCAATAGAAGCAGGCAGTCTTGCTACAATGAACATAGCTTTTGGGGATATTTCACTGGCAAAGACATGTTCAACATTAACTTTGCATGTCCTACTTTTAAATATCATGCAACCTGCCTTTATGGGCAATGAAGCCTCCTAAGCGGTGACTTATTAATATTTAAGAAGAAGGTCTAGGACAGCGAAAAGGGCTTATTTTGAAGGGTTGAGTTTGCAGTTTAAATTATCACAAGCAGGTTACCTGTGTGCAGCTACCAGGCTGGGCACGATGATAGTCTCTCAGGTGCAGATTACACATGTGTGCACACGCATGTGCACACACGTCCATGTGTAACCAGCCCAATGTCCCTTACCCTAGCTGCGTTGCAGCTGCCTTATCTTAAAAGGCGGGCACTGGCGGTAAACATGTGCAGTCCTATTACCATGATATTGCTGTGAGTGAGTGTAAGATAGGGAGCATCTAAAGCTCCAAAAACTGGGTGACGAAAAGCGAAAAATCCTGGTGGACTAAATGGGCAGAATCCTTTTGCAACAAAAATGTGTTGCATGAACATATTAGAATCAGCTTAGAATGAGTTGTAACATGCAGACATATTCTTCTTTTCATGTAATTAACTATAGCATGTAAACTATAAACATTTTGTCATAAATATTTCCTTTCTACTGATCACTGTTTAATTTGAAAAAACAGATCATGAGGATGAAAAAACAATTCTCGTTGTTTCAGCAACAGCTGTAATGATGCTCGGATGATGACGAAAGCAGCCTTTCACCTTGGCTGCTGGCTCTAGCACCAGGCACCATACTATGAGAACTGAACTGTAGTAATTTATTACAGATGATCAAGGACGTCATTTTATTACTGCAGGTTACTAGAGATGTCACAATTTATTTAAGAATTTAGAAGCAATTTTTATATAGGGATTGCAATCTTCCCAGTAGTATGTCTATATTACAGATCTGTAATTCCTCTTTACATATGGTCAGAACTAGCAAACAAGAAGCTTGTCTCTTCACTGATAATTTGTTCCTTTTGCAAAAGTAAACTGATAACACACAGGGTTTTGCCTGTGTTCACTTTTGTTTTCTGGCCAAAAATTGGGCCTACTTATGAAAATAAAGAAATGTATAATAATATGATAGGCTGCTGCTTTGAGCAGCATCATGTGAGTAAAAGATGCATTCTTTTCCATTGTTTGATCAACTGGACTGCATGATCAGTTCATCAGTTGCACTTTAAAAAAATATATTTTTTTCAAGAGAGAGAATCAAAGTGGTATGTTTATGGAGGTGGTAAAATGTGACTAGAATGTATGTGCCCATTTGCTGTGTGGTATGGTGAAGTGCTGTGTTGTTCTTGGTGTGACACGGTTTTTGTGCTGCATTATTGCAATGCGATTTTATTGGGTTGTGCTACAGTTGTGTTACGTTCTGTTTTGACTATGTTGTTATGGTTTGTTAGTGGTGTTCTGTTGCTTTATGCATGGTATTGAGTTGTTATTCTTACTTTAGGTAGGTCGACAAATATGTTGTCAGTTAAAAGCAGTAAATCCCGTGAAATCTCCTGTAATAAGCAACCTTTTACAGCTGTCAATGATGGTATTACCAGTCAAACTGTATAAAGCTGGGGCATAATTTAACTTCTTTCTGGTTGCAATCCAGCTAATACCTGTGATAATAGCAAGTTAAAATTAATCTTCTTGCAGAAAATGGCATATTGTTGGCTGCTGGTGAAAATTCATGCTCTTGGTGGATTTAATAAAGGCTCACCTAACGAATGCCTATTCTGAATTGTAAAACATATGTTGTTTGACTGAACCAATGACACATTATCTTAGGCAGTTAGGGGTCACATCAAGAACAGGTGCACATGTGGGAATAATTTTGTGGATGTCCTAAAGCAAATGCACAACAGTGTTACCACTCTCAGTGGGGTGGAATTACATTTCACGTTAGTACTAGGTACGTTAGTGCTAGTTAAAACTAATACATTCGGCACACTTGTGTTAAGACTTGCTTGAAGTCATAAACACATGCACTCCTTTCCATTGATATATGTGGTTCTAGGAGAGATCATGGGCCATACCACTCAAAGGATTGCATAAAGTGTGCATGCTTTTACCCTCACTTATTCTGGCCTTCCATGTTAAGGGAAGTCATCTGTGGATCTCTGTCTTTTTTTACGTGCTGCGTTATTTGATTGTGCATATGGGCATTATTACCCCTAATACGGCGTGCTTATAAAATGCATGCAGTGATCAAATCAAACTAACATTTCTACTCATACCATGTTTACAACAAGACTCGGAATAAGCCTGATAGACGTGGATTAATCAACTAGTATAGTTATGCAAAAGGCACAGTATATACATTATCTCAACCTGGGATACACAGAAGTATAATTAATTATTGTACATATGAAGTTAAGATAACTTCATATTTCTTTAAAAGACACAATAAGTCCCTGTATTATGCTGTCTTAAAATAATCATCATTATTTAGTCCACAGGTCCATCCATCGATTGATGGGTCCCTACATTCTACCCAGTTGATGTCAAGTTCCATTAACGGCTGAGATGGACATCTCAGAACTGCAATAATACATGAACCAAGCCCACCAGTATTGAAAACTGGGTGGCTCAGGGTCAAGCCAACTTTTTGTAAATCATAGTCTGGCTACTAAAATTCCATTAAAATCACTCCTTCGTATTCTCTAGGTATTTCAACCGAATAACCAAGCATAATGCATGTAACGTCATTGTAAACTGTAATCCTGTAAACAAAGGAATTTCTCTAAAAATAAACGTCCAAAACTCCTGTATGCTGGGAAAGGTGGTGAACAGTTTGGCAAGGTCTGCTCTTTCAGATTAACGATGGAAACACAAGAGTCCAATCTACAGCCCTGCTGATCTATGTTTTGGTGTATAATAAAAATATTGTATTATTTTAAAATATTGACATTTAGATGAGCAATGTTTACATAAACATGCCCTTAACATACTGTTTCCTGCATTTTTCACAGTAATTCCTTGTATGAGCTTTGTTGACCATTTGTTTATCAGTTGCCCCATGTTGATACTGTAATCCTTCAACAATATCTTATACCTATTGTATTTGGTGATTTTTAGTATTTTTGAGCATGGTTTTCAACACAAGTAACATTTCCATAGTGTCTTATACAACCAAATTCGTAATATAATGGATCAAAAATAGAGTAGGGCCCCTGCATCTGTGTTTTCTACATATAAAATCACTAAGTGGCCATTTATCTTTGCTAAATCCTTTCACCTTTGAGATTCTGTACACCTTAGAAAACCAAAACCTATCCTTACTTGAACAATGAAAGTTTAAGATAGCGCAGTGCTCTTCGAGGCTTCTTGAAGCCCCAAATTAAACTGGACTTAGTGAAAGGTAATCATGAGAACAGAGTCTGAAAGAACACAGTCATGTGAAGTACCAGGTAACATGAACCAAATGTTCCATCCACATCTAAAACAATCTATGTGAGAATTGTGAATATTAACAAGGAGGAAATCAACGGTTAAGCTCCCGCCAAGTTAAGTAACTCGATGCACAATTTAGAGTTGGGCATGTGGCCGGTAGTCTCCTAGGGAGTGGATGTAATAACCTCTGATCCCCTGGCAATCTACCATCTGGCATACTGAGAGATCTCTGCCAGGCTGGCAGAGATCTCTGAGCCTTTCAAAGAGGCCTACTCCACACTTTGGCCAACAGTCTTTTTGCCTCACTTCCTTTGACTTGACTGAAAATATTTTTTTTTAAATGGCTTTTCTATGGGTTTTCATTAACTTTATATACATCAGCAGTATAGTGGCATTGCTACTGAGGCTGCCCTATTACAAAGACAGACCACCCTCTCACCAGAAGTGGAAAGCCTACTCATATTGGTTGTGTTACCAAGTTATCCCCATGGGTGGCAGGAGCTAAGCCAGTTATCTGGAAAACCTGCATGAAAGGCCAGCTAAACTCTGAACCTTGTTACATTATAAATATGTTACTCTTAGAGTTCATGCCTGGCCTTTGTTTAGTCATCTGGTGTAAATGTTCTCTCCCCTACCCTCACATTCCTGAGATAAGTTGAGGTGAATGTTCCTGCCATTAACATCCTTCTGTGTTCATGATAATAATTATCTAACAGGCAGTAGCCACAAAAGGACTTTTGTTCTCTAGGATTATTTGTGCCTGTTAGACCTGACATCCTTGGCATGGTTTTCCTTGACTTTTTGCCTTCTGATCTGTTCTTGACGGTTGCTGCTGACATCGTTTTTGCAGGCTTTAGGAACCTGGGCACTTTACCACTGCTAACCAGTGCTAAAGTGCATGTGTTCTTTACATAAACCAGGGTACATTGGTTTATCCACTATTGGCATATTTGATTTACGTATAAGTCCTTAGTAAAGTGCACTACATGTGCCCAGGGCCTGTAATCAAATGCTACTAATGAGCTTGTAGCACTGATTGTGTCACCCACTTAAGTAGCCCTTTAAACATGTCTCAGGCCTGCCACTGCAAAGCCTGGGTGAGCAGTTTGTAACTGCCATGTCAACCTGGCAAGTTAACCTACTTGCCAGGCCTAAACCATCCTTATTATTACTTGTAGTTCACCCCTAAGGTAGGCCCTGGACAGCCCATTTGGCAGGGCGCAGTATATTTAAAAAATAGGGCATGTACTTTTAAGTTGTACATTTCCAGATAGTGGAATGCTCTTAAATTCGTTTTTCACTACTGCACAGCCCATCACTCTCATAGTATAACATTAGGACTGTCTTATTGCATTTTATAAGTGTAATCTCCAATTGGGAAAAGACGGGACCTCCAAATTTTGTGTCTCCGGAATCACAATTCAAAAACACAACTTATGGTGAAGTTGGTTTTTAAATTGCAATTCTGAAAATGCCACTTTTAGAAAGTTGTACCAAAGGGGATGATGGACGGAGCGCTTGAGCTAATCAAACACTCACCCCCAGTCAACTGATCTGGGTTTAATCCATCATCATTCTTTAGCTCACTCCACCACCCCAGTTCAGACATGGCCATATGCAAATCAGTCTGACCCTGTGCCTCATGGGAACAGTCCAGCCCGAACTGCCAAGCCATGTCTTCCCTGGACCGGAAACAAACATCCTGGGACCGGTTTCTGGCCATTCAGCCGTCATCAGCCAGGCTAGCTTGAATCCAGTGGCAAAGTGAGCAAGGGACCCACGTCTGGGCATACCCTGCCAACTTAGGGCGAACAAAGCGATACCAAAGGGGATGATGGACGGAGCGCTTGAGCTAATCAAACACTCACCCCCAGTCAACTGATCTGGGTTTAATCCATCATCATTCTTTAGCTCACTCCACCACCCCAGTTCAGACATGGCCATATGCAAATCAGTCTGACCCTGTGCCTCATGGGAACAGTCCAGCCCGAACTGCCAAGCCATGTCTTCCCTGGACCGGAAACAAGCATCCTGGGACCGGTTTCTGGCCATTCAGCCGTCATCAGCCAGGCTAGCTTGAATCCAGTGGCAAAGTGAGCAAGGGACCCACGTCTGGGCATACCCTGCCAACTTAGGGCGAACAAAGCGATACCAAAGGGGATGATGGACGGAGCGCTTGAGCTAATCAAACACTCAGGCCCCAGTCAACTGATCTGGGTTTAATCCATCATCATTCTTTAGCTCACTCCACCACCCCAGTTCAGATATGGACATATGCAAATCAGTCTGACCCTGTGCCTCATGGGAACAGTCCAGCCCGAACTGCCAAGCCATGTCTTCCCTGGACCGGAAACAAGCATCCTGGGACCGGTTTCTGGCCATTCAGCCATCATCAGCCAGGCTAGCTTGAATCCAGTGGCAAAGTTGGCGGGGGTATGCCCAGACGTGGGTCCCTTGCTCACTTTGCCACTGGATTCAAGCAAGCCTGGCTGATGACGGCTGAAATGCCAGAAACCGGTCCTAGGATGCTTGTTTCCGGTCCAGGGAAGACATGGCTTGGCAGTTGGGCTGGACTGTTCCCATGAGGCACAGGGTCAGACTGATTTGCATATGGCCATGTCTGAACTGGGGTGGTGGAGTGAGCTAAAGAATGATGATGGATTAAACCCAGATCAGTTGACTGGGGGTGAGTGTTTGATTGGCTCAAGCGTTCCGTCCATCATCCCCTTTGTATCGCTTTGGTCGCCCTAAGTTGGGGGGTATGCCCAGGCGTGGGTCCCTGCTCACTTTGCCACTGGATTCAAGCAAAGCCTGGCTGATGACGGCTGAAATGCCAGAAACCGGTCCTAGGATGCTTGTTTCCGGTCCAGGGAAGATATGGCTTGGCAGTTCGAGGCTGGACTGTTCCCATGAGGCACAGAGTCAGACTGATTTGCATATGGCCATGTCTGAACTGGGGTGAGTGGAGTGAGCTAAAGAATGATGATGGATTAAACCCAGATCAGTTGACTGGGGTGAGTGTTTGATTGGCTCAAGCGTTCCGTCCATCATCCCCTTTGTATCACTTTTAGAAAGTTGGCATTTTCTTACTGTAACTATTTGGTGCCTTCTGCTTGTCTCTGGAATACACCTCTGGGGTGGGTGACAGCTGGCTTCCTGCATTCCCTCTAGACAGCCACACACAAAAGAAGGGTAGGTGTTACTGAGGGGTCATTGGCATTCTGATAAGTCATCCTGAGCAGGATGGGAGGGAGGAGCTGACACTTACAACTGAAAGGGCTGTGTTTTCTGTCCCCACACAGATAGTTCCATACCCCCTTATAGAGAGTCTGGAGTCAGGACAGGAAAGAAAGGGACTCTGTGCATGTCAAAGCATTTCTTTGAAGTCTCCCCCAGTTCAATGGCCCAACTGGGTATAAACACTGGACCTCTGACACCACCAAAAGAGAACACTTCTGGAACTAAGGACATTCTACCAGGAAGAAGGACTGCTGTGCTGGTGGAGGGATTTCCAGTTTGCTGAACTGCTTTGCTGTATTGGCCTGCTGCCTCTTGCCTGGAAGTGAGAAAGACTGGACCTGCATCTCTACATCCAAAGTATCTCCAAGGGCTTGTTGTCTTGCCTTTTGTTTTCTGAAGTTTCATAGATATCAAAGACTTTTCTCTTCAACCTGCAAACAGCACCTGGACTCTGTCTGCTGTGAGTCCTTTTCTGCCAAGTGGTGCTGCCCTTCCAGTCCTGGGCCCTTGGAAGTGAGTATAAAGTGCTGCATCTGCTAGAGCCCGTGCATTGACATCCTTGCACCGATCAGAACCAACGAATCCCCCCTGTTGTGGTAACCAGATTGATGCATTGCACCTGGAACCGCTGCATCGCTTCTGGAACTGATGCATTGCCGTCATTGCATGGAGGAGATCGACTCATCACTTCTAAAATGCGGGGAAACCTGACGCATCTCATTCGGAATCGCCGCATCACCGCTGTTGCATGGAGAAATCAGGCACATCACCCCAACTTAGTGGGGCTCACTGATGCACCTTGTTGCTGGCGACCAGGATCAAAGTACGTTTGCTCAGTGGGCCCTGCGTAGGTCCTATATCTGGCCCATGCTCCATTACAGTTGGCCCGAACTCTTGACTTTGTCACGGTCCAGCACAACTAATTAACTCTTTAAGTACTTACTGCTTCTAAGCACTATTTTTGCATTTAATCTTTAAAAATGTATATCTTGACTTCTACTGAGTGTCTTTTTGTTGTTTTGGTCTTGTTTTATTTATAAAATTATTCTCTATTTTCTAAACTGGTGTGGGATCTTTTTTGTGGTGTTTTCACAGTGTTACTGTTTGAAGTATTGCACAAATACTTTACACATTGCCTCTTAGGTTAAGCCTGACTGCTCTGTGCCAAGTTACCAGAGCGTGAGCACAGGTTAATTTTGGGCTTGCCTGCCTCTTACCCTGGCTAGGAATGTGGTTGTTACTTGCCTTGGGTTCATACCCCAGTCAACCACCAACCCAATTTCTAACACTGTGTATGAATCTCCCCACGTATAATTCAGGGACTAAGTTGCAGAGAGGCAGTGATAAATGGAGGGGCAGCCAATAAGTGCAAGGGGCATTGGGTAGGGGACCAAATAAAGGAGGGGAGGGGGATCATGGGTCTCAAAGGAGCTCACTCCTTGTGTCTAGAAATGTATCATATTGATCAGTGATCTTGGCTATCACCCGCGCATAAGCGGTCACTTTACACAGTTCCTGTAGCCACTCATCGAGTGTTGGGCAAGCTAGCGACCTCCAGAGTCTCAGACTACACATCTTGATGGAGGTCAGCACCGTGGCTAGCCATCGGAACTTTTGAATATTAATGACTGGGCATTCAGCAAAGTCATGAAGAAGAGCTGTTTGAGCTTTCAACTCCCCAATGAGGGGTGTTGTTCATCTGAGTATAGGTGTGATGGAGGATCAGCAGGCTGACAGGGAGGTGTGTCCTAAAGCAGATCAAGAATGTCACCGTCTAACGATCCGCATCTCCAGCATGCTGCAGTCGGGAGGAGGGAAAATCTGCAAAGTCGTAGAGGTGTCCAATGCCACTAGTGGAGCAACTTGAAGTAACTAAATTTGAGGTGGACCTCTATTAGTATTTGTCACGGGTAGCTAGGAGAGCCTGTCAGTCATCCTCAGAATAATCAACCTGTAGCCTTTCCAACCACCATTCCCTAGAGAGCACGACAGCCGAATGGAGTATAGTCGATCTAACAATATCCAACAATGTCCATTTGTAAGAGCTCCATTTCCATAGGAAGTCCATCAGCAGGGAGGAGGGAAGGTCTAGTGGGGGAGGGTCCAGGATTGTATGAAGACAGCGCTGCAATCTCTGTAAATCCCAGAAATGACTTGAGTGTAAACCATATTGTTCCTGGGCATCAGCAAAAGATTTTTACTCCCTGTCCCTAACTAGGTCTGAGATATGATGGAGACCTCTAGATTTGAGTAGCATTCAACTAGGTTCCTTCCCCCCCTATCAGTAGTGAAGCATTACACCATAGGGTAGCTTGTGTATAAATGATGGGGTGTATCTGCACTAGTCTGTGAGCAGTCGCCAAGCATGGACAGTAGTGGCCAGGACCGCATATGACTTAATCAAGTTAGTCGTGTCTCGTGTGTGCAGCATTTTAACCCCTCCAAAACGACCCAGAAGGGCTGATTCTAAAAATACCTAGTTGGGCGTGTCCAATGTAGGGTGAATGATGTATTTGAGAGGTGCAATTTGGGATGCCAATCAGTAGCAATGAATGTTTGGGAGCAGCATGCCACCCTGCTCTGTCGCGGCACATAGCTTACCCAGTTTCAGTCTTGGTTTCCACCCTTCCCACAAAAATGTTTTCAGTGTATTCTTGAGGCCGTCCATGAAGCGGACTGAGATGCGGAGCGGGAGCTTGGTGAGCACATAGTTCAGTCTGGGCATTACATTCATTTTGAGTATCTGTGCATTTCCCCATGTAGAGACATTGAGTTGGCACCAGCGGTACATATCCATTCTAATGCGTGTATGCAGTAGTTCAAGGTTACGTTCCACCATATGTCTAACAATCGGGGTTACTTCAATCTCTAAGTATCTCAAGGAGAGAAAGGACCATTTAAACAGCAGACCAGCAATCACGGTCAGCGCTGTGTGATCCGTGAGGGGTATGGCCTTGCTTTAATCCCATTTACCCGGACAAGGAAAAAAAGTGTGAAATCAGGTTGACGAGGGCTCTCAATGAGGTGGTAGGGCATGTGAGGGTGACCAATATAGCATCTGCATATACTGAACATTTCTGTTTGCCCCCCTGGATGGGGATGCCCTGTATGTCAGTGGAGGTGCGAATCAATATCGCCAGAGGTCCCAGGGTCAAAACAAAGAGTGGAGGGGATAAGGGACACCCCTGTCTGGTGCCTCTGTGGATTTCAAAGGGAATGGAAGCATGTCCGTTGCAGGTGAGTACAGTGGTAGGGTGAAAGTACAGTCTCTGAATTCAGTTCAAAAACATCAGGCCCACCCCATACTGGCATAGGACTTAGAAAAGATAATTCAACCTGGTCTAAAGCTTTTTTGGTATAGATTGATGCCACTAGTTTTTCATCATTATTATGTCAGACACTCCAAAAATATGTGCCAGAGTGCGGAGATTGGATGCCAAAGTGCCGGGAGGGACAAACCCGACCTGGTTCCTGTGGATCAAGGACGGTAGAACTCATTTAAGTCTCTTAGCCAGGAGTTTGGCAAGTAGTTTCATGTCAACATTCAACATAAACATTGTGGGATAGCTAGAACTGTTCAAGGGGTCCCTGCCTGGCTTAAAAATAAGTGATAGTAAGTCTCTGTTAGCTTCTGTGAGGGTGCTAGAAGATGGTGCGTCCTCACTGTAGACCTTACTAACCATGGGAATATACCCTTGTGCATTTTATAGTATTCAGATGGGCAGCCATCAAGCCCCTGGGCTTTACCAGACGGTAGGCCTTTGATTGCCTCAAAATGTTCCTATGGGGTGATGCCGGCTTCTAGGGCCTGACTCTGGTCTGTCATGAGGCATGGGGTTGCATTACAAGTCAAAAATACCGCTAGTTGTCAGAAGTACATGTGGTATCTGAGGCGTAAAGTGTCTCGTAGTAAGTCTTACAGGTCTCCATGATGCCAAGTGGGTGGGTGAGGGGTGGTCCATGATCCCGTCGAATGGCCGGCATGATGCAGTAGTAGTCTTGCTGCCGTAACTGCAATGCCAAAAAAGTCCTGCTTTTTCACCCTGCTCATAGTGTCTCTGTCTAAGGTGAAACAATGCTGTTTCTGCCTTGGAAGTATACAGTGTGTTGTACTCATATATGGCTCGCAGCAGAGCCCATATTGTAGACTGTGAATGGGAATGGGAGTATTGGGCCGTGAGAGATGAGAGGGTGGATTCAAGTTGGACTTGTTTGCATGAAGCTTCACGCTTTCGCTAGCAGGTGTGACATAATATTTCTCTCCATATCGTGGCTTTACTGGCCACACAGAGGGTGCCGGTGGAGGTAATCAACCCCTCATTGATGTCTAAATAGGTGCGGAGATAGGAATGCAACCTGTCCTTGACTGTGGGAGTCTTGTAATAGGAAAGGTTAAGTCTCCAGCAAAGCGGGGGAGGGTGAAGCGGAGCCAGTTTCAGTCAGAGCAGAATGGCATAATGGTCTGAAACCACAGAGGGAGCTATGTCAGCCTCTACCAAATGCCAGAGAAATTACGTTTTAAGTAAAAAGAAGCTGATTCAGATTGTAGTGCCATGTACACAGGAGGTATAGGTATAATCCCTTGTGGTAGTATGAAGCAGTCTCCAAGGGAGCAGTCAGAAAAATGTCAGAGATCAGATCCTTGAGGAGGCCCCTCTCCCCTGTGTTTTGTAGCAAAGTGTGGTCATTTTTTGCTCAAGTATAGGTCAGGGCCCATTTTCCAGTCGCCCCCTAAGAGAAGTTTCATTTTGTGGTGCTGTTGGAGGATTCTAACTAGGGCAGCATAGTTGGCTTTCTTAGAGTGGATTGGGGTGTATATAAAGCGTATAAGGAGCACTTAATCGTGTAAGGAAATCTTAATGTGTATATAATAGCCATGTGGGTCTTGCCAGACTTTGAGGGTTTTTGATGATAGGTGCTTAACTAGTAAAATGGTGACACCACCTTTCCAGTAGAGTTTGTTGAAGCGGGCTTCATCCGTCCCCGTTTCTGATTTACAGGCATAATACTCCTTCCCCACACACGCCCAACTGAACTTTGGACTTTCTACACCAGAGAGATTAGTCCCCTGTAGGACGGCAATGTCGGGTTTTAGGGATTTGGTATGGTTAAAAATCTACTGTTGTTTTGTGTAATGGGTGAGACCATTTAAGTTCAGCGCTATCACAGTGAAAGGCTTTCTTTGTGCTATGTCCTTCATACTGGCAGTATCAGCTCAGTGGAGCAAGCGAGCCGGGACCTACCCGCAGCTAAGAGAAGCTTTCTTTGGTTGGGTCACAGAGGATGCACCTAGGCAGCGGGTGAAGGACTAGGGTGGTCTCCATATCAGATCCCTAAGTGGGGTGGAGTGGTTGACGAGAACAAATGTGTGATTAACCGTGTAAAGGTAATCCCCTACATTGTGGTTGATAAGTGGTGTATCATACAGACCTGCCTCAATAATGTGTCTTGGGTGGGGCGCAGCATCTACAGAAACTGTTGTCTTCAAAGAGGAGTGAGATTGTCCCTCAATTGAGACTATTTGCGAGGCTTGGGACCTCCAGACCACTATCTGGGGAGCTCCTTAAGCCACTGTCCTTCATCAATGGGGCCCCAATTGGCCTGTTTGTTGTGTCAAGGCCGAGTCATCCATGTTGCCAGCGGCTGGGCCCAGGTCCATATCAGTTGGTGAACAATGTACAGAAAGCCTTCCAGTTGGCCTGGGTCATGGAACTACATTTTCTTGTTGTCGTGGGTGATCAGCGTTATTGCAGGATCCAGGAGTCCATAGCAAATGAAGAGTTTGTCAGAGGTGGGGTGAAGCTGAAGAAATCTTCTGCAAATGTTCTGGATTTCTGAGGAGATGTTTTGCAAAATAAATATCTTGTGCCCCTCAGTCAAAAAAGAGCCATCCTTTTACGCTGCATGAATCACCTGCCTTGATTACTGGTGATGAAGGAAGCATGCGATAATCTGCCTTGGGTCGTCGCTGGGTGATTGTCAGTGCTGCCGGACCATAAGGGCCCTTTAAACCTCCAAAGGAGGGTGAAATTCCAGGTTGGTGATTGTCAGTAGAAACCCCATGATGTCATTGTCCTCCATCCTTTCTGGCACACCAGAGATCCGGAGGTTGTCCCTCCGGGACCGGTCTTTCAGTTCTGCAAGCTTCTTCGGAGGTGCCAGTGATCTTGTTCCCAGTCAATGGAGGCTGCTAACTTCTCCTCGATCTGGTCTAATCGAGATTCAGTCATGGACGGTCTGGCATTGAAGGAGGCGATATCCTGGTGGATACCTGACTGTCTGCTGAGGTCTTGGAAATGGCCACATCTGAAAGGGTAGCACTAAGCTGCCTACCATCCAAGGCCGAGTCCGGTGCCAGGTCTGTGTCCTTCCCAGCTTAGTCTGCTTCCCGGCCACCACCTCTGTAAACAGAAGCTGTCTGGAAGATTTCAACATGGTGGGTACTTGGCAAAGCGGCAGGGAGAGGGAACTGAGTACGTTGGTTCAGTGGTTGGGTACGTGGAATCTCCAGCAGGTAAATAGGCCCAGTGGTTCCTGGGGCCCCCTCACTGACTTAGTAAGCGCAGGGAAGTGCTGTGAGAATGTTAAGGAGCCGAAGTGCAACTCCTAGGTTTTGGGCCCTTAAAACGCATCTAGGGCAAAAGTCAGGGCCAACAGGTAGCAATAAAAATTCAGGGGGCGTTGCCCATACAGGGGGTCAAATGCTTTAAATTTCGCAGGTGTTAACCATGTGCTAGAAACCTGATGAGGCTTTTGTGCTAGGAGTGAAGCCTGTCTCATTCACCCAGTGGTAGCCAGCAGAGGCTACAGTCTTGAAAAACTGGTGCTGTAGTATGTGCTCAGCTCGTCTGCACCGGGAGGCCAACTTTGGACAGGCGATCCGCACTGTGGCTCACCACAAGAGTGTGTCCCCTTCCTGTGCCCAGTTCGCCCATGGCTCTGTGGGCCGCGGGCCACTCACATGATGATGGCTCCAAAGTGCTGCGAAAGTCACAGTTGATTCAGGGCTCTACAGGCCCCCGTCATCAGCCGGGCACCTCACTCCGCTGTACCTAGGAGAAGAGGGGAGAAACGTTGCAGGAGGCCTGTTTGTATGGCACCGGGCCTCCGGGGGATAACTACCAGGCCCCAGCATAAGCACGAAGGATGCAGTCCTGTACACTGGCAGCGCCGCAAAACAAGTAACTGCTTACCATGACCAGGAGCCGCCCTGGAGAGGTAAGCCCTTCATTTCCAGGTAGCGACAGCCCCGACCGCAAGGTAGGAGGTAGTCCTGTTGAAGAACTCTGGCGTGAGCTCTACAGCAGAGCCGCCATCTTGCCCAGGCGCCAAGCTCCACCCTCTATCTGTTTTCCAGATGGTGCATTTGGTGGTGTTGAGTTCTTGTGAATACCGGTTCGTGCAGAACTTAGTTATCACCCTCTTTATTTTGTGGGACATGTGTATCAGAAAGTGCTCTAAGATTTCAGTGAGATAGTCAAGCAAGTGTCACTCTGTGTCTAGCAAGGTTCTTTTGGAGGAAGTAGGAAGGATATTTTTGAAATACCAGAATGTGATGTAATTGAAGTAGGCAATTCGTGTTTTGTAGATTTCTGCATATGATTTTGAAAATCAGTGCATAGATATCAGACTAGTTGTGGGAATCGAATGAAGAATTGGAATGAGATGAAGTGGTCGTATAAAGGTTTACCAAGATTGTGTGACTGTGGAGAAATATGAAATTTGAGGTTGAGTGAGCAAGAAAGTTTCAAAAGAAGGTCTATCATAATTTCGGATTTGTTGGAGATGGAAAGAATGAAGGTAGGTGTGTTCAGTGCTTGAGATAGATGTAGAAGATATTGGCAAAATCTTCCAGAAATACTTTGTCATGGCCAGACCATGTGGCACAGAGGTGGAATGTGGAGAAATGAAGGGGGTGAACATCTAGAGGGTTCAGATAAATTATATGTGTGTTGAGGAGAGGTAAGATTGGTGAAGTAATGATTGTTATGTGGATGATAGTCCTTCTAAGGTGAGGGAGGTGCAGCATTTTGCAGCTCATCAAAAGATAAACAGTAATGAAATATTACATTATCTTATTCATTTTCCAGGCAGGATTTAGCCTGTTTCACTTTTAACTATCTACATATTCAGCCCATTTTATAAAAACCTCACCTTTACCTTCCTTCCTCCTGGTTCACATTATGTTACATGCTTCATTATCAGATAGACTGTGACAAGTGTTTGAAGTTTGAATCAATCAAAATGTTTACAAATTAGACAACTATCATATTTAGTTTCATATACGTTTTACACAGTACATAAAGGGGCATATGTATGAAAAATCCGTTTTGCGAGTCCTTAATAGCGATTTTTAGCGAATCGCTATTAAGGACTCGCAAAAGGCAATGTATGTAGGATTCGCAATATTAATTGTGATTCCTACGTATTCCTTAATTGCGATTCGCAAATTGCGATTTGCAATGAAGGAATACCTTCCCATTCATTCCTATGGGCCTAGAGGCCCATAGGAATGAATGGGAAGACATTCGCAATTTGCGAGTACCCATTAGGTACTCGCAAATTGCGAATGCAATTTCAAGGGTGCAAGGGTATCAAAAGGACACCCTGTTGAAATGAGCATGTGTGCACATGTAAAGGCTAGGGTTTGGGTTTTTAGCGTAGTCAGGAAGTGTGGCGCTCAGACGAGTATGCGTGGTGTTTGGTGCGAACTTGAGTAGGTACGGTGCTGCCAGGTCGGGGGATTTACCCAATAACCCCCGGAGGTGTGTGAGTAGCAGGACCCACACTGGGAAATGAGCACGGTCCTGGGCACACGTGATGAGGGTATAACAATAGTGTAGCAGTATTGTTCGGATTACAGTTGTAGTGGTCGACACCTGTACAGATTTGAAAAGTTATTTGATGAAACCACGACTGAATTTAAACAAACAACCAGCCGTTATTTAATGAAACCACGACTGAATTAAACAAACAACCAGCCGACACGTGTTTCGTCACTCAGAGTAATCCAGTGACTCTTCAGGGCTGGGAAAGATACAAAAAATGGGGTGAGGGGGTAAAGGGAAACAATAGGAAAAACACTAGTCGTTGTCATATCAATAGGAACAGGGGGAAAAAGGGATCACCATAAGTGCATGTGCAGTATGTGTGACAATTGAGGTGCATGGAAATAAGTGACTTTGGTGCTGGTGCCGCTCTCATGGTGTAGACATCATGACAAAAGCGCAGGAAAAACATATTAAATGGAGTAACGTGACAAGGTCAACAAAGTGGGCAAACGTGTTCTTGAGTCACATTATGGATGTCATGTACTCAACGGACAGGTGCAACTAGGTCCAAAAACAGAAAGTTACTACAACATTGATGGTACAACGCTACAGTGATGCGTGACATTGTAACTGTGAGCGGTGGTAAGTCTGACGTAGACAGAATGTTATACTAAGGCGGGGAGAAAAACAGAGACTGGGTACGGGCTGGGAGGAAACTGCACGAGCGTGATCGAATGAGGAGGGGGTCGAGAAGTAGAGGTGGGAAATCGAGTGGAGGGAAGCCAGAAAAGCGACAAGGAGAAGGTGGGTAGTTACCTGTATAGCTAGAGTGAGAGTAAGAAGAGCAGACCCTTGCAAAAAAGAAATAAATGGATGAGATAGAGCCCAGGGACGGGAAACAGACAAGGGGGACCAAAAGCAGGGGGGGCCAATGGAAGGAAGTAAAAGAAGCTCACCGTTGAGCCGATGATAATTCCAAACCGGCCGGGGGTATGCGGAGGAATCATATGAAGGAGGAGGCGGTGCTCCACGAGGAGGCCAGGCACAGGGTGCGTGCCGCTAGACTAGCAGGGATGCCGGTGGGCGGAAAGGGCCGCTGCGCAGTGGTAGTCTGCGATAGTAGGAAGGCGGGGGCACCGGAACGTATGTAGAAGCATCAGAGCTGCAAGAAATTTAGAATGAGAGATCAGGGCTGAGGGAAAAGAAGCCGGTGGCGCAAGTGGAGAGAAGGGTAGACTTACCACAATGGAAGCAAACAGTCCAGGCTCAAGGGGAGGACAGGGCTCGAGTGCCAGGTAGCGGCGGAAAGGGGGGAGCTGTAAGAAAAGGAGTGAATGATGCATGACGGAGCGGGGCTGGAGGGAGCGGACCAACAGGAAGAAGAAGAAGAGTCTTACCCAGGAGGAAAAATAATGGCGCTCCACGAGGATGAAGCGTGCCTGAAGGCGGATGAGCCTGTAAAAGGGCGGGAGAGAATGAGAAACGAAAACACGGAGGTAGCGAGGTAAAAGCGGCAACAAACGACTGCAAGGAACGCCACTTTACCTGCACGGTGGCTCGGACGCTGCTGGAAGGTGCGGGTGCCAAGTAGCTACTGAACTGGGACTACATGGGAGGAGGAGTGTGGTCTATAGCCAGAGGCACTTAAGCGACTAGACTGCGCGTAGATACATCACGTGGTCTAGGGGTGTGTGGCTGCCATGTTGGGATGGTAGAAAAGGGAAACGGTAGTGCGCTGAATAATAAAAAATATATATAATATCCTGATAGAAACCCAAGAACAGGAAGAAGATGAGGTAAAGGATAAAAATGAAAACTGGTGAAAAGAGAGCAGAGTGGAAAGTTGCAGGTGAAAAAAGTGGCCCGGGAAGGCGCCTGCGACGGAATGCCGGCGAGAATAAGAAGCCAGAAAAGGAAAAAATGCAAATTGCCTGGGTTCAAAGACGTATAATAAGGGGCAAAGAATGACAAACCACCGTCTGAGCAGGACCCACAAGGGATGCCGGTGGTGGCCAAAACGATAAAAATGATAAACAACATGGGTGGCGCCCAGGGGAGGTGGGGAAAGGGGAAAGGCACATAGGGGGGAGACAGAGTAAATGTTCATGCTCTGGCGAGAATAAGAAGCCAGAAAAGGAAAAAAGCAAAATGCCTGGGTTCAGAAGCGTAAAAATAAGGGGCAAAGAATGACGAACCACCGACTGGGCCGGACCCCCAGGGGATGCCAGTGGTCGCCAAAACGATGAAAATCATGGGTGGTGCGCAGGGGAAGTGGGGAAAAGGGGAAGGCAAACAGGGGGGAGGACAGAGTAAATGAAAATGCTAAGACCTGAGTAAGTCGAAGAGCGTGCCAAGGAGGCCCAATAAAACTATGATGCTGGGGGCATCCAACCGAACATAGTATGTGTGCAGGAACAAGTAGTGAAAGAATTAAGCCACATATTAACAAGAGGTATAATGATGAAAATGAATGTGTAAAAACAAGCTTGGTAAATTGTCCCAAATGTGACAAGGTTAAGTAACCGTGATGACATGCAGTCACAATGGGTGATCAAATGTACAGACTCAGAAAGCCAACACAACAGGAAATTAGCTGTATAGCCTTAAAATGCAGTTCTAAGTACGGAGGACATTCACCCAAAAAGTAATGTAACTCATGGTCTGTATTGAGTCCGTGTTGAACCGTCCGTAGACGCATGATCCATGTGGCTTCCAGGCGTCTCAGCCTCAGTTCCCTGTTACCGCCCCTGGCGCTGACCGCTGCCGTGTCAAATCCAAAGAAGGAGATCCTTTTCTTTGTGCCTTGGTTGGGGCAGGTGGCTGCGTGGATTGCCATGGGATATCTGGTGTCCTGATGTTGAAGGGCTCTGATGTGCTCACCAATGCGTTCCTTCAGTGGTCTGATCGTACTCCCGATGTACCAGCGTTTGCAGGCACATTCAAGAATGTATACTACGAACTTGGTATTGCAGTTGATGTTATGCAAGGGTATCAAAAGGACACCCTGTTGCACCCCTGAAATGAGCATGTGTGCACATGTGGCGCACATACATGCCCTAAGGGCATGTATGTGCGACACATGGCACTTTGAAAAATGCCAAAAAGTGCATTTTACAAAGAAATCGCAAATTACCACCAACTTGAAGGGGGTGGTAATTTGCGATTTCCAAAGGCAAAATCGCACAACTTGGGTGCTTCAAGAATTGCATTTAAGGAATCGCAATTTGCGATTCCTTAAATGCATTCGCAGAATAGGGAATCGCAAATTTTGCGATTCCCTATTGTGCGAGGGCCTTTTGGGATGATACATCCCAAAAGGCTTTTTCCCGTTCGCAAACGGGCCGATTTTGAGAATCGGCCCATTTGCAAACGGAAAATAGGCTTCTTACATATGCTCCAAAGTGTGGTATTTTGATTTAAGAGTAGGCTTTTAAGTATTTTGTTATTATGCGAGAACAATCACAGCCATAATAGATCGAGTGCCTATGAGCACAGTCTGTTTGCCACAAAAAGTCTCTTAACACAGTGAGGCTGATTCACAAATGCATGTAAGAGTACTTAAAAGAGTCCACCTGTAGTAATCCTTTGCGTACTCTTACATCCCTTTGTGATTCGGGGCCTTCTTGCAGTTTTACTAATAGGGAATTATACATTTCTGGGCAGATTCACAAAGGCATAGAAGAGTATATAAAAAGTACTCCTCCAAGTGCATACCCTGTACTCATAAATGCTTTTGTGAATCAGCCAATGTGTTATATCTTATCTTCATGGTGCTCATATTACCATTTGAAGCATGTAGGGCTGGTCCAGTCAAAGAGGGTTCAGGCCTGTAGACACTCACACCACATCTCTGAATTTGGTGCAAATGTGACATGAGCTGCTATAAATATCCTTCATTGCTCTGCAGGGCATGTTATTTTAGCATCAAAGAATAGTTATCCAGTGTATGTATAGCAAGTTATAGAAATGGTGTAGATTCAGTGTTAATTAAGAGAAAATGTGTACTTTTTGCCTGTGCTGCAATAGCACCCTTCACCCAAAGGGACCCAATCCTTCACTAAGGCAGTGCTGTTCTGAGTTACTTGTTCTGATTGCAGCTTTGCTTTAAAAGTTGAATGCTTGCCTGTTCTTCTGTAAATTGCTCCAAGACGTTGTTCTAACTTAGCCAAGTCATTGCTAAACCTAAAAGGCACTGCAGGTCCCCCAACTGACAGATCCAATTTACATTTTGATAAAGCTACCTTCAGTAGCAACCCTGAGGAAACTTGGTGAATAAAAAACAGCTCATTCAAAATTCAAATGTGCATACCTTAGGCAGATTGCAAATATCCCAGTACTTCCCTAGACAATGGGGTGTGAACATGCTTCACTGAATTCTGTTGCTAACAAAGTCACACCGGAAAAGCAAATTAATCTACCGCTCCCGTAAGAGGATTGTGTACCTTTGCTGCTGCCTGAAGAAACTGGCACTTTTGTAATTTAAAGTTATAAGTTTATTAAGGTGGTAAAAAGCATAGTAATACATAATCCGATTGTTTTTTTCAAGTAACATAATTTAATGCACGTTGTAAAATGCAACTGGAGTTGTAGTTACATTTATTACAGAAAAGTTCAGGGCATGTCTTGCTGTTCGGAAAGTAGAACATTTCTACCCGAATATCAGGGAGAAATGTGAATTTTGCAAATTTATCAGAGTGCCCGACTCTCCCTTTATGATTTAAGAAAATATGATACAATTCTTGTAGCTATCAGAGCTCCCGAATATCCAACACAGATTTAGGGCGTGGGAGAGATGATTTAAAACATTGGGGCAAAGTTGTTTAACGTTTCATGTAAAAATCGCAGTAGCCAAACTTGCTATGCTGCGTTGCGTGAAAGGGAGAGAGCAGCGCAGTGCCATATCTACTAAGCTACAGTGCTGTTTCTCTCTCTCCCGGTGCTGTTGCTCTGTTCCTCACCATACACCAAGCATACACCCTTAGGCCATAATACAAGAGTGTGGGTACGCTCTCAATAATATTTTTCGTACTAGAAAAGAACCATTCAGTACAAAAACTATCCATGTAAAGTAGCAACAATGTGGCGCCTTTTAAAACTTGCTCCACTGTCACGCCTGCCTCGGGCGTCATGTCAGTAACAAAACTCGTAGTAGCTGATAATTATCGCACACGTTAAATTCTGTACACCTCCGTGTTGGTTTCTATTTTGGGGAATAATTTTCATGCATACAGCCACTCACTGGTAATGAGGGTCTTATAGTGTTACTGACACAAGCACAGCTATGTCAGCTGTGATATTCCTAAAACACATGCCCTCCACCCACCACAAGCCTCGGTGATGCACCAGGCCTCAACAGACATCAGAGTTCATACTGCCCTCATTTATGCAACAGTCTTGGAACAGTATTACATAATGTACTCTTGATTAGTTAATTTCATCACCTGCAGTAATCTCTATATAGGTGCCAATGTATATCACAGACCTCACGCGTCTTTTGAGTCAGGGTTATTTTATGGTATCACTAGAGCTGCTAATTGTTGATTATGTTTTGTTAAGCAGTCTGAGATCAGTGTATTCTCACACTCCTTGCATATATTTTAATTATTACTTTTTGTCATGTGTGTAGTTTTCATTTTTAGGGGCATATTCTCAAGGACTTATCGCCGATTTATCAGCACTTTCGCGCCGCAAAAGTTGCGATAGATTTTTCGCACTATTCTCAAGCTGGTGCAAACTGCCGAAATCGCCAGTTTTCCAGCGATAGCTGCCGCAAAAAACATAGCCATGGATGAGAGCGACAACTAACGCTAATGATATGCAGAGTAGGCGTTCCCATGCAAGAAAACACACGAAAACACCACTTTGCGATATTCTCAACGACCAGCCAGATCTGCGATGCGATCCAAAAACAGGCGATAAGGCGCGTTAGCAGCAGGGATTTAACACCTGCCTTTGACTGGTGTTAAGCAGGACGACAACCTGCAGTATGAAAGGGAGCCCAGCCCAGAGCCACATCTGAAGACCAACACATGTCATGGAGCTACTGATCATGCAGCTCGGAGACCCAAGAGGTCCACAACACCCACCGCCACCACCCCCAGGCCCTCCCCCTGGCCCCCCCCGGACTACCACCCAGGCAGCGCAGAACAAGACAGCTGACCTTCTGAAAACGGCATGGCCCCTCAGACACACAATTGCAGACTGTGGGGAGAGGTGGGAACCAAGTATGTGTGAAGGAGGCAAGTCACCCATGAATAAGAATGTACACAATGCCAAGTGTGGCGGTGATGTGCTGGACAGACATCAGTATGCAGAGCACAGACATGTCCATGTGGACATATACTGCTGGTGCTTGTAGTGTTTTGGACAGTGGACGCAACCATGTTACCTCAGGCAGTGGGGAAGACCTCGGTCATGTAGCTGTGTCGTCCCCCCCTGTAAGCTTAAGCGGAGTGGGCTGGTCCGGCGTACGCCAGTCCAGCGTAGGAGTGTGAATAAATAGGCCGGGGCTCTGGGCGTGGTTCACTTCTGGGATGGCCAACGCGTCTGCCAGTGCTGCGCCCCTCACCCTGCCACGAGTCCGCTGCCGTGACCGCCAGCCACCTCAGCCGAACGCTTGCTTCCGCAACACAGGCCCCCAGCGCACCCAGCGGCACAGCACCGCGGAGTTATGTGTGTGCTGGCTACTGCCTTTGGCCTACACTGCGGTCAGCAGGGCTCACAATTTGAATCCAGTCTTGATTTATTAATGGCGCAGTTCAGTAGGCAACAGACATTGCTTCCAGTGCGGGCCGCCCGGACGACGCATCATCGCTGGCTGCACACCCGCTGAGCGCTTCAGGTGCAACTAACTCTGTGCAGCTCAAGTCAACGCCACGTGGCTGTGGGCCCTTGCTGACCGCTGCCTCCCACCTACACTGCGGTCAGCAGGTGCCCTAATTCAAATTGAGTCTACATTTATTTATGGCGCGGTTCAGTAGGCAACAGACATTGCTTCCAGTGCGGGCCGCCCGGACGACGCATCATCGCTGGCTGCACACCCGCTGAGTGCTTCAGGTGCCACTAACTGTGCAGCTCAAGTCAACGCCACGTGGCCGTGGGCCCTTGCTGACCGCTGCCTCCAGCCTACACTGCGGTCAGCAGGTCCCCCAACTCAAATAGAGTCTTCATTTATGGATGGCGCAGTCCAGTAGGCAACAGACATTGCTTCCAGTGCGGTCCGCCCGGACGACGCATCATCGCTGGCTGCACACCCGCTGAGCGCTTCAGGTGCCACTAACTCAGTGCACCACAAGTCATGGACCCTTCATGATTGAATCTTCTGTGTGTGATGTCAGAGCTGGTGCCCCTACCTCAGTGCACCACAAGTCATGGACCCTTTATGATTGAGTCTTGTGTGTGTGATGTCGGAGCTGATGCCCCTACCTCAGTGCATCACAAGTCATGGACCCTTTCTGATTGAGTCTTGTGAGTGTGAAACATTGATCACTGTTCTAGTTGTTGCCAGCACCAACCACTCCCTGAGGGCTGGCTTACACTCACCCCACACTCATCCAGCACAGGCGTCACTGGACATGTGACCCTGGTAATAAAAAGGGGCCGGGTGCACGTGCCCGTAGCCAGTTCCACTATCTATCTAAGTGTGTCCGTGTGGTCATTATGTACGCATGAGGGCCCCGGGCCCACCACATCACATTGTGCTGTGGACAGCGGCCGCAACTATGTCACCACAGGCAGTGGGTAAGACCTTGGACACGTAGCTTTGTCGTCCCCCCCTGTAAGTGTAAGCGGAGTGGGCTGGGCCGGCGTACGCCAGTCCAGTGTAGGGGTGTGAAGGATTTACCCGGGGTTCAGGGCGTGGTTCAGTTCTGGCCTGGACAAGGAAGTAACTAATGCGTGTGTCTCTGTTGTAGTGTCTGCGCCACCCTTCCCACAATCGACAGTGTTGCAATGTAGCATGCACCCGGAGGGCGGGCTCGCACGAACGGAGCAATGAAGGAGCGCAAGACCGCTCGGGGTCTTGGCTCATACATGCCAAGTGTTGTGTGTATCTGAATTGCTGCAGCATGTGCCAAATGCCTAGCCTTGATCGCAGCGCGAGTCAGCCAGGCATGAACTCTACATCTGTGTCCGCCCTATCCTTACCATAGGCCTACACTCACGTGGCCGCCCACCTTCAACTGCCAACATCACAGTGTCGTTGTCAGGCTTGTGGACATACGCAGACAGGCATGACAATGGTGTGCCGTAGGAGTGCAAGTGATACAACCGCGCAGCGCACACAAGTAAATAGGCTTGGGGGAAGGGAGGAGCAGTTGTGAGGCAACGTAACACACAGTGATGCCGCTCATTTGCCACATGCAAGTCATGTCAAACATGAATCCCAAAGTCGCACGCATCCCACCCCACCCCCAACAAGCCACATCACATTTCCTGAATGCAAGCAGATGACGAACTAACTTTAGGGATGAAAGCTCCATTGTCTGAACTATCAGGCGGAAGCACATCTGCACCTCCGACCTCGGAATTGCATGTGCCCGGCACCCCCTGACAGATACTATAGCAGCTGATGATGACTCTCACACTACGCACAGCCCAACGAAAGACCAATGTATACACACCCCACACACAGAAGTCCTTGCTCGAAGTTATCTTGCATGGAATGGCCTTCACACTTACTCCCACACCATCCCAGGCGTACAACCATTGCACACTGAAACAACTCATTGATCTGAGCTGTGGCATCTCATCCACAGAACTGGCGCAGGTCAGAACAGTGCCGCTTCAACCAGAGCCACTGACGCAATGGCAAAACATCCCGGACACATGCACAACCCCTGTCACGTGGAGCTGTACCGTGCACGTATGCTGCATTTACTGGGGGCACTGCCATTGGCAAGTGCTGCGGATCAGTTACCAGCTCAGCTTCCACCTTGCCAACGTCACCTGCGTCCAGCCTGTGTTGCATTGTCGATCGTGCATATTCGAGTGGTCCATGGATGTCTGCCTATCCAACAGGACGGTGGCTGAACTGGATTTTGACATGTGTGTGCGCCCCCTGTTGGCCCACGACCAGGAGTGTCACCGTGATACCCATTTATGGGATACCTTGATACTTGGCGTGCATGCTGGCAGCTGGACCTGGGAGATTGCACAACTCCTCGTGTGCAGTGACCACATTGAACCGCTCGCCTATTGGGCTGAAGTGCTAATTGGTGAAAGGGGGTGGACGCAGCACATCTGTCCGGATCTGCTAATGGATTGCCTCGCCGTCCTGTTTGATGAAGTCGACAACGACCTCATGTTGGAAATGATAGCCTACGAAGCTGCAATCGCTTTCATGGACGAGTGACTACGTACCTGCAGCCACGACAGATTGGAACCCATTGCACATGTCCCGACACCTTGTTGCATCTTGGAGATCTGGTCACATATCCCACGACAACAGTGGACATGGCTGCATTCGCCTGGACTCTGAATACATGAGCGGACAACAACGCAGGTTAACACACACCTGTGAAAGGTGAGGCACTCCCCCGGAGTGGACAGCGGCGCTTGGCAGCGTTCCTCATTCTGACATACTGCTGTATTGGTCTGCATGTTGTGGCACTTATCTTGCCCGTACTGACACGCATATGCTAATAAAGTCTACGCACCTTCACTTGTATTCAACTGTGATGAGTGTTGATTTGAATGACAATGTGTGTCTCACTGCCTATCTGGGTCACGGCCATACATGCGCATTGATAGCATTACCCAGGGAGTACCTTTTTGTGGAATCACTGTCCCTACATTCATCCATACTTTCATACTTGATTGATCATAGCCATGACACATCTGTGTGAATTAGAATGTTTTATTCGCATTCAGTGGAGGGTTGAAGCTGGACCAGTACAGGGCCATGCAAAACCCACTTTACATTGTTGCCCCATGGAGGGCCAGCCAGAGTCATTTAGGGATTGACAATTCCATCGGAAGAGGAAGACTTCAGTCCGCAGTGTGATTGCTGTGTCATTGGTAACCAAACCAAATATGGCAGTCCATGTCGTGGTCCAAGGTGAGTGTTACTGAGTGTATCGGTGGACAGTGGAAGGTGTTATTCCAGGGCATGATGCAGAGGGCAGAACCAAGCTGATACAGGCCATATGGTGGAGATGAATGCTACCACTTCATTCTTACCACGAAGCCAGATTCATCATCATCTTCGTCCTCTGATGTGTCAGGTGCCTCACATGTGGGTGGTGGTGTTTAGTCTGCATCACTGTGTGGCACTGACACATCAGGGGCTGGAGGTGGAATGTCTGCAGCACTGTGTGGCACTGACACTTCAGGGGGCGGAGATGTGGATGTAGTAGTAGCAGCAGCATTCCCCGCGCCATGCCTTGTGGCGGCAATGCCATGATGAGGATCTGCAGGGCATAGAAGATCCCAGCTACATCTCGCTGGTGTGCAGCCATGGCAAACATTCTTTCTGCCTGCATCCACTCCAAGCTCTCCATCATTCTCCTTATGTGTCCCAACTCCCGGCTGACATCGCTGGAGCCACTCTGACTAGACAGTTGTTCTTGGCTCAGAGTCATGACTCCAGCGATGTCAGACATGGATTGTTGGAGAGCATGGAGCGGACAGTGGGTGTCCGTTATGGACTGTAAGTCGTCCCTGATGGGACTTAAACACCCACGTATGGCATCTAGTTTGGCTGCCATGAGGTCGAACCCCACCCGCAGCTGACCAGCCATCTTCTCCTGGCACCCTAACACACGGCGTTGGAATGCCATGTGTTGGTCGTGGGGGTCCTGGGAGCCAGCCGTGGTGGTGGGTGCTTCCTGCTGTGTGGTCTGTACAGTGGGTGGGGTCTCCTCGATGCAGCTGAGCTGCCCTGCTCCTGGAGGTGGGGTGCCGAAGCTGTCCATGAGATGTTGGAGGGCGTCAGTGTCGATGTTGGGGAGGTCCTCTTCATCATCAGTGCTGAGTTGTTGGGTCTGCTCTGCAGGAGGTGTTGATTCTCCCTCTGCAATGTGAAGGGGAGATGCAGATTGACATTGTGTTCACATGTATGTTCACGCATTGTACAAGTTTACTAACAGACTGCATGACAACGTCCATTGTGACTGTTTTGAGGAGATGCCTATTTGATGCGGGATAGTTGACATTTCTACACCATCAGGGATGTGAGGTTGTACTTGTGCATTATCATCTCACAGTTTCCTGCTATGCCAAATGCAAATGGCCATTTTCTACACACAAGCAGCAGCAGTTGTGTCCTCTGTTCTGTTGTGAAAGTATTGCAGTTTGTACCACATTGATGTCAATGTTGAGGTGCTCTGATTCTTATGTGTGTGTGCTGCATTGTGGGTGTGTTGCCCCTTTAGCTCTGATTTGGCTGGCCCTTATCCCTTTCAGGTGGTGTGCCTTTCTCTTCTGTGCTTATACAGTGCTGAGATATTGCAGACGTGGGTAAATTGGGCTCTTGGTCGGAGTTGTGACTCTTGGGCATGGTTTGTCCGCAGATGTGCTATACTTAATTGTGCATGTGTGCCATTGTGCCCATCTCCCCCCGTCCCCCCAGTCCCTGGTCGTTACTCACCCTGTTGCTGTTGGCTCAGGTCATGTTGTGCAGTGTCCGGTCCCGCAACTCCTGCCACCGTCTCCCCAATGATGACCCGGGTCACCATTTCTTCCATCTCATCCAGCTCCTGGTGTGTCGCTGGACACCCACCTCCAGTCTGCATTGCTGCTTTCAGGTTGGCTGCGAGTTTCAGCTTAGTTTTGCACTTCACATCAGTCCAGCACTTCTTGCAGTCGTCCACTTCCCTTCTCTTCACTCCGACTGCATTCACCTTGGCCAAGATGGACTGCCATATTGTATTTTTAGTTGCCAATGACACAGTGGAGGTGATGAACAGTTGGTGGTGGTGTTCTATCACCTCCGTAATGAGGATCTGGTTTTCCTGCGTACTGAAACGCGGGTTCCTCTTATTCTTCTCCTTGCCCTTCCCTGTCCCCGAGGTCCCAGGCTGGTCCTCCGTGGGGCTTGTGGGGTTCTGGTTGTCCTCTGTACTTGCTCTGGCTACCTCCATGGTGCTTCGCAGTTGTTTGTGTTTTGTTAGTGTTTTTTGTTGCCGCTTTTATAGTGGGTTTTCCCGCCTGACTTGTGGGACTTGCAGGCCTGGCGCTGCTTATCGCTGGATTTTTTATCGCAGTTGGGCCCATCGCAACTTTTTTCACGTTCGGGTTTAGATTTTTATCGCCGTCCTGGGAATTTTATCGCGGACATTTGACGCGTTGTCGGGAAACTATTGCATGTTACCGCCGTGTTGAGAATTCGACGTTAACACGGAGTTATTTTCCCGCGATAGACGGCGATGTGAAAAGTTGCGTTAACCTATTTTGGCGATGATTATCGCACTGTCTTGAGAATATCCCCCTTAGTATTTTGTGGAAACTCTTTGTGTGTGTATTGTTTGCATCCTGTTTGTTCATGGTATTCTTAAATTTCATGTACATTTGAAAGTGGAGTGTCCTGATTACTTACTGGTTATTTTCAATAGTTCAAGCCTTGGCTTCCTCATCACAGTCCTTATGCTGGAGGTACGTTCTGAACCAGGTGCCAATCACTTACCTTTAACGCTATATTTTTAACATTGCCCCTCTACTCAAGAATTATTTCCTGCTTGGCGCGAACAGCACGGAATGTTTACCAAGCAAGAGACGGTAGGAGGCATACGACAAGGGAGGATTGGAAAGGAAATCTAGATTTGGCTCAGTGACTGTTATTGTAAAGAAATGACGACATTTACTCTAGGTCTGTCTTCTTCGTCACAATTTACTGAGGATATAAGAATAATGTTCGCAATAGAGAAACTAGTACACACAAGTTGGGCATGGACAGGAGAAAAAACAAAAAAGCCAAACCCAGACAGCATACCCTCGCAGTACTAGCCTCACAACTGAACAAACAGTAGAGCTATAAATTCCTCAAGCGTAGGCGCATTGAGAGGGACAACAGAACAGAGCATGCAGAGATTCAGACTGCAGCAAACAAGTATAAAGACCAGCCTGTGGTGCTAGAAGTAAGCCAAGAGCCACAGGAAGCTCTGAAGAAATGCATCAGTCATGCAAAAACAAAACAACGAACAAAAAGCAAACAGCAACGCTGTGGGGAAAGACAGCAATGCTAGCCATTCCAGATCAATGAAGCAGCAAAACAGCCAAAATGTATTTAGCTAACCTTCAGACAGAATAGGAATGAGGCATGGTCCACAAAGTGATATAACATATGAAAAGATCAAATGGCAGCGGCCCAAGAATAAAAGTGCAGCAACCAACAAGAATGGAAGTGGCCCTCCAATGAAAGTAGCTGCTTGTCCAGCTAAGATTGCCTCTCCAGATGACCACCAGGCCAAATGTTTGAAATTTTTAGAATGTGGCACACCAAATGATATGGTCAGGGCCTGAACACAAAGGAGGCAAAGCAAAGGAGTAGCCAGGACAATAAAATAACCCCCACTTTGAGTCCTATGATATTAAATAAAGGATCAAGGCAAGCAATCTAAAATTTCCCCATGAAAGGCAGTGTATATTTTTCACCCTTGGATAATTAGCAAGAAAAAGCGCAAAATAATGCATTTTACAGCCTTACCTTAGTGGGATTCAGTCATAAACTACATTTACCTTTATTGACTTTTTTCTTTCATTCTTTCTTTCTTTCGTTTGTTTCTTCTTTCCTCCTGTTCTTCTTTTTTATCCAGCTTCCCTGCTTTCTATTATTATTTCTTTAATATTTACCATTCTCCTTGCATTCCTCTTTCCAGGTTTCTTTTCATGTGTTCATCGTCTTTTGTTCCATTGCTTATTGTTTCTATCGTTCTGTCCTTCTTTATATTACTATTGAATGTTCTTTACTTCTTTGAAGCCTTCTTCCAATTCATTATTTTCTTGTCCCTTCCTTTCTTCGTATCATCCTCTTGTCCTTTCTTCTCCCCTTCATTCTTTCCTTCTTTTTGTATTAATTCCATTTTTTAATTCTTTCTCTTCTTTCCTTCCTTCAGCCTTCCTTCCGTCCCCCATTTCTTCTTTCCATTATTTCATATTTTTCAGCTCTCCTGATTTCTTTCCTTCTTCCTATTTTTCATTGTATTTGTTCCGTCAGTCTTTTCTTCTTGCTGCCCTACTTTACATTCTTCATTTGGTTTCTTGTTTCCCTCCTTCATCCTTTTCTCTTTCGTTCCATATCTCCTTCCTTATTTCCATTTTTGTGTGCCTTCTTCCACCATGCTTCCTTTGGGCTTTCCATCTTTCTCTCCTTATTTGCATTCTATTGCCTCTCCTTCGTTCGCACTCCCTCCCTCCATTTGCCTCTCACTTATTTTTTTCTTTACCATTTAAATACTTTCTCTCTGCCACCATTTTGGCTTATTTGACACCATTTTGCCTCCATCCCACAGCTGTGTAATGGTAATAATTATTACAGTACTGCGAGCCACATATCAAAATTAGGAAAGGCCATAAAACTATTCACTCTTCCCCAGTAGCACCCCCGGCTAAACTGATATAGCGGGTGCTTCACTACGCCCTTGACGTTGTCGCACAGCGAAGACAGGTGAAATTGAAGATGAACCACCGGCCCCAAGGGTGAAACAAGCAACCACAGCCGGGCAGAAGAGCTCAAATAAGACACAGGATAAGAGGAGATCACACCCATGCCCAGCAAATGAGGAAGCCGGGGAACCCAGACATGCCACAGCCTTTGGGAAGAAACACCACAAAAAATATAAATGAAAAAAATAAACAATGAAGTCAGAAGTCCAAAAGGAAGCTCTCAAAATGAGAAGAGCATGACCCGCTAGAAGCTGAGAAAAGCTTGTGGCAGAGATGGAATGGGAAACGTAAGGCGACAGAAACCTCAGCAGGAGATGATCAAGTTCACCAGGCAAATGGGAGATCCGTGACAGACGAACAGAACCAAAAAGGACAATGCTAGATATGTCCCAAGAAATGCAAAGTACTAAGCTGTTGAAAATGAACTTGTGGCCAGGAGGGCAAGTACAGAACACAGCAGAATACACCTCTGTCAGCTGAGCCAACAGTCCTGCGGCCCCGCACCACAAAGAACCGTAAAACAGAACCATGGCTAGCAACACACTTCAGACCCCAAAGCTCCACACAGGCTGTGAGGGAGTGTGAACCAACTAATGCATGGTAACCCACCAGTGACAAAGAGGCGAGGGATATGAGGGGAAGTGGAATGCCCAATATGCTACAAGATATTATGTCACAGGAGAAAGTGTCACAATTCCACATTACCCAGTAAAGCAACAACATACAAATACATAACAAACATACAAGGAAGGGGGCATAAACAAGGCTTGTGACCATTCTGTAGCACACATATAAAGAGGAAAATGCCTCAGAGGATTGTTTTTGTGCAGGTGTTCCTTCCTGCACAAAAACAATCCTGCTGACAACTCAGGCACCCTTGCATCATGGTGCAAGGGTGCCTCCTTTCGCGCTAGGCAGCATATTCTGCCATTGGTGGCTGGCATCTACTGAGGGGGATGGGGGGCAGGCAAATGGGTGGGTGCCCAAGCGGGCAAACAAAAGAAAAAAAGAAATAAAAATATAAAAACTCTTACGGGAACCTGACGGACAACGTCCTCCTCACTCCGACCTCTTCTGCTGGGACTGCAGTGCAGGCCCCAGCAAATTCCCTTGACCAATCCTGGCCTGCGCACGTGCTATTAACCAGCATGTGAGCAGTATCCTAATTGGTGGGAGCGGTCTCTCTCCTTGCTCCCCAGCGCACTGGAGGCCTGTACTTGCTCTCAGCCTAGCTGTCTTAAGACAGCTGGGTTGAGAGGTTTCAAGTGCCCATGTCTGGCTGGCAGTCACAAGACCGTCGGCCAAAGAGACGTGCGCACTTTAAACTGTCCAAAGGCAGCCCTCTGCCCACCACTCCTCCCTGCTGTCACTTAGCAGGCCCGCCCGTCCTGACACTCGGTTCAGGGAGGGACGATGAAAAATAAAATGGTAATGAATTACTATTTTATTTTTCATCTCTGGGGCTTTGGGGGGCACTAAAGTGGGGCAACGCTCCTATGCTCCAATGGAGGAGCCGCCCCTGCATTCTGTGCCAGTGCAAAGAAAAGACGGCACATTTCTGCCCTTTCCCTGTCACGCAATGCAGTGCAGCAAGGTAACATGCTGCTCTGCATGATGTTTTTCATAAATGTGGTCCTAGGACTCCCACACAGATGAAGATCTGTGAGACAAGCGATAGAGGGCCACGTAACATGAGACCCAGACAGCAGCCAAGAAACACAGAAAGAGGGGGACTCTAGCACAGTGACAGCGTTGTGTCAACGCAGAATCTTACCAAACTAAAAATCAAAACAAAACAGAAAAAAGACATAAAGAAATATGAAAGCACATTAAATGCAAAGGAATGTAACACAAGAATCCAGAACATATGGAAGAATCAAAGACAACATAAATGCTTGACAACAGAAAAAGAAGGTATAAAAGCAGTGCAAAAATCAAAATACAGAGGTGTAACCACAAAGTGTGAGAAAACAAGTGCAGCCCAAAAACTTTGAAAATGAGGATGTGGAATTAATCACATTGGGCCCGATTATGATGTCGGTTGTAAGGCCTCCAACCTTAGGTCGGAGGCCTTACGAACGACATCGTTGGTTTCAATTCTGACCGGCTGATAATGATACAGCCGGTCGGAATTGAAACCGGCCGGTCATTCCGACTGGCTTCCGGCGGGCTCCAGGAGCCCGTCTGCCAGTTGGAGACCAGCCGGTAATCCGAATGGAAGCTGTTTCTGCCTTCTGGATTACAAGGCATGGTTTCCGCCAGGGGTTTCATGCCGGCCTTTCCGACTTTGAAACCCTGTCGGAAAGCGTGTATGGGGGCCCTTAGCAGGGCCCCCATCTGTATTCTGCCTCCAGTTGGGGGTCGAGGGGGTTAATCCCTGCACCTTGTGGCAGGCACCTTGTGGTGCCTGCCACGGGGTGCAGGGATGAACACAGACTCCCATTTCTCAATGGGAGCTTGTGTTACGGCCAGTTTACGGCCGTAACACAAGCTCTCATTGAGAAATGGGAGAATGCGACCGCACCCTGTGCGGTCGCATTGTAATTAGGCAGTTGGGACTGCCGATTGGAGGTCAGTCAGTCCCGTTTCCGCGACGGTGTCAGGTGAACGAAAGTCCGCCTGACATCGTAATAAGGCCCATAGTGATTATCAGGAGCCGGAATCCAATTATTCCATACATTGTTTTTTGATGCAGCTCGAAAGCTTTAATGAAAAAAAAGAGAAAATGTGGGTAAGAATTGACGAAAATAAAAGAGTCAAGCGAGAGTAACCACAATATATTATCAAATGAGGCAACAAAGGATAAGACAATGCCAGTGGGATGCAACCCGGTGAAGTGCAAGTACAAAAGACCTCAAGGCACCATTGAGTTATCATGAGGTGCTAGTATGGCATATAGTATAAATAACCCTAGCAATACAAAAGTATCCAAAAGACCAGTCCCCCCTCGCCCCCTTCAAAAAAATTTCAAACCAGAGTATCAACGGTGCATGAACTGGTGCCTGGACCAGTGTACGTGCCACCAATGTACACATTCTGCTTCAGGCCTGGAAAACAAAGGAAACCATGCCACATCTCATTGGAGATCGTCTCCGTCGGCTATGCATGCAGTGCCTCATGTAAGGTTGCCAGCTGAGGTAGGCATGGAGGTTCAGAATGTCAGGTCTCCGGGGTCAAAAAATCTGGTGTATCAACCCAGAGCAGGCGAGAACGTGGAAGATTTGCCAAGAGCCCAGAAGAAAGGAGCCATCCAGCACACTAGCAGGTCCCGTACCCCCTTCCCCATAATGTCCAGGGTAGCAAGGGGCAAAAAGCACAAATGGGGAAGTCAGATAGGAATGGTCGGGATTATGGGGGTCTCAGTCCCTTCTTTGTTTTCAGTACATTCCAACGGAAAAAGATTATAAAAAATCCTCAGGAAGTGTACCCATAAAACGGTTGGGCCAGTGATGGAACTCTACAAAGCTCAAATAAGGGGGGGCAGCCCTGTATGGGGCAGAAATCTGGGGTCATCAGCCAACCGACCCCCTATCTAAGAATGAAAACTCCTTTGCTAGGCAACTCCTAGGCCTCCCGATAAGTACTCCGCTTACGCCACTTCGAATGGATCTTGGGGTTGGTCCAATTGCAGAGGAAGCTGCCCTTAGACCCCTACTACATTGGCGACGCCTATGGAGTACCCCAGAATTAGAAGCTTTTAGAGCTGAGTTAAAGGAAGTGCTGAGCCTACAAGGAGCTATTAAAATCCCACGGCTGACGTATATTAAAAACTTCTTAGAAGATATGGGTATGGGTGACCTATGGGCCAACGCTGAAGGAAGCAGTATGTTAATATCCAGGAAGACTCTGTCAAAGATCTTTAGGGAATATAAAATTAATCAGCTAAACAGAAACCCCGCAACTGGTACAATGACTGCATCCTTCTTAGAGACTAAAGAGCAATATAGCCTAGAACCTGTTCTCTATGACATCCAGCCCCCCTTGCGAAAAAGCTGTACTTACAATTTAGGCACGGAGCATTGCAGCTTCGTGCCTTTACAAATAACTGGGGGGGCACTTTAACTCAGGGTTGTCCGGCTTGCAACCACACTTCAGAGACAGTTCAACATGTACTGTTTTTTTGCCCGGCATACAAGAAGGCTAGACGCCGATGGCTAGTACAGATATGCAGAAACCTTGGAACAAACCACTGTGCGGAAGCCTATAGGATTTTAAAATATGATACTAGTATGCCCATTGTGTATTCTGTCTCCCGATACCTATTCTCTATGTGGTGTGCGCGCCAAGCTATTTTAAAATCAGGCTCTGCTTAATTTGATCACTCCATCACCTTTCTGTGATCTTATACTTGTATCAACCCCACCTTTTTTAAACCCCAAATGTTACTAATGTTTATTTTAATGTATTTATTACATTTTATAACTTTTAAATGGAATTCTTTGATATTATATTGCACATGCACTTTACCTTTGGAACTTATATGTATGAATTGTGACTTATTTTTTATCTGTGCTTTTATGGTCATATTGGCCGAAATAAAGAATTCTTGACTTCACTTGACTTGAAAAAAATCCTAGCTAAAATAAACAGCATCAGATCAACACTAAAGTGGTATTTTGTCTTCCAGAACGAAAGCAGCTCAAGTGAGCTCTTTTATTTGTTTTTTTTTTTTTTTTTTTTTACAGAGATTGCAGCTGCTTGAGGCCGGAGTATATGCTTCGCGCTACTGACTGAGCAATTGTTCGCTGTTGGCTGGGTAATTTTTCAGTGGCCTTTACGCTAACCAACCAGTATCAAATGCTCTTACAAATGCTGGTGCAAAATTGCCTGGTCTCCAGTGAACAATTCCCCAGCAAGTATTTCAGCACCGGGTGTTATTTTTTTCGTTTTGAACTATATTTGTGTTTATAGTCTAAGAGTCGCCTTTTTTAGGTCGATGCGATGGCTTTTTTTTAGGTCAAATATTATGGTTTAGTCAATGGGACAAAGTAATTTAACACTGTAAACAAACCCATATATTGGATTAGCATTGCGGTTTTTTGTACTTTAGCAAGAGCAGTTGCTGACGATCCTGGGGGCTGATGGATGTAAAAGGGCACCTGCACCTTTTTTTATAGCTGTACTTTACTATCCAATGACGGTCGGGCATGGCTGTTTTCCTTGCTTGCATTAGGGCCCAGAGAACCATTGCTACAACACTGGATTTGTTGCATAAATTCAAATATTTGATTCTGAAGGATTAACAAGTCAAACACTATATTATGGCTTTCCACTCTGGAGGACATTTTATGGGGCATATTAGCAAGACCGGCGATAAAATTATCGCCGTTTTAGCGGCAGGAAACTACCGCTAAAACGGCGCTAATGGGCTTGCTAATATGCGTTATAGAATTCCAATAGAAGCCCAGGTTAGATGTGCAGGACATCTAACCTGGGCTTCTATTGGAATTCTATAACGCATATTAGCAAGCCCATTATCGCCGTTTTAGCGGCAGTTTCCTGCCGCTAAAACGGCGATAATTTTATCGCCGGTCTTGCTAATATGCCCCTTTATATTTTATCATGAATTTAAAAGAATATGGGGCATATTATCAAGCACGGCGTTAAAATTATCGCCGGTTTAGCGGCAGAAAACTGCCGCTAAATCGGCGATAATGGGCTTGATAATATGCCCTGGAGAATTCCAATAGAAGCCCATGTTGACACCAGAACATGGGCTTCTATTGGAATTCTCCAGGGCATATTATCAAGCCCATTATCGCCGCTTTAGCGGCAGTTTTCTGCCGCTAAACCGGCGATAATTTTAACGCCGTTTCTTGATAATATGCCCCTATATTTTTTCAGCATAATACGTTTTGCTACGTTAGCGTGTTTGGTTCTATTCGCATTTGACCGACCCTGGTTTATTATATTGAAGTTCAGACTGAAAGGACTGCAATGTTAACGAGTTCTATGTTGTAGTAATAAAAAAAATCAACTGCCATTAGATTATGTGATTTAAACTTTGCAGGGTGGACATTAAAAGGTCTCTGACATGATGAACATCTTAGAGCCCATTTCACAAGAAATGCGCACATCTGCCTCGGAATGATGTTAGTCTGTGATTAGCATAAATGTACACATTTTTGAGATTCAGGAAATGCAGTACGAATTTGCATTGAAATCTGTGCAGATCATATACCACGGTGCCCTTACACAATGTATTTTCCTGATATATGCTAAGGAGATCTGGAAAAGGCATTTTTTCATGCACTGTGAACTGAGTTATACACCACATGGGTAGTATGTCATCTGCATCCCTAAACCCAAACCCCTCCCAGGGGCGAGTCTTCCTCACCCCCCCTGCCCGCATAACTGCGACCCTTTCACATTTTATTTACTTCACTGACAACGTGATTTGGTGCCTTAAAAGGTCGCAGTTCATTCCAACATAAGATGGTTGTACATTTCGCAAATCATATGGTCATTCCTAAACATCCATGTTATCGCATACTTTTCATTGTCTTTGTACATTCCTTGTCGTTGTTCGCTCACAGACAGTCAATTTTGCGAGCTGGCCCCTTTTGCTGGGCCTTTGTGTCTGCGGTTTCAGGCTTCAACTTGCTAACGAATTTTGTGGGCGTCTGTCAGGACCTGCCCGGGCTGCAAGTGCCTTTCCGCTTGCCCTGGCCCCTTTGTTGGCCACTCGTCTGCTCCTCAGGGCCCCTGCCATGTGGCATCCCAAGGACCCTGCATGAGCATTTCATCTACTCTGCCTGTGGCTGTGTCCTGACATTTAGCTCCCTCCGTACCCCTGCCATGAGGCATCCCAAGAGCCCTGTGGGAGCACCATCTACTCCGCCTGTGGCTGGCCTTGATAACTGCTTCTACCACCGGCCAATACTCAGCAACGGGATGTCCCCATTCACCTTCGGTTCCCCGGCCTGGGTTCTTCAAGAGGACTCGCTGATGCGCTCCACTGTGCAGGGCTCGGTCGACGGCGGTACCGTCTCACCCTCACCCAGTTACAGCCGGGTCCTTTTCTTCGCCTCCTCGGGTACTGGATGGATTTATTCCGAGTTCCTCTTGCAGTGGGGGGTTGGGTTATGTGCTATCTTTGGGCCTTGTGCCCCTATTTAACCCCCCCAGCTGCTTGCTGCCTCGCCCCTTGATTGGGGGGGGCCGTCGGCTACCTTGGGGCGACCAATCCTGGTCGACCCCTTTTTCCGGGGCTTCCGCGATGGGGGGGGGGCTTCTCGCCTCCAGGTGGCGTTTGCCCCGGGCCCCCATCGGGTCCGGCTGCGCCTTCCCCGGCCCGGGTTTCGACCCCCGGTGCATTTTAAGGTGATAAATATAGGACAGAGGACTTTGGGGCATATTAACAAGAAAATGCAATAAATATCGCTATGCACGCTCAGCGCGATTTTAATTATCGCCGGTTTTTATCGCCCGGTTAGCGCGTTATTAACAACGCTTATCACCCAGGCGATAAAAATCCAGCGATAGTCAGCGAAATGCGGGAATATCGCTGGAAAACCAGCGATATTCCTGCAGCGATAGGGAATTCCTAGTTGATAGCCCATGGTGGTCGTAGCCTGACAATCCACCCCCCTTTACACATATAACTAAGTCTGAAATTTATCAGGCATTAGCTTAAAGCGATAACCGGGGTTAGCGCGGGTTTCAATATTGCTATGGGTGTCAGGGCATGGGCTTGTTAATACCGCGATGTGCGGTTTGCGAGTTTTTCCCTGTTGTGTTGCCCGGGAACGCCCTCTTTGCATCTCATTAGCGATGCGTGGCACGGCGTGACTGGAACGGGTGCTAAAACAAGGAAACACGCTCTAGCTTGTCCTTGTTAATACTGCGATGGAATTTTTGCCGCTTTTCGGCCGAAAAAGGCCGCAAAAGCGGCAAAAATGGGCTTGATAATATGCCCCTTTGACATTTTGTCCACATTCACCTAAAGCACAAGCGTGGCAGTGGTTGTGCAAAAGTTTTAGACCTAGCTGCATCAACGACAAAAGTGTAGGTCCAGCACTGCACTGGCAGCGAGGATGGTTCTGCAGCAACTTTGTGGCCACTCTTCCTCTTCTGGCTGCCACAATGCCCGCCTCCACTAAAAGTGAAGCATCATGCCTAGACCTTCTGCCTCAGCTCAGCCTGACCGTTCTCCTGGCTCTCACTGGTGGATCATTGCATCAGCTCACTGGAGGCTCGCGTGGTGAAATGGATTCTGGTGCATAATATCTGTTATCAAGAAGCCCTAAACTTTGATTCATGAAAGCAGCTGCTCCACAATAGTTTGGTCAATGGCGGGTCACTCATAAAGGGAGAAGAAACAGAGGAAAACATAATAAAAAGTACAGGAAGGCATTAAAGAAAAGAAAGACAACTGGCATGCATTGGCTAGTGAAAGAAGGAGCTCAGTATTTTTATACTGGCAGTGAGGTGCTCAAATCGACATATTCTTCCATCACATATTTAGCACGAAGGAGACACACTCCACATGCCCATACCTGTTGATGCAGCTGATTGTAGAGTGCACTAGAGGCAAACGTGCAAACACACGCTGATCACAGTGTAAGATATGACTGCCAAAGCTGCGCTGCACACCTGCTGATCATGTGTTCTTGAGTGACAGTCACGAAGGTGCTACTGTTTCAACTGCCCTTCCCTGCTTCTCCTCAAGTGATTGATGGTATTATCCTGAGGAGTCCAAACCATTATGTTGGAGACACTGCAAACACTGTTCTGAAAGATGGCTGCACTGGCCACAGCTCGTAAATGGTATATTTGGATGGGCCAACTTAGTTACTTCAAGGTTACAAAAGGAACTGATAGTCAAGCAGGCCCTTCTATTTCATTGTGTCAGTGAGGGAAGCTTCAAACTCTTTCAAAAAGATGAGATCAACTACGACAGGGCTGTAGCTTCCCTTGATACTCACTTCAGTCCTCAGCTGAACAACATCTTTAGAAAGTTCAAATTCACAACAGTGTGCACAAACCTTATACTACTGAGGACTGGCTTCTTCTCAAGATGAAAGATTGCTATCCCTCCCTCCATTAGGCTCTGAGCGACATTGCTCGTTCAGGAGGTTTGCCATCCGGTGGTGAAGACAAACATGTAATGCTACAAAAAGGTGTGTTCTCTAATTGGGACTCCCTGTGGAAAACACCAACTTTGACAATACCTCCTAGTTCTAGCAGAAACCAACACAAATTTTCGTTGGCAGAGATCCTTCCGTAAATAGAATTTAAGGTTGTATGCCTGAAGTTAGAGAAAATTTGAGCATTATATGGAATCCCCACTGTTCTGAAGACCAATAACAGATCCTGTGTGCAGGGCTTTGAATTTCATATATACCTTGACTCTCTGCAAGCAGTGCACCAAAATATCTTCCTTTACTGGCCTTAGTAAAACCCTGAGCATATGTGTTGAGCAGTTAGAAAATGTTGAATGCGCGATGAATAACTTCATGTGTACATAAAGGAACTTAAGCTCCATGTGCACTCAGCAACTATGCTGTTTGGGCGCCCAATAAAATAATCCATACCCTGTGCACCTCAGTGGAAGACCCCCTCACTGAACAACCAGCGCAGTCCACAGAGGAGAGAAAACACCAGTGATAGCTAAGCAAGACATGCCAAATCAATAAACATTAAAGTCACCGACTGCCATCCAGGGGGGAAGTTCAGGACACCATTTGCACCATGGTTCAAGGGTGCCTGTGCTGTAGGCAGGATTGTTTTTCTGCAGGAAGGAACACCTTCCTGCACAAAAACAATCTTGAGAGGCTTTTTCCTCTTTTTATGTGTGCAGCAGTATGCAGCACACATAGAAAAGGAAAAAAAAGGAGGGAAAAAAAGATATTTCTTCTCATTATGCCTCCTCTGGGAAGGCGTAAGATTTTGGTGCATTCCCAGGCTACAGGTCCTTGTACATCTGGGAATCCATCAAAATCCATGGGAGTTGTGTGGGAACACCCATTGCAAAACCCATGGGACGCCTTACCACAGCAGAGTAAGGTAACGCAGCAATTTGCGCTGTGTTGCCTTACTACATATTTATGAAGCCACTCAGATGCCCAAAGTGGCTTTACTTGGCTTCATAAATCTATCGGAGAGGTTTGCATTGTGCATGTACCATGTTGCGTGGTGCAAGCATGATGCAAACATCTCATAAATATACCCCTCTGTTTCAATCATCATGGAAAGCTGTATTTTGTAGAGTGTATTTTCATTTGTGTTGTCAGAAATTGGGTTTCTGGTTGGCAGACGTATGCACCCTGTTCAAGCAGGAACACAGTCTTAGTCAGAGTAAGTGTAGTACACACTAAAAGTGTACCTGTGCTCACCCTTTGGTAGCTGGGCACAGAGTAGTCAGGCTAAACTACAGAGGCAATGTATTTGTGCGCACACACACACACACACCCCACACACACACACACATACACACACACTCAGTAACACAGTGAGAACACCACAAAAGTACTCCACACCAGTTTTAAAAAATAGCCAATATTTATCTGAGTATAACAAGACCAAAATTATAAAAATCCAACATACAGAAGTCAAGATCCAAATTTTGCAAGATTAAATCAAATGCAGTGCTTAGATATCAGTAGCTCCTATTGGGGCTATCTACTCACGCTTGACCTGGGCAAATCCAAAAATTCAGTCCGACCCTGATGGAGCGCAGGCCAGATAAAGGAGTCACGCAGACCCACTGACAGTACCTTGGGTGCATCAAAGCTCGGGGACGATGTGTTGAGCAAAGGAGGGGATGTGTCTTTGTCAAAGGTGATGCGTTGTTTCTGCAGCCGGGCAACGTTGTTGATGCGTTGATGTCAAGAGCTCTGTGCATCTGCCCGATGCGTCGATGTTGAACCACTGGGCTGTAGGCGATGCGTTGGCGCAAAGCTGTGCAGGGCCGAAAATGCGTCGGAGGTGGGGAGGGTGTGTTGCAGACATCGGCGATGCGGTGTCCGAGACTTGTGCAGCAGCGGTGATTCAGAAGCGCTGCATCAGCAAAGTCGGGCTGCGTTGTAAGTCGTGGTCATTGCATCGCACAGTTGATGAGCGGTGTTCACATCTTCGGTGCAAGCAGCGGCGATGTGCCGATATCGCAGAGAAATGCACCGGTTCCAATCGACACTGAAGTGCCGATGCATTGGTTTCTTGGGTTGCAGCACCAAACACTCACTTCCAAGGGCCCAGGACTGGAATTGGCACCACTTGGCAGAGCAGGACTCACAGCAGAGGAGCACAGGTGCTAGTAGCATGATGCAGGTGAAGTCTTTGATGTTCCTGAGACTTCAGAAATAGAAGGCAAGCCCAACAAGCCCTTGGAGAACCTTTAGAGAGGCAGGATGTAGAGAGTCAAGTCTAGTCCTCTCCCTCCCAGGCACAAAGAAGCAGGCAGCAGGCCAACACAGCAAAGCAAGCAGCAAAGTGGCAGTCCCACCTGGCAGCACAAAAGCTCTTCTTCCTGGTAGAATGTCCTCAGTTCCAGAAGTATTCTGAGTATATGGTGTCAAAGGTCCAGTACGTATACCCATTTCAGCCTTTGAGGTAGAGACTTCAAAGAAGGTCCTTGTAGTGCACAAGAACCTGCCCTAAACTGCCCTGGCTCCAGACACACTACAGTGGGTATGCAACTCGTGTAGGAACAGGCACAGCCCTATTCAGGTGCAAGTGCCAGCTCCTCCCTCTCACTGTAGCTCAGGAAGACCCATCAGCCTGGGGATGGGCCACCAGGATATACAGGGCACACCTCAGCTCCTTTTGTGTGTGACTGTCTAGTGGGAATGCACAAAGCACAGCAGTCACTCATCCCAGATGTGTATTCCAGAGACAGCCAGAGGCACAGAATGTTTAAAGTAAGAAAAGGCCAACTTTCTAAAAGTGGCATTTTCTAACCTATAACTTAAAAAGCAAATTCGCTAAAATATGTGTTTTTAAATTGTGAGTACAGAGACACCAGATTTACTATCTTATCCCAACTGGAAGTTGCACTTGTAAAGTGTTACAAGGCAGCTCCAATGCTAATCTATGGGAGAGATAGGCCTTGCTGTAGTGAAAAACGAATGTAGTAGTTTTTCACTACCAGGACATGTAAAACTGAAAAGTACACTTGCTACCTTTTAAAGACACTGCACCCTGCCCATGGGGCTACCTAGGTCCTACCTTAGGAGAGACTTATATGTAATAAAAGGGAAGGTTTGGGTCTGGCAAGTTGGTGAACTTGCCAGGTCGAAGTGGCAGTTTAAAACTGCACACACAGACTCTGCAGTGGTAGACATGAGACATGTTTTAAAGGTAACTCATGTGGGTGGCACAATAAGTCCTGCAGGCCCACTAGTAGCATTTAATGTACAGGCCCTGGGCACATATAGTGCACCGTACTGGGGACTTCTCAGTAAATCACATATGCCAATCATGGAGAAACCAAATGCCAATACATTCTAGACACACAGCAAATGCACTTTATCACTGGCCAACAGTAAAAAAGTGAACTGAGAACTAAAGCCAGCAAAAAAAAAGGTTCAGCACACAGTCAAAACAGGAGGTTCAGAAAGCAAAAATGTCAGGGGAACCCTTGCCTGGTCTAACAGTGTGCTTCTGCAAGTGTCTTGCATGTATGAGTGTGTTCTTGCGTGCATACCTGCATGCATGTGTGCGTGTTTGTGTAGGTGAAGACTGATACATTGTCGGTATCCATAGCAGTACGGAATTCGGTCCTAGCATAATGCTTGCTCTTGCATAATGTTGGTAATTCTTGGTACTTTGTGTACTTCATTGGCATTATTTTACCCACCCCTGATATCATTTTGAATATTCATGCAGTACTAGGATAACAATAGTAAGATGTTACACACCCCTCCCATAACGTTGCCTGTCCGTGTTATATTGTGAACATTCTTGGTATGATGGGGCTTACTGCTGGCATAAGGCTTTAGAGGAAAAGTGTTTTCTTCTTGAAAATTATATACTTTTGGAGAATTGCGTTTACACAACACAAAAATCTTGTGTTTTATAGGTAAAGATGTATATTGACAGAAACTGATAAGCTTGATGTTTAATGACAAAGTGATAGTATTTTTGAAATATATTTAAAACGAATATTTGATTAATGATTTCTGCTTTGCTGCTCTCTTATTGGTGTTAAAAGGCATTTTCTGATATGGCAGTCATTTTCATTACTTGCATTGAGGCATAATCATGTCTGCTGATGAATATTTTTCTGCCATTATCATGATTGCTGTGTGGGGCCTAAGACTTAATATCTGAGTAATCGTCTTGATGTCAAAGGCTATATGGTCTCTATAACCTGAGCGGTATGAGCTGCATAAACTCGTAAGACTGGTCTACCACTGATGCTTATGGTCTGAAATTGTGAGTTCTATGGAACTTATCATATTCCAGTCTTTCCCTTGAAAACTTATTCTCTCCCATAAAATATGATTGACAATCTATATGGAAGGGGCAGGACATAATGAAAAAAGTGGAATATAAAAGCAAAGAATGATAACGTTATGTGTGGCTCTCTCAGAGCGCCATTAGTGTGAATGACTAGATTCTAAATCAGTAATTCACTGCTATTACGTACCAACGGCGGGTTAAAGAGCTTGTTAATCACTGTTGCTACATAATAAAGAATTCAAGGCTGCACTGGCTTGGCGCTCTGGCAGCCTGTCAGAGCAGCTCTTGAATGCATGAAGCACAACGTCATGAGGAAAGAAGAGGAAAGGAAAGCCACAGAGAGCGGTGGGAATGGATAGCAGGAGGCCATGATTTTTTGCTTTGTTTAATTTGGGACAGGAGGAGGGGTCATGTTATGTATGGCTCCCCCATTACTCCACTGTCGTTGCAGGGAAACTGCAGCTTTGGCATGCAGGGTACTCCATCACTTGTGTGATTGAGTACTATGTCTCAATCTGTTTGACATATAGGTATGACTGAAAATATTAAAAAAAAGATTAACCCATACATAAACCTAGGAGTGATGGTAAAATATAAAACAGAAAAGAAACAACTGATGAAAATTAGGGAGAGTTAGAAAGATACTGATATGAATCGATTTTTCACAAGTCATACATCTTTAGGTGACATGAATAGGGGTTAGCAATGGAAATTGCCTCCTCCTAAAATTCTCTCCCTATACATTGGCCTTGTTTGTCTCCCCGCTAATGTACCTTCTCCTTCCATTTACGATTAATGTTTGTCATTTCAAAATTAATATGCCTATTTTTGTACATGAAGGCAAACAGCCAAAAGCGTGGCACACATTTTTTAGGATTGCAGATGTCGAGCAAACATTTGTGTAAGGCCTCCACTGGTTCATACCCCTCTTTGTGCACACTGATATTCTGCCCTTCGTGATTTTGTAAATAATGCAGTTGATTTTACTGTGGTAGACATTACAGGGCACATTGCAGAATTTTAGGAAAAACCACAGCGTTAATGCAGCTCCCAAAAACCAGTAATGTTAGCATGAAGTCTTACTACAGTATTCTGAATTTTAAATTTGGCAATGGGGATTGTGAGGATTTGGGAGTACTATATCATACGGCTGTGGGGCCTTATTTTGGAGTACACTCGTAGATACCGACTTGGGTCCAGTCAGGCTCATTTACTTAACCTTAGGTCAGCCCTGGGTAGCTGAGGCTGCGAGCAGTAAGGCTTGGAAAAGGAACCTAGTGTAAAGCATTCAACAGCACCAAAACAACGAAATAGGAAAGTCGCACGTCCTTGATCATCAAAATCCACCGGAAGGTTCCTAAGGTACAGATTTTTAAAATAAATAAATACTTTTAACTGCAACTACAAACAAGCATTGATCAACAAAAACGTTGCAAAGTTTTGAAAAGTTGGAAACAGTTACTTTGGTGACTTTGGCCCAGCTAGGGTGACCAAATCCGACAGGGCAGAATCTAGGAGTCCAGTAAGGTTACTTTGGACAGTTACCTAGCCACCAGATCCTTTGCCAGTTTAGTGCAGTTCCATTCTTTAGGAAACTACCACCATAGACAACAATAGAGTGGTCTTGGTGCTAGGGATGAAGGAGAAAAAGATGCTCAAAGATGCTCTTGGTGCTGTGCAATTGACAGGGGTGAACTGCAATTGATCCCTCAGTCCAGGGGTGTGGTGAGGCTAGTTTGACCATGGCACTTGGGGTTCCATGACGTCCTCTTTGTGACAGTAGAAGGACAGCTGCTGCTCTGCTACCGATCTCGCAACACAGCGGTCACAGCGAATATACTTGGTGGGAGCTAGTGTCCCTCTTGGGAGACAAATCTGATCTCTGATAGTACTCCTAGGTCTAGCAGACTCGGGTGCAACTTCTGGCTATCTTGGATTGGTCTCTTGGCGTGCCCAGTGGCGGCCAGCAGTGATTGTCAGAAGTGGCTACTGATTTGCCGGTTTGGGCTTCCTCAGCTTTGATTTCCCTGGTGCTGTTCCAGAGGGTCAGCTGACTGACCCTTGGAGTCACTGCTTCGATTTGGGACTGGAAATCAACTTTTCCCCGAGCCATGAGCTCAGGCTCAGTCCAAACTCACTAGCCCATGATGCAGGAGGTGCAGTCCTTATGACGATGCAACCTCTCTTCGTGCAGCTTCAAAGGCACCTGGGCAGTTCTCTTTAGGTCCTCTCTCCGAAGCCAATGTGTACTGAGGGTCAGGGTGCCAGGGGTGCCCTTTTTATCAAGGAAAGTGCCCCGAGACCCAATGGACTAGTAGGTTGCCTCCACTTTGGTGACAAAGTTCCGGTAATGTGTGGCATATGGCAATCCCAGAGTGCAATATTCTTGCCACTCTCAAGATGTCTGGACCTTCCCTCGACTGGCAGGAGCTTGGTACCTCACCCCACAGATGTGGCTACCTAAGGGCCACACTCTCATGAAAAAAGTGGTTTGTGGACGGGTTTTCTTTCTCTGTCCCTGTTTCTAGCTTGAATGCAGGAACAAAAAGCATCCTGCTCGGGTGTGTCATTACAGGTGGCACTTCAAAGGCGGCTTCCCCTTTGAAGCTTGCTGTTTGGGCAAACACCCGAGTGGCCTTCCTGGGAGAGGAAGTTATCTCACTCTGTGGCAACTGCCTTTGTTCCCAAGCCTGGGAGTTGTTCACACATCTCCCCAGGTGGGCAGAAAGCTGTCTGTTGGCCATGGCTTGTGCAAAGTTACAGGACCAGCTGGGGCACAGAGTGGCAACTTTCTAAAAGTAAAACTTTAATAGTGATATTAATACCACAATTAATTTGATACCTGACAGTACTCAGTTGGGTAGTCCCATTCAGAAGTTAGCCATGCTGGGATGCCAGATGGTAACCCTGTGTTAGCCAAAAGAACTAATAACTTTCCCCAGCAAAATGAAAACTTTAAGGGTTTTGCTGTGAAGACATATACAAACCTATATGTCTTGCTTAATAATATACATCTCCCCTCCCTGCAATAGGGCTCAATAGGCCTTCCTTAGGGGAGACTTACATATATTATGAAGGGAAGGGTGGCTTTCCCATTAATGGTAATGGCAAAGTTGAACTATCAGTGAACACAATGCTCTTCCAGTCTGCAGTGGCAAGCTGGTGGCCATTTTGTTGTTTGTCACACTCAGGGTGGCACAAACAGTGCTACAGCCCTGGATGAACTCTCTGCCTTACATGCCCCTGGTACCCTGGGTACCATATACTATAAGTAAGTCAGTACTTTTGGGGCACCCAATTCGACGTACCTTTTGTAATGGATCTGGGGTCTGGTTGGCAGGCCTCAGTGCGCTCTCAGAGTCGTAACCCCAGCAGCTAATAGACCAAATGGGGGATAAACATGGGAGGAAACCTGCAAAAGGCATGTTTTCCTACAGGGATTATCTGCATGAAGTAGTGCATGCCTGCCCACACCCTCATGTATTCTTTTCCTCTTCACATTTCACAGCATTCTTCCTGGTGAAATGTGTGTGTGTGTGGAAATGAGCTAAGAATTTTGATATTCATGCACAGCTCATATTCCCTAGTTGGCCTTAAACTTATGTTTACAGCTGAATTGGGGTCATTTTTATACCTATTATGAGGCCCTGTACAATCATTGTAAGCATGTCTTACACTTTGAGGTATTTTAATTGCTTATTAATAATGTGATTCAGTTAATGACAGAAGAAAATAAGTAAGAACATATTGTAAGAAAAAGCCTTGACTATATATAAAAAAGAAGAAAAACAGTATTTACTTTGTACCCCTTATTTTCTACAGGCATATGAAGACCCGATTGTTCTGTTCACTTTTTATCCAGATTAATGTCTTCTCACTTTTTGAAGTAGAGGTCTATATTTTTCGATGACTGTCATACACTTGCACGGGTGAAGGAAGAGGATGGGCTAGTCAGATAGTTCACAACCCAGTGTTCAGATATCAAATACTAAGAAATCCTCAATTCTTTGCATTTAAAGTTAGACTTATCTGTAAGTGCAACCTGTTCATCTTAACTGGATTCTGGATTCCTTAAGAGTATGACATTGTCATTAGGAGGAACACTAGTGGAAGTGCCCCCAAACTGTCCTGAAGGGTTGGTAGCAGCTCTGTCACTGTTGGATTTGTTAACATAAACCTCCTCTGGAAAGTGTAAAGACACAGGTGGGAATCTGGTTCAGGCCATAGGAACAAATGATGGGAAGAATGCTGAACCATGCACACATTCACCCCCAGTCACAAAGATCTGAGTTTAATCAATCGTTCTTTTGCTCACCACACCACTTCATTTTTGATCCAGCCATAAGCAAATTGGTCTTGACCCTGTTCCTCATGGGAACAGTCCAGCCCGAACTGCCAAGCCAGGTCCTCCCTGGCACATTATGCCATTGAAGGTACATTTCTTTGACATATTTCTATTGGGGTGAAGTAAGAGGGCATGGACACCTATTGATTCTGTTTTCTGATGTTTCATAACAGGAGTATGTAGCATGAAGAAATGTCATTTGCGAGGTCGCTACCATGCACACCTTCTGCCACAAACACAGATTACCAGTTAAAAGCCAGAGGGTGAAAAAACAGAAATCAAAATGTGCTGTGTTTCACATAAGGGAGACAGTGCCAAGGAGCTATCACTTTCTATGCAGGCTCAAAAATATAACTGTGTACTTATCTTAAGGAGCCCCTCAGCACCACCGCCACACAAAAACAAATTGCTACTGGCAAAATGAGTTGACATAAATGCAAGCGAGACTACATATTGAGAAGAACAAACACAGGGTGGAGGAATTAAGAGATCTCTTTTTCAACAAAAGCCTAGCTCACTGTAGACTCAGCTCCATTATCAGTAAAAGAAATTTCAATATTCAATTGAAAATATTTCTCTTCCTTCCCAAACTAAACCATGCATAAACATATTGTTAGAAATTGGATTCCTGGTTGGCTGAGGTATACCCCTAGGCCAAGCAGAAACCACCACTCTAGTCAGGGTAATCTAGATACACACTAGACGATAAGCTGTGCTCACCCTCTGGTAGCTTGAAACAGTACAGTCAGGCTTGTCTAAAGAGGCAATGTTTAAAGTATTTGTGCAATATACACACACACACACACACACAGTAACACAATTAATGCACCACAAAAAGACTCCACACAGGTTTAGAAAAATAGAGAATGTGCATCTGAGCAAAATAAGACCAAAACAACTAACATCCAATCAGTAGAAGTTGAGATATGAATTTTTAAAGATTAAATGTATAAATAGTGCTTAGGAGTCACTAGCAGTCAAAAGGTTACTTGAGGTCACTAGGGATAGTGCAAATCCAAAGTTCAGGCTGACCGCGATCAACGGCAGACCGTCTACAGGACTCAGACAGGTCCTGCTGAAGAAATACCTTGAATGGAGTTTTTGTCGACGTCAAAAGTCTACTGCTTCATCGTCGAGCCACGTAAATGGGGTCCCACGTCGTGGTTGAGCTCGGTTGAAGTGAATACATTGTGTCGTCATTGAGCTGTGCAAAACATCGTCATTGAGCCGCGCAGGCTGTGGAACCTCTGTCGTCGGGCAGCCTCTGCGTCGGTGTCGAAGGGCGATGTGGCAGAATTTCTCACGCAGTCAAGGCAATGCATCGGTTTTTGATGAAAACAGCTGTAGAACCCACATCTGAGGCCCAGAGTTTTGAGAGGGCACCTCAGGCAACGGTAGGTCTTACAAAAGGCAGAGTTCAGCAGCACCAGCAGTTGTAGAAAGTCTTTTGTGTCCCTGAAACTTCAGAAAACAGGAGGCAAGCCAGCAAACCCTTAGAGATCACTTGAAGGGAAGGCAGAGTCCTTCCAGCAGAGTCAGGGAGCAGCAGGTCAACAAGCAGAAAAAAAGTCCTTCCAGAAAAGCAGTCCAATTCAGTCATTTAAGCAGCACAGCAGTCCTTCTGACAGAGCTTCATTTCAAGATCTACCTACCTATTGAAGTGCAAGTGTCAGTGCCTCCCATTCTTCCCTGCCTGGAAAGACTCATCAGAATGCAGATGAATGCAGATGAGTGCTCACAATGCTGATGACCCTCACCTTCCTATGCTTGTAGCTGTCTAGAGAGAATGTACATCCCAGGATTTATCATTACCATTCTAAACATATGAAACATGAAAACACCTCTCCGCTCTGATCTGGAATTACAGCTTAGAAGTGTATTAAGGGAATTCCCAATGCTGGCCTATGAGAGGGGTAGGCCTCACAGTAGTAAAAAAATGAAAAAGGCTGTTTTTCACTACCAGGACATGCAAAACATAAAGCTACATGTCCTACCTTTTACAGTACGCTGAACTTAGGTTCGCTTAGAGCCTACCCTAGGGGTGACTTACATTTAATCAAAGGGGAGTTTATTGCCTGGCAAGTATTTCTAAATGCCAAGTCGATATGGCAGTACACTGCACACACAGGCACTGCAGTGCCAGGCCTGAGACAGGTTAGAAAGGCTACTTCTGTGGGTGGCACAATCAGTGGTGGCACAATCAGTGCTGCAGCCCACTAGTAGCATTTGAAGTACAGGCCCTGGGTATATGGTATACCACTTTACAAGGGATTTACCAGTACAAAAAATACGCCAGTCATGTATACACCAATGCCATCATGTTTAGGGGAGAAGCATGTGCACTTTAGTAGTGGTTGGCAGTGGTAAAGTGCTTAGAGTCCTAAGGCCAACAAAAATACTCAGCAAAAATGAGAGGCAAAAAGTTGGGGTAAAGACCACTCTAAGGATGACAGGTCTTGCACATAAGGAGTAGTATTGTATTTGAGTTTACAGCCTTGTGACTTGTCTGATTTTTAAATATCTTCCAAAAAGGTGACGTTTGTTCCTGCCTAACTGTTAAAAATGCAATGATTTATATTAAAACGACTGAGAAAAGTTTTTCTTGTAGAAGAATTGCAATATCAGTTCCTGTTAAAAATACAATCAAGTTTTTGCACACTTTTTCACAGTGTTGGTCACGCAAATACTTATGGAAAGATTACTTATTCACAACTTACAGTTTGCTTACTGCTTGATCATGTTGTTACAACTGATAAATAAGATTGCACAAACCAACACACCAGCATTCCTCTTTTTCTTGATTCCAGTGGTTCTTTTATAGACTACAATTAAGTGCATTATACAGTGGATCTATTCATCTATATATTCGATGAAAACAACCAAAGGTTAGGGATAAGTTACAGTTAGGAAAACTTTATTTCTTCCTTCCATATAAACTCAACTTAAACTACACAAACATTAGAAATTCTAAAGTTATAGTTATAACTTAAATTTATAATTTACTCTTTGTATACAAACCCTACTCAAACTACATGAACATTAGAAAATCTACAGTTAGAGTGATAACTGAAATCTATAATTTACCCCCCACCTTCAAAGTACTATAAATCGGTCACCTCCATACACAGGGGTGTCAGCCCATTCGTAACACTACATTAACTATAACTTGGGCCTTCTCCATACACGTCTTATACCCTCTCCTATTACATCACTTATACCATGGGGAATCAAAGCATTCACAACACTTATTATATCTCAAATGACATCATTTGTGACAACACTGTGTATGGTAGAGTGCCGAGTTATGATTATGGTTACACCTTATACCACAACGAGGACACTTAGATCCTTGTCGGCTAACCTCCTTAAACTCCCCGATTTCAGGCTTAAAACCCTCGGAGGGAAGTCGGCAACGGTGTTAGGAACCAAAGCCTGGAACCTTATGCCAGACAAATTGAGGACCCTAGAAACAGAAGCACAGTTTAGGAAGGCCCTAAAAACCTGGATTTTCGGAGCATCAGATGCATTCTGTCAAGCCCTTATTTAGGTCCCTGTTCCGTTCTGTTAAGCTAGTCCTCAATTGTTCAGCACCAGGATGCTCCTTTCGGAGTGACAGATTGCGCTTTATAAGTCCCATATTCAATTCAATTCAATTCAATTAATGTAGTGTTATGAGGAACCTGACAGCACTGTGTATGGAGGTGAGCGACTTATAGTAATTTGAAGGTGGTGCGTAAATTATAAAAAAAATAACGAGGAGAAATAAAGATATTTCTCCTCGTTATGCCTCTACTGGGAAGGCATATTATTTTGGCTCATTCCCAGGTTTACCAGTTCTGGTAAATCTGGGAATGTGTTGAAAACCATGAGAGCTGCGTGAAAACACCCACCCACCCATTGAACTCCTCCCTAACGCAGAGTACGTGGGTGCCAGTATCCATCCCTGCCTGTATCACGTCACTATAACTCCTGTTTTTACCGTGGGGCCTGAACAATTCTGAATTGTAACCATTCTGATACAAAGCATCTCCCCAGAAAAAAAAAACATTAGCTGCATCTCTCAAGGTTAATCTGTTTTTAACAACTAACTAGGAGGAGCTAAAATAACAGCTAGGGTTGGCTTTCTGGCCCTTCTGCTTTTCATTGTTGATCATAATTTTCAGCATGCTATTTACTTTTAAAATCCTTTTCCCAAACATAAAGTACTGAATGGGCATCAAAGTTATGAAATGTTATCAATTATGATACATCACATTCTAAGGGGCAGATTTACAAGAAAGTGACTCAGTGCGTGCTGCAAGCCACTTGGCTGCGTCGCACTGAGTCACTTTCAAAGCACAGGGATGCGACATATTTACAACAATATGTTGCATCTCTGTGCTCCCCCCGCGCTGGCTCACAAACTGCTGCCATGCGCCGGCGCAGGCACCCTTGCACCATGGTGCAAGGATGCCTGCGTCGTGGGGAGATTGTTTTTGTTCAGGAAGGTTTCCCTTCCTGCACAAAAACAATCTGAAATGCCGTTTTTCAACTTCTATGTGTGCTGCATTAGCACACATGGACGTTGAAAAACGTCATTGTTTCAATGATTGTTTATGTGCAGGAAGGGACACCTTCCTGTACATAAACAATCATTAGAGGTGATTTCTTCTTTCTATGTGTGCTGCAGAATGCAGCACGCATAGAAAGAGGAAAAAAAGGGAGGAGAAGTGAATTCATTTCTCCTCGTTGCGCCTCCCTACGCCTCCCCTGGGGAGGCGTAGCATTCACACGCATTTCCAGATTTACGATTCCTCGTAAATCTGGAAATGTGTCTGGTTCCATGGGTGTTGCGTGGGAACACCCACAGCAACACCCATGGAACACCCCTTTCACGCAAAGTGTTGCGTGCAAAGGGGCCATATTTACAAGGACAGGAAAAGTCACTCAGGGTGGCTTTTCCTGTCCTTGTAAATATGGAGCAGTAAATGCGCCACCAGTACATCACAAAAGTGATGCACCGGTGGTGCAAGGAGCTTGTAAATCTGCCCCTAAATTTCTAAGCCGCTCCACCACGTGAAGAAGGAGTGGACTGCTCATCCTCGCTACCCTGAGAGAGGTAAATGCTAAAAGGAAACAATTGGGCATTTAATTGGAATGGAATAGTATTATGGCCCTGGAGCAGCAGTGGTTTGCAACCTTTCCCATAAAATATACCCCTAAGTAACCTCAGTCAACTTAACGGCCAAACAAAACGCCTCACAGCGATTGTGCAAGTTAAGGAATTTAGGGGCTCATTCACAAAGACACTTGCACATCTAAGTTCACATAGGAATACAAACAAGCATTTGCAATGCAATAGATCTCGCATTTACGCGAGTTTAAGCTATTGGCATTTTAAATGACAATGCCTTTTATTTATGTTTTAAAAACAAAAACAAAAATAAAAGTCATTGTTATTTGCAATGTCAATAGCTGAAACTTGTGTAAATGGGAGACCGATTGCATTAGTGAGTAGAATAAAAAAAAATAGTGCTTACCGACTTATGGGATAGACTGTGTAACGCCACAAGTAAAAGATCCAGTCCTCATGGGAGCTAACAAATGGCGACAGGGTGGTAACAAGGAGGGACTAACAAGCCTCATTATCAATCGGAAACCAGCATTTACCAAGGACAATGACACCAGCCAATCAAAAATATGGGCGGAGAGAAGGCGAGGCTTCAACAGCATACTCGACTACTGCATGCCTCGCAGAGCGAGCAGCACATGCGCGCTGCCGCTAGGCCCGACCTAAAAAATTAATGTGTAGTGGAAAATTCGAATTTCTGATTCTAAAAATCAAGAAGAGTGAGATTGGAAAGGGGGCTTTGTCACACGAAAACTCTGCAGTGTGAACAAATATTAATTCAGGTCTGTGGGTGTTCCATGGTGAATCGACTAGCCAAAGAAATGTAAATATTTACATTATTGCAAATCTGTGGGTATTCAACAAACATTTGCAGGGAGATCCCCACTCTGAAAACAATAGCAAAATTATTTCTCTTAAAGGTAGGATTACATGTGTTTTCCATGTGGGGATGTTACATATCTGAGTACTTCTGGGAGTGTTAGGCTGCTAATTGCTAAGTTTTCTTATGAAATTCTGTAGGAATTCCTAAATAAATGCTCCAAGCAAGTAACACTACTTTTTCTATAGAAGGTTTGGGAATTGGCCCATAGCATCCTCATTTTAGCATCTTTATGTTAAGGTTATTGAGTATTACAAATATAGGGCATTATTTACACTTTGACGGACAGGATACTTCATCACAAACTGAGGCAGATGTCCCATTAGCCTAGAAGTGAATTATAGTCTATGGTACTTCTGATACACGGAATGGGATATCCACCATGTTTTGACAGATTATGCCATTGGTCAAACTCTAAATAAAGCCCAAAATGTTATTGTGTCTATTACAAACACACACCCACATACAACGAAGCACACATGCAGAAACTAATATTGAAATATATAATCAAAATGATTTCTCCACCCTCCTGCACACATTTGACAATAATGTGCATGTTTTACTGCAAGTTTGACACTAGCTTTGGAGTTCTGAGATGGTAGCATGACTGCAGAAAAATCTATGGGGCATATTACCTAGGATTTGCGATCATTATCGCAAAGCGCGCTTAGCGCTGTTTTTTTTATCGCTGGATTTCATCGCGGAGATAACGCGTTATTATCAACGCTTATCTCCAAGGCGATAAAAAATCCAGCGATAGCGGCAAAACCCAGCAATAGCGCGAGAAATCCAGCGATAAAATCACTGCGCTAATGAAGAGCTCGCTAATAGGCAGGTGAGGATTTAACCTTACAATCCACCTCCCATTGACAATAATGGTTAAGTCAAGTTTTTAGCAGGTGTTAAATTCCAGCGATAATCGCGGTTAGCGTGACTTTTTTTATCGCTTCGCGGGCATTGCTAATAGGGGGAAGTTGTGTTTGCGACTGTTTTCAGTCGCTTTTAGTTGGGAACGCCTACTTTGCATGTCATTAGCGATAATTATCGCTGACATGCAAAGCGGCACCAAAACGGTCGCTTTCGCCATAAAGCTGTCGCTAACAGCTGTTAGCGACAGCTTGCTAATAGTGCGATAGAAATATCGCTGCTTTAGCGGCAAAAAGTGACGCTAAAGCGGCGATACCACCCTTGCTAATATGCCCCTATGTTTTCTGAATATCTTCACAATTATATTACATTTTTAACATATGAATATACTGCATTTATGAAGCAGGATCGGATTTATGGAAAGGGTTTTCCTCTTTCTCGGCACCAAAATCTGATTTATAATTCAGGTTTTCTAATGGAGTAGAGAGGGTTTACTTGCTATAATGCCTCTCACATTTGCTCTTACGATGACCTTTGGTAATCATCATTATCACAAGAATTCATGCTTATATAGTAATACCAAAGCCTTTTAAGTGAGTTTTAGCAAAACATGTTTTGCAAAATAAAAAGTGAATAATTATGTTAAGTTATCCCAGTCCTGTATTTAATTTGTCAATACATTAATGATTCTGGTGATGACAATCATAACTGAAAATATTTTTGAGTGGACTCATCAGGATCATAAGCCACCAGGGGCTGTATTTCTTAAACTGCCTCAGGGTGCAGCGGGCATCAGCCTCTGCTTTCTGCACCCCAGGGCTCTTTTGAATTTCAGAAGTGGCTGCATATGCTTGTGCAGCCCCATCTTTAATACAGATCATGATGAAGAACATGTAGGGGCAGATTTACAAGCCCCTTGCGCCTTCTTGCGCCGCCATTGCGTCACTTTTTTTGACGCAATGGCGGCGCAAAAAATGCGGCCTATTTACAACGTGACGCATCTAGGGAGATGCATCAGGTTGTAAAGCCCTGCGTCACTTTATACCTGCGTCAGGTATAATGTATGCAGGGTGGGCGTTCCCACGCAGGAAGGCCTCGTAAAAGTGATGCAGTGAAATCTACAAGATTCACTGCGCCACTTTTAGGACGCCACTGTGTCAAAACCTTACGCCTGCTTGAAGCAGGCGTAAGTAGTGACGCAGTGTAGTGGGAATAGGCCTCAACACGCATTGCTGGAGTTGCGTCGTGCTTGCGACACGACTCCAGCAATGCGTGACTTTTCCGCCAACAGATGCGTCAGAATTTCTGAAAGGCTTGTAAATTAAATGCTACTAGTATGCCTGCAGCACTGATTGTGCCACCGACTTAAGTAGCCCTTTAAACTTGCCTGACTGCCATTGCAGCCTCTGTGTGTGCAATTTCAACCTTCCATTTCGACCTGACAAGTTAAACCTTTTGCCAGACCCAAACCTTCCTTTTTAATACATATAGGTCACCCCTAGAGTAGGTCTTGGACAGCTCAAAGGGCAGGGTTCAATGTATTTAAAAAATAGGACTTGTACTTTTAGGTTTTACATTTCCTGGTAGTGAACTACTCCTAAATTAGTTTTTCACTACAGCAAGGCCTACCTCTCCCATAGGATAACATTTGAATTACCTTATTACATTTTATGGGTCTGATTCACAAAGGTAAACTTACACTTTTGTGTAAGTTAACGATTTTTTGCTATTCACTGATGGATTTACGTGTAATAGCTTTTTATGAGTGCAGAGTCTTTGCACATAAAAACACAGGTCTTTTTGTCTGCGGAGACTTCGCACTCATAAGGATCCTACTCGTAAATCCCTTTGTGAATAGCAAACAATTGTAAATGCACAAGTTTGCTCCAAGCCCGCGCCTCTCACACCGAGAATCAGTGCAAACCACCGTAGCCCATCTCTTCGCACCGTAGCATTGACGGCTCATGGGGAAAGCCAATGCGAAGCTCCGTGACACCTTGCCTGCTTTTTGCACCATGCCGACAGTCTCCCATGATGCTCTCTGTTGGAAGCCAGAGTCCCCGTCCCGCACCACTGCCATCAAATGCGAGACCCGGGACTCCTCACTCAACGCTAGGCCAAGTAAGGACACCGTTTGAGATAGCCCTGCTTACCCCCTTAGTAGCTTGGCACGAGCAGCCAGGCCTATCTCCAAGGCAAGAGTGTACAGTATGTGCAACCACACTCACAACAACCCACTGGTGACACCACAAATGAAATCCACACGAGTTTGATAAAACGACTATAAACTTTATGTAAAAAGATATACGATCAGATCACACGATACATAAGCCAACATATAATAAAGGGTAATATTCGTTCCGGCTGGTTGGTAGGTTCAAATCCCAACCACAGCTTTCAAAATGCTATGCTGGTCGTAATGCTAGAATCACACATGTTGCAATGGACAAACAATAGTGCACTGCGTAACAATACAATCCTGTGCTGGGCAAAGCAATAATAATACAATGCGTAACGATACACCCCGGTACCTTGCAATGGGAGAAATAATGCAATGTGTACCGCTACAATCATGTACTGCGCAATGAAGGAATAATGCAATGCGTCACACCCCAATCACGTACTTTGCAATTAAGAAATAATGCAATGCGCGCCGCTACAATCATGTACTTTGCAATGAAGGAATAATGCAATGCGTAGCTACAATCATGTACTTTGCAATGGAGAAATAATGCAATGCGTAGCTACAATCATGTACTTTGCAATGGAGAAATAATGCAATGCGAAGCGCTACAATTGTGTACTTCGTTATGCAGAAATAATGTCAGGCGTCATAAGACAGTCCGGCAGTTCGTTAGCAGCAATATTGACAATGTGTATTACGACAGTCAGCCTCTTCGATAACAGTTGCCCCCCACACGTATCAATGATGACATAAAGTACAGCTTCTCACTCTGGCCCCAGTACTGCCACTTCTGACCGCAGTAAGGGGCCCCAATCTGAGCCGAAGCAAAGGCTCATGTCGCCAGAAGGTCTGAGAGGCCGAGAGAGTGTCTCTCCGAGCCTGCACCCCTCCCAGGCAGTGATCCACGTTACCTGGGGGCGCGACCGCACTCTCCTCTTCTCCTTCAGCGAACTGGGCCTTCCATGTAGAACTTTCTCAATGGGCCTCAGCGGCTCGGCCTGGCAGCTCAGCTCCTCCGGGGCTGCCGGTCCGGGCTGCGACTGTTAGGAAGGTCTCAGGCGGCCGCAGGGCACACATACGCCCCTGAGATTACGTTACTCCGGGTGCACGTTCACCACAGCACCCTCCGGGTCTCCTCTGGCACGAAGCCACACACACAACGCTGATGGGACTTCACGTCGACTCTGAGTGCACATTCACCAGGCACTGCTTCCTGCGGTCTCAGTTGGCACCAAGACACGCACATCGCGCTGCAGAGACTCACTTTCTTCCGGTGCACGATGATCAGTCGATCACCTCCACAGTCCCAGGTTGCACCAAAGCACGCACACTGCTTCACTGAGACTTACTCCAACTCCGGTGCCCCGATATCCAGGCGCTCTTCAGCAACGCCTTCGGCCGCACCCTAACACACTCACTGTGTCCGAGCCTCCCTTCTCCTCCGGTGCACTCGATAACCAGGCGCTCTTCACCAGCGCCTCCGGTGCACCCCGACACGCACCCTGCGCGTCCGAGACTCACTCCACTTCAGATGCACACTTTGACCAGGCGCTCCTCACCAACGCCTCCTGTGCACCACGACACGCACCCTGCGCGTCCGAGACTCCCTTCACCTCCGATGCACCTGCCAACCAGGTGCTCTTCACCAACGCCTGCGGTGCACCACGACACGCACCCTGCGCGTCCGAGTCTCAAGTCACCTCCGATGCACACGCTGACCAGGCGCTCTTCACCAAGGCCTGCGGTGCACCATGACACGCACCCAGCGCGTCCGAGACTCGCTTCACCTTCGATGCACACGTTGACCAGGCGCTCTTCACCAACGCCCCCTGTGCACCACGACACGCACCCAGCGCGTCCGAGTCTCACTTCTCCTCCGTGTGTCCAAGATCACAGGGCACACCTTCCGAGGGTCTCAAGCTGCCACAACACGTGCCCACCGAGTCGCTTGAAACCTCTCCGGAAACTTTTATGTTCCTGTGTTTCCAAACAGGGAGCCAGCTCACCTTGGACCCTTGGGGTAACAAGATACAGCACAAAGCACAGTCTACTTCAAGCAAGGGGACCCAGCGCACGAAGCACAGTCCCAACAGCTGCTTCCTTGGTTAAAACAGCAAACTGCAGACCAGCCCCAGATCACGAAGCAAGGGTTGGTCCTTCCCAGCAGTCTCTTCAGTTGTTCCTTCCTTAGCAGAGGTTCCTCTTGACCACGAAATGGGTCCAAGCCTTTTCAGTCTTAATTCATTTCTATTCCAACGTTCAGGGGCTTCAGCGCTCATAGTTATACCCCTAAATGTCTTTGAGGTTTGTTGTGCTCAGGGGTCCCTGACCCCTGCCTAAATCAGTTCTGGGTGTCTCCCTCCCAGTGTCACCTTTCTCCCTTTGATACTGGGGGTCTGGATCCTTAATCACTCAGCAGGAGATGGGTCAATTGTTTTATAGCCGCAACCCAGGCCTCTTCACCTCCTGGTGCTTTTCCTCGCCTACTCTCCAGATGCAGGTCAGCCTGGTGCCATCTCAACCCCTCCCTGGGTCAAGACCTCCCCCAGCTCCTCTCCCCTTTTAGATCCAGACAGTCAATCCACATTCAGAAGAGACACACAGAAATGCTTAAAGCACAAAACTTAGCCACTTTCTAAAAGAGTAGTTTCTGAACACACAGTGACAAAACCACTTTCATGGAAAGATGTGTTATGACGCTGTGAGTTCATAATACTAAACTTCACCTCTCCATTTTAAACTTATGGGAAACTAGGCTAACAAACACAATACCCAGCCTCCCCCATTCTGTCCTATGGGCAGGATGGCCTTTCACCAGTGAAAAACGAAATGGAGTGTTTTTCACTGTCAGGACATAACACACACCTCAGTATATGTCCTGCCTTTTACCTACACTGCACCCTGCCCAGGGGTTACCCGGGACCTACCACAGGGGTGCCCACTGTGTACGCAAAATGGAAAGTAAGGCCTGACAAGTGGTTGCACTTGACAGGACAACATGCTAACTTTAGCAAACTGCGCGCAGGCCCTACACTGCAGGCCTGAGTTCCCTTCTCCGCACACCTTTGCATTACTAGCCCTGGCACACACAGTGCACATCACTAGGGACTTTACTAGTAAGGCAACATACCAATCATGGCCAACCAATTACCATTACACTTTACACAGGGAACCCTTGTACTTTGACACTGATCAGCAGTGGCAAAGTACCCAAAGCATCTAAATTGGCAACTCTATGTCAGGAAAACGGTCTAGGGGGAAAGCAAAAAGTTTAGTGAACTTTAGCCAAAAAGGCCAAGTCCTACACTCTCCTTGATCCTCGCGACCCTCTCCAACGCGAATGGGACACCTGGCGCAAAACTTGAGGAGGTAAACCTTCAGCGCCACTAATTTGGGACTGTATCCCATCTGCGCTCCATCGCGGTTGGTGTGAACTTTTGACTTTGACCTGGTCCAGTGCAACCAGATAGATGCAGTTGGTGCTTTGTGCTTTTAGGCACTATTTTTCACTTTGTTTTAAAAAAAATCATAACACCAGTTCTACGGATTGGATTTTTGTTGTTTTGGTCTTGTTTTATTTATTAAATTCAGCTCTATTTTTCTATTTTTCTGGGATCTTTTGTGTGGTGTTTTCACTGTTTTACTGTATGAAGAGTTGCACAAATCATTTACACATTCTCTCTAAGTTAAGCCTGAGATCTCTGTGAAAAGCTACCAGGGGGTTGAACACAGGTTAATTTGGAGTTTGCTTGTTCCTTACCCTGACAGGTTGCTGCTTGACCAGGGCTCAAACCCCAGTCAACCAGTAACCCTATTTCTCACAGCACCCATGCAGTTCCATGATGGCATTCTCTCATTAGCAGAGGGTGGTTGTCCCAGGCTATTAGGAAAAAACACTTTCACCCTTTGCCCGTGCTGTAATATGAACGCGGAAGCCGAGGCAAAGATACTGTCAAGAGGTGTAGTAAATGTGCACCACAAAGAGAAGGCGCACACAGTCAATGCGCCCCCAGAAGGCGACCGGTGCAAGGAAGGAATGGACCCCATACACCCCTCAGAAATCTCCCTGCAGGACGGTGCAATCACTCACTGCACATGTCTCTGGAGGGATCTTTGCCCCCAAGCACCTACTGTGCTGTGAAAGACTGATTGCCCGCATCAAACATCTGGTCCGCCTTTCACAAATGCGCTAGCCCCAGGGCAGGCTGAACTTTGCTATGCCCTGATAGCACTGCATTATCTGTTTTAGGGTGCCCTGACCACGCCTGAAGTGCGCCCATTTAAATGTGCACCCCAGGACACACCAGGACCTTGCACCCTTTTTATTTTACAGCCCCTGACTGATAACACAATTGCAGAATTAACTCATTTATTGGTCAGCAGCTGAGTAATTTACCAAAATTCAAGCGATCTGTGGACATTGAGGCTCTCATTGCCAGAAGTGTGAGACTACCCCATTGGTATTCTCGCACCTGAAAGTAGTGATCCCACGAATATCATTACTTCCAGGTTGCATGAATACTGGGCCATTTACACGTTAGCCCATAAGAAATTGGAAACAACAAGCCAAAGACAATGTTTCCGCATAGATTCCCTGTTCCTGATATTTTGCCTTCTTTAAGCAGGTGAAATGGCCGAAAGAAAAACTTGCTAGCCGCAGTGCTCTCATAATGGTATTTTATGATGTGATTAACTTTTGTTAGCCACAGCATCACGGATACCTAATGAGGGCCCAAGCAATATGGGGAAAAAAACTAATTCAGTTTGTTAAAGGGTGAAATTGTGAATGCATATTTTTGAAAATAAATGATTTTGGGAAATCTGAGCAAATAGTATACCTCCCTGAGAGATTATTCGTGACAATATTTACAATGATGAGGAAGACGTGACATTACCTGTGAGCTCGATTTCTTTATGATGATAGCAGAATGCAAATTACAATTTTTTTTGTAGCTTTAGCTTAATTGTCCATAGCACTGGGTGACATACTTTGAATCTCCATAGGAAAGTTTTATCAGGAACATTTCTTAAGCAGTCCCAACTTCTCGTTTTGCTTAACTTATCCGCTAATGAGCGTATCTGATTTTCTGTGTTGTCACGAATTTATAATTGCGTTACTGCACCTGATAAACATATCACGATCAATTAAGTTTTCAATGTGGAATAACTAGCTGAAACTACCTTCCTATTTGATTTCCGTATTTAAAGCTGTTAGCAGCACATTTTGCTATTGCTAACAGGCACGGATTTCCCACGCTGTGAAGTAGAATTTCACTATTTATGAGACAGTAAAAACACTTTTCTCTAAGCCATATAATCAGCATAATGCACACTTCGCACAATTTATTTTTGCTCTTCGTGACCTGTTCTAAATGAGGGACTTTGCTGGAGATAAATAGAGCTAGGAAAAACACATGATAAAAGCAAAGAGATGGGTGTTTGTGATGAAGATATAAGCGCACAGCTTTATTACTTTAATAAGCCTTCCCTTATTCCATCCCCTCGGATTCTGCTTTCCGTGATCCAGGCTTATTCGGAAGCCATGACTCAACTGCGTTACCAAGTTTGGACAACGGCCTGTGATGAGCAGTTATATCAGTTGCTCTTCTGCAGGTACGCTAATCCTCAAAGCTATCTGATGGTGAGTCAAACTTGTTACCAGCAATTTATACACAGCCGTCTAATGATATCTCCTGCAAGTGCCTTAAATACCAAGGACCCTATTGCATAAAGTGCCCTGCAGGCACAACAGATGTGTGTGCCGTTTTTCCGCACCCCTGGGGATCTTTGGAATTACATAAATGGCGACAGACACTTGCACAGCCCCTTCTGTAATACAACTGTCCTAAAGGGGCGTTTCCTCATTTGCATGGGGGTGTGTCTCAGTGCAAATGAGGGAAACCCTTTGCCTGTGTTCCAGCGCTGTGTTATGGATGCTGGGGCAAATGCACACTAAGGGGCAGATTTACAAGCCCCCTGCGCCACCAGTACGTCACTTTTCGTGACGTACTGGTGGCGCTGGGGGCTCCTCCATATTTACAAGGACAGGAAAAGCCACCCTGTGTGACCTTTCCTCTCCTTGTAAATACGGCCCCTTCACACGCAGCACTCTGCGTTGAAGGGGCGTTCCATGGGTGTTGCTGTGGGTGTTCCCACGCAACACCCATGGAACAAGACACATCTCCAGATTTACGAGAAATCGTAAATCTGGAGATGCGTCTGAATGCTACGCCACCCTAGAGGTGGCGTGAGCGAAGCGTAACGAGGAGAAATGTTTTCATTTCTCCTCGTTTTCCTCTTTCAATGCGTGCTGCATTCTACAGCACGCATTGAAAGAGGAAAATGCCTGTAGTGATTGTTTTTGTGCAGGAAGGTGCCCTTCCTGCACAAAAACAATCTCCCCACGACGCAGGCATCCTTGCACCATGGTGCAAGGGTGCCTGCGCCAGCACACGGCTGCAGTTTGTGCGCCAGCACAGGGGGAAGCACAGAGATGCGACATATTCTTGTAAATATGTCGCATCCCTGTGCTTCGGGAGTGCCGCACCTTGGCGCAGCCAAAAGGCTTGCGGTGCCACGCTGCAGCACTTCCTTGTAGATCTGCCCCTGCTTATGCACCACAAGGAGCTGGTCCCGAATGCACTAATGTGCTGTGAGTTTGCAGTTGTCTTGATGGCAGGACACTACAAGCAAAAGGCCACATTGTTCCTGTTTGTGCCAGGCACACCCTGTTAAAGGCGAGCCACAGAGCAAACAAGGACAGTGGGTAGGGTGACCAGACGTCCCGGATTTCCCCGAACAGTCCCGGTGTTCAAAGGACTGTCCGGTGTCCTGACCCTTTCCTTAATTTTAAGCTTATGTCCCGGTTTTTGGGACAAAGGTCAAGTCAACCTGAAAGGAGAACTGAAAGGTGTGCTCTCCTTAAGTAGTGTTTGGTTTTTTCAGGCAGTGCAGCAGGTCGGCTGCTGCAGATGGGGAGACAGAGTGGAGATGGAGAGCAGGGGGGGACTCAGGGTATAGGTTTTGGCATAGCAAATGTTATAGGTGTGCTTGTGTGTGTGTATAAATATATGCATATATATGTACGTGTGTGTGTATATATATGTATACTTACAGGAAGTGACATAAAACAGATGTAAAAGTAGTGCACCCAACCGTGAGAAAGGCCGTGCTGGCCGAAACGCGTCGGTGTGACAGACAGGCTCTGTGAATTAAAGCATTTAATTTCAAGATTCCTGAGTGCGGCGACCTTTGTTGAAAAAAATTACCTTGGCCATTGGTTCGGCCCAACGCCTGCACCCGCTGCTGCGCGCTCGGGCAGGAACCACATTGCAGGAGAAAAAAAAATATATATATATATATATATATACATGTGTGTGTATGTATATATCTATATATGTATGTGTGTGTACACATTTACAAGGCTACGCAAAACCGGGACAGACCAAACATAAAAGTAAGGCTAACGGCTTTAGTCCTACTTTTATGTCTGGGCTGTCTCGGTTTTCCCTTCTCAAATTCTGGTCACCCTAACAGTGGGTCCTTATTGTAATGCAGTTCTTGAGCTACGCTATCTGTAGTCTATTATCTAACGTGCTGAACGTGGACAGTTTTCTGCACCAGCATCCTAAAATCCTTGCACTATTTCACATGTGCTGATTTACTATTGACCTTCTCCTTGTTGTCCGTGTCCTTGAGGGTTCAGGGTGCAAAAGTAATTCATTTGGACTGGCATAACAAAGCTTGCCGCTGACTTTGCTCGTCATAGCTCAGTACTTCCCAACTCCACCATTTTAAAGCCGTCACCCCTTTTTAGGTCTCGCGCCTAGCGTTGCAGTGCGCAGCACTGCTCGCGCAGCGCGAGACCTCTAGAGAGGGCTTTAGAAAGCTAACCACACGCTCGTGCGTGTGGTTTTGCTTTCCGCGGCTGCCATTGGCTTTCGCGTGCTTTTAAAAAAAAATCCAGCACGCAATTGGGCAAAGGCGGGCGCATGTCCCGCCTTTGCTCCGCCCATTCACTTCGGTGGCCAGCACGCGCAGCAGCGAGCGTTCGCTTCGCTGCCGCGCTCCCTAATTTATTTCATCCCGAGGGTGAAAGCAGAAATGGAAAGTCCGATAGGGACCCGTCTCGGCACCTGCATTCTGCATTCTAAACTTCCAACGCGTAAACACGGCGCTGTTGTAAGCCCTCTCACTCAACTCGAGACTATTACGAATTTCATTTTATCTTGTTTTGCTGAACGCGAACGTTTACATATTGTGCTCTAAAGTGTGTCTTTTATAAGAGAGCAGTTGTACATCACTGAGACGCGCGTGAAACACGATTTTAAAATAAAAGAAGCAAGAATTAGCCCCGGCCGTAAAATGAACTAAGGGTCAGGCCGGGGTCAAACACAACTAAATGTTATGAATTCGACACACCCTTTCACAGCGAGAAAAGGAGTCTGTGCAGCACTGTACATACACCAGACCCACTATTTGAGTGCATCAATTCATGCACTCCAAGAATCTGTACATATTCGCCCCTGCCTGGTCACGGGTTCAAATCCCAGCGGGTGCGCGCCTTCCCTCCTTCCCAGGCTGAAGAAATGAGCACCGCCAGGCGCGTGAAAGTACACTTCTGCTATATAGCGCCAAGATGCCCCAGGGGTGACCGTGCGCTTTACAGATACAAGTTATTTGCAAAACACAATTAATATAAATATAAGAGCGCAACGCATTAGTGCAGATAGGTGTCCCTCAAACGTACTTTATTTTGACAAAGTATCCCTATAAATGTGCACTTCCAGCAGAAAATCATTCAGCGACGTGTGCGAGGCAAAGGGCAGCCAGGGGCAGGATGGGCCGGCGCCACGTGTGCCTCGTGCAATGAAAACAACCAACATGCGCACGCACACACACAGGTAAAGACGATACAAACAACACATACATACATAACTCTACAACCGCGACACACAAAGCACCCACTCTAACATATAACACACGGACAGGCTAGCGCACACACACATTTATAACACAGCACACACACACACTAGCACAACCACCACACAGGTAAACACAATACAGATATCACACACACACACACATAACTCTACAGCACCCACACACAAACAACCCAGTCAAACACAACACACACAGACAGGCAAGCGCACACACACATCGACTAACCACACTGCCATGGTCTGCTGCTCTGAGGCTTTCTGGGTACCTTCCATATAATACTCTTATTTCGTGGGTCCCCTTCCAAGGGGCTGCCCTTCTGTCTCTTCCAGGTGCACCACATATATAATACCCTTGCACTGGAGGTTTAACAGCGCCTCCCATGGTTTGTCCTTCTGTCTCCTTGTGTAACCTCTAAAATAATCCTTGCTTTGGTGTGGTACAACACAATACACAAAACAACACAAACAGCACAACTATAACAAAGCACCAACACACAACAATACATGTACTCACAACAAAACAACACATAACAATAACAAAACACACCAGCTCAGATACTATACAAAACACATATGGCTGGGTCCAAACTGGAATGGCATGGTGAGCAAAAAAACGATGGATTTAGGCCCAGATCTCTGTACTGGGGTGAATGTATGCCATTGTTCTGCATTCTGTCCATCAATTGTTCTTTTTGCACAGATACTATACAAAACACATCAAAATAATAAAAATACAATAAGAATACAATAACATAGCTACAAAAATACATAATGCATTTGAACACCTCAATAACACAACATAAAAAATACAGAACATATGAAAACAATACAATAACGGTTCCCTTGACATTGTGATGCGCTGCTTGTGCTGTGTTGTTTTAATGATAATAAAGAGAATGTATTTTTAGGTCTCACGCCTAGCGTTGCAGTGCGCAGCCCTGCTCGCGCAGCGCGAGACCTCTAGAAAGGGCTTTAGAAAGCTAACCACACGCTCGTGCGTGTGGTTTTGCTTTCGCCTGCTGGTATTGGCTTTCGCGTGCTTTTTTAAAATAAATACAGCACGCGATTGGGCAAAGGCGGGCGCATGTCCCGCCTTTGCTCCTCCCATTCCCACTGGTGGCTAGCACGCGCAGCAGCGCGCATTCGCCTCGCTGCCGCTGCCGCGCTCCCTCCCCCTGCTCCTCTGTGGTGCACGCGCACCACTGTTTTTAATGGATGTCTGTAGCATTCCTGAAAGAAAACTGTATGCTCTGGAAGAGTTGATGCAGCTGACCCCACCATCGCATGCAAGGGTCACCTTGGTGCTGATTAAGTTTTAAGAATCCGCAAACCGTGCTTATTACAGGCCGGCACATTTAGAGTATGATTGCCCGCTCTAAGAGTTTGTTTTGATATTTTATTTTTCATATTGATTTGTGAAGCGCTGGCTTGTGGCAACAAGTCTGTTCATTGCACTTTAAGTGATGAATTGTTCAGAAGTAAAAAGCATACCCGGGAGTTATCAAAACTGAAAGGTAAGAGTGGTTTGGATTGAAAGAAGTGCTTACCTTTAGAAGGAATGTAAATTGTAAAACATTTTTGGTTGATACCGTGTTTCACAAACTGTCCATTATAGGTCGACCTTGAAACCTTTGTGCAGACCACAGAATGAGCCTTCTGTTTAGAATGTTATTGATTTTTACTAATTTGGGTTCGTTTTAGGCTCTACCCTAATAACCACTTGAAGTATAACTATCAATGTAGACTACAGGGCAGACATAGCTGGGTCCGTCACATAGTGTTAGGTTGCCAAACGAGTGATCTCACTGCAATGTATTACTGCAAATAGCTGCTTTGTATTCTTCCAAAGGAAGCTGAACGAATGCCTTACACAAGAGATGCAGGAATACAGTTCCCGGAAGTGACCTACTGAGCAGCACAGAACAGGCATGGCTGAGTGGTGCTTGCTCACTGCTTGTTTGACATGTTGTTACGGAACCGCTTGCAGCGTACAAGGCGGAGTCTGCACGGGGCAAAAGCTCTTTCCTCTGTTCTCCTTGTGCCTTGGCCTCGTCTGCTACACTCTCCTGACTTGGCTGCCCCTTTTGTTTTGAACCATCTCTTGCTCCATGCCCCTTCTCTTTCCTCTTTCTCAGCGCTATTACTTATGTCCTGTTCTGCCCCTGTGTCTGCTTGGTGCTCGGCCCCAATTATTGTCCATTTGCTCTCTTTCCTGTCTCCTCTTTTCTTGCCCCATTGCCAGCTTCCTGTTCTGTCCTCTATCACCTTATGGCTCTGGACTCTAGTCCCCTCTCCCACATCCCTTACCTGTATACCGTCCAGCCGGTATCCCCTATCCTGTGTGTCCAACTGTATAGTGTATTTCCCACCCTTCTAAGGAAGTATGCTTACTTCAGTGGCTAACTCCTTGGTGTTTGACACTGGGAAAACTGACTTAGTACCTTCCCCACGGCACCAGCACCGGGACATGCGCCCGCCTTTTGCCCAACTTAGACTTTACAAGTCCAGAACACACTGTCTGAGAGGCAACCACTGCACAACCATTTGGTCATATACTTGAAGGGCCCGTCTTCCGGGCTTTTTCATGATACCATTGTGGGTAGAAAAACCTGTTTTCACCGGAATTGCAGTAGTGTGTTTGAATTGTGCTGCCATCCTTCTTTCCTATTCACATTTCCCAAGGAGGAATGATTTAATGGGAAAACCACCTGGTTAGGATGGAAAACGTGCATGAGTTGGTACCCAAGCACCAATACCTACGATTATTTCCACAATTAGAGTGTAAAACCCAGGGCTTTAAGTGGGCCGGGTCTCACCGGTGCTGAGCACCAGCAGTTTTTAAAAGGGGGCCTTGAAACGGGTCTCTATCGGGCTCTGTTTTGTTCCCTGGCACAAAGTAATATCCAAGTAATCCCCAAGCTTAGTTGTTAAAAATATGCTTCATGGCTATACACTTACACGGTCCACACATGCTTTCTTTTTTTAAAAGTCGCTGCTTGTTTGGTTTACTTTTGGCCAGTCACTCTCCAACAGAGCATTTTGATACTCCGAAACCAACTGCTCCCTCCATCCTCCCTTAGTAGGTAACAGACATTGCCATTTACAATGCCAATAGCTCTAACTTAAAAAAATGCGAGACCTATTGCATTTCCAATGCTTGTTGTAAGTACCCAGAGCACATTTTATCATCACTAGCACTGCTTTGGCTTCTAAATATCTTTTATTGAAAAGTAACTGTGAGAAAAAAAGTGTCATTTATTTTACAGATGCTTAAGTATAGAGTATGAATTAAAGTAGCCGCATTTCTCTGATATTTCAGTTCACAATCACAACATGCTTCAATCCAAGCAAAATGCATAGTGGGACAACATTTTAAGTACATCACTTCTTCGGCGCCTTCTCTCTCCATTACTGGCTCTCAATTGAACACATCCTGTTTCAAGCTTCTCGCTTTCATTTCAAAAGCAATTACTTACTTTGGTCTTCTTTATCTGCCTTAAAGGGATACCTACATTCCACCCCCCCCCGCCCCCTTAATGACCCTCTCCACATTAGCAAAGTAATTAAGCCGGCAAGTCACTGTACCTACATTTACTGAATGGATTGCTTGATTTAGGAGTGTTTTGAAACCGTGAGGTAAATTTACTCTTTTTGAAGGCTTAGTTCCATCTTGACACTGTAAGTAGTGGGTGTGGAACAAGGTGGTCTTTCATTTCCTTGATATCTTATCCAGGCCTCAAACAGTCCTTTGTTTTTTGCCTCATGTGTTTCAATTATCTGGTACTGAATTCTCAAACTCATTAAAATGCACTCTCATATCACAAAGCATATCTTGGTATCGACCCTTTCCCGCCATTGTGCCCTTTCTCCTCTCTTATTAGATCGCTTTCCTTTTTGGGCAGGCCACGCTGTTTTAATGCTTGTCAAGCATGGCGTTATAGATTTCCAGACGCTCTGCTAACATTTATTAGCGCTTCACGTTTAGCTTTTCTTGAGAATCATTGTTAATTCTTTGAAATACACAATCTTTACCTGGAAGCAAAAATAAGCTCAGAGAAAGCGACCATTAAGCACCCCTAGCTTGATCTCTGTACTGCTGCTCTTTCTGCCGTATTGAAATGTTATCCCGCCAATTGGTTTTGTAATATTAATAATGGCTGACTGAGTAGCACAAAAGGTATGTCAAGGCTTTAAGCAGAATAAGCAATTTCTGTTGCAAAATGTTTACCCTTTGCTCTCACTCGGAAAAGTATTAGTTAAGTATCGAATGATGATCCAACTAACTGCTCCTGGGCTAGTGAGCAGCATATGAAACATTAGAAATGTATTTTGAGAGGCACAATCTGTGGGCCTCATTTACAAGATTTTGACACATGGCGGCGAAGCCTTCCTTCCTGCTGCGCTGCCGTGCGTCAAAAGAAAGGGCAGGAATGTACTGTATCTACAAGATACAGCGCATTCCTGTCCTTTTCCCCTGCGCTGGTGCACAGTGGACTGCCATGCACCAACGCAGGCGTGTAGGGGTGAGGACACCTTCCTGCACAAAAACAATCACAAGAGGTGTTTTCCTCTTTCTGTGTGTGCTGTAGAATACAGCACCCATAGAACAAGCATTGGCATAGCCAATAGGTCTCGCCTTTGGGACCTTATAAGTGTTTAGCCAGAGATATTGACTTTGCCTATGTCTTTAAGCTGTGCTGTACAGAAGTCTGCAGCATGCTGAAAAGTTATAATAAAGAAGTGTCAGAAGCATTTTTGTTACCTTATATATGACCAAGAAAGCATTATGTACAAATGAACGACCATATTAAAAAAGTATTAACAATAAATAATGTCTTGAGGTTTTTTTTGTCCTTTTAATGCTGGCAACTTCTATCTGCCTGTCCCAATGGTTGCTTGTTGTGGTTTTTTTTCTTATGGGGGCATAAATAAAAGGAGGGTGAAGGTTGGGAAATAGTACCTGTATAACAGTCAGTGAGAGAGTCAGTCAGATAGTCAGTCAGTCAGTGAGAGAGTCAGTTAGTTAGTCAGTCAGTGAGAGAGAGAGAGTGAGAAAGTCAGTGAATCAGTCAGTCAGTGAGAGAGTCAGTTAGTGAGAGAGAGAGTCAGTCAGTCAGTGAGAGAGTGAGTCAGTCAGTCAGTCAATGAGAGAGTCAGTCAGTGAGAGAGAGAGAGAGTCAGTCAGTGAGAGAGAGTCAGTCAGTGAGAGAGAGAGAGAGTCAGAGAGTCAGTCAGTGAGAGAGAGAGAGTCAGAGAGTCAGTCAGTGAGAGAGTCAGAGAGTCAGTCAGTGAGAGAGAGAGAGTCAGAGAGTCAGTCAGAGAGAGAGAGAGTCAGACAGTGAGAGAGTCAGTTAGTGAGAGAGTCAGTCAGTCAGTGAGAGAGTTAGTCAGTGAAAGAGTCAGTCAGAGAGAGGGTGAGAGAGTCAGTCAGTTAGTCAGTCAGGTAGTCAGTTAGTGAGAGAATCAGTCAGTCAGTCAGTGAGAGAGTCAGTCAGTCAGTAAGAGAGTCAGTCAGTCAGTGAGAGAGAGAGTGAGTGGGAGAGTCAGTCAGTCAGTGAGAGAGTCAGTCAGTGAGTGAGAGAGTCAGTCAGCCAGTCAGTGAGTGAGAGAGTCAGTGAGTGAGACAGTCAGTCAGTCAGTGAGAGAGTCAGTCAGTGAGAGAGTCAGTCAGTGAGAGAGTCAGTCAGTCAGAGAGAGACAGTGAGTCAGTCAGTCAGTGAGAGAGTGAGAGAGTCAGTCAGTCAGTGAGAGAGTGAGTCAGTCAGTGAGAGAGAGATTGAGAGAGTCAGTTAGTTAGTGAGAGAGAGAGAGAGAGAGAGAGTCAGTCAGTGAGAGAGTCAGTCAGTCAGTGAGAGAGTTAGTCAGTCAGTGAGAGAGAGAGTGAGAGAGTCAGTTAGTCAGAGAGTCAGTGAGAGTCAGTCAGTCAGTCATTGAGAGAGTGAGAGAGTCAGTTAGTCAGTCAGTGAGAGAGAGAGTCAGTCAGTCAGTGAGTGAGAGAGTTAGTCAGTCAGTCAGTGAGAACATTTTGGGGGACCTTCAGAGTACAGGATGGGATCTCTTATCTGGTGTTGGGGGATTTTAAGAACCCAGAGAGGAGTCACATGTTGGACTCACGAAAATTGTGAATCGTGCTGGGTAAAATGAATATCTCTAGTGTAGCCTACTCTGTTTGGGGAGCATTAATATTTGACAAGAACTGTAACTTGTTGATTGGTGAAGTAATTGTTTGTCAGTCATTCATTTTCCCGTTTTGCAAAATATGTTCTTGTTAAAAACACGGCGAGGGATGTTTTTCTCTAACAAAAGAATTCTGCCTCTTGGGGCTCCACACAGCACTTTCAGGGTCCCTTTCTTATGTTACAGTGCTACAAAGTAATAAAATCTGAATGACAGCTCGGCTATAGAGCGCGTTTCTTCAGTGTAATGTGACCTGCAGATCACGATTTCGAATAGCTGCAAGTCCATTGTGTGTGGCCTGTCATCCTTCCAATGTCGAAAAACTCCCCCCCTCCCCGTCCAATGCAAATAAACACTGCTTGGTAGACCCAAACGAGGCAGAGCGCGTTTCAAAGACGTAAACACACGTGTTTGTACGCGGGTAAAAGAAATGTAAGTGGACTCCGGCCGCCAGGCAGAGGTGGACGAAAAACAGGCATCTGTAAGAGTGGCCCCTCTGCTATCGCAGCTCGGGGAAGTGTGAGACTTGCCTCCCTCAACAGATAAACGGAGATTAGCAACTTTTGTGGGAATTCCTCATTAAAGCCCGGGTGCCGGGGGCAGAGAGACCTGGGGCAGTTAGCTGCAGCCTTGATAGACATGAGGCAGTGCCGGGCCACTTCAGTCCCGCCCCTCCGAGACTGACCTTCCCCAGCCCTACCCACCCATTTCCACCAGATTCCGTTGTTGGCATATGGGTGTTTGGATTTATACTGATACGCTGAGATAAAAGCTTAGTGGATTTCCCACAAAAGTCCTCTCTAGAGCGGTTTCCCCAGACTTCGTATTACAGAATCGGAATCCCGCGTGAAAAAAACAGCAAATGCTACAATTGGAATTTGTAATTTTTCACAGATATTCAAGGCACGTAAGGCTTAACTAGTGAATCAATTTCAAAGTATGCTGTAAATATAAAGAAGTTACTTGGTCTCCAAATACTGTCAGCCTTTCCTTATTTGCAAAATGCGTCTATGTTCGTTCCCGATTTAAAACGAGCACGAAAGTGAAAGATAATCAGAAAAAAAAAACAGCCAAATGCAAACAGCTGAAAAGGGAAAGCAAGTGCAAGCTGTTTTCAAGCACTCGTGCTTGTGCTTGTGCTGGCATCCACCTTGCGGGAGCGAGCAGCGTCGGCGCGAGAGCCATCTGTTTTCAATTAGTGCGCGCGCCGCTGCTCACTCCCGCAAGGTGGAAGCCAGCACATGCACGAGTGCAAAAGAGCTGACCAATTTCTAAAGGTAATCTCCTAGAGCAGCGCATGCGCGCTGCCTAGGCGAGACCTAAAAAGGAAAAACAGGAAGAAATAAAAGTATTTCTCCTCGTTGTGCCTCCCTTACAGCTTCCCAGGGGAGGTGTAGGAATCTGACATATTCCCAGGTTTACAAACCCTTGGAAAGCTGGGAATGCGTCAGGTTCCATGAATGTTGCGTGGGAACTCCCCTTTCACGCAGAGTAATGCATGAAAGGGGGCCATATTTACAAGGCCATGAAAAGCCACCTAGGGTGGCATTACATGGCCTTGTAAATAGGGTAGTGACACTGTGCTGCCGGTGCATCCAAAAAAGTGTCACTCCAGTGGTGCAATGGGCTTGGAAATAAGCTCCTGTATTTTTATTTTACCCTTAGTCAACACGTGTTTTGCATCAGAGACAGAACTTTTTCAATTTTCAAATCTTCATACAAGTAGTCAGTCCCAGATTAGCTCAATTTTCCATCAGAAACTGAAAATCATGCTGTTTTGAGACTAACCTATGGCACTAAATCTTACTTCTTTTGTTTCAACTATATAGCTTGTAACATTGCTTATTGTACTTTATTCCCCTTTTACTTCCTTTGATGGATGTTTTGTGACTGCATCTTTGCTATTCAGTTCCAAAAACAGTTTTAAATTCCTACTGTCCTGATGTAGTGAGGTTCTCTTAGCGCAAATATCTATGACGGTGCTAGTGTCAGGTTATTATGATGATTACAAGTTCAAAGGAGGGAGGGCTATAACCTGAAAATGACAACAGAGTCCAATTATCTTTAAGCAATTAAATCAGGGTGTTCGAAAATCATGGTGAAGGTATAAGACTTTATATATATGCATAAATATATATATATATGACCTACTGGCGGTTGCCAGTAGGTAGTTATATTTAGGACCATGTTTACATAGGAAAAGCCTTCTGACTTGCCTATAAATTTGGCACCGGTTGACAGATCTTTATGAAATTTCCCAAAAAAGTGTACCAGTCCTTCTAGTTGCTTATGGAAAGTTTCGGGGTGATCCGTCAAGTGGGGGCAAAAAGGTGGGAAAAAAAAGTGCGTTTCTCATGTTAATTCCTATAGGGATTTTGAACACGACTACAGCCCGAACTGCTGGATGAAATTGCACCAAATTTGGTAGAAATGTAGCTTTTGGTCCAGAAAGCACGCTTGTTTGGTGTGACTCTGTTCAGTAGTTTTAGAGTTATTAAAAGAAATCCAAATTTGTATATCTAGGGACGCGGATCCTCCAAGGATCTGACAGTACCCATGATAAAATCTGATTGGCTGCCAAGACTTCAACGAAGAAGTGTTGGCCCTGGTACTGGGGTTCCCCTGCCAGGGCAAAAAAGCATATATTTTTTATTTTTGCCAAAAATCGCAATGGATTTGCGAATCTGGCAAAAAAGCAACAAAAAAAAACAAGTGCAGTCTCTTGCTTTTGTTCTTAATATAGCCCCCAGATGGAGCAGGTCCCGGGCCCACAGGTCCACCACCCCACTAGGGCTTTATTACTGTCATGGAGAGGGGCCGCGCGAACCCCCCCTCCTCGGCTCAAGGCAGCCCTGGGGAAAACCACCTCTCCGGAGCTTTACTTTTAAAATGAAGGAGGGTTGCGTGGACCCCCCTCTTGGGGCTGTTTGAAGCCCCAGGGACCACCACCTCCCTAGGGCTAAAATGCAATATTTAAAGGGGGACCGTGTGGACCACATGCCCAGGGCCGGCCTTTAAAAAATGAAAGGAGGGGGCCACACGGCCCCCTTCCTGGAGCCATTAGTGGCCCTGGGGACTGCCAACCCCTAGGTCCGGCTCCTGCTATGTCACGGGTTGCCCACCCCCTGGACATAGCTGATTGCTTTTGCTTGGCAGGAGCTGTGACAGTTCCCGCCAAGCGAGAGCAAACATTAACTCTGTTACTAGCAAGCGGGAGCTATCAAACTGCTCCTGCTTGCTGGCAGTGGAGTTTTCATCTGTTTCCCTGCCTGCTATCATGTGGGCAGGGAAACAGATGAAATGATTGCTTCCACATGCACGGAGATGAATTTTTGAGTGCTCCCTATGTGTGAAAGCAGTACCAGCTCCCGCTGGAAGCAGGGAGCTGGCAGAGACAGTGGGGGCATTCAGGCTCCCCCTGCGAACCCCAACTTAGTACACTGGGTGCCCTGGTTATGCTCCATGCCACCCAGGTACATGTGGCCGGGCCCTGAGGGATGGGGTCGCTGGGACCAAAATCAGCCCAGGGAAGGGGGCCACGCAGCTCTCCCCCCATTGAATTTTGGCCATGACCCGGGGAGATGGTGGTTCCGGGGACGAAATTGGCCAGGAGAGGGGGGTCGAGTGCCTCCCAGCCCCTTCAGTAGTTGCAAGTCTGTTTCCTGTCGTATTCCATGTTGAAAACGATCTGAAATCCTTAATGGAGATGATTCCATTGCTGATTTATTGGAGCGCAATCTGATCTGGGGTGACTGCAGCGAGTGATTTCCTTCTTCTTCATCTCCTGGTCCATGATTCTCCCTTGATTTTATCCTGAGTATGAAAATGCTCAAAATCATCTGCAAGCCCCGTGTGTTGGCCACGCCCCGTTTTCCTTTATATGGCCTCAAAAAAACATAAAAACGTTTTAGTTAGTAGCTGTGTGGGTGAGTGAGTGGCTGTGTGACTGGCTGTATGAGTGAGTGTGTGGGTGTGTTAGTGTCTCTGGATGTGTGAGTGGTTGTATGAATGTGTGAGTGGGTGCATGTGAGGTTCTATGGGGTGTGATTGGGTCTGTGAGTGGTTCTGTGGCTGATGTCATTTGAGATGTCATGTGTGATGTCACTGACCATGTCATGAGTGATGTAACAAGTGAGGTCACAAACAGTGCATTGCGTAGGAGTAAGCTATAGTTAGCTCAGATAGCTATAATGCTGAATTTGAGTGGTTTTGAATGAGTGAGATTTGAGCCTAACTATAACGTTCCTGTAACCTTTGGTTTCTTCAGTGTATATATATATATATATATATCCACGTTTCCATAGGAAATGTTTTTTTTCTTATTTGCTTATCACTTTTGCTCCTTTTGATGAATCTTGCCGAAATTAAAAAAAAAAAAGTCTTATTCTCCTCAGCTCCTTCCTGGAAAGTTTCAGGGTGATCAATCAGGTGGGGACCGAGAAAAATGGGGGAGGCCAAAAGCGCATTTTCCCCATTCATTATAACATAGAACATCTAGACACAGCTACAGCCCAAACGGCTGAACAGATTACACAAAATTTGGAAGTAAGCTAGATCGTGGTCCCGTAAGTGTGCTTTTTGTGATATAGTGTAAATCCGTTGAATAGATTTTTAAATATTAAAGCTAATAAAATATTGATATTTCATGCTGGGGTGGATCCATGAAGCAGACAATCTCAAGATGAGCTCTGATTAGCTGCCACCACATCAACAATGATGTACGAATCTATAAGCCTACAGAGGTGCCTCCAATGTAGGCTCAGTGAAATGTCAAGCAGCCGTTGTGTTGCTGCGCTCCACTCAGCATTTCTACATAAACAGAATCACACACATGAGTTTGTTTCTGAAGAGCATTCATTGGCACTGCTGTGCAGGCGAGTTTTTCCTGTGTATGGGGGCTATTGAATGATTTCCCTGCCTGCAACTGCCATGCCTCTGATGTCACAGCCCAGTGTTGGATGGGTTGCCAGGTCAAAGGTTAGCAGCGATAAAGATGGCTGAAGCACTGCCAATGAAATACTGTCCCTTTCACAATTCTAAATGAGGTGAGGGAACTGCGAGTGCAGTGAACAGGACATCCGCTGTTTTTAGTAGATGTCCTGCGTTCACCAAACTATAATTGACTCTCAAAAGTTTAGTGGATGATGGAAGTTCAGACTTTAGTCCCTTCCATGAACAATTTATAAATCAAAATTTATCAATCAGTTTTCAAATACTACCGTAACATACCTTATTTCTGTGAAGATTGCAGTCTGATATTCTTTATCTTAGCGACTCTTTATCAAGAAAGTCTTGCAGCAAGTAAGCATATAACATTTGGGATATATTTTCTTGAAATACTCAGAACAATTGCATTTTTAATGGTCAGATTGACTCACTATTCAATTACTGAGTGCTGATTATGGGTAAATTCGTCTCACATGACAGTGGCTGTTTATATTCACACATGACTTGGTAAGGAAACCTAAATTAGGCTTGTATATATGGGAAAATTCCCTGTTACTTCAAATAGGGTCCCACGCAGTTTGCTCGTCGGAAAGCCAACTCGTAATACGGACGGCGATTAAACTCTTCTGTACTGCCCCATGGCAGCTGCTTTTCCCAGACCACAACCTCAGCTGTCTGCTGTGTGCTGGCGCTGTCAGCGGTTCACCCGCGGTCTTTGCAATATCAATCCACCCATCACGGACACCGTCAAGCTCGCGCCAGTCAGAGCAGGTACGGCGGATCATGGACCGCCAAACTCGTAATAATGCCCGAAGTGGTTTGGCCAGAATCACAGGATGTTGAGCCAATGTCGAGACTTGAACCTGGTTCCTAAGCTCAAAATCGGAAGCACTGGCTGTTATGCTACATTCCCTCCCTTGAAAAAGAACAGTTACTATTGGCTAGTACATGGGGATAAGAGATTCAACATTACTTTTCAAGGTGGAGAGAGACTGGGTTAAGTCTTTGCTTTGTCTTTTCCCCCTTCCAAAGACACATTTCAACTGGTTGCATGGCAGGTGTATTTTGAAATGTTTCATATTCAGTAATGGTGTTGTTTACTGCAACGTATAGCTCTGAATTAAAAGTTACTAAATGCCCTGAACCTTCATACCCTTTTGATATAATGTACCACTGAGAATGCTATTATCTTTATACCACTGCCTCTAGGTTAATTACAGGCTATCCTAACCCTATTAAGGAATAGCTGTGACTTTGCTTCCAGTAATTAAATACACCACGTTTAACCCATTTTGAAAGCAAAGTCACAGCTATTCGCATCACCTCAGGTCATGTCCTACCTTTTACATACACTGCACCCTGCCCACAGGGGTACCTTGGGTCTACCTTAGGGGTGACTCACATGTAGGAAAAGGGAAGGTTAGGGCCTGGCAAGTGGGTGCACTTGCCAGGTCGACATGGCAGTACCAAACTGCGCACAGACACTGCAGTGGCAGGTCTGAGTTACATTTACAGGCTGCTTATTTGGGTGGCACAATCAGTTCTGCAGGCCCACAAGCAGCATTTGATTTACAGGTCCTGGGCACACACAGTGCAATGTACTAGGGACTGATTAGTAAATCAAATATGCCAATCGTGGAATCACCACTCCTTAACCACAATTTACAGGAAGAGCATATGCACTGTAGCACTGATCAGCAGTGGTAAAGTGCCCAGAGTCATAAAACCAACAAAAACTGGGTCCAAAACATGAGGCCAAAAAGTCTGGGGATAAACCCGCTGGAAAAGCCAGATCTAACAACGCCCATTCCCAAAAATCCAGGGGTGGACCCAACTAACCTCAGACCTGAGACCAATCTTCCTTTCCTAGCTGAAACAATTGAGAAGTGTGTCCTTCTACTCAGCCAACACATAGATGATTTCAACCTACATGACACCTTCCAATCAGGATGCAGAAAAGGCTGTAGCACAGAAATTGCTATTCTAAATATATCAGATGGCATTCACAGATTCTTAGATAAAGGTGACTCTTGCCTCCTAATCCTTCTTGACTTATCTGCGGCATTTGATACTATTGTTCATCAAGCTTTACTTGAGACACTCAAGAACTGCACTAGTATCAGCGGAACTGTCTTGAGATGGTTCACGTCATACCTGCAACATCAGTCTCAACAAATAAAAATCAACAGTTATGTCTCAAAGCCTGCTCCAGTTCCACAAGGTGTACCTCAAGGCTCAATCCTCTCTCCAGCCCTATTTAATCTCTTCAGGAACCCCTCACAGTTATTCTGAAATAAACTGGGGTCAACTATCACCTATACGCCGACAACACACAACTCTACTACAAAATAACATCACCCAGAGATATCTGTCATCTCAATGCCACACTAAATAAGATACAAACTTGGCTAAACACCAATCACCTAAAGCTGAACCCAACAAGACTGAGCTACTACTCCTCTCTCCAAAGCATAATCCTTTACCAATCCAAGAATGGCTTAAGAACTTGGATGCGCTGAACTGTTCTCTTTCACTTTCTAACTCGTAAAGTCTTTGGGTATCACCTTGGACAAAAACTTGTGAACGAAGGAGCACTGCAATGACTCAGCAAAAGGAGCACTCTTACCACTAAAACAGCTCAAGAAAATCAAAACGTTTATTCCCCCTGACGATCTTAAGACAGTAATACAATGACTAGTCCTCTAGAAGCTTGACTACGGTAACGCCATCATCACTGGAACCCCTAAAAATCATCGTGCGCCTCTAAGAGCAATTCTCAACGTGGCTGCCAGACTCCTCACAGGAATCAAACGATTTGACCACATCTCTCATGCCCTCAAGTGTCTGAATTGGCTTCCCATTAAAGCAATATGCATCTTCCAGACAGCTTGTATCCCTCAGAAAGCCCTTCATACATATAAAAATCCAAATACCTAGAAGTCAAACTATCAAGAGCAGGAAGAGGCCGGGCACTGAGAAGCTCCAACTTACCTCTTCTTATGCCACCAAAGCTGAAAAAGAAGTCATCCCACGCACGCTCTTTCTCAGGAAATGCTCCAAAGATTTGGAATTCACTCCTGAAGGAACTCCGCTGTAACCCCTCCTTTTCTTGCTTCAAACAAGACCTCAAATTGCTACTGATTGACAACTACTTCAAAACTCTCTCTGACTGAGCTATCATTCCCAAAGTTCCAACCCCAGCGACAGGAGCCTTCATGGCGTTCCCCTGTCTTGCTCAATTTCTAATCTGCCACAAACGCCATTTACCTTACAGCTATATTTATATACTCTTGTGACCGTTTTTGACTATGTTAATACTGTATCGTTCTATACTCTTTTTGTTGACTGTTTTGACCCACACAAATCCTTGCATGTAGCTCCAGCTAACTTCTTCACATAACTTGTATTCGGGTCTAGCTAGTGCTATATAAAACTTTTTTTAAAAAATGAATTCACCATCCCTCTCAATTTTGTGGTTTTCCAGCCCCTTTGTGACCAAAAAAACATGTAGTAGTGACAGCATTTTTGCCTTCTTACTCACCTGGCTTCCGACATTTTGATTTTATCATTGATATTGCACCGACAAGTTTGGACAAGACCATTGAAATTGAACTACATCACTATCATGTCCCTTGCATATAGAGCAGTTTGAGTTTGTGTGAAGTCCTGTCTTGTGTTGGCAATAAGGGGACCCAAGTCACTTGTGTATGATTTTAAAGTTGCTGAATTTCATTGTTTTCAGATTTCCTCTTGCTTTTTATCTATCATTAAGGTATGTTTGCCATTTTCTGCATAGGTCATTTGAATTCTATGTGGGGCTTAAGTGAATTGTCATCTTTTTATGCCTTCCTGATAATAACCTTGTGCAGTACCCCTACTTTGGCAGAGGATTAAGGATTGGTGGATTATCTGGTTCGCCTTTTTTCAGCTTTGTTTCCAGTCTGTCAATTGTGCAAATATATCCAGCTCTGTGAATATTCTCACCCATATCCTGCTTGCCGTTGTTGAAACTGTAGTTTCAGAAGCACCAGTAGCTGAGTTTGCTCGCTCATGCCTATTTCAGGAAATTTGGAAGCTAAAAAATTCTGAGCTTGCTTCTGTTTTTTCCTAGAGGCTTGCTCCAAAGACATTGAAAGACACCAGTTGAAACCTAATAATTTTAGTGCTGTTGTATCACTCTCAGCCAGGATGCTATTTGAATGTTTGTTTCCTTTGTTCAATTTAACATTTCCCTCCCAACCCTTTTATGGCCTTGGCCTAAAATCCCTCAGTTCCATATAAATTTGTCTGGCTGTTGAAACATGCTGGCTATCCTTTCACGACCTTTATCTTTAAGCTGTGTGTGTTTGCTTGGTGTTTGTTACCCCTAGGCTTACTTCACAATGTTGTTTGTAAGTTTCCCTAACCTGAATGCCGTCTCATTACTACATTGCACTGACAAGCCCTTCCCTGAAGAAGATGCTCAGTGCTTTCTAATCTACCTTCATCTTACTGTTAGCATTCTGTCCCATCTAACATTTCTGCATTAAGTTATTCTTGCCAGCTTCTACATAGGTCAGTTGAATTCTCTGTGGAGCACATGTTCATTATCAGTTTTGCATGCTTGCCTGATAACAGCCTGGTGCAGTACACTCACTTTGTGTGAAGATTATTCAGTTAACAATTTTGACTTTTTTTATTTGCAACTTTGTCCCTTGCCTGTGTCATATGTGGACATATCTCCAGATCTGAAAATTTTCTAGCCCATAATATTTCTACATTTTTAAACAGTCCTTTATAATTAGCACTGTAGCTTTACTTCGCAAATCAGTCTTTACGACACAATAGTTCTACTGAGCTGGTCACCCTGTTTGCAATGAATGACTTTCGAACACTGGTTGACGGAGGGGGTTCAGGTGTATAGCTAACTCCCGGGCCTCTCCGCACCATTCAGTATCATTGGTCATGAGATGCTCCTTGACTGACTAAACATGTTGGGCATCAAAGATATTAATATAATATAATGATATTGAAATGGTTTACTTCTCTTTTAATAGGTAGATCCCAAAGAGTTCAATTTGGTGCTCTTCTTCCACTGCCTTAAAGTGGAGAGTGCTCCAAGAATTTTCATTATCCCTGCTGCTGTTCAATCTTTTCTTGCCCCACTCAGAGAACTGCTACTTCTATGCTGACGGTACTCAACTCTTTATTGGTTTGCAGGAAGATCCCCAAGATGCTCTCACAGGAGTCTAGGCGACCATGATTCTCATAGGTAAGTGAATGGGACAAAACTATCTCAAGATAACCCCTTCAAAGTCAGAAATCGCCCTGGTTTTTCACATACTGAATCAATGGGATATTTCCCTAGATCCTACCAATGTAGGTGACTGTCTTTCCATGGTGGCCAAAGTCAGAAACCTGGGTATCCTTTTGAACAATCCTTTTGGACTCTAAATGTGATCTAGATACCCATATCTCTTATGTCATCAAGAGGTGCCTTAACCAAATTAGGCTCCTTTACACACAAAATCATGGCAGCTAATGCTTTTTGTCTATGCCAGATTAGACTATGGTAATGTCCTGTTCTTTGGCATTCCTAAAGCCTCTGCTGTCCAGTTCCAAAGGATTCAGAATGCCCTGATCAGACCATCTTCCATGTAACAAAATTAGATTTATCCTCTGGTTACCAGCAGCAATTCTACTGGCTCCCAGTGAGTAAGATAATTCTATTTAAATCAGCCTGCATTATATTCAAAATCTTCGCACATAGGGTCCCTTTTTAAATTCACTGAAAATACCAACCCAGCCGTGCACTAAAACCTGGTACCAAATTGATGCCAGTTCTACCTTCCTTTAAACTACCATGCTGGCCTGCACTAGCAAAATATGTAATTTTTGCAGTTAGGAAATATGCTATTAATTGTCTTGATCGAATAAACGCACCTCATTTTCTCAATTTGTCACTCGAAAGCGGGGTTTAAATGTATTATTCAATACTTCTCGTATCAGTCTAAGGAAGAATCTAAGCATATTGCCTGTCTTGCGCCAACGTCTATCTTCTAAATCTGAATTCTGTCATCTTGCATTCTATATTTGCTATCTACAGTTTGGCATGTTGTGAAACTGTTGGACCTCACATCCTTGACATGGTTTTCCCGTAATTTCTTGCTTTCAATCCCCCTATTTTTACTGACTTCATTTTTGCTGGCTTTAGGACTCTGCACACTTTACCACTGCTAACCAGGGCTAAAGTGCTTGTTCTCTCTCCTTTAAACAATGTTAAATTGGCTTACACTCAATTGGTGCATTTGATTTACTTGAAAAGTCCCTACTAATGTGGTACTACATGTACCTAGGGCCTGTAAATTAAATGCTAATAGTGGGCCTACAGCACTTAATGTGTCACCCAGCTAAGTAGGCCTGCCCTATCAGCCTGTATTTGCAGTTTTAAACTACTATTTCAGCCTGGCAAAATAAACCTTTTGCCATGCCTAAACCTTCCTTTTTGTACATATGAGCCACCCATAGGGTATGCCCTAAACAGCCCATAGTGCATTGTGCAGTGTATTTAAAAAGTTAAACATGTCCTTTTAAGCTTTACATGTCTTGGTAGTGAAAAACTCTTACATTTATTTTTCACTACAATAAGGCCTTCCTCTCCCATAGGATAACATTGGGTTGCCTTATTACATTTAATAAGTGCTAACTTTCAATTGTGAGCAAGTAGAAATGTTGAGTTTGGTGTCTAAAAAATTGGAATTTGAAACCCTCTTTAGTACTTAAGTTGGATTCTAAGTCACAATTCTGAAAATGCCACTTTAGAAAGTTGGCATTCTATTGTCCTGAACATTTGGTGTCTGCATGCAGTCTGTATCCTGCGTCACAGGAATAGGGGTAGCTGGCATCTGGTCTTTGCATTTTGCTCCAAGACATTGAGACAAAGGAGCAAAGTTGTTGGCAGGATGGGCCATCTATGACTTGATGAGGAGCTGTCACCTACAACACTTACACATCACAAAGGCTCTGCCTGAGCACACTCACAAAGGGTTTGACACTAGTATTTTGTTCAGTGGGCCTAACTTGCCCCTGTAGCCGGCCCACGCTCCATCGTGGTAGGCTTGAACTTGCGACTTTGCCCTGGACCAGCGCAACCAGATGACCACAGCTGGTGCTTTGCGCTTCTAAACACTATTTTTACTTAAAATGTTAAAATTGCATATCTGTGGTTATACTGACCAGATGTTTGTTGTTTTGGTGTCAAATTATTTATTAAAGTTGACTCTATTTCTCTAAATTGGTGTGAAATTTTTATTGTGGTGAGTTTTGTCTTTATTACTGCTTGAAATGCTGCATAAGTACTTTACACATTGCCTTTAAGTTAAGGCTGAATTATTTTGTATTAAGCTACCAGAGGGTTGAGCACAGATCAATTTGGGGTTTGCTTATGTTTCACCCTTAAAGAGATTATCGTTGCTGCTTGAGCAGGGTTTCACCCTCTTCAACCTGTAACCCAATTTCCTACAGAAACCCACTCTGTAACTTCTCTACCTTAGTTTTTTTTAGAAGTCTCTTCGCAGTGGTGGCGATTACCACTGTAAAGCATTCAGTTTCTTTAGTCATTCAGGAGGTGTTTCTTCTGCATTATCAGTTGATTTCTTAGCAATGAGTTCCCACAACTATGACTCCACTGTTTCTGTGGCCATTTAATACCATGACGTGGCGAGGTGCTGGTGCAGTTTATTCTGTTTACAATCAGGCCCCCATTTGTGTGATACCCATTTACTTAGCATGTCTTTGTTCATCTAGATCAGTTTCTACAGGTTGCATGTGTGTTCTTGTTTTTTGACCCTTAATCTAGTTTTTTAAGCGTTCATGTCATCCTACACACAGTGGTGCTTACTTCAAAGGGGTGTCAGCAGTGTGTTCCTGGTGTTGCCTTTCTCCTAAGGAAAATGTGATTTAACAGATGAACAACATAGGTTATCTTTTTATACCAGGTGCTCTTAGACTCATTCAAGCTATTGTGCACAAAATTCAGCATATTTCATTGTCTGGTAACCAATATTCTGTGTAAACTTTCATTCACCTACAATCAGCCATCCACTTACATTCTATTTTTATTCTTCCTGTTCACTGATGCCTGATCATCAGGAACTTCACTTTGCACTACACATCCTCTGTTTTTTTGCTGTATTTTGCTCCCTGTAAAAATCCTCCACCTCACCTTTGATCCGCTAAAGCCTCCACTACACCAGGACCAAGCTTGTGTGGTGCCTTGACCTGGTGGCTGTACTACTGACAGGCAACTCTAAAAAGATACATTCCTAAGCATTCACCTCAAAAGGATGTACTCCTCATATGCTCATGTCATGCACTGATCTAAATCATTGCTTGCACCATCGCCAGTTGGTTTTATGGAGCAAAACCCTTGATTAGAAATCACTTGGCACTGATTATATCAAACAGCATGCATTACTGTTTCTATCCCTATAGGATTTACTAGATAAACACATTAATCACATTTTCGCTCTGGAAGGTAGTATTTGTACACATTTACTGCTGCTTTCGCACAGCACAGAATTGCTTGTTCAGTTCTGAATCCAATGTCTGAGCTAATGGCTCTTGGAATTATATGTCGCACCAAGGTAAACTCACATTAACAAACATACCAAATGAATACTCCTCAATTGTCAATGAAGCACGTGAGTATTAGGTACCACACATTAGTCCAAAATCATAAGTCGAAAACCCACAGAGGCATATTTACGTTCCCTGGCGCATCCCTGCATATCAGCAGGGATGCGCCAGGGAAAATGCGTCACGCAAGTTTACCCTTGCGCCACGTCCGATGCGCCGCATTTACAATGCGGCGCATCGTGGCGCAAGGATAAGCAGATGCGTGACGCATCTGCCGGCGGAAGGTTGGCGCAGTGCTGAAGTTGTGTCGCAAGCGCGACGCAACTCCAGCACTGTTCCAACCTTCCCTATCCCTAACATGGTGCGTCAATCCTTTCGCCTGCTTGAAGCAGGCGTAAGGATTTGACGCACCAGCGTCGGAAAAGTGACTGCGTGAAATCTTGTAGATTTCACTACGTCACTTTTCCGAGGCGTTCCTGCGCCGGAACGCCCCCCCCTGCGCCAGTACGCCCACATGAAACCTGACGCAGGTTTCATGTGGCGCAGGGGTTTACTACGTGACGCATCTCCCTAGATGCGTCACGTTGTAAATATAGCGCAACGCGGCGCATGGTTTGCGTCGCCGCTGCGTCACATGCGTGACGCAACGGCGGCGCAAAAGTGGCGCAAGGGGCTTGTAAATATGCCCCACAATGTTTAGCATCTCTATGGGAAAAGCATGTATCTGGTCCAATAACTTCAATCAAATTCAAAGGAACAGTGATTCACAACATTACCAACAAAGAACAATGTAAAATCTACCAAAGTCCGTAGAGTAAATATTCAGCACACCCTTGTACTTCAACGGCCCAACACAGGTGCCTACAGGAGCCATCCCGAGCCCAAACATCTGTGCAGGTGTCCAAAGTATATCCATTTACCTGCTAGAGATAGAAAAACAGGTGGGGCTGGTTGGGTGTGGCTCTTACTTAGAACGTGGCCACTAAAATGGCTGCAGAGCTGCCTGATATCATGAAACTTCAGTGATCTCATCCTATGAGACTTCTTGTAGCCTGTTTACCCCGAAAAAACACCAAAGGCGGAATGTATCAATGTTTCACGCAACACAACACAACACAACTCAGGAAGACACCCTCCTCCGCTGTGTGAAAGGGAGAGGGCAGGAATGTACCATTTTAACACTATATGTTGCATATCTGTCCTCTCCTTGTGCTGGCACACTTTTGGCTGCCTTGCACCAGTGCAGGCACCCTTGCGTCATGGTACAAGGGTGCCTGCATTGCAGGCAGGATTGTTTTTGTGCAAGAAGGTGCACCTTCCTTCAAAAAAACAATCTGAGGCTTTTTTTCTTTTTCTATGTGTGTTGCAGAATAAGGCACATGTAGAAAGAGGACAAAACAAAGAGAAATAAGGATATTTCTCCTAGTTGCAACTCCCCTGGGAAGGCGTAGCATTTTGACGCATTCCCAGGTCTATTACTCATGGTAAGTCTGGGAATGCCCCAAAATGGATGGGTGGAAACATGGGAACACCCACGCTCCACTCTTGAAATGCCTTCCTGAGGCAGACTAATGCAAGGAAGTGACTTTTTTTTTGTAAATATATTTTTATTGTTTTATGACACACAAACTATTACATTTGATATCAACATATAATTAGAGTCCCAGTGGCAGGGTACAAAAGTAAATTATTACTGAAGAACATCTCTCACAACCGAGAAAGCAAATGCAGCAGAAGAAGGTACACTCCGTAACAGTTAGTCAAGCATGAGTCGTCACATTAACAAACGGAGCACATGTAGAGGAATGAGGCCTGCCGGTGACATATAACTACATCCAGCCACCCAACCTGGACTTAATAACACAAAACTCAACCACTTAGTCCCTCCCGCTACCCCACCCCCTCCCCATTGGCGTAACAACAATACGTGATCAATGATGATAACAAGTCACAGCTGTGCCGATAGCGAAGAAGTACAGAAGCAGCATACAAGAATGCAATTCTCCATTGTCAGAGGCAGTACCCATGTGAGAAACCAATGCAATCGCTTCCCTAGGGAGGTGTACCCCCTCAGGGCGGCGCCTCTAAGTCTGACGCGCCCGAGTCCTCATCAGAGTCAGCATCCGGGGTTTTCAATAAGTGTACCAGTGCCTCCCAAGCCCGTGCCACTTCTAATGCCCTGTCGCTTTTAGTGCGGGCCGCCAGCTGCAGTCTCGTGGACCCCTCACATTCCGCCCACTTAACAAACTCTGTGCGCCATCTCTGAAAGCTAGGGCCCTTCTGTGCCTCCCTCTTCGCCAGTAAGAGCCCCAAGTCTATAAACTTACTCGTCACCTTATTCCGGGAGGTATGTGGGAACCAGTGCAGCAAACAAAGGCCTATCGTGGATTCTATGTCCCTGTCCGTGACAACATGGAACAGTGCAACCACCTCCTCCCAATACGGTCCGAGTTGAGGACAACTCCACATCATGTGGCAAAAAACTGCCCCCACCGTGCCACAGCGCGGGCACATTGCTGTATTCACATTAAAATATTTATTCATTTTCGCAAATGTAAGGTAGGCCCGGTGCAGAATGAAAAAATGCACCAATTGAAAGCGCATGTTCCTGGTGCTTTTCCACGCGTGCTCCACCAGTCCCGCCCACGCCGTCTCAGGAATTTCGGCGCCTAAATCCTCTTTACACCGCCGTCGAAGCATTTCCAACGGGGTCAGTCTCTCGTTTGTCATTCGGCGATACAAACAGGTAACCGCCTTGATGGTACCAGCAGCTAGGACTACATATTGGCAAGCCATCGAAGTAGGAGGCTCACTGAGCCCCGTTTTCCAATGCGCCTGGATGGCCGTTATGAGCGCCAAGTGCAGTAAATAGTCCCCACGAGCCAACTCATATCTGTCCTGTAACACCTCATAGGGAATCACAGCGCCATCGTCATAGAGGTCTCCCATGGTGGTCAACCCCCTCTCCGCCCAGTCTATCAGCGCCGCCCAATTCCCACCGTGCGGTAGAGCAGTGCACATCAGCAACGGAATCTCAGGGGCATATGGACGCACTATTTGTGCTCGCCGCTGGCTTCTGTTCCAGCAGAGTTTAAACGTCCCCATTTCTCGAGTGATAGAGGAGGCCGGGAGCGGCAACTGCAATAATATTCTAGAGAGCGTCTGTCTATTAACCTGATGCCCCTCCGCGTCCCCAGCGCTCCGGAATGTCCGTGCCACTGCCAGAGTGAACCACTGTAGCTGTGCCGCTAAATAATATGTTTCGAAGTCAGGGACCGCTAACCCACCCTCCGATCGCGGTCTCATCAATATGGCAAGAGCCACTCTCCGTCTTCCCCTAGCCCAGAGGAACCCAACCACCATCGACTGAAGCTGTTTAAAAACCGAGGCTGGAATCCAGATAGGTAGCGTCCTAAAATAGTACAGCAGTCTAGGGAGTGCTATCATCTTAAGAATGGCCACACGGCCAGCCACTGAGAGCGGATGCATGCCCCAAAAGTCAATACAGCCTTTAAGCGCTCTAATGGCCCTGCCCACGTTACCCTCTAATAGATCAGCGTGGGTATGATAAACGCGAGTGCCAAGGTACGTCATGCATTGACGCTCCCATCATATATCCTGTGTAGACACGGGGCCCACGGTCCGCAGCGCAGTAGGGAACAGACAGGTCTTTGCCCAGTTAGCCTTGAGCCCGGCAACCATGCCAAGTTCCTCCAATAAAATCTTCGCACCACGAAGAGCGCCCTCAGCATCGGCCAAAAACATAAGGAGATCATCAGCATATAACGCAATATGATGAATTTGCTCGCGCACACGTAACCCCAAGTAGTGCCGGCCCGTCCTGGCCCGTGCCGCCAGCGGCTCCATGGCCAGGGCGAACAGCAGTGGGGAGAGGGGGCAGCCCTGTCTCGTCCCTCGACCGACAGTACAAGCATCCGATATCAACCCTCCAGTCTTCACCCGCGCCGTGGACTGACAGTACAAAAGAGACGTCCAATCTACAAAGCCATCACCCAGTCCGAATTGACGCATGACTTGAAACAAATAAGGCCACTCCAAGCTGTCAAAGGCCTTCTCAATATCTATCGCCAAGACAGCAGCAGACGCCTTGTGATAGGTGTCAGCTTCTAAAATACCAATAAGGCGCCACACATTCTGGGCCGTATTCCGGGTCGGTATGAACCCGCTTGATCCGTATGTCTAAGTTGGACCATATATGGGAGCAGTCGGGCTGCCAGAATCCAACTCATAATTTTATAATCCGTGGTCAACATTGACAACGGGCGATAGGCCGTCCTGTTATGGGGAGGTTTCCCCGGTTTCAACAATGGTATAATTAACGCCTCACGAGTGGTAGCAGGCAAAAGGCGTTTCTGCCTCGCAGTGTTATATAATGTCACCAATCTAGGGGCCAAAAGATCGACATACGCACTATAAAATTCCACCAGAAGGCCGTCTACTCCTGGGGTCTTTTTCCGGGCAATATGTTTAATGGCGCCACGGACCTCTCCCAAGGTGATGTCCTGACCCAGCAACTCCGCCCTCTCCCTATCTAACGCTGGTAGATCTGCCTCTTCCAGGAACCTCTGAATGGCCTCCTCGCCAGGGGCCACCTTGCTTTGATACAGATCATTGTAGTAAGCGAAGAACAGGTCATTGATCCCCCGCTGCGTGTAATGGGTCACCCCATCTGGGGCATGAAGTTCCAGAATGACCGTCCCCCTCCGCGCCGGATTAGCAAGCCATGCCAATAACGCTCCAGATTTATCGCGCTCTGCATGCGCACGCGTGACATATTTTTTATAATCAAAGCAGCGCAGCTGCTCAACTTGCGCAGTAACCTCTTCCCTCTCTGCCAGCAAATCTTGCTGGCGCTCCGGCCGTTCAGGCCTCTCTTTTTCAACGGTCCTCAACTGCTGATCTGCCCTCTCCAAATCCTGCAATAATACTCTACGCACTCCCAACTTATGCGCGATGCAATGCCCCCGTATCACACTCTTAAAAGCGTCCCATTCCACCGCTAGCGACGAGGCAGTACCAGTGTTGTCTCGAAAATAATCAGTAATGCCAGTCCCCACCACCTCCCGAAATGCCTGATCCTCCAGCAATTCAGGGTTTAAGCGCCAGGTCGGAATCTTAGGGCGATCGGGTAACAGATTCACACGTAATAGTAGGGGGTTATGATCAGACAACGTTCTAGTGAGATATTCACTGTGCTGTATCTCAGCATGTATGTCAGGAGAGCAAAGCATCGCCTCCAGCCTAACATGGAGGTCGTGTATAGCGGAGAAAAACGAATAATCCCGAGAGGTCGGGTGGTGCGCCCTCCAGGTGTCTACCAATCCCCATCTATGCTGCCAATCCCGTCTGACCCTTGAGATGTTATGGATAGGTGCGTCAGGGAGAGGGGGGTGAGATCTATCCAAAAGCACATCCGTGACAGAATTGAAATCCCCACCCATGAGTGCTGACCCGGTTAAAAATGGAGCAAACTTCCCAGACAATTGCATAAAAAAGGCCAACTGTTCCGTGTTTGGAGCATATATGCTGCCCAGCACCACGTCCCTACCATTTAATCGGCCCGCCACTAGTATATACTGGCCCTCAGGATCCTTCAGTTGATGAGTGGGCTGAAAAGGGACGCCCACCCGGACCCACACCAAGACCCCCCGTGCAAAGGCTGAGTAAGTCGTGCAAAAAACCTGCCCTCTCCACCTACGCTGCAATGCCATGTCCTCCTTTGGCGCTATTTGAGTTTCCTGAAGGAAAGCCAGTTGGACTCCCCTACGGACTAAGTATGCATGCTTTTTATGCCTCCGTAACATGGTGTGCATACCCATGACGTTCCAGGATATTCACTTCAAGTCAGATAGCGTACCCATGATGGCGCTCCACACCGGTCATGCACAGCTAGGTTTAAAAAGTTACGCCATGAACCCTGAAAAATACCCTTACAACAGAAAAAACAATACCAACAATCCCACCCCAGGACAGGTACTAAGAGGCTAGCCTCCATCCAAACTACACTAGAACAGACTACCCTCTAGTAACTACAGAGGAACAATGGGGAAGAGCGGCAGCAGTCTGGGAATTACCAACAACAAGATTATGAAGAATCGACCACGCCCATGCCCCACATAGTACAATCCGCCCCCAACCCCGGGAGGCAACTCCCTACTAGGAGTACAGAAGCTCCCACCCCGCTACCACCTACATTCTGTGTTACAATGTGAACAAAACCATACAGCCCGAGGAACCTGAATGGCATAGAGCTCGGCTAGTAGACCTGTAAAGGAAGGGAGTCAGTAAGACACAGGTTAATAACATCAGGCAATTTCGTCAGCGGTGCCTGGTGTAACATGCGGCATCTGTACACTACCAGACTGGGAACCATCTGTGTTCGTGCCCTCAGGAGTTACATCCGTCCCCGTCCCAGCCCCTGACCCAGTCTCACGGTCCCGGAGTAGTTCTGACACCGCCCTCAGAGCTTCAGTTCTCTCCCTCTCCGTCTGGGAAGCGCTGGGTGTCTTCAGGGCAACAGGGCGCCGCCGCGATCGTCGCCGGTGTCGGGGCAGCTGCTCCGAAGGTGCGCGCGCCCCAGTCGTCCCATCCGGCCTCTTGCTTGTCCTATAGGTTTCCAGCTAGTCCCAGGCCTCCGATGGAGCCTCGCAAAAGTGTGTTGTGCCATCAAGTATTATCCAAAGCCGGGCCGGAAACATCAAGGAATATTGAATACCCTCATCCCTTAGGGCTTTTTTGATGGCCAAGAAAGATGCACGGCGTCGCTGGACCTACAACGTGTAATCCGGGAAAATAGAGACCTTGCTAATATCCACTGTGTAAGGCCCAGAGGTGCGCGCTGCCTGCAGGAGGAGGTCTCTGTCCTTGTAGTGGAGGAGTCTGGCCACCACCGGGCGCGGAGGTCGACCCGGCGCCAACGGGCGAGCCGAAACTCGATGAGCTCTTTCCAGCGTGAAGAACTGCGTCAGCCCCTCCGGTGCCACCTTGTCACGGAGCCAGTCCTCCAAATACTGAACCATATTGGGCCCTTCCACCCCCTCCGGCAGGCCCAAAACGCGAATGTTGTTCCTCCGATTTCTTCCCTCAGCATCTTCGGCCCTTTTCTCCAGCAGCAAAAGCCTACGGGAGACGTCCCCTACCTGGTCAGCGAGGGACCTCTGCGCCTGCTCCAGGGTCGCCAAGGATGCCTCGGTCTGCTCCACTCGGTCCGCCAATTTAGAGTGTTCGGCCCGCAACAGCCCCATCGACACAGTAGCAATGTCCTGGTGCAGGGCCTCTTGCGTGTCCGTGATAGCCTGAAGTATTCGAGCCAACTGTTGTTGCACCCCTGCTTCACTTGGCACTTCAGGAGACGCCGATCGTTTCTCCTCCTGCCCCAATTCTTCTGGATCCGGCGGGGCCATCAGCTGTTTCCCTCTAGGCTTCCCCAATATGCAGGTAGGGAGCAGGGCAGCCCTCTCTGGCCAGTGCACTCTCCGCGCTCAGTGTCGTCCTCCTCGCGCCAAGCACCACCAAATGCCCTGCAGGTCTCCAACTGGGCGTCGTGGGGCCCACGCTACACGAGGTTCAGGAGCTCCCAAAGCGCCCCCTCCGCAAGGGCTCCAACAGCGTCCCCAGCCCACAGGCCAACCCAGGCAGGAGAGCAGGCGTCCCGGGGGCCACAGGGCACCCCTCGTCGCAGTCAGGCAGTGCAGGCCTAAGTCACGGGAAACCAAGTCCAACAGCACAGGGCCCGTGCAACACCCTAGGCAACCAGCAGCAACGGGCAGCCCGCAAGGGAGGCAATGGGGGAAGCCCCTTCCAGTGCCAGTGGTCAAGTCTTTGCAGTTCGCGCGGGCCACCACTTACCCGCAAGTGCTAGCTAGAATGCAGGGCCTCACGCAGGGGCCCCTCACGCGGCGATCCGGTCGCCCCAATCCAGGCCAGGAAGGTCCTCCACTGAATGCGCGCAAGCTGCGTCACACGGCCCGATCTCGTCCGCACCTCCCGGCCGACCTCGCCAGGGGTCCGCTATGGAAGCCAGCGGAGCGGGGCCTCAGAGCAGCACAAGTCGTGGATTCCTCAATGCAGCGGTAGCCGCGTCCGCTTCTCCCGGATGCCTGCTATCAGTCCTCCGGGCGTCTCCAGCCGGAGCCTCAAATCACGGGGGCCAGTCCGCGCGTACTCAGCGCTCAGCTCAGCGCCATCCTGCCTGCCTCGGCCGAAGATTTCACACGGCCGTCGCTGCAGTCTCGCGCCCCAACACAGCCAGGCAGGGGCTACAATCGCCTCCCCAGGTTGCCCCACTGCGGCGGACACACTCCGCGATGTTCCCCCGGGGACAGGACGGCATTAATCTCGGATAATTCAAGGGGCCGGCGCGGAGCTCCGAGCTCACGCGTCCGCCTCCATCAGCCTGCCAGCCACCATGCAAGGAAGTGACTTGTGCTGCCTTGCATTACTCCAGATTTACCAAGCAACACAGGGCCACGCAAGGTGGTGTTGCTTGGCTTGGTAAATCTGACTTTAGTGTTGCGTTGCCCTTGCATTGCCTTGCATGACGCAACAGCATCACAACACATTGATAAATCGGGCCCTAAATGTGATGTCACCTAGTGCACTGCCAAAGTCTCTAAGGCAATTTTCAACGCCATACCCACCTCATCAGGGCCCAGTAACTTTCAGAATCAGGTGATATGCCCACATACATTCTTACTTGGGCTGCAGTTCTGTGCCCTGTAGTGAGAGTAGTGCAGCCAGTAACCTTTCATCAATTTGCAGTCACATGACCTGTAACAAAGCATTAAAATATTTCTTCACAAAACACAAACAGTAGAAGAATGCCCTTTTGCTGCCCCTATTGTTTCCAATTCACAAGGAATCGCACTATTGACATTGTTAGTCGTGAAGACAATTGGTGACTTTAATACATTCCACTTTGGTTTGTCACCCACAGACTCTATCACTTAGCCCAGTGCATGCGTTATGAAGGAGAAAAACCTTTAATTCCTCATGATGCATGTCTTTCAGTCCTGTTGAATGTTTTGTAGCAAGAAAAATGTGCAATAGCAAGGAAAGATTTCCCATATTCAGTTGGTAATTTCATGGTATGATAATTAGAAATTATGACTAACTCTCCTTTGTGCCATAAGGAACCCACAAATGCTCCAAAAAATAATGCATCAAGTTCCTTTTGCTTTTCTCTTTTAGATCATTCTTTTTGTTATTATGAGAACCCCGTCTCGTACAATGACGTTTTAGTTCCTCCAGAGTCTTTTCCTAAAAACCCATCCAGCAGTACCCTTTTCTTTTGAGTCTACAAGTCAAAGAGACTGATTCACGAGGAATTTGCTGTGATTTGCTCTTCAGGATTAAGCTAGGAGTGCTACAAGAGCAAGTCACACATATCCAATGCTACATTTTTGTGCATCGGGCCCAGAACGTTGTTACTTACATAGCAATCTCAGTTCATGGAACATGGTGGAATTATTGTGGAAAATGATTTTGAAACAGAACATGGGAACACATAGCGTAGAGATAGTGTTGACAGTCATCTAGCCTATTTTACTAGCCTAGTTTATTCACCACTATTTCCTGTATCATTTCCACACTTATGAAACTGTGTGAATGTATGATGCTCACTATTGGTCCCAATTCACAAACGCTTTGCTTTGACTTACACTTGTGGTCAGTAGTGTAACAAAGGACCCCGCAGCCCCCGTGGTGCGGGGGACCCAGAGCTCATTGGGGCCCCCTCAGCCCAGTACCTTGGCTGGAGAGCTCTTGAGTGTGGTCGGAGGGGGCCCCCTTCATGTACTTTGCAGGGGGCCCCCCTCGAGTTTCATTACGCCACTGCTTGTGGTACCCCTGGCTTAGTCCTGAATCCCAGGAGTAAACCAGGGGTAATCCAAAAGTATTCATGCTCCAGCAATTCAGAAGGAAGCTGGAGGTCATAAAAGAGTAATTCACACCTAATCATAGCAACTTCTTTGTGGATCAGGCTGTGTAGTTATTGTAACCGGCTAGACCCCGAGAAATGGCGGGGTGGATACATATTCAATTTCTATATGAAAAAGTTTAAGCAAGGTAATCTCACAGGAAAATATAGGTTGAAATTATTTGGTACGAGAGATTGTTAAGGAAATATTCTCCCAACTTGTTCAACTTTTCCACACCCTATAAATCCCACTCAAATTACATTATTTCAATTCATGTCTTTTGCCGGCCCCTTTGTTCGCTTCAAATCAACATCCAAACATTTATTGCACTAGCCCCAAAGTGGCGACCTCTAGTCTACAGATACAGAGGCTGCATAGCCTCATTGCTAATTAACTTATACTAATTGTGCTAATGAACCTGCATTAAATGCTAATTTATTACAAAATGCTGCTAATAACAGCGATTACAACTTTTTAATGGGCAACTTGAAATTACGTGCATGGCTGTCTTCATCTTCTCGGTGAATGCTCCTACCACTCTAAGGGGGATATTCTCAAGAACATGTGACAATTATCGCAAAATTTGCTTAACGCAACTTTGCACATCGCAGTCCATCGCGGGAAAATAACACCGTGTCAACGTTGTATTCTCAACCCGGCGGCACCATGCAATAGTCTCACGATAACGCGCCAAATGACCGCGTTAAAATGAACGCGGCGCCGAAAAAATGCAAAACACAAACGCGAAAAAAGTTACGATGCCCCAAATCGCGATACAAAAATCAGCGATAACCAGCGACCTGGCCTGCACTTCCCACGCGTCATGCGGGAAAATGCACTATAAAAGCAGAAAAAAAAGACAAAAAAAAATAAACTGCGTAGCACCATGGATGCACCCGGACTGAGTGCAGAGGACAACGCGAACCCCACAAGCCCCACAGACGACCAGCAAGGAACGTCGGGGTCGGGGAAGGCCAAGGAGAAGAGGAAGCCCCGGTTCAGTCCGCAGGAAAACAGGATCATCGTTACGGAGGTAATAGAACACTACCAACAACTGTTCGTCACCTCCAACGTGTCATTGGCAACAAAGACGCAAACATGGCAGACTATCTTGGACCATGTGAATGCAGTAGCAGAGTTGAGGAGGACAATGGAAGAGGTCAAGAGGCGCTGGATGGATGTGAAGGGCAAAACCAAGAAGAAACTCGATGCCAACATGAAAGCAGCAACGCAGATTGGAGGTGGGGGTCCAGCGGCACACCAGGAGCTGGATGACATGGAGAAAATGGTGGCCACAGTCATCAGTCGGGATACGGTGCCAGGAGTAGTGGATCCGGACACTGCTCAACATGACCTGACACAACATCAACAGGGTGAGTACTGACTGGGGGGACGGGGGGAGATGGGCACAATGACACACATGCACAATTAAGTAGAGCACACTGCCCACCCACAATGACTCTGGATCATGTCCCTGATCTCCTTGGCATACTGCAGCACACATAGAAACAGTAAGTAGGCCCCCATCGACAACGTGCCCGGAGGGGGCCCTCCCCACACATCACTAATCTCACAACAAACCCATACACATGTGCTGAACCCATCAAAGCTGCGGGTCCGTGAGCCACACTGACAATGCAAGTGACACTGCATGACAATTAGCATGGCTGCAGTCCAATTACCATGACATGGTGCACGCCACGACACTGAGGTGACTGAGTGTGGACCACATCCGGAAAGGAGCAGGTCACACTCTGACACATCCACCTGCACAAACAACCCCTGACGTCAACAACACATCTGCGGACAAACCATGCCCAAGAGTCACAACTCGACCAAGAGCCCAATTTACCCAAGTCCACAACATCTCAGCACTGTAGAAGCACAGAAGTCAAAGGCACACCGCCTGAAAGGGATAAGGGGCAGCCAAATCAGAGCTGCAGGGGCGACTCACCCACAATGCAGCACACACACACATAAGAATAAGAGCACCTCAACATTGATAACAATATGGTACAAACTGCAACACTTTCACAACAGAACACAGGACACAACTGGTGCCGCATGTGTGTACAAAATGGCCAATCACATCTGGCATAGCAGGAAACTGTGAGATGACAATGTACGAGTACAACCTCACATCCGTGATGTAGTACAAATGTCCATTGTCCCGCATCAAATAGGCATCTCCTCACAGTCACAATGTACATTATCATGCAGTCTGTATGTAAACTCCGCCAATGAGTCAACATACATGGAACACACTGTGAAACTGCATCTCCCCTTTACATTGCAGAGGGACAATCAACACCTCCTGCAGAGCAGACCCTACATCACGTCAGTGATGATGGAGACGACCCCCCGGACATTGACTACGATGAACTCCAACGGTTCATGGACAACCTCTACACCCCACCTCCAGTAGCAGGGCAGCCCAGCACCATCGAGGTGATCCCACCCCCTGCACAGACCACACAGCAGGAAGCACCCACCACCGCGTCTGGCTCCCAGCACCTCACCGAAGAACACATGGCGTTCCAACGCCGTGTGTTAGACTGCCAGAAGGAGCTGGCTTAACAGGTGCGGGTGGGGTTCGACCTCATGGCAGCCAAACTAGATGCCATAGTGGGGTCTAATTCCCAACAGGGACCACTTAAAGTCCCTAACGGACACCCACAGTCCGCCCCATGCCCTCCAACAATCCATGGCTGGCGTCGCTGGAGTCGTGACTCGGAGACAACAACAACTGTCTAGTCAGAGTGGCTACAGCGATGTCATCCGTGATTTGGGAAACATAAGGAGGGTCATGGAGAACATGGAGCGGATGCAGGCGCAAAGAATGGCTACCACGGCTGCACACGAGAAAGCTGTAGATGTGATCTTCCATGCCCTGCAGATCCTCATCATGGGAGTGATGCCACAAGACATTGCGCAGATGAATGCTGCTGCTACTTCTACATCCACATCTCCGGCCCCTGATGTGTCAGTGTCACACAGTGCTGCAAACCAAACACCACCACCCACATGTGAGGCACATGAAACGTCAGAGGACGAAGATGAGGATGAATCTGCCTCAGTGGTAAGGAGGAAGCAGTAGCATTCATCTCTGCCATATGGCTTGTTTCTGCTTGGGTCTGCCCTCTGCATCATGCCCTGGAATAACAGCTTCCACTGTCCCCCGACACACTCTGCGACACTAACCTTGGACCTCGACATGGACTGCCATATCTTGTATGCTCAACAATGACACAGCAATCAGCCTGCGGACTGGACTCTTCCCCTTCCGAGTAACTTGTCAATCCCTAAAGGACTCTGGCTGGCCCTCCACATGGGCAACATTGTAAAGTGTTGTCTGCATGGCCCAGTACTAAGACAGCCTCAACACTCCACTGAACGTGAATAATACATTCTAATACACACAGATGTGTCATGTCTATGATTAATCAAGTATGAAAGCATGGACGAATGTAGGGGCAGTGATTCCCCCTTACATCCATGTAGCTCATGTTGTGGGACTTGAGTCACAGAGTGCATCCCTGCATCATGGTGGTTCATATTTGACCCCAAAAGAAGCCCTGTTGTCAATTGTAGGTCACAAATGACAGCCTATATGTAATGATTTGGGACACATGTGAAACGCTGATGAGTGGGATTCCGTACTATCTTTGACACACAGAAATGGCATTTCGAATACGTGACACCCTAAACAGCCTCACTGTACAGAGGTGACACACCCACTGTTAGACCTGGCATCCTTGGCGTGGGTCTCCCTTCCATTTTTTCGTAATGCCTCCACTGTTGCCGATATGTTTTTGCTGGACTAGATGCTCATGGGCACTTTGCCGCTGCTAATCAGTGCCAAAGTGCAAGTGCTCCCTATCGTTAATTGCTATATGTATTAGTGACTCCATGATTGGATGATTGGTTTACTTGTCAGTCCCTAGTACAGTGCACTCAGTGTGCCCAGGGCTTGTAAATCCAATGCCGCTGGTGGGCTTGCAGCACTGGTTGTGCCACCCACAGAAGCGGCTCGTAAAATGTGTCTCAGGCCTGCCATCGCAGAGCCTGTGTGCAGCCTAGGGCTGCCATGTCGACTTGGTAAGTACACCCACTTACCAGTCCCTAAACCTTCCCTTTACTGCATGTTGGTCACCCCTAAAGTAGGCCCTAGGGCAGGGTGCATTGTAAGTATAAGGTAGGACATGCCCTGGTGTGTGTGGCATGTCCTAATAGTGAATTACAGCCATTTTCGTTTTTCACTATTGCAAGGCTACCTGCTCCCCATAGGCCAGAATGGGCGGACTGACTATTACACCTTATAGTCAGAACTGACCCAGGGAACATGGTAGAAAAACGAATTTAGTATGCCTGAACTCAGGATGATAAAATACATCTTTTAGTGAAGTTGGTTTTGACATTCTGTGTTTGAAAATACCACTTTTAGAAAGTGGGTATTTTCTTGCCTAACTATCCAAGCCTGCCTCTGCTAGGTTGTGTATTCCTTGTCTGGAGATTGAGTGACAGGGGCTGGGGGTGGCTACAGGAGACAGGGTGAGTCAGCGCAGGGCTGAATAGAAAGATCTGCATCCAGAGTGGAGGGAGGAGCTGCACCTGGGTCTGAATAGGGCTGTGCCTGCCTTCCACAATGCTGGCTCCACCTCCTGCCGGGCAGCTGAGCACTCTGCCCCCCATTCTGAAAGGAAAGAAGGAGTCAGAAAAACAAAGTGCTCCAGAACTGACCAGAACTGGTTTTGGACTAGGCAGAGGCCTCTCTGCCTCCAGAGGACAAAGAGAATCAGGGTATAAGAGGGGCACCCAGACCCCAGGAAGATTAGATCACTTTTGGGAACAAGAAGAAACCTTTGCTGAGGAGCGGAACCAAGAAGAAACTGAGGAGAGACTATCCCTAAGCCTGAAGTGCTGCTTGGGGGATTGGCCTGCAGTGGTTTGCCTGACTGCCAAAGAAAGGAGAAAGGAACTTTTGCTTTGCTGTGACTTTCATCAACTTGTGAAGGATCTCCAAGGGCTTGGAAAAGAGCTTGCCCCCTGACCGAAGTCCCAGGACCATTGGACTTCACCCCTTTGTGAATTGCTGCTGGAAACTCTGATTCAGTGGCTACAGAGGTAGGGAGCTGTGACCGACTCTCACGACTGACTCGGTGTCCTGTAAGCACCGCATCGAAGCACCGTCTCGCCCTGCAACGCACAGCCCTGGTCTCACCGACTCCGTCAACGAGCCGCTGCCTGCACCGCATCGAGGGACAACGCGTCCTGCAACGCTTCGCTACGCCGAATCGAACTGGTCCGACCGACACGGTCACTGCTGCTGAGTTCGAGTCCTGTGACCGCACCGGAGTTGGGCACCGCTCGCACGCTTTGCGACGCACCGCCCGGCTCGCACCGCTGTCCGGACTGATCGACGCCAGCTCCTGAATCCGGCTCCGTCGCCGCACCGCAACCTGCCAGCACCGCATCGAAGCACCGTCTCGCCCTGCAACGCACGGCCCTGGTCTCACCGACTCCGTCTCGACGACGTCAACGAGCCGCTGCCTGCACCGCATCGAGGGACAACGCGTCCTGCAACGCTTCCATTTTTGCATCGCGACCGCGACGAACAGCCATCCGGCTCGCACGCCCGTGCCTGCCGCTTCAAGTAAAAGGTACTGTGACCGAGTCTGTCTACGCTGTGTTGGCCCGTCTCGACGCGGTCAGCTGGATTTGTTAGACTCTGTTTGTTCTCAACATCGCCGTAGCCGGAGGAGGCTACCGACTCGCACAGAACCTTGAATTAAGCCTTTTTGATCAGAACTAAGCATTCTTAACAGTATTGTGGATTATTTTTGTCGTTTTTGGTCTTGTGATAAATCTATATAAAGTATACCTATTTTTATAAATATATAACCTGTGTGGTGTCCATTTGTAGTGTTGTCACTTGATTACTGTATGTGTTCACAAATGCTTTACACACTGCCTCTGAACTAAGCCTGTCTGCTCGTGCCAAGCTACCAAGAGGGTGAGCAGGGGTTATTTCGGGAGTGTACCTACTTTCCCTGACTAGACGCAAGGGTCCCTATTTGGACAAAGGTACCTACCTCTGCCAACTAGAGACCCCCAAATCTAACATTGGTGGTCAGCGGTGAGGATTCTGGACTTGCATTTGTGACTCATGTACAGTGATTGGTGAACACTACTTAGTGAGCGCAGACCAAAACGCAACCACATACTTTTATAGCATTTTTTCTGGGATTTCCTATTTTTGCTAATGCCAAGTTCAGTCACTATGGAGAAACCAGCATCAGTAGCCTCTGTCGAGTGTGATTGGGAAGAAGAGAGGCTGGAGTGCTACACCCTCAAACAGCTCAAGCAATTCAGCAAAAATTTAAAGTGTCCATGACCGGACTCTCCAGGAAGGAGGACCTTCAAAAGGCGCTGAGGGCCTGGGTCGAATCAAGGAGTGCCCCTGTGGAGGGGGCTGAGAATGCAGAAGGGCAGCTGGAGGGGCTATTGGGTCTAGGGGCTAGAAGACCACCTTCCCCAGTAGGTAGCAGTGTTTCTGCCAGAGGACTGTCTCCAGAGGAGTTGGAGGACAGGAAGGAGAGTAGGATGCATGAAATGCAGCTGACCAAGCTCAAGCTGAATGGGCAGTTAGAATTCGAAATGCAAACTAGGAAATTAGCCCTAGAGGAAAAGAAAATGCAGTTTGAACATGAGAAAGTTTTGAGGGAGTTGGAATTGAAGGCCAAGAGCTTAGAGATTACTCCCTCTGGTGGCAGTGTACCGCCTGTGCCTGTTGAAGCTAGGGTGTATATTCCCAAAGATGTGGTGAAGGAGTTTTTAAAAAATGATGACATAGGGCAGTGGTTCAAAGCCTATGAGGTAGCCATGTCTTCCCACCGGGTCCCTGAGAAGGATTGGGAGCGGGGTTGTGGGGACGGTTCCTCAGTGAAGGGCGGGATACCTTGTTGGATTTGCCCTCTGAAGTCTATAATTCGTACAGCCACATGAAGGATGCCTTAATGACTAGGTATGGTTTGACCCCTGAGCTTTATAGGCAAAGGTTCAGGAACTGTAGTAAGATTGAAAGCAGTACCTGGGTTGAATATGTGACCTTCTTTTGCAGAGCCTTGGATGGTTGGGTAAAGGGTAGCAAAGCGACTGATTTTCAGGCGCTCTTTGATTTAATTGCCTGGGAGCACTTGTCCGGTAATTGTTTTCCTGAGCTACGCCAGCACCTGATTGATAGTAAGCTGACTAACCCTAGGCAGCTTGCTGAGGAGGCGGACCGCTGGGTGAGTACCCGGGTCCACAAGGGTCACGTGGGAGACTCCGCCAAGAGTGGGCAGGGTCCCCAGCAGAAGAGTGGGGGGACAAGGGTAAACAGAAGGAGTTCCATAAAGGGCCCCAAAATAGACCCCAAGGGAACCAAGGGAAAGGTTCCCAGCCTCCCCTGAGAAGAAGCCAGTGGCCCTGACAGGCCCCCTGTTCACCAGGGACCACTGGTATGTTACAAGTGTGGCGCCCCTGGCCACAAGGCAAACAATCCTCGTTGCCCTTTGCATGGAAAACCAGCACCCACCAGTGCAGTCCCCCGGCAGTTAGCTAGTGTAGCCCTGGGGGAGGAGTTGGGTGCCCAAGGTGGGGGGGATCCCACAGTGTTTTCCCTTGTCTCATTAGGAGACTCTGAGATGGTCCCTAGGACCCCGCTGCCTGAGAACACTAAGAAATACAGGCAGTGGGTGACCATCAATGGCCATAGGGTGGAGGCTCTGAGAGACACAGGAGCCAGTGTGACAGCTGTCAAGTGTCACCTGGTGTCTAAAGAGCAGGTTATCCCTGATGCATTCTATCCGGTTGTTGCCGCTGACAACACAGAGAGTCACTGCAAGGTGGCTCAGGTTCCCTTTGAGTGGGGGGTCTCGGGTACTCTTCAAGTAGCTGTGAGGCCAGCCATGCCTGTTGACTGTTTGTTAGGGAACGATTTGGAGAGCTCACCTTGGGCTAAGGTGGAGCGGAGTGCGCATTTAGAAATGTTGGGCTTGCCTGATTGGGCATGTGTGACCACCCGGTCAATGGCAGCTAAAGGTGTTCAAGAGGACCTGGAGCCTGAGAGGGAGGCCCAGGTGCCTGCCGGAGAGAGAGAAGGCAGGGGGCGCGGAAAACCGGCCCCCGAAGTTCCCACGGTCCAGGAGGAGGCAGACCCTGAGGGGGATGCCCTGGAGCCTACAGGGGAACAGGTAGCTGAACTGGGGGACCTACCTGAGCTGACCCATTGGCAGCAAGAAGGAGGACCCTCCAGGGAAGAGTTCTGCGAGGAGCAGAACGCATGCCCCTCTCTCGTGGGTCTAAGGCAACAGGCCACAGACCAGGCAGCAGGTGATCAGTCTGGATCACATTGGGTTTACTGGGAGAATGGTCTCCTGTATTCAGAGCCTAAGGTTGCTGAGCCTGGGTCAGCCCGTGTACCCCAGCGCTTCAGAGCCTTCCTACTGGGGTTGGCTCATGATGTACCGTTAGCAGGACATCTGGGGCAGGACAAGACCTTTGACAGGCTTGTTACCCATTTCTATTGGCCCCAGATGCGCAGGAGTGCCGCCACTCACTGCAGGACATGCCAGACTTGCCAGGCAAGTGGAAAGAGTGGGAGGAAGCACAAGGCTCCTCTCCAGCCATTCCCTGTGGTCAGCACCCCTTTGAACGGGTGGGTATTGATATTGTGGGGCCACTGGACCCCAAGACAGCCATGGGCAACAGGTTTATCCTGGTCTTGGTGGACCATGCCACCCGGTACCCTGAAGCCATCCCTCTGAGGACAGTGACGGCCCCCGTGGTGGGACGGGCACTGATGGGAATTTTCTCACGTGTGGGATTCCCTCAAGAGGTGGTGTCTGACAGAGGTACCAACTTCGTGTCCAAGTACATGAAGTCCCTGTGGCAGGAGTGCGGTGTAACTTACAAGTTCACCACTCCTTACCACCCTCAAGGAAATGGGCTGGTTGAGAGATTCAACCGGACCCTCAAGGGCATGATTATGGGTCTGGAAGAACCCATGAGGCGTAAATGGGACGTCCTCTTACCATGCCTGTTGTTTGCATACCGGGAGGTGCCACAGAAGTCTCTAGGGTTCAGTCCCTTTGAGCTCCTCTATGGACACCCGGTGCGAGGACCTCTGAGTTTGGTCAAGGAAGGCTGGGAGCAATCTCCCAGGAAACCTCCCCAGGATGTATACAGTTACATGCTGGCCTTCAGGAACCAGACTAGGCGTTTCAGAGAGCTTGCTGAGGCAAATCTGGAAGCCAGCCAGGAGGAGATGAAGCGGTGGTATGACCAGAATGCCACTCTGGTAGAGCTTCAGCCTGGTCAGAAAGTGTGGGTCATGGCCCCTGTGGAGCCTTGTGCGCTCCAGGACAGGTGGACCGGCCCTTTTACGGTGGTGGAGCGCAAGAGTCCAGTTACCTATTTGGTGGACTTGCAGTCTCCCAGGAACCCCTTGCGGGTCCTGCATGTGAACCGCCTGAAGCCCCACTTGGAGCGGTCCCAAGTGGGCATGCTCTTAGCTACAGATGATGGAATGGAGGAGGAGACCGAGCCTCTTCCTGACCTCCTGTCAGCCCGAGAGCAAGATGGATCAGTGGAGGAGTAAACCTCTCTACCTCCCTGACACCTGAGCAGCAGGGTGACTGTCACCAACTGTTGGGACAGTTCCCTGACCTGTTCTCCCTGGTTCCCAGTGTCACTCATTGGTGCGTCCATGATGTGGACACTGGGGACAGTCTTCCTGTGAAGCACAAGGCTTACAGGGTGACTGACAGGGTCAGAGCCTGCATCAAGGAGGAGGTCTCCAAGATGTTTGCGCTAGGGGTCATTGAGTCCTCTAACAGCCCTTGGGCCAGCCCAGTGGTCTTGGTTCCAAAGGCTGCCGTGCCTGGTCCCACACCAGAACTCCGGTTCTGTGTGGACTACAGGGGACTCAATTCCGTCACCAGGACTGACGCCCACCCCATCCCCAGAGCTGATGAGCTCATAGATCGGTTAGGGGCTGCGCGGTACCTCAGCACGTTTGACTTAACGTCTGGGTACTGGCAGATCGCCTTGACTGATGGGGCAAAAGAGAGGTCAGCATTCTCCACACCAGATGGGCACTACCAGTTCCGGGTGATGCCCTTTGGGATGAAGAATGCCCCTGCCACCTTTCAGAGGTTGGTCAACCAGGTGTTGGTTGGACTGGAGGATTTCAGTGCCGCCTACCTGGATGACATCGCAGTGTTCAGTGCCAGTTGGGAAGAACATCTGCGTCACCTCTGGGAAGTGTTGATGGCGCTGCGGAGGGCAGGCCTCACAATCAAGGCGAGTAAGTGCCAGATTGGGCAGGGTTCTGTGGTGTACTTGGGACACCAGGTTGGGAGCGGCCAGGTGGCGCCCCTCCAACCGAAAATTGATACCATTCTGGCTTGGGAGCCCCCAAGACCCAGACAGAGGTGAGAGCCTTCCTAGGACTCACCGGGTATTACCGGAGATTCGTCAAGGGGTATGGCAGCATTGTTGCCCCTTGACAGAGCTGACTTCCAAGAAGCAGCCCAGGAAAGTGATTTGGACTGACGCCTGTCAAAAGCTTTTGACACCTTGAAGACTGCCATGTGCACGGCGCCTGTGCTCCAGGCACCCAACTTCTCCAATGAGTTCATCGTTCAGACGGACGCTTCAGAGCATGGTGTAGGGGCTGTTCTATCACAGATCAATGAGGAGGGCCTAGACCAACCTGTAGCCTTCCTCAGTAGGTTACTTCCCCGGGAACAGAGATGGAGTGCTATCGAGCGCGAGGCATTTGCTGTGGTCTGGGCACTGAAGAAGCTGAGACCATACCTGTTTGGGACTCACTTCCGGGTTCAGACAGACCACAGGCCCCTCAGATGGTTGATGCAGATGAGGGGTGAGAATCCAAAGCTGTTGAGGTGGTCCATTTCCCTACAGGGGATGGACTTTACGGTGGAACACCGCCCTGGTACAGAACACGCCAATGCTGATGGACTGTCCAGATTTGTCCGCCTTAGCGATGAGAACTCCCTAGGGGTAGGATAGTTCTCCCCACATTTCAGCTGGAGGGGACACGTGTTAGACCTGGCATCCTTGGCGTGGGTCTCCCTTCCATTTTTTCGTAATGCCTCCACTGTTGCCGATATGTTTTTGCTGGACTAGATGCTCATGGGCACTTTGCCGCTGCTAATCAGTGCCAAAGTGCAAGTGCTCCCTATCGTTAATTGCTATATGTATTAGTGACTCCATGATTGGATGATTGGTTTACTTGTCAGTCCCTAGTACAGTGCACTCAGTGTGCCCAGGGCTTGTAAATCCAATGCCGCTGGTGGGCTTGCAGCACTGGTTGTGCCACCCACAGAAGCGGCTCGTAAAATGTGTCTCAGGCCTGCCATCGCAGAGCCTGTGTGCAGCCTAGGGCTGCCATGTCGACTTGGTAAGTACACCCACTTACCAGTCCCTAAACCTTCCCTTTACTGCATGCTGGTCACCCCTAAAGTAGGCCCTAGGGCAGGGTGCATTGTAAGTATAAGGTAGGACATGCCCTGGTGTGTGTGGCATGTCCTAATAGTGAATTACAGCCATTTTCGTTTTTCACTATTGCAAGGCTACCTGCTCCCCATAGGCCAGAATGGGCGGACTGACTATTACACCTTATAGTCAGAACTGACCCAGGGAACATGGTAGAAAAACGAATTTAGTATGCCTGAACTCAGGATGATAAAATACATCTTTTAGTGAAGTTGGTTTTGACATTCTGTGTTTGAAAATACCACTTTTAGAAAGTGGGTATTTTCTTGCCTAACTATCCAAGCCTGCCTCTGCTAGGTTGTGTATTCCTTGTCTGGAGATTGAGTGACAGGGGCTGGGGGTGGCTACAGGAGACAGGGTGAGTCAGCGCAGGGCTGAATAGAAAGATCTGCATCCAGAGTGGAGGGAGGAGCTGCACCTGGGTCTGAATAGGGCTGTGCCTGCCTTCCACAATGCTGGCTCCACCTCCTGCCGGGCAGCTGAGCACTCTGCCCCCATTCTGAAAGGAAAGAAGGAGTCAGAAAAACAAAGTGCTCCAGAACTGACCAGAACTGGTTTTGGACTAGGCAGAGGCCTCTCTGCCTCCAGAGGACAAAGAGAATCAGGGTATAAGAGGGGCACCCAGACCCCAGGAAGATTAGATCACTTTTGGGAACAAGAAGAAACCTTTGCTGAGGAGCGGAACCAAGAAGAAACTGAGGAGAGACTATCCCTAAGCCTGAAGTGCTGCTTGGGGGATTGGCCTGCAGTGGTTTGCCTGACTGCCAAAGAAAGGAGAAAGGAAATTTTGCTTTGCTGTGACTTTCATCAACTTGTGAAGGATCTCCAAGGGCTTGGAAAAGAGCTTGCCCCCTGACCGAAGTCCCAGGACCATTGGACTTCACCCCCTTTGTGAATTGCTGCTGGAAACTCTGTTTCAGTGGCTACAGAGGTAGGGAGCTGTGACCGACTCTCACGACCGACTCGGTGTCCTGTAAGCACCGCATCGAAGCACCGTCTCGCCCTGCAACGCACGGCCCTGGTCTCACCGACTCCGTCAACGAGCCGCTGCCTGCACCGCATCGAGGGACAACGCGTCCTGCAACGCTTCGCTACGCCGAATCGAACTGGTCCGACCGACACGGTCACTGCTGCTGAGTTCGAGTCCTGTGACCGCACCGGAGTTGGGCACCGCTCGCACGCTTTGCGACGCACCGCCCGACTCGCACCGCTGTCCGGACTGATCGACGCCAGCTCCTGAATCCGGCTCCGTCGCCGCACCGCAACCTGCCAGCACCGCATCGAAGCACCGTCTCGCCCCTGCAACGCACGGCCCTGGTCTCACCGACTCCGTCTCGACGACGTCAACGAGCCGCTGCCTGCACCGCATCGAGGGACAACGCGTCCTGCAACGCTTCCATTTTTGCATCGCGACCGCGACGAACAGCCATCCGGCTCGCACGCCCGTGCCTGCCGCTTCAAGTAAAAGGTACTGTGACCGAGTCTGTCTACGCTGTGTTGGCCCGTCTCGACGCGGTCAGCTGGATTTGTTAGACTCTGTTTGTTCTCAACATCGCCGTAGCCGGAGGAGGCTACCGACTCGCACAGAACCTTGAATTACACATTTCCTTCGTCTCATTGCACGGGTCGGACGAAGGAAATCCAAACATGAGGCGGAATCCACGTTAAACGAAACAGAACGCTCAAAGAAAAGCTTCAACAGACGACTGTAGAAGTGAATCTACATCGTGCAAGTACTAACTGGCACCCCATGTCCTACCAGATTAAAGCCTCGCCCTGATGAAGACCTTCATATGAAATACTCACCTTGGTCCCACTCACTGAAGGTCGAAACACGTTGGCTCCCACCCAAGAGAGGTTCAGAGCAACTGAATAAAAACAGATTGTCCCATAATAGGTGCATTCGAGCTAAACTAGTGAAGCTCGCGACTAGAGTTTGTAAACAATTCTTTGACCTCTCTAGGACCTGTATAACAAAGCATATTGAGGGCAAAATAAAATTAAAAGTCCCAATATTGTTCATAAAGCAGTAGGACCTATGTAAATATGAAAGTTTACCTTTTGGATATTAATGTAAGGATCATCACATTTAGGTTTTGTGCACGAGTTGTATGATTTTTTGTGGTCATTAAGCACACATATATATGTCATGTAAAAAGTGTTTATGTTATCTGTCTTTGTTGGTTGTTTTAATAGAAATCACTGATGTACATATATAAAAAATAGAGGTGTATGTTTCAATGTGTAAAGTGACAGGAACCTCATTTTTGACAATTAAAAAATGAAGAATGAATTTACAAATAAATATAGCCCAGGGTGAATTAGAAGGACCACTGAGGTATAAGAAAAAATCAATTGATGGTGTCAGAGGTATTTTGTTTTTGTTATTGTAATTATTGATTCCAACCTCTGAACTCCCTGAACTGAATCACTCCCCTTGTTTGTAATTACACTGTGGAAAAGATGCATCAGTTCTGCTGGATCCACAGATGGCCTGGCAGTGCACCTTCAGGCGCACCTCCAAGGGTCCAAGAATGGGATGCACCACTTAGGAGTGTTGGACTCACAAACGGCAGAGTCCAGGTGCTGTGTTCAAGGTTGTCAGAAGCCCAGTATGTCTCAGAGGCTCTGCTCAGGAGGCCAGCCAACTAACCATTGGAGTCACTCTGGGATCCTGAGTTTTGGAATGCAGTTCCAGTCCTTCTCACCCAGGCAAAAGGGCTGCAGGGCAGCAGGTCAGCACAGCAGGGCAGCAGTCCATCAGAGTGGCAGTCCTTTAAATAGCACAGCAGCCCTTCTTTCTGGCAGAGTCCACAGGTCCAGAGTGTGTACTGAAGAGCTGGGCCAAAGGGGTCTAATATTTATACCTGGTACACACTTTTAAGTAGAGGAAGCTTCTGGAGGTTTTCCCCACCCTACGTTGTCAGTCATCCCCCTCCTCCCTGTCCTGGCATCAGCTTGTCTGGGGTCACAAAAGACCAGTGAAAAACCCTTTGTGAAAATACACAGGCAGAGCCTTTGTGATGTGCAAGTGTGATAGGTGACAGCTCCTCCCCCTCGTTACTTCAGAGTGGCCCATCCTGCCAACACCTATCTTTTCTTTGTCTCACTGTCTGGGAGCAATATACAAAGACTATCTGCCAGATATACCTAGTCATGTGACCCAAGATCAGATTGTAGGCACCAAATAGTTTAGGACAAAAAAATGCCACTTTTCCAAAAGTCACCAGCATTTTCAAAATTGTGACAAAATATCAGACTTTACCATTAAAGAGGGCTTTCAATTATAATTCTTTAGACTCCAAACTCAAGCTGTCTACCTGTTCCTAATTGGAAGTTCTCAATTATTAAATGTAATAAGGTAACCCAGTGGTATCCTATGGGAGACATAAGCCTTGCAGTAGTGAAAAACAAACTTAGGAGCTGTTCACTATCAGGACATGTAAAAGTTAAAAGTACATGTCCAACTTTTAAAATGTACTGCACCCTGCCCTCGGGGCTATTCAGGACCTAACCTAAGGTTGACTTATATGAATTAAAAAGGAAGGTGTGGGCCTGGCAAAATGATTTTTTGCCAGGTCGAAGTGGCAGTTTAGAACTGCACACACAGGCTCCAATGGAAGGACTGAAGGATGTTTAAAGGGCTACTTAAGTGAGTGGCACAATCTACAAGACCACTAGTAGCATTAAACCTACAGGCCCTGGGTGCATATAGTACCACTTTACTAGGGACTTACAACTAAACTAAATAGGCTAATTGGGTGTAAGCCAACTCAGCAATGTTCTAAGGAGAGAGCACAAGCACTTTAGAACTGGTTAGCAGTAGTAAGGTGTGCAGAGTCCTAAAAGCCAATATAAACAATTATGGCCAAGAACCTTCAGGCTGTTTATATCAACGTTTCTGAAATTAGATTTTTAATATTTTGTTAAAAAAAGAAAGGATTCCGTTATTTTTGATTAATAACTATTATTTAAGAATAGATACATTGCAAAACAAGACAGACATTGGGTCCTATTCACAAATGTATAATTATAAATATATTAATTTATAAGTATAGATTTCCTCATGTGTAAATGCACTCCCACACATAGGAGCAACTTTACTATTTTAGGATGTTCACCATTTTTGAGTGTAAAGTTACTCCAAAGTATAAACTTACATGTCCCCATCACCTCAAACAAGCCAAATTTACAAGTGTAAAGTTCTTAATAGTACCTTTTCACATGTAGGAGGAGGTCCCTTCCACCATGATAGAGCTACCCCTATGGTGGAATATAGGGACATTTACAAAATGTTATTAAACATTAAAAGTTTAATAAAAATATTGTAATGTTAAATATTCCTGCAAATAAATAAAATCACAGCACTATTATCTTAAAAGTGTAATAAAAGCAATTGAAATGTATACTTTTTTATTCAGAGATTTATGAAAAAAATCCCACCCACAGTAAAATATTTATTGCTACTTATGTATTTAAAATTACTGCAAGTTATGCATACATTTAATTTTAATTATTTAATGTCTTTTTCAAAAAATAAAAGTAGCACTTATTCTTTAAATTTAAAATGTTAATATTTTAGCACTACATACACTTATCCTCTAGACATGATTTGCATTTGTTTCGAAACCTCAACAACTATCAGTGTAGAAATGTTAAGCTATAATTTGTATGGATACTAAGGGACCATTCACATTAAACCTGCATATAACAGATGCATGAGGTCATCGTGTGAGTGGCTGAATGTAGATCTAACTAAACATCACAGCAAATCAAATGCCAGTTTTATCACTGACCTTGCTGCAGCATCCATCTCACAGATGGAAAATAAAAGAAAAAAGTGTTATTGAAGCGTTCACTTTGCACTGCAGTAGGAGGTTGAGACAAATGAGGAAAGTTTAAAAAATATGAGTTGGATATAGATGGCTTAAAAAATGATTTTTGTAGGTCATTGTTTAAAGAACTGACATTTATGACTATTTTAAAATTTTCAAGGGGTTTGAAAAAAGTCAACCATTAATATATGTTATCCAACATAATGAGCCAATCATCAAGAGCCCACTGGAGTATAAACCACGAGTTTGAAGTTGCAGGGCTAACTTCCACAGCAGAATAATTACCAGCAAGGCTGGAAAGGCTTTCTCACACTTGACTGTGGTTATAGAGCAACTACCTATGTCATTCTGTTCCAATGTATTTTTCAAATATACACAAAGAGTAGCAACCTATGTCTTCATGACAGTTCTAGAAGGAGATCAGTTAAGGCCAGAAGGAACACTGTTTTTAGGTCACTCCTGTGTTGGCAAGATATATTGGAACTTGTTTTGTAAACAGGATTAACTTACAATTAAGTTAAACTTACATTGTTCTGCCTGATACACATGTTGACTCCCATGGACAGCAGTCTTCTATACATGAGATTGGCTAACTGATAAACATATATGACTATTTACCTTGCCGTATGTTAACATACATTACATACTAAATAAAATATGCTACTTCAGGGTTAAGGAATTTGACACAGTTTTAAAATAAACGTTATAAATCATTCTTCTCTCACTTGAACATAATTTTCCCTAAGGTAATTTGTTCTTCTACACCACCTGTGAAACTTATTGTATTCGTTCCTCCTCACACTTTCTGTCTGCAGCAGTTACAACTAGACTTTCTAATTCTAATTTATGCATGGAGATAAGTACTTAATGTACCCTTGGAATGTTGATAAATATCCTAAACATTACACCTGAGAGGGTGTGCACCATATTTGTGCTGGATTTGCTTGACCAGTCCTTTCACAGGGAGTGTTCACAAGTTCCAAATGAAAGCTCAATAGTGTGTAAGTTCTGCATTTGTCAGTAAGCTATATACTCTTATCACTTGCTAGTTGTTACAGTTTTTTTAATACTGTGCCATGCAACTGTAAATTGCTCCTATTTATTTGACTTGTGCAAACTTTTAGTTACACTATTGTATATATAGCTTAATTCCTCAATGTCACATTACATTAAATGTGCAACATTTTACCATTTCACACAGTACAGAATTTGGCAATATTTGTTGATTTCAGGAGAGTGGTTTGAAGAGAAAATGTGCAAAAAACATACATTTTCTCGTAAACGAGATAAGTTCTCATTGAACTTTCCAGTATCTGATCTAACTTTTTTTTTATATGAGGTATAACTTCATAGAAAAAAGTTATTCTAGATACCCGTAAAATATATTTTGTTTAATGCCAACTAAAATGCTATGTGTTCTTGGGCTTAAATACATACAATCTGAATTGACATGACCACTACAAATCACTAACATCAGGCTGGTTGGAATATGTGACGTGATTAAGCAATACTTCGGACAGCATAAGGCCAGGGCTGTGTTTAAGGTGTTCACTGTGTTTACGTTTTAAGATACGACCCATAGTACTATATGGGACAGGAAATGTATTTGAGCAAAACATTTTCAAAAAGAGAGCTATTGTCCATGAATTGCATTTGCAATTTACATAATCTACGCCAGATCACTCCATACTTTGATTAGACTTAGGACTAAAACCCTTCTCAGCTTCCACTAATAAAGGATCATTAGCATACTTTACCTCTTATGAGAGTGCAGACCCTAACACATTGAAAACTAAACTTCAGAGTACCATTATAGTAAAAGAAAACAAGGTAACTTGATCCAACTTTAAATTCCACCTTGATTTTGTATTTGTGAAATAGTCAAACAATCGCAGGATCCCGAAACAGATAGTCAAAAATTGATTGTCCTGATCTACTGAAAAAACAGGAAAGTCAGCCTCATTTGATTTTGAATTTCTGAAATACAGATAATATAAATATTCACATTTTCCAAATTAAATCTATCTCATCTAGGTCACCCATACCTCTCATCAGTTTTAGATGAGTATGCTAAGAATGATTGCTTGACATCTCAGGATTATTTACAACAATTTACATCTGTGAGTGCCTATGCCTCTCTTGGTAATAATGTTTAAACATGTTGTTTATGCAGGAATATCTTAGAGACACTTAGGGGCATATTTACGTTCCCTGGCGCATCCCTGCATATCAGCAGGGATGCGCCAGGGAAAATGCGTCACGCAAGTTTACCCTTGCGCCACGTCCGATGCGCCGCATTTACAATGCGGCGCATCGTGGCGCAAGGATAAGCAGATGCGTGACGCATCTGCCGGCGGAAGGTTGGCGCAGTGCTGAAGTTGTGTCGCAAGCGCGACGCAACTCCAGCACTGTTCCAACCTTCCCTATCCCTAACATGGTGCGTCAATCCTTACGCCTGCTTGAAGCAGGCGTAAGGATTTGACGCACCAGCGGCTCGAGAAAAGTGACTGCGTGAAATCTTGTAGATTTCACTGCGTCACTCTTCCGAGGCGTTCCTGCGCTCGGAACGCCCCCCCTGCGCCGTTACGCCCACATGAAACCTGACGCAGGTTTCATGTGGCGCAGGGATTTACTACGTGACGCATCTCCCTAGATGCGTCACGTTGTAAATATAGCGCAACGCGGCGCATGGTTTGCGTCGCCGCTGCGACACATGCGTGACGCAACGGCGGCGCAAAAGTGGCGCAAGGGGCTTGTAAATATGCCCCTTAGAGCACTTGACTTTTATTTGCCCTGGCCTTCGCATTGTCAGGAAGCAATATCGTACAATGATTTTCAACCTAGAACAATGTAGGACCACTAAGTCAGCAAGTAAGTTATTGTTTAAAGGGGGAAACATCAGATATATAAATAGGGCCATTAGATTCCAAACTACACTAATGAAATTTTTAATAAGCAATGTTAAAACTTATGTATGCGTTATATATTTAGCTGGTACTAATTGTGCCATTGTTAAAAAAAATGTACTTTGTATCGAACTAGCTCCAGACCCTTGTTTGATTTAACTGTATGCGATTTACAAATCATCTTATTTGTTTGCTGTCTTTACAATTTGGCTAGCATTTATTGGATAATTATATTTTTATTGGATACAATAAAGATCTTTGATTTGGCATGACTTGTCACACACTGAATCATAATATCCAACGCAACATGTGTCTTATGAAATGATGGATAGTCAATTTCTCAATTTGATTTTGCTTTCTGATATTAATGGTTATTTTCTTGATAAATGATGTGTGTACATTCAAGTACATTCATTAACTTAAAAAAGTAAGAGTCAGGAATGGCCGAGTATTCATGGAAAGAAACTTTGAAAACTAATCTAGCTGAAAATAGTGGAATATGTTGCACTTTGAACAATACCGGTGCCGCAGAATATGTTTGAAGAGCTGAGATCACTACTAAAAAATGTGATATGAGAGTAGATGCAGGGCACCTTGGAGAAGGTGCAACAGCTGTTGACTGAGGAAGGGACTGGAAAAAAACTGATTTGGGCTCTGTTGCTTTGTTGACCGAATTGCACTGGATGTTTTGTGGTTCTTAACAACCGAAGAGTTGGAGTGCAGCTATCTCCAAGAGTAGATCCTTCTATCAAGGCAGTGTGGTGTGATGTGTCGGTTAACACACTCCCAAATGTATTGAAGACAGACAGATATTGCTGTAAGAGCTGCTTGAAAAGAACCGATATGAAAGTAGTGCAAATACAATTGCTTTTTATTCATGTCTCCCCAAAACACATAAGCTAACTGGTCGAGTAGACAATTGAGTCTGGAAGGAGGCTTGAATGATGAAAGCGGGCAGTTTATACAAAGCTAACAAATCGTGTACCTTTCAAGAAGCCAGAGAGACATGAGAAACACGAGGGCCAGTTTCTGGCATACAGGGATGTGGTGTGAATACATCTGTGAACACATGGGTCCAAGCCATGGATGAACCATATTTTCTTTTTGTAATTGCTTCTAAGCATAATGTAATCACATGCTACTACAGCCTTTACTTGTGTAGTTAGTGCAAACATTAAATAACATTTTTACTGTTGTTTACATATTGGGATTTGGTGAAAGTGTGTACAAACTGTAGAATTCTAACTATTTTCTCTTGACATGCTATTTTGATCTGTTTTTTTATTGATCTGAAGTATTAATTTGCCTCTTGGTCTTTTGTTTAGGCACCTCTGTTATCCAGGTAACAGCTATTGACGCAGATGATTCTTCATATGGAAACAGTGCCAAGGTTGTCTACAGTATTCTTCAAGGACAGCCATATTTTTCTGTGGACCCAGACACAGGTCAGACATCTTGCTTCCTTGCCTCAATTGTAACTACAACAACAGTTATTTGTTGTTTTTATTCATAACAGCAACAAACATAATGTTGATAGAGTGTTTCTCAAACTGGTTTAAGAACTAAAATATGAACAAATGTAATATGCTTGACTGAAACACAAAGAGATCCCACTAGTAGGGATGAGGTTCAAGATCCTTGGAAGTAGGTTCTTGAACTTCTTCAATATATTTTGTCAAGATGATCATCAATCTGTTTGGCTGAGATGTACTGAGATTTTTTGCCCCATGTGCCCTGGCTGGCTTTCGATTCACATCATGAAAAATACCTCCTGGTCTAGCTTGCGTTATAGTGATACTTCTGCTGCTTTGACAGCTGTCAGCTATTATTTGTGATCCAGTTGTACCTGAATGATGCATATGGGGCAACTGAAGGCAGTTCTTTCTGTCAAGGCGAAAATAACGCTGTCATGGGTTCCCTCTCTGGCACAGCAGACTTCCACAAGACTATATTCCCCAATGTGTAAATGAAGCTCTTTGAAATCTTGCTTTCCTCTGCTATTGCGGAAATAACAAAAAGCAATGCTGGCGATCAGAAAGAAATCTCCATTGGTTCTGTGCTCTCTGCAGAGTGAGGATAAAAAAAAAAACTGACCATAACACTTGTGTTAGAAATGGGGGTCTCTAGTTGGCAGTGGCTTGCACCCTGTCCAAGTCGGGACCCTTCCTTCTAAGGAAGCTACATACCCAAGATAACCCCCTGCTCACCCCCTTGGTAGCTTGGCACGAGCAGTCAGGCTTATCTAGAGGCAATATGTAAAGTATTTGTACATAACACACACAGTAACACAGTGAAAACACTACAAATGGATACCAAACCAATTTAGAAAAATAAACAATCTTTATCTAAAACAATCAAGACCAAAACGACAAAACTTCAACATACATAACTCAAAATATAACTTTTAAAAGGTTTAAACAATTCCGTCCATAGAACTCTATGGATGTGTTCATTTTAGCACAAAGTACCTTTGATGCATCAAAATCCAAGACGAAAAACAGCCGCAAAGAGGAAAGCATCAGAAAACTTAGCAATGCGCCATTTCTTGAGTCCCAGGGGAATGGAGGCGTCAGTTCTGCTGCACATAGGAGAAGTATTGCATCGATTCCTTACTGCGAGAATAAACAATGCGTCGGTTTCTGGAGATGACTCCTTTCGGCAGGGTGATGCGTTGGAAATCTGGACGCATTGATGTCGATGCGGCGGTGGCGAAACAGACAATGCATCGATTCTTTCGACAGCAGACTGGTGATGCGTCGATTCTTTCAGCTACACAGCAGTGCCTGTGTAGGAGTCAGAGCAGGATTCTCGGAGGTCGGAGACACGGTGCTCTGGACTAGGGCTGCAGTGGTTCTTTGGGCAGCGAACAGGCGCTGCATTGTTTTTTCAACCACACAGCTTCAATTCTTGAAGCAGCAGAACCACCTCCAAGGGCACAGAACTGGAATTGGGACCATTTGGCAGGTCAGAACTCCCAGTAGTGGAGATCAGGGAGGCTGCAGATTAAGTTTTGATAGCCCAGAGACTTCCAACAGGAAGCAAGCACACACAAGCCCTTGGAGAAACTTGGAAAAGCAGGATACAAGAAAGCAAAGTTCTGTTCTTTCACTGTCCACAGACAGAAGTAGTCACTGCAGGCCAACCCAGCAAAGCAGCACACAGCAAATGGGAAGTACTCCTTTTGACAGCTCTTCAGCTCTTCTTAATGACAGAGTCCTCAGTCCAGAAGCGTTCTAAAGATGTGGGGTTATAGGTCCAATGCTTATACCACTCTTGGCCTTTGAAGTAGGCATACTTCAAAGGAAAGCCTTTGTTTTCTACAAGATCCTGCCTTGCCCTGCCTTGGCTCCAGACACACTACAGTGGGGCAGAGACAGCACTGTGAAAGGCCAGTCCCAGCCCTATTCAGGTGTCATTGACAGCTCCACCCACCACTGTAGCTCAGGAAGGCCCATCAACCTGGTGATGGGTTATCAGAATATGCAGGGTACACCTCAGCTCCCTTTGTGTGACTGTCTGGAGTGAAAGCACAAACAACCCACCTGTCAGTCTAAACCAGACGTTGATTCCACAAGCATGCAGAGGCACAGGATGGTAAGGCAAGAACATTTCTAAAAGAGGCATTTTCAAACACATAATTTAAAAAGCAACTTCACTAAAAGATGTATTTTTAAATCCTGAGTTCAGGGAACCCAAACTCCAAATCTCAATCTTTTCCCAGTTGAAATTTACATTTGTAAAATGTTACAAGGCAGCTCCAATGATAACCTATGCGAGAGATAGTCCTTAGAATACTATAAAAACAAAAGTGGTAGTATTTCACTATCAGGACATGTAAAACACACCAATATATATCCTACCTTTCCCATTGACTGCACCCTGCTTATGGGGCTACCTTGGGCCTAACTTAGATCTGCCTTACATGTAAGAAAAGGGAAGGTTTGGGCCTGGCAAATGGGTGCACTTGCCAGGTCGAGAAGGCTGTTTAAAACTGCACTTGCAGACACTGCAGTGGCAGGCCTGAGACATGTTTACAGGGCTACTAATGTGGGTGGCACAATCAGTGCTGCAGGCCCACTAGTAGCATTTAGTAGTGGACTTTACTGGGGACTTACAAGTAAATTAAATATGTCAATCATGGCTAACCAAACATAATCACAATTTACACAGGGAGCACTTGCACTTTAGCATTGATCAGCAGTGGTAAACTGCCCAGAGTTCAATTACCAGCAAATACAAAGTCCAGCATACAGTAAAAAATGCAGGAGGTAGCGGCAAAAAGACAGAGGAAACCACACCAATGATACCAGGTCTAACACCTTGCGATGCAGGATGTAAAACAATACTTAGTAAGACCTAGCCACAAACCAGAGTAAATTCTACTTTTTGATTGAGGTATGTATCCCTGCAGAATAAACTGTCATAGTGGAGCTTCATCCGATTAAAGAAGATAATCATTAGAGTTACATCAGTCAAGGTTTTAGAACCAGCTGTGCTGATTCTCAAACCTCACTCAAAAAAAAAACTTTTTGCAGCCATATATGGCAGAGTGAACATATGTCACACCCGAAGATCCTGAGCATCTCTGAGAGGGGTGGGATATGTACTGCTCCACTTCAAGTAATGACCATGTTCGAAGAAACACAACCAAAAGCATGTATGCAAACTACCCTCTACATTTAAAACTTAGGGTGTGAAAAAATTAGGTGTGAGGTAGGAAAACACACTTACAAATCATAAAATAATTGAACTGAATGTGAGAAATGAAACAGCCTCTACAGGGCCAAGAGCCCAGGAATACATGCACTCATAATATCAAATGCCTATGCATCACTCTTACAGGTCACAGAAGAGGTGACTTTGGAGGGGGATTAAAAATAAATTGGCAGTCCGGTTTTCCATTCCTGACATGCTTATAAGCATATAGCTGAAGATAAACTGCTTCATAGCTTGGCCCAGCATACAAACAATGCAAATCATTCAGGTGGCAAGCATCATCTTTGTTCCACTTCTGTTTAGCTCGCTGACCTGGCCAAAGTGTGCTAAAGCAAAAACATTGGCTTGAGCCCCACCCGATCTTAGCTTCCGATTTGTGCATTCCCCATTTATGCATCCCTCCTTCCTCCTACGCACTTGCCTGCTAGGGATCATAGCAGTTGTATCCTCCCAATACCATTGACTGTCTCAATGGAATTCATTTACATCGGAGATGAGGAGACTTTGAATGGCATTAGGGAGCTGGAAAGACTGACTGCTGACTTAGGCCTGATTTAGAGTTGGGTGCCTGGGTTACTCCATCACAAACATGATGGATATACCATCCTCTGTATTACAAGTGCCATTGGATATAATGCACTTGTAATATGGCAGGCGGGATATTGTTCACTTTTGGGATGGAGTAACCCATCCGCCGAACTCTAAATCAGGCCCTTAATCCTTCAAGGGGATCAGAGGTGTCCTGGTTCCTCATCACATTGGAATCCAGGAAACTCCTGAAAGCAAAGTCTCCTAGGGGCAACTAAACTACGCACAAAAACAAAACTGTGTTGTGTCATGTTCTCCTCCTAAGAGACAACAAAAATAGTCCAAGGCATTTCCCTTTTCAAATTCTGTTTACAGAAAGCTTTATTTTAGTGCTATATACAGTTAGTGTGTGTAAGGGTTTGCAATTTTTAATCATTACACAGAAGACAAGGTAAATATCATTGTCAACGATGTCACTAGTGTTCCTACATAAAACAGTACCGTTGACATAAAAATTACATCACTAAAGCTGCAAGCAATTTCTTTTCCCCACATCTGTTTACAGCAGAAATACAAGTTTGTATTTGTACATACCAATTACAGGGACATATAGAGACAGAATGTGTGAAGCAATTATTCATTGATCTCAGATTGTAATGATAGATCAATGGCAAAGCAGAACACACTTTTGTCAATGAGGGACCTGAAACAAATTGTCTGCAATGCCTGAAAGTACGCTTTGAGAAGGATGGACTTTTTTTTTGCAAAATGAAAGACAAAATGCACGTTTGGTTGGTCTGTAGTTGTAACAATTGTGCCCCGACTACGGAAACATAATGACTGAAGTTGTTTAAGATGAAAGTGACTTAATTTCATTAACTTAATTAAGTGACTTAATTCAAAAATATTGCTTTAATAATTTTCTGTCTGCGTAATCTATTAAGTGATAGATTGCTCAATATCCTTCCCAAACACCATTAGTGCTTTTGAATCCCATTTTCCCTAAAATGATCAATGCTTAAATCTGCTTCATGAATGATCCGAGAAATGACATCTATTTTCTCCTTTTAGACAAAGAAATTAAGTGGATTTTATTTGTAATTTAACAGTCCTTCAAGAGTAAAGAAGGAAGTGATTGATTGGGTCAATTGATTCACCTGTAATTAACGACATGATATTGTGTTATAGATGTTCTTCAATCGTGAACATAGGTTTGAGTGACATATATGATTGCATATTTATTTTGTATTTACACTTTTTACTTTTAGTTCGTTAATAAATGCATAAATCATCAACCCTTATGAGTTCACTTTCCACTTGCTAGTGAGTCCTCCAAGAGACGTTTTAAGGCATGGGCAAAGTGGGAATTGTCTAGGACTCCACCCTCCAACAGGCCCCTAGGAAGCTGATCTTTCTTTCTATTTATCTCACTCCTGTCTATATATCTCAATCTCTCTCCTTTTCCCTAGCCTATCTCTACCTCTCACTGTGTCTCCCTCTCTCGCTCTACCAAAGGCCAGTGAAAAGATTTTTGGGGCATTGGGAAAAACATATTTTAGTTGTTCTTGTGTGACCCTACGTGAGAAAGTTTAACCTATAAATCAGTATTGTGTGGCACCATGTGGTCCTAATTTAGCAGAAAAGGGTAATAAAATTCAGTTTCTCCTAGGTAAGCCACATGGGCTTGGACACGAAATATGGCTTGCCTCAGAATCCTAAAGATGGCACTGAGTACTCCTGTTCTTGTAATTCATCAAATTCATATGATCTGATAGATGATTCCTTTCTCCGGGATTCCCAATAAGGCCACCATCTTTTTTCACTGGCCTGTTGCAGCGTGGTAGTCCTGCATGCTCCAGCATGTTGGAGCAGCTTTAACCGGTTGTCATTCTAGCCTTTTAACATTGATTAAATCACCATACATTTTGGAAATGTTGCTTTTGCTTTCCAAGATGGCTGAGCTAGAGTGATTTTTTGAATGATGCTTTCTTATGCCGTGCTCCCTGTTTTAGGCTGGTATTCAGTCATTGACAGGTGAAAGTTTATTAATCTGTTTCTTTTCATACCTTCAGTTCCTACTATAAGTAATTACAGGGTGATCAGTGGCACTCCAAACAGCAGCTAGACTATTTGGAGTTGTTAAGGTTAAAAAATAGATCTATATTCTGAATCTGTGACTGTTTATTAGATTTTTATTTCGGCCACCCAGTTTATTTGTAAGTATTACTTTGTTTCTCCTGATGTACACTATGGTAGAGCAAGTTCATTATGTCACAGTGATCTGTCCAAATTACCTGATAAGACGGTCATTGGCCGCCTCACAAATTCCGTAGGTATAGGCAAATTTATTTCATCTGATTCGTTTCTAATAACCAGAAAAGAGGCATGCTCCTAAGATTAGTGTTGAGCTACAATTGTCTATAGCTTCAGAGATATTAACATTTGAATATACGATCAGACAAGATAAGATTTCATAATATTTTACTACTGATAAACTACAAATAATGTGAGCGTTTGAATCATTTTCTTGGTGTTCATTTCTTATTTTCTATATAATCATATCTAACTATTAAGTTGTGTTTTTTTAAGATTGTCTTCATTGCTTGTAATGAATTCAAAGCTGGTCATTGGTTTGCAGTTTTCTGTCAAAAAATGTCCACTGTTAATGTTCTGAAGGAGCTGGTGTCCATTTTGCCAAGGTCATGTACTTTTGACTCTGGTGGCAGGAGGTCTGGGCACTGTGGTTGGCATGTCCTAAAGGCTGCATCTTGTGGGCTCTGAAAGTAGGGACATTCCACTTGGCAAGAGCCTGTTACATATTGTCCTATGCACAAGGCTGGGTAATGTTTCTGACTGTAAGCTGTGCCCAACAACAAAATAGTATTGGGCTCTGTTCTTGGCTGTGCCTAAAACTCGTGAAAGTAAGCAGACTGGGCACGGGGCTGGCTAGTGGTTATTCCATGAGCTCAGATTAGTTAAAACAAATGTGAGCAGTAGGGGCTCTGCAGCAGGGGAAGAGAATATAGAATCTGGCCAATAAAAATATATATAATGAACATAGCATTATTAATTAAATGTTGTTGTGGTCATCTCTGAATTACCTAGACAGTACCGGTGCTGACAATTAAGTGACAGTGCAGAGCACAGGAAATAATCATCTCAAATTAAGCACTGATGACAGGCTTTCTAAGAGCCCTGTCAAAGCAGGCTGGAATTTCTGCATTACGTAGCGACATTGGGAAACAGTTTTGGTTTCCTATCTTATATCGCCAAATGCGATGCAGTGCGCGCAACGAAATTTGTTTTATTTATTTAAATGTTCACTTACCTGTATTTGGCCTTAATCCGTAGTTTACTACCCCCCACCCTGCCCCTCCCCCACCCCACGTCACCGCCCGACCGGCACTCCTACCACGGGCCGCGCCTGCTTATATATAGCCTTTTATTAAATGGATGTACTCTATCAACATTCCAATTGTTTCTCTTGACATTTCTTTGCAATATTGTGATGGTTTTATTTATGTTACATATTCACCTCAATTAGGATCGTAAAGTGCAACATTGGCATTCATCTGTAGACATTTGCTACCTAGAGAAGAGCTTTAGGCCACTGGGGAATGTGAAGGCAATCTTGGATATGGGGTGAGTAAATAAGCTATGACTTTATCTGTTTAGGAATCATTGCATGGATCAGATGAATCACAAACTCATAAGGAGGCAAGAGACTCATGTAAGTGAGAGGAGAGAATTCCAACCTGCTGAGATGATCAGTTTTCCTCTAAGGGATAAACTTTATGGTAGAAAGCCTAGTGAAGCTCACACCAATTCATACGGAATGTCCTCTTTCTTCTGTCTAGGTGATGAAAATTCCAGTTGTGTTATATAGGATCTTAACAGCCCATCATCAGATTTGAGCAGATCAAGAATTCCATCTATCTCCGACTTTTCCCTACTTATTGTTCATTTTAATTATTGTTTAGAACTCTGCAATGGAAGGAAGCCCACTAATTAGACCAATTATATGTAGTCTGATAACATGCTATATATTTGGCTGCACGTTATTCCTAACTGACATGTTGTGAGATAAATAAGTATGTTTAGTATCTTCTGCCTATTTTCCAATTGTTAATTGAAAGCATGGCAGAGTAGCATAGCTTTGAGCAGCCATTTAAATCATGTCATGTAGCTTTTAACTTCACTGGCTACTGATTTTTATGCTGCAGAAACATATCCCTTGTTAAATAAATACAATCAGGCATTTCATTTCTAAGTTTTCATTGACAAATACAATCAAAACTAAAGTCACAGCATAAGGAGAATCAGCCCAAAGAGAATAATGATGACACCTGATTTCAATTACCAACATGACAAATCATCTGTCTGATTCATTTCAGCGGTACCTGGGTGAGAAGGTATCCGGCCTCTTTTATCCACGTCCAGTTGAAATGGATTTGCTGCTGCGGATAAGCTACAAGTGGGAGAAACCTGTTTCATTAGCCCAATGAGATTGCACCTTGGGTGGATCAGCTCCGAGGTTGGTCCTCCAACGATCTTTTTTGTTCAAATATTTTTTATTATTATAGATAAAAAGGAATACATTAGAATACAGTAGCAATACATAAGAGTCAGAAATAAATATATAATAACAAGGAATAAATAGAGGACTATCTAACAGAGACCTACTGGTATGGGATAAAAAGTTGTCAGAGTTATTATATGAAAGTGTTCCGATAAATGCATGACAGATAACAGATATTGCAAATTCATCAAATATTAAAAATAAAACCTAGGATTATAGTACAAATGGAACATTAACATATATCCCAAGAAAATCATGTATGAAATTGTATTGCTCAGTAAATAGGATGCATCAGCAAGGGGAAGAGGTGAAAAGGTGAAAGAGAAAGAAAGGAAGAAGCAGGGGAGAGGATACAGAAAGGGGACATCCGCTACACTTCTGAAAAATAAATTAAATTAAAAAGAAAGTCAAAAGGGATATTGCGCTACCAACCCCTGAGAGGATAAATTCATGTAGTTACCTAAGGAATGCCATACCTTGATAGCAATTGAGGGCAAATAATGTATCTTTTCAACAAAAGAGTGAGCTCCACAGAGATATGAAACCCATGCCCACCAAGTATGGTAGGAAAGGAGGTGAAAAGATTTCCATTCTGTAAGTATAATTTTGACTGCAATGGATAAGAGCAAATCTAAAAGCTCCAAATCCATACTGTCATGAGGTAGAGAGGGATCCATGGCCCATGGACCCAGCAAAATCATAGGTAAGGGGAGAACGATGGAGGTATTAAAGATCAATGATAAATGTTTTTGAATCGGACCCCAAAAAGATTGTAATAGCGTACAATCAAAGAACATGTGTTGATGGGTGCCAGAAACTGAGTTACAATTCCAACAAAGATCATTCTCTCTTAATTTCAGCTTATGTAAACGAGCTGGAGTCCAATGTAACAAATTCATAGAAACAAATTTAGATTGAATCAGTGAAGGAGCAATTTTATTAGGTAAGGACAATTTCCCTATCAACTGCCAGGTATCCTGTGAAATATATTCAAGGAAGTCATTCCCAAAATGGCGAGACCATTTGGCAGAAGTAACTGTGGACTGTGAGGGTAGAGGAGCAGGCAAGAATTTATAAATTTTTGAGGCGGTATGACCTGAATGTACCCACTTGGAAAGAAGTGAGACAGTAACCGAATCTGTGGAAAGGGGTATCTTGGAGAGTTTGATTTTCAACTTCAAAAAAGTATAAAAATCCATGTTATTAAGATTATATTTTTTGGCTAAGAAGGAAAAGGGAAGAGGATCATGATTAATATCATAAAGATCTTTCACCAATCTGATGCCCTTGCCGGCCCATGAAAGAGCAATGGCGAGATCAGTATCAGTAGCAAGCTTAGGATTAGACCATAAAGGTATCCATCTTGACTTGTGAATAGGTTTCGAGACTTTCCGATCAATGTATTTCAATGCACTAACCGTATCTAATACAATATGTTGAGAGTGTGCCAGCGTACTTTGTGAGGTTGTGAGCAAAGAGAGAGTGGAAAAAGGAGCACACAATTCACGTAAATAAAAATCCATAGAGGTATATGTTGAGGTAATGGTGAAAACCACAAAGCTCCTTGAGCCACTAAGAAAGAGATCTGATATAAATTCCAATTTGGGAGGTTACAACTGCCCAATATAGAGGGTTTCCTAAGATATTTGTAAGCAATTCTAGCTCTCTTATCATTCCATAAGAATCTTGAAGTGATTATGTCATGCTCATGGAAGAAGGAGGACAAAATCTTTATAGGTAGCATAGAAGATAAGAAATTAACGATTGGGGTTATCATCATTTTAAGAGCTTGTAACCTACCCCACCAAGAAATATATTTAGGAGACCAGGAAGACAAAAGATCCTTAACTTTATTTATTGTATGAGATTCATTGTAAGTGACAGTGTCTGTGAGATTTTTGCAGAACCAGATCCCAAGATATTTGATGCGCATAGATTGCCACTTGAAGCCTGAGTTACCCAAGTGAGACGGAAGACAAAAAGAATTTAAAGGACACAAATCTGTTTTTTCTTTGTTAAGAGTATATCCAGAAACAACCGAAAAAGTATGAATAAGATTGGTTATAGAGGGAATCGCTGATTCAATATCTTCTGAGAAAATAAGCACATCGTCAGCGTAAGCAGCCGTTTTAAGTGTGTGCGTTCCAAAACGGAAACCTTTAATGGCCGGGTTCAGATTAATTGAGTGTAGGAGCGGATCAATAAACAAAAGAAAAAGAAGGGGTGAAAGTGGGCATCCTTATCTAGTACCTTGGCGAAGATTAAAAAAGAACGATCTTGAAGCCAAAAAGTTTTCTCGCTCTGCTGAAGGATTTTGACTTTTATTTTTGAGATCTAGTCCCAAGGTAAAACCTCTGACCGGTTCGAACCTGGTTGGTACATACGACACATGCTCCATCGCGTTCAGCTGGAAATCACACCTACGTCCCGGTCTAACATGACCAGTTGATCCGCATTGGTGCCTAGTGCTTTACGTAGCTATTTTTACTTAATCTTCTAAAATTCATATCTACGGTTCCCCTTATTGGATTTTTGTTATTTTGGTGTCATTTTTATAATTAAATTATTCTCTATTTTTATAAATTGGAGTAGGATTTTATTGTGTTGTATTTTTCACTTTTTAACTTTTTAGATACGTTTTAATGCTTTACACATTTTCTTCAGTTAAGCGGGCAGATTTGTGCAAGAGCTACCAATGGTTAAGCTGAGGTTTAAATTACTGAAACCATTAACTGGACCTAACAAGATAGTGCCTTTATTACTAGTGGGGGCCTGAATGAGGTTAGATAGCACTTTGTGGCATTCTTCCCTAAACACCCTGTTATTTGAGCTTAAAATGGCACTCCATCAGAACACAACCTCTTCTACAAACTCCTAAGCAAGAACTGAGGAAGGAAATAATCATCCAGTCAAGGGAAAAGGATCTGCAATCCTTTAAAATCAAGGCACACTGCAAGCTAGTTATGGGAAGCTACACGTCAACTAAGCTAGATCCATATTATGAACTTGCTATTTTATGAGAGATGAAATCCAATTTATATGCCTTCGCTTTGGACTATTTGATGAAGGAGCAGTACCACAACTCTGGCGATACAAAGGCATAATTTGGCTCGCCATTTTTGTGACTATAAAAAAGATTCACTCGCTCATGGTTTATTTTGCTGTGAGGTTTATGTTAATGGTTACGATAAGTTATATTTGGTAATCATTAAATTAGGTGCACCAGTAATGATGGAAACAACATGTACTCTAACTTCAGTTTATTAATGCTCAAAAAAATAGCATAAACCATTACTCCATATAACAATTATGAACAGTAAATTAATTAAAAAAAATAAACACAAATAAGCCCCCACAAAGTACACCGAAATCTATACATTCGGTTAACCCCCCCAGACCGGGCTTGAACTGAATGGGTCATTGGGGGCTATCCTCTTGAGACTAGATGAGAAGAGCAATAGGGTCTCAGTTATATTTTGGGTCTCTAGTTGGCAAAGGTTTGCACCCTGTCCAAGTAGGGACTACAATCCTAGTCAGGGTAATTTAGATACCCAACCTAAATTAACCTGTGCTTCCCCTCTGGTAGCTTGGCATAGAGCAGTCAGGCTTAACTTAAGAGGCAATGTGTAGAGTATTTGTGCAACACTTAAATTACAGTAACACAGTGAAAGCACCAGAAAATGACTCCACATTTATCTGAGTAAATCAAGACTAAAATGATAAGAACCCAATAAGTAGAACTTGAGATATGAATTTTTAAAGAATAAGTCCGATATAGTGCTTAGAAGTCAATAGCGCTTATGGGTTATTAGAGCTCACACGATAGACCAGGGTAAATCCAACATTTCAGGCTGACCATGATGGAGGGGAGGCCGGCTACAAAACCCACACAGGGTCTGCAGAAAAAGTACCTTTGGATGGAGCAAACGTTGGCTTTGAAGACTCATTGCATCGTTTCCGATTCACACAGTTGGATCGATGCATCAAAGTTGAGCCTCACACTCAGGTCCCATGTCGTTTTTTAACCTCTTACGATGCAGGCGCTGCGTTGTCATCGAGCCTCGCAGGGATGTCTTCGGATCAGCGCTGTGTCGAACCTCGCAGTGAAATCATCGGGTCGGTGCTGCATTGGCGGTGAACTTTGCAGTCAAGGCCCGTGTCATCCTCGAGCCACGCAAAGTTGTCACTGCATCAGTTTTTGCAGGAAAACAGCTGCAGAGCCCACTTTCAAGGCCCAGGACTGGATTGGCACCTCTTGGCAGGGCAGGACTCACAGTTGGCAGAGTTCAGCAGCTGAAGCAAATTTGAAGGAAGTCTTTGATGGCTCTGAGACTTCAAGAACAGGGGGCAAGACAGCAAGCCCTTGGAGAAACTTGGGTTTGAGGGTCTAGAGAACAGGTCCAGTCCGTCTCACCCCCAGGCAAGAAGCAGCAGGTGCCATGCCAGCACAGCAAAGCAGGTAGCAAAGTGGCAGTCCCTCCTACAGCACAGCAATCAGCAGTCAGCAGGCCAACACTGCAAAGCAGTTAGCAGAGTGGCAGTCCCTCCTACAGCACAGCAGCTCTTCATCCCGGCCGAATGTCCTTGGTTCAAGCAAAGTTCTGATTTGGTGGTGTCAGTGGTTCAGTACTTATACCCAGTTGTGCCTTTGAAGTGGGGGAGACTTCAAAGAGGCCTTTAAAGATCACAAGGTCCCTACCTTTCCTGCCCTGCCTCCAGACAACCTGGTGATGAGCCATCAGGATGTGAATGTCACACCCTATCTCCCTTTGTGTGTGACTGTCTAGAGGGAATGCACAAAGCCCAGCTGTCACCCAACCCTGGCGGGTGTTCAGAGATAGACAGAGGCACAAAATGGTCAAAGTAAGAAAATGCCATCTTTCGAAAAAGTGCCATTATCAGACTTTCAATTCAAAACTTGAATTCACTACAAGTTGTGATTTTAAATTGTGAGTCCAGAGACACCAAGCTCCAAATCTCTCTCTCTTCTAAATTGGAAATGACACTTAAAAGACTTTTTAAGGCAATCCCAATGTTAACCTATGGGAGAGTTAGGCTGTAGTGAAAAATGAATTTGATAGTTTTTCACTACCAGGACATGTGAAACTCAGATGTACATGTTCTATCTTTTGAATACACTGCGCCCTGCCCATAGGGCTGCCAAGGGCCTACCTTAGGGGTGACTTATATGTAATAAAAGGGAAGGTTTGGGCCTGGCAAGTAGGTTAACTAACAAGGTCAAAATGGCAGTTTAAAACTGCACACACAAGCTCTGCAATGGCAAGTCTGAGGCATGTTTACAGGGCTGCTAAAGTGGGTAGCACAATCAGTGTTGCAGGCCCACTGGTAGCATGTAATTTACAGGCCCTGGGCTCATAATGTGCCTGTTTCTAGGGACCTACAAGTAAATTAAATAAGCCAGTTGTGGATAAGCCAATGTTACCATGTTTTGAGTACAGAGCATATGCACTTTAGCACTGGTTAGCAGTGGTAAAGTGACCAGAATCCTAATGCCAGCAAAAATGAAGTCAGCAAAACAGGTGGTCAGAAGGCAAAAAGTCAGGGGAAACCATGCCAAATATGCCAGGTTTAACAGTTTCCATCTTAGGGTGCTCCAAAACATTGGTCTGTTGAGCTATCTACAGTTTGTGGAGTTTTCTAGGGATTATGACCCCTCAAAGTCATGTCAAAATGCAAACTACAGGGAGATTACAGTAGCAAAGGAAAACATGGGATGATACAGCTCCACAATGTATCAGGGACTTTTGCTTATATGATACAGCTGTGATAATAGGGATGCAGAGAGCCTGATTACTACATTGAAATTGCAGCAGGTTTGACCTGCCGAAATTTAACATAGAATGTAATTTTTATCATATCCATTATTTACCAAGCGTGTCAAATAGCCACAACATTTAATTGCCATCCATACGTAAATAGGCGTTTGCACAGGGAATTGCAGTTTACCAGGAAACTGGTAACCAGACCTGTAGACTGGGAATTTAGGGGCCTATTACGATGGCGGTCGGATGTCCGCCGCCGGGCCGGCGGTGGTGCCCACCGGACCGGCGGTGGGCATCCGACCGCGATCGCAAGCCAGAAATCCGCCGGTCAAATTAGGATGGCGGTGGTGACTGCGGCGGAGGGAAATTCCGACCGCCTCTTTTCCGTCGGTTGCCATCCGAACTCCTGCCTGGCGCACGGAGCAGGACCCGGTTAATGGTGGCGGCGCAGGGCAGGCTCCGCCGGCAGGATTATGATGCCGGTGGTAGCCAGCCTTTCCTCAGCGGTCAGACCGCCATGGAAAGGCATGCGGTGATTGTCTTCCGGGGGCCCGTTGCGGGTCCCCAATGTTTTGTGGGGGGTGTGGGTGCACTGGGGGGGTACCCATGGTCCCTCCCTACATTTCCCTGTACCAGGTGGCAGGCACTGTGCAGTGCCTGCCACGCAGTGCAGGGAAATGCAGGACATGCTCATTTGGACATCGCTGCGGTGCTGCGGGCAGCAGCAACCGCCGCAATGTTAAGGCCCGCGATCCGACCGCCGCGGTCAGATTTCGAGCAAGGAGCATCCTAATGCGACCGGCGGTTATGTCGCGGGCCTTGCGGGCGGTCTTTTCCCGTTACCATGGCGGTCGGGGAGGTTTTCCGACCGCCATCGTAATAGGCCCCTTAGTTAGGTTTAGTTGAGGATTATCACCAAAAACAAACCAGGTACTTCGGTCAACATTCACACTTGATTCTTAGGAAGGGGAGAACCTGCATGGATTTGAAAAAAGGAAAATTTCCAATCCTGGTGGTAAAAATTAACTGTAATGTCATTGAGTCCTCCATTCTTCTGTTTACACAATCAACTTGATACACTCGAAACAGAATTCGACCCATTTATGCAGGGATCCCATATATATTTTCAGCCACAGCAAATGTTTTACCGTGGCATCCTTTTCTTCAAGCTACGAGTCTGCTCTCTGGTATTAAAAGCTTCTTCGAAGGTTGAAAAAGTGTGGCTTTACCCGCTGACTGAATTTTGCCTAAGCTGAAGAGTCTATTAAATGACGTTAGACTATTTGGCCCCATTCCACACCTTGATGATTTTCAGTATTTTCACCCCATTATTTGCATACTTCTTGTTCATTTTTCTCTACTGTGTGACATACTACATATATATATTTCTTAACTGACTTGAATTTGACTCTATAAGTTCTTTTTACTATCTATTGTTTGTGTTTAGCTGTTTTACGCATCCTGCACACAATTTCTGTGACACCCTTGCTGCTTAGGCATAGCTACCAAAAGTGAGCCAAGTTGCTCCTTACTGAAGCCAGTAAACTTATGCAGGTGCAGATTTTCTGGGACTTGTATAAGCTGAGTTATAGGTCACTTCAAAGCTGTGACCTACCCCCAACACCCCCCAGGGCCAGTCATTTGATTTTCTAATAACAGTAACTCAAAGTGCACTCACAGGCCACTCTGATTTATAATAGACACCAAGGGGCTTATTTATGAGAGCCCTGCATCCCTTTTTCACCACGTAAAGTAGTACATGCCTGACAAATGGCCCTCATAAAGATTTATGAAGCTACACAAAGCCACCCTGTGTGGCTTTGAGTGGCCTCATAAATCATGAGTAAGGCGACGCAGCGCAAATAACTGCATCGCCTTACTCTTTACCCAGGAGGCGTATGGGCGTTGCCGTGGGTTTTCCCACACCACACCCATGGAATTTGACGCTGCCTCAAATTTACAAAGTAATGTACACCTGGTGAAGCACCAAATCCTTACGTCTCCTGAGTAGAGGCATAATGAGGAGAAATATGTTTATTTCTCCTCGTTTTTCCCTCTTTCCATGTGTGCTGCATTCTACAGCACACAGAGATTGCAGCACACATAGAAAGAGAAAACGCCTCGTAGGATTGTTTTTTAGCAGAAAGGTTCCCCTTCGTGCACAAATACAATCCTGCATGCAACGGAGGCACCCTTGCTTGGTGCAAGGGTCCCTACATTGGCACTAGGTTGCCAAAACACCTCCAGCGCTGGCAGAAAGGACAGCTCAAATATGGTGCATTCCTGCCCTTTCACTTTGCCATAGGGCAGCGCAACAATGCTGTACTGCCCTACGCCAAAATGCCATAAATGATGCCGTAAGTGACTAGCAAAGAGTAGATTTGGAGGACAAAAAGTAAAAGAAACTTACAAAAACACTATTAAAAGTGTGCTTCCAGTCCTGTCTTGAGTCTGAATTACAAATTGAGACGGTGGAGATTGATCACGTCCATTTCATAATTAAATAAAGCGAATGATGGGTTATAGTCAGACCATAACACGTGGATATGAAGTGGATTGAACGCGTCAAGTGAGGGGTTTTGCTAACCAGGACCAATATATCAGCGATAGAATCGTGAAATTAAGAAAGCTTTTACTAGTGAACGTCTGCTTGAGCGCCGCACAATACCTTGTCTGAAAATCAGAGGCCTGACTGGCAAGGCTTGGCGCTGCTCGGCTTCTGAAAGGGCACACGGATTAATACAGCAAATGCACTCTCTAAACACCAATGATAAAACATTGTACTGTGCCTCTTTGGTAATGAGATTCAGTCGTTTCAGGACTGAAAGGCTTATATCAATACACCTTCCTTTCTGCTTGTTCTGGATTTACATCTGTGCCGCATTTCTCACATAAATCCCTATTTAGATTCTGGTATTAAAATATGTTCTTTTCTTCCCGCCACAGGCATAATCAAAACCGCTTTGACCGACATGAGCCGCGAGAACAGGGAAGAGTACCAAGTGGTCATCCAGGCCAAGGACATGGGCGGCCAGATGGGGGGATTATCCGGCACCACGACCGTGAACATCACGCTGACCGACGTCAACGACAACCCGCCTCGGTTCCCCCAGAGTAAGGCCTGTTTAATAGTCCTGCTGCGTGCCAAGCCTCGTTCGAAGCGTACCTCGGCCAGACGCCATCTGTGGCACTCTTTCAAAAACACCGAGGTGCAGTAATTCACGTTTACAGGCAAAATGCCGAGGAAAAGCATACTCCAGCAACTGTGCTCAAACAATGCCTGGATAATTCGTCTGTATTTAGGGAAAATGCGCGAAATTTGTATTAATCGCAATTATTGATGGTTTGCGTTTTAGCCGTTTGGAAATGGAAGGCAATTTAATTGGCTGGATGTATGCTGTTAAGGCGGCATGATTACAATTTTTCTTTTCGCTATGTAGTTTACAGTTCGTTGAAGGCCTGGCAGGGAAATGTTTAGCTATAATTTAAGGTGGTTTCTATGACAACAGCATGTCTAGATTGACTTCACGATACACTGTTTGCATCTTTTATTCTGGCAACAACAATTTTCAAATACGTTCATCTGTTTATTGTCTGTACACTTGATATACGTTTACACATCTTTCAGTGTATAGATGACTTTCAATGTCATTGTGCAGCACTCGGCGTGCACTCTATAGACACTTTGAAGGCATAGGTATGCCATATCTGAGCACTTGGTGGCTCACTTTCCACACTCAAGTGGCACAGGACTCGTTCTCGGTCTGTAAAAAACACAGCGCATATAGAAGGTTTCCGGCTGGAAACGGCACAGCGAGACAGAATGTTGTTCTGATTTAAAAAGCGAAAGGGTTGTTATCAAGAACATATTATGAGCTGGGTGTCTCTTGTCCGCTTAAAAAAAAATCATTACGGTTTGAAATAAAGGGCGCGCTCTGGCTTTGATTTTCCGTATGTTGTCAGGAGGCTTCTTTTTTTTTATTTATCTGCCATTAAAGAAATGCAATAATACTTGTGCTTGCCAGTGTCTACATCTGCGTTTAAGCCGTTTCTCAGCACTGTACACATGTGTTGTTTACATTGTCCAATGTATTGGTACTCAGTGTGGCAACATTAGAAGGGTGAAGGGCTGTGTTTGGCCTGCAAGGAGTTAGTCTCATGAATTACTAGTAAAATGGTTTGTCAGATGTGGTAAAGGGCCTTACTTGTAGTTTGGTGGAGACGGTTCTCTGTTAAAGCTTGGCAGATATTCTATCCACCTTATTTCCAGTTCCACTAACTATAATGCCCTTGTGATGTGGCGTATGGGTCATCCGCTACGTTTTTGAAGTAGTACCCTGTCTACCAAACTCTAATAGTTTTTTTTTGTTACTCACTGATCCATCTTTTCAGCCACGTGTGTCCATGTCGTAACATGCATGATTTCTTTTCTATTCCCACAAAAAACTGCAGCTGATCTCAGGGCCTGAGTGCATTTGAGGCATGGAAACATGGGTTAGCAAATGTTATTGCTGAATAAATTTCCCTACATCACGAGATCAATTTAGAATAATAAACTTTGAAGCAATAACTATCGAGGGAAATAAGTAAGATGTGTTCTTGGACAGCTAATATACCATGCCTAAATCTGTATAACACACTTGTTCTTACCAATGTTGGCCTTGTTCAAGTTTGTGACAACCATGTCAATAGCAACCGGCAGCGGTAATGCCAGTGTTAATGGGAATCCATGATGGTGGGGTGCTGTACTGTTTTCTCTTGCATCACAGTTAAGGTAAATGTCTTTCTTCAAAGGAGGCGCCTGGTAAACGATATCACATTAGATCTCAAAGCCCCATCTGATATCATCAAACAAATACTCTAAAATGCCTTTCGTTGTTGATTATTATGACTGAAAAAAATATATATTTTTTTACTCTACACTGGATGGCTTCTTTAAAGTCAATAGAAACCTTTCCTTAGCAAGAAGGCATACTGGCACTACTAACTATAGCTTTATTCCAATTCTACTTTAATCGGGAGAAAACACGGTGGGGCATATTCACAAGGACTTATCGGCGATTTATCGGCACTTTAGCGCCGCAAAAGTGGCGATAGATTTATCGCCCCATTCACAAGCAGGTGCAAACTGCAGACATCGCCAGTTTTCCTGCGATAGCTACTGCAAAAAACATCGCCATGGATGAGTGCGACAACTAACGCTAATGATATGCAGAGTAGGCGTTCCCGTGCAAAAACACACAAAAACACCACTTCGCGAGATTCTCAACGACCAGTCAGATCTGCGATGCGAACCAAGAACAGGCGATAAGGCGCGTTAGCAGCAGGGATTTAACACCTGCCTTTTGCTGGTGTTAAGCAGGACGACTACCTGCAGTAAGAAACGGAGCCCAGCCCAGAGCCACATCTGAAGACCAACAGATGCCATGGAGACAATGATCATGCAGCTCGGAGAACCAAGAGGGCCAGAAACACCCATCGCCACCACTCCCAGGCCCCCCCCCCCCGGACCATCACCCCCGGATTACCACCTAGGCAGCGCAGGACAGCGTACGACCCTAAAACGCACCAGCCCCAGAGACTCAATGCCAGAGGAAGCCATTTGCCAACACAGGCTCAAAAGGACAACCATCCTCCGCATCCTGACCCACATTGCCCACAGGCTGACGGTACCAACACAGCGGACAACCAACATCCCCCCGCAGACAAAGCTGCTGGCTGTGCTGCACCTGTTGGCCCCTGGTACCTTCCAATCAACAACTGCCAGAGTCGGAGGAGTCTCACAGCCAGCCCCATCAAACTCCCTCACACATGTCATGGATGCATGTCCACAAAAGCAACAGCGGGCACCTGTATCCGCACCACACAATAGTTCCAATTCGTAGTGTACCTGCGCAACCAACCCTAATGCCAGCCGTGCTAGACGCCTCCGTGCCCCAGACCCAAGATCGTAGTAACCGAAATGTGGGTGCGCCAGGTCATGAAGTCCAGTAGTCAACAGTAGTGTAAAAACAGAACTTCATTACAAATATACAAACAAACACAACGAAAAGCTCAGCCAACGTGTTCCATTCCCAACGGGGAACTTCAACAGGGCAACGTGTCTTCAGAAACCTGTGGGAGAAATGGTGACAATGGTCAAACTTCCGTATAGTCACATGCCTAATCTGGTACAGTGTACTGCACTTGGACAAACCGGAATGCTCACCGGCATGATAAATCATGCATGAGAAGACCGTAACAGAAGTTCACATGGACGTAACCGTCGTAGGAATGAAAAGGAAGGTAACGACCACACGAACTGCTGTTACGGTCACATCATGCAGGACTCATCCTACCTGAAAGCATCACGGTGTGTGTCAGCTCGATACCCCTGCCCCTCACTCCCCCCCACTGCGCAGGAACATCTTGTGACCACGCAAGGGAACTACGCCATAGCTGGGGGCAATTCACAGCACACGTGTACGACTTGTGCCCCCTGCCGACACTGCACACAATCACCGCAACAGCAACCACACGCATGCCATCAATGTGCAGACAAAAGTGGACCACCGTGGCCTGTCCACCAATGTCGTCGCAAACTCCCCAGGCAGTGTGCATGGTCCCCACATGTCCGCAAGTCCACCACCAACCAGCGCTTTGAGGATGGCACCAATGGTAATGCACTGCCAATCAGCAAGTACCAACTGAACACACCACACACCTCAACTCCACAATCCTACAACTCACAACTGTGGGAATGCACACGTCACAAATCCACCACCAAAGTGACTACTGCGTGTGTCTCAGTCTCCGCCATAACCTGTCCATAGGCCTACACACACGTGGCCGACCACCTTCAACGGGCAGATTTACACTGGAGACGAGGTGGCTATGTCCCAAACCAACCCGCGCACATCACGTCATCGCATGCAGGGTTGTGTCTGCCAGGGCTGCGCCCCCCACCCAGCCACGAGGCCGCCGCCGTGACCGGTGGTGCCTGCGCGATCCTGTGCGCCTGCTGCACCCCAGCCCTGGTCCCCAGACCGGTCCGCCGCCCAGCGATGACTGCCCACCCTTGCGCACCCAGGCCTCAATGATCACCTGCCGCCACCGGTGTGTCTCCAAGAGGGCCCTCCACGTGCCGGTGCAACCTCCTCAGCCGGTTGCTGGTTTCCGCGCCACTGGCCCCCAGTGCACCCTGCGGCACCGCACCGTGAAGTCATGTGTTTTCTGACTGCTGCCTGTGCGTACACTGCGGTCCAGCAGGGCACACTGTTCAATTTGAGTCTTGATTCGCTGGACGCCGTATCGAGGCCAACGCATCATCGCAGGCTGCACACCCGCTCAGCTCTTCAGGTGGGCCTAACTCAGTGCAATGCAAGTCATCGCCACGTGGCGGTCGGCCCATGCCGGACGCAGGCCATCGGGTGCCACTAACCCTGTGCAACGCAAATCATCGTCACGTGCCGGTAGGCCCCTGCCAGCCGCAGTGCAGCGGGTGCCATTAACCCTGTGCAACGCAAGTCATCGTCACGTGCCGGTAGGCCCCTGCCAGCCGCAGTGCAGCGGGTGCCACTAACCCTGTGCAATGCAAGTCACAGCCCCGTGCCGGTAGGCCCGTGCCGGACGCAGGCCATTGGGTGCCACTAACTCAGTGCAACGCAAGTCACAGACCCCTCATGACTGAGTTCCATGGATGTGGACGCCATCCTGTCACCTCCGGTATGCCAGTCCAGCGTAGGGGTGTGAACAATGAGCCCGGGGCTCTGGGCGTCCTTCAGTTCTGGGCTGGACAAGGAAGTAACTGATGCTTGTGTCTCTGTTGTAGTGTCTACGCCACATGGACCGCAATCGGCAATGTTGCACCCTGTGACTCAAGTCCCACGACGTGAGCAACATGGACGTAAGGGGGAATCACTGACCCTACATCCATCCATACTTTCATACTTGACTGATCAAAGACATGACACATCTGTGCGATTCTGAATGTTTAATTCACATCCAGTGGAGTGTTGCAGCTGGAGCAGTACAGGGCCATGCAAACCCCACTTCACATTATTGGCCCGAGGAGGGCCAGCCAGAGTCCTTCAGGGAATGACAAGTACATCGGAAGAGGAAGAGTTCAGTCTGCAGTCTGATCGCTGTGTCATTGGTAACCAAACAGAATATGGCAGTCCATGTCAAGGTCCAAGGTGAGTGTCGCAGAGTGTATCGGGGGACAGTGGAAGGTGATGATGCAAAGGGCAGAACCAAGCAGAAACAGGCCATATGGCGGAGCTGAATGCTACTGCCTCCTCCTTACCAGTAAGGTTGATTCACCCGCATCTTCGGCCTCTGATGTCACATGTGCCACACACGTGGGTGGTGGTGGAATGTCGGCCGCACTGTGTGCCACTGACACATCAGGGGCCGGAGGTGTATTGCCTGCCACACTGTGTGCCACTGACACATCAGGGGCTGGAGGTGGATTGCCTGCCGCACTGAGAGGCACTGGCACATCAGGGGGTGGAGATGTGGATGTAGAAGCAGCAGCAGCATTCATCTGCGCCAGGCCTTGAGGCAGCAATGCCATGATGATGTGCTGCAGGGCATGGAAGGTCCCAGCCACATCTCGCTGGTGTGCAGCCGTGGCAGCCATTCTTTCCGCCTCCATCCGCTCCATGCTCTCCATGAGCCCCCGCATCTGTCCCAACTCCCGGCTGACATCGCTGGAGCCACTCTGACTGGACAGTTGTTCTTGTCTCAGTATCATGACTCCAGCGATGTCAGCCATGGATCGTTGGAGAGCATGGAGCGGACTGTGGGTGTCCGTTAGGGACTGTAAGTGGTCCCTGATGGGAATCAGACACCCATGTATGGCATCAAGTTTGGCTGCCATGAGGTCGAACCCCACCTGCACCTGATCAGCCATCTTCTCCTGGACCTCTAACGCACGGCGTTGGAAGGCCATGTGTTGCTCGTGGGGGTCCTGGGACATAGCCGGGGTGGTAGGTGCTTCCTGCTGTGTGGTCTGTGCAGGGGGTGGGGTCTCCTCGATGCAGCTGGGCTGCCCTGCTCCTGGAGGTGGGGTGCCGAAGCTGTCAATGAGGACTTGGAGGGCTTCGGTGTCGATGTTGGGGATGTCTTCATCATCATCAGTGAAGAGTTGTTGGGGCTGCTCTGCAGGAGGTGTTGATGCTCCCTCTACAATGTGAAGGGGAGATGCAGTATTACATTGTGTTCACATGTATGTTGACGCATTGTACAAGTTCACATACAGACTGCACGACAATGTACATTGTGACTGTTTAGGAGGAGCTGCCTATTTGATGCGGGACAGTGGACATTTCGACAACATCACGGATATGTGTTTGCACTTGTACATTGACATCTCACATTTCCCTGCTATGCCAAATGTGATTGGCCAGTTTCTACACACAAGCGGCTCCTGTTGTGTCCTCTGTCCTGTTGTAAACGTGTTGCAGTTTGTACCACATTGTTGTCAATGCTGATGTGCTCTGAATGTCATGTGTGTGTGCTGCATTTTGGGAGAGTCGCCCCTGCAGCTCTGATTTTGCTGCCCCATGTCCCTTTCAGGCGGTGTGCCTTTGACTTCTGTGCCCATACTGTGCTGAGATGTTGCAGACTTGGGTGAATTTGGGTCTTGGTGGGAGTTGGGACTCTGGGGCATGGTTTGTCCACAGATGTGTTGTTGACGTCAGGGGTTGTTTGTGCAGGTGGATGTGTCAAGAGTGTGACCTGCTCCTTTCCGGATGTGGTCCACACTCAGCCACCTCAGTGTGGTGGCGTGCACCATGTCATGATGATCAGACTGCAGCCATGCTAATAGTCATGCAGTGTCACTTGCATTGTCAGTGTGTCTCACGGACCCGCAGCTTTGCTGGGTTCAGCACATGTGCATGGGTTGGTTGTGAAATAAGTGATGTGTGCGCAGGCCTCCTCTGGGCACATAGTCGACGGGGGCCTACATGCTGTTGCTATGTGTGCTGCAGTGTGCCAAGAGGATCAGGGACATGATCCAGAGTCATTGTGGGTGTGCACTGTGCTCCGCTTGATTGTGCATGTGTGCCATTGTGCCCATCTCCCCCGTTCCCCCAGTCCCTGATCTTTACTCACCCTGTTGCTGTTGTGTCAGGTCATGTTGAGCAGTGTCCGGTCCCCCAACTCCTGCCACCGTCTCCCCACTGATGACTGTGGACACCATTTCCTCCATCTCATCCAGCTCCTCCTGTGGCGCTGGACTCCCACCTCCAGTCTGCATTGCTGCCTTCTGGTTGTTGGCGAGTTTCTGCTTGGTCTTGCACTTCACATCATTCCAGCGCCTCTTGACCTCGTCCATTGTCCTCCTCAGCACTCCGACTGCATTCACCTTGTCCAGGATGGACTGCCATGTTCCATTTTTTGTTGCCAATGACACAGTGGAGGTGACGAACAGTTGTTGATGGTGTTCTATCACCTCCGTGATCAGGATCCTGTTTTCCTGCGGACTGAACCGCGTCTTCCTCTTCTTCTTGTCCTTGCCCTTCCCTGTCCCCGAGGTCCGAGGCTGCTCCTCAGGGGGGCTTGTGGGGTTCTGGCTGTTCTCTGTACCTGCTCCGGCTGCCTCCATTGTGCTTCGCTGTAGTTCGGTTTTTGTTTGTGTTTTTTTTTTCCTGCTTTTGTAGTGGTTTTTCCCGCCTGACGTGTGTGAATTGCAGGCCTGGCGCTGCTTTTCGCTGATTGTCTTATTGCGGTTGTGCCCATCGCAACTTTTTTTGCGTTCGGGTTTGGATTTTCATCGCCGTCCCGGTAATTTTATCGCGGACATTTGACGCGTTATCGGGAGACTATCGCATGTTACCGCCGTGTTGAAAATACGACGTTAACCCGGAGTTATTTTCCCGCAATAGACGGCGATATGAAAACTTGCGTTAACCTATTTTGGCGATGTTTATTGCATGTTCTTGTGAATATCCCCCGGTATTCTTAAAAACAAGACACATTGGCTTACTACACACCTCATTTTAAAACACACTAATAACAATGTAAGTGATCAGGGTCAGTCTGTAGCTTGCAAATAAGCTGAGGGGTGATGTAAAGAGAAGTCGTTATACAAAACAACCTACTGGCTAATATATACCTATTTTTTTTGCAAACGTTGCCCCCAAAGAAGTAGTAAGCCCACAAAAATGTAATAGTAAGGCTGTTTTTGTCTACGTTATTGGTCACAAATATACCACTTTAGGATAGCTAAGTATTTAAGGCATCTGCTATGGACAGCCGTGTGTGTCCAAAAATTGCATGGTGTAATGAGGGTAAGAAATCTCAGCTGATAAATACACTTACTACAAAGAGCTTTTTGTATCTAATATCTGGTCGCAGGCATGAATATTAATAATGCATCTTAAAGGAGTAAAGTAAATACCACAGGTTTGAATCCTAGTAAACAAGTTTGAGGATCAGTGCAGTCATCCTTGAAGGTTAGGACATCAACTAGCACTAAAATAGCTCAGTGGGGTATGCACCCTGCAGAAATATGTACATGTAACCTCGATAGCACAAGCTTGAATCCTGGTTGGTTTCAATTCAATCTTTTTTTCTTTTAAGGTTTATGAAATGAGTATTGGTGGATTTAATAGTTATTAATATCTGTTATTAAGTGTCAAAAATGTTTCCACCTAAATTCAGTGGTCTAGCAGTGTTAGTTTTTAATGTAAGTGCACACATGAACCGACTTACCTAGCATAAGCAAAGACTGGAGATAGGTCTGCATAACTTACATATTTACAGAGGTTGGGAACTTAAAAGTTACATTTTTATGTTTATCCTTTGGTCAACTTGGGAAGTGGCATACAAAGTCTATCATGGTTTTCCTAATGGCCATAAAAGTATTTTTAAGGTGTGTTGATGTGCAGCTGGACTTTCTCTCCTTTCAAACCACAGCTGAAGCCTAGGTCACAACCTGGATAAAAGATGTTACTTGGTGCTAGTAAAGAAAAACTTTCCAGTCCTCCATTATCCCTCTGAAGGTTGGAGACAGTTATTCTGTGTGGAATAACACAAACAAAATGTGCAAGAACACTGCTACGTGTGTCCTGGTATTGGCATACTGCCCCCGGAATCAGTCATAATGATTCGCCAGGTCCAGCTCGGAACGTAGTTCCAGCCTTAGAATAACTGCTGCAACCAGAAACATAAAGACACACAGATGATGGACGGAATGCAGAGCAAATCAGACATTCACCCCCGGTCAAAAGATCTGGGTTAAATCCATTGTTCTTTTGCTCACCATGCCACCCCAGTTTGGGCCCAGCCTTATGCAAATCAGTCTTGACCCTGTGCCTCATGGGAACAGTCCAGCCCGAACTGTCAAGCCAGGTCCTCCCTGGACCGTAAACAAGCATCCTGGCACCGGTTTCGGGGCATCACCCCTCATCAGCCAGGCTAGCTTGAATCCAGTGACACAGGGAGCCAGGGACCCACGTCTGGGCATACCCGGCAGAGCCCGGGACCCACGTCTGGCCATACCCGGCGCACTTAGGGCGAGAAAGCAAAAAACACACAGATGATGGACGGAATGCAGAGCAAATCAAACATTCACCCCCAGTCAAGAGATCTGGGTTAAATCCATCGTTCTTTTGCTCACCATGCCACCCCCAGTTTGGATCCAGAATTATGCAAATCAGTCTTGACCCTGTGCCTCATGGGAACACTCCAGCCCGAACTGCCAAGCCAGGTCCTCCAAAAACAAGCATCCTGGGTGCAGGGTCAAGACTGATTTGCATATGCAGGGTTCAAACTGGAATGGCATGGGGAGCAAAAAAATTATGGATTTAGGCCCAGATCTCTGTACTGGTGTGAATGTATAACATTGTTCTGCATTCTGTCCATCAACGGTTCTTTTTGCAACCAGAAATTAGACAGTTTGCAGACCTTGTGAGCATGCTCCTTCTCAGTTTTAGAAGTTCCTAGCCCTCACCTCAGTACCTGATATTTAGTGATCGTACTTGGGTGTGAATTAGTACTCATTTTGAAAAATATCACAAATAATTACATATTGTGCACCTTCCATTTTCCATACTGGCTCCTGTGGTGGTGTTGTATTTCCCATTATGGAAAGAATGATACGTGGGCTAGAGTGTAGTGCTCTTGCGCTCTAGTATAATAGCAGTGTACGGCAGCAGGTCTGTGTCTGCCTGCCTTCTGGTTTCCATGGCACATGTCCTATGCAAAAAACTGTGTATGCTACCTTGTTTGCCACCACATTCCCTCATCTGGACATTTACACAAATGGTAGGCTTAGTAATGGACCACCTCCCAAACAATCAAGACCATCCTTAGGTTGGAATTATTGTGTATGCAGGGCAAGGGCACACCTGAGCGTCCATTGCATGCACGTCATACAAGAATGTGTCAAAAAACTGTAAAAGACCATGCCTGTTAGAAAAGGCCTAATCAATGCAGGTTCCTATTGCCAGTAGCAATTAGGAACAGAGGGGCATATGTACAAGGAGTTAACGCCGCGTTAGCAGCACTTTTCTGCCGCTAATGCAGCGATATTTTTATCGCCCTATTAACAAGCTGTCGCTAACAGCCGTTAGCGACAGATTTCTGGCGATACCGGCCATTTCCAGCATCGCCACCTATGTTAGTGATAACTATCGCTAATGATATGCAAGGTAGGCGTTCCCGTGCAAAAATACACGCTAACCCCACTTCACGATATTTACAATGATCGCCCGGACCCGCGATACGTTAAAAAACACAGCCGCTAAAGCCCGTTAGCGGCTGGGACTTAAGACCAGAAAATAGCTGGTATTAAAAATGGAGATAACACTTGGGGCCTCATGTCAGCAGGTTTTGGTGCTGGACAGCGCTGCAAGCAATGTTGCTGCGCTGCCCTGCGACAAAACTACAGGGCAGGAATGCGCACCATCAATAAGATAGTGTGCATTCCTGGGCCTCACTCATGAAAAGTGTTGCAGCGCTGCGACAAGACAGTGTCGCAACACTTTTCACTACGCCCTTCTTGTGACTCCATGGATGCGCTGTTTTCACTGGACAGCGCTCCATGACGCAAGTAATGACAGATACGTCTGGAATCCTGACGTATCTGTCTGTGCTAATGTCACGCATTGCTGCTGTTGTGTCACAAGCATGACGCAACTCCAGCAATGCATGGGGCCAGCCTATTCCTGTGGCACTGCGTCACCCTTACGCCTGCCATCAGGCAGGCGTAAGGTACTGACACAGTGCCGTCCTACAATAGTAGCAGTGAAATCTCAGGGATTTCACTGTGCCACTCCTATGAGGCCTTGTCGCTTGGGAACGCACACCCTGTGTACATCATACCTGATGGAGGTATGATGTGGCACAGGGCTTCACAAGGTCATGCATATGCCTGCATGCGTCACTTTGCAAATATGGCGCTACGTGGTGCTAGTTTTGCCTGGTCCATTCTTGAGGGGTGCCATGGTGTCGGCGCAGTTGGAGATCCATCGGTGGCGGTTGCGCACTGCGGTGTCATCGTCTGTAAGCGTTAGCGGAGTGGTGGTGCTGAGGGAGTTGACGAGACGTTCTTCGGTGGCCTTGATCCAGCTGCGAGGGGGGGCGATGATGGCAGTGTGTACGGTGGGCATGGTGAAGACGTGATGTATACAATGATGGTCGGTCCAGGAGAGTCCGGTGGTGTGGCTTTAGTTGAAGTTCCCGCTGGCAGAGGAGACATGCTTGACCGTGTGTCCTGCTATGTGGCTTGCTGCGGTGACTAGCTGCTTGAGTCTGATGTTGGTGAGCTTCCCCAGGAGGGGGTGGTGTTCTGGTCACTGGGGTTGTCCAGGTGGAACTTGAGTTCACTGAGTAGGATGTCGTCGGTGGATGGGAGAGGCTGGGGTGCAAGTAGGTCTACAATGGTATCGGAGAATGGGGGGGCCATGGCCCGGGGGGCCGCAGATGTGGGTGCCGCAGAGGATGGGCTTGGGGTTGGTCCGAATCTGGGAGTTGAGGTGCTCCATGGTCATCGTTGGGTCATTAGAGTGCGTGGTCAGTCGGAGTGTGCTTCTGTAGGTGATGGCAATGCTTCCTCCTGGAGGGTCGGAGTGGTCCTTGCGGGTGATTCAGTAGCCGTCAGTGATTGCGATGGCGATGTCCGGTCCGGAGCAGAAGTTGGTCCTGGCAGGCGATGTGGCGTCCAGTGTTGATGGCGAGGAGGGTGCTGGCATCGTAGCGGTGGAGTGTCCGAGAGGAAGGGTCCTTGGTGCTGAGCACGGTCCAGGGGCAGACGGACGCAGACGGGCTTGCCTATGGCTTGCCTTTGGCACGGGAGACGTCCATTACAACGCAGGCATTACATCGTAATGCCTTTACAATGCTACTCCAACCACGCAGGTGCCTTTACATCGCATTCCATTACAACGCATTGTGCGGTCAGTAATGGGGCATTTTTAAGTTTTAGGGTGGTTATGGGTTTCGTGTGTTGGAGATGAAATTTTAAGTGTTCTTTGGGGTCAATTTTTGAAATTCGGGTGTGTTTTGGGGTCAATTATGAAAATTCGGGTGTGTTTTGGGGTCAATTATGAAAATTCAGGTGTGTTTTGGGGTCAATTATGAAATTTGGGGTGTGAATTTGCGTCGAATATGAAATTTGGGGTGTGCATTTGGGGCAAATATGATTTTTAGGGTGTGTTTTGGGGGCTCACAGATGAATTTTAGGGTCCACGATTTGCTTTGGGGTGCAATGGTTAGTTTTAGGGTTGCACTCACTGAAGTGGGAATAGTAATTTTTACATCTCCGCTATGCAACACCTTCCCTACTGTTGCAATATGCCTAGTATTAGTATGCATTGTAATGGAATGCGATGTAATGGTATGCGTTGTAACTTCATATATACCTTTGGCACACCAGTGGTACTCCCGCAGGCGCATGGCCGCACAGCGGCCGCCATTGAGAAGTGCTGCGGGGGGGACTGGACAGCTGGGAGGTGGGAAAGGCCGGAAAGAACTCTGGATGGGGCGTGGACACGGGGGTGTATGTGTGAGCGGGTGTTGTAAATATTTAAATGAGGGAAATCTTACCTCGATGCCGGTTTGCGTTTCTTCGTTGCTCCTGGTGTCCTGAGTCTGCTTCCAGGAACTGTAAGTAGGCAGCCAGGCTCCATCCCCTGAGCCAATCACAACGCTGCGATGCGGCATTGGGATTGGTCATTGGTGCCGGGACAAGGCATGCAGCCAGGGGCTGAAGGGGTGGGCATGTTCTCCATGCAGGCTGTAATGCAGCCTGCATTGCGAACAGGGAAGTGCGCATGACTGCTTTGGGCGGCCTGAGCAGGCCGACCAAACAGTCATTGCTCACTTGAGTGGGCATGCCAATCTGCCCCTGCCCTGCTCCATGAGTGGAGGAGCCCTAACCAAAGGAAACATAGCACGATTACATCAGGAAGTTATCATCATGTGATGATTTTTCCTCTTCTTGCACTGCTTGAAAGCAGTGGGGCGACGCTCTTCTGCCATAGTGGATGAGCCGCCACTGGGGGTGCGTCATCTACAGGGCTAGGCCTGGGCGACTCGACCCACGGGCCTCCTCCGCTACGCGTCCCACCTTCTCCTTACCTGGACATTGACACCGTGGCGCAATCCGCTGCACTCTCTCCAAATCTGTGACTCAGCCAGCAGGAGCCTCAGCCAGGTGGAATTTCACAAGCCTTGGTACAGCAGTCGCCGCCAAGTCACCTGGTGAACCTCCCGATGCAGTTGATGCAGCAGGGCCCCCTTAGGCGTGAAGTTGCAGCGCTACCGCCACACAAGTTCGGCGCAGCTCATGGGCCTCACCCTCCACAGCGTCCGGCCAGCCCAACATCATCCAGCCTGTGATGCAGAGGGCACTGCCCACCGTTGGTAATCCCCTCCATGCACCCCGGTGTAGTGGTAGATCGTAGTATGCGATGCAGACCTCCCTATGTTGGTGCGCAGGAGCGCCTCTACTATTCACAGCTCCAAAGGGCGCAAGGCGGTCTTCTCACACAGGTCAGCAACGTGTCTCCATGCGACCTGCCAGAGTTCACCACCAGGTACGGGCGATCGTCGCGCCTCAATGTCTACAGCCACGGCTCATCGACTCCACAGCTCCTCCGCATCCCACTCCCGGCTCCAGACGCAGGTCCAGCGAGGAATCCAGGCTCCAGACGCAGGTCCAGCGAGGCATCCAGGCTCCAGACGCAGGTCCAGCGAGACATCCAGGCTCCAGACGCAGGTCCAGCGAGGTATCCAGGCTCCAGACGCAGGTTCAGCGAGGCATCTAGGCTCTCATCATGGTCATCCTGGATGTTGGGTGGCTTGAGGGGGTAGTTGCTGTGTGCTGCACTTGGCCCTGGCTGCTCCATTCTTCATTTTGTAGGATTTTTTGCCTATTTTCTATTGGAGGTCGACTGATAGGCTATTTTTTGCATTAGAGGCAAAAAAAACTCACGTTGGGCAGACTAACGTGAGTTTTTTTGCCGCTAATGGGCCTTTCGTTGGTTTTCGCCCGCTAACGCCGGAATTCCTATCACCACCGTGCTAATGTTAGCGGCAGTTTTCACCGCCGATCCCTGAAACTATTGTCATGTAGCGACGGCTTGTAAATACGCAGCTAACATGGCGATAGTTTTCCGCTGTACACAGCGATAAAAAAACTGCCGCTAACTAGCGTTAGCAATAGTTATCACCACCCCTTATTCATATGCCCCACAGTTTTCAATGATTACCATCGCCACCTGTGGAGAGGCATTGGTTTCTGTTTTCCAGCATGAATCAAGCACAAAGAACATAGGGCCATATTGGCAACAAAATGCGATAAATATCGCAGAGCGCGCTTAGCGCAAAATATTTTATCGCCAGCTATCGCTGGAATATATCGCCACGCTAACGCTGTATTAGCAACAATTAGCGCTATGGCGATGATTATTCCAGCGATAGCGGCAAAATGCGAGAATATCGCTGGAAAACCAGCGATATTCTCGCGTTAACGCTAAGGTGGATTCAGCATTAGAATCCACCTCCTATACTACAAACAGGTAAGTCATCCTCACTAGCAGGTGTTAAAATCTAGCGATAAACGCGCTTAGCACGAATTATTATATCGCTTCGCCTGCCTTGCTAATAGGGGTAGTGGGATTAGCGACTGTTTTCAGTCGCTTTAGTAGGGAACGCCTTCCTTGCATGTCATTAGCGATAATTATCGCTGACATGCAAGGCGATGGAAACGCGGCCTCTAACGCCTGAAAGCTGTCGCTAACGCCTGTTAGCGACAGCTTGCTAATAGGGCGATAAAGCCCTTGAGTGCCGCTAAAGCGGCAATATGCCCCATAGTCTATGCTAGTCCATACCGCACATGCTAGAGGTATGTACCGTAACAGAGAACCAGAAAAGTTTCAGGAAGCAAACAGTGTACAATTCATCTAAAGCGTGAGGACATCTACCCTCTATTGTTGGCAGTATAATGATTGTATTAGAAGTACAATGGAATAAACATGGGTTAATTATCCAGAAATGCCACAATTTTGAAGACCTTACATTTTTAGAAATGCTTTTCAAGTGTGAGACATGTTGCTTAGCTGTGACACAAATGAAAATACTTGTGCCCAGATTCATAATCTCACATCTGTGAGAAGAAGCTTAATCTGCATTAGGTTCCTGTTATACCTGTCATTTTTGGAGCAGTATTCCCCCAAATATTTTGCCAACACCCCTCCTGTTGCTTAATTCGTTTTTGGGAAGGGTTGGCATACCCTCACATGCATCAATATGTGTGGAGGCGTCTAACAAAAATAGTAAGCCATCCTAAAATGGTCATGAAATTATGTAGAAATGTTTATACAAATCAGTATACGATTTCTGGCGTACAATAATCAACTTCATAAGGTCTCTGACGAAAAATCCAAAAATATAAACAAACAAGACAACAATGTTTTAATTAGGCCCTAATAGTCCTTTTTTAGTAAAATGACAAACCTCTTGTAGAAGACAGCATTCTTGGCATTTAATTTGAGCGCCATTTTGAAGAGTCGGTCTACCCTTGCATGCAACTATATGTGTGGGAACAACTCACAACAATAGTGCACCATCTTAAAATTGTCATTAATTCATATAGAAACAAATATACAAAAGGTCACACAGTTGTTAGCCTTATATTAATCGAAATCAATAAATGGGATATCCCAGCAATAAACCACCTGATTTATATATGTTTGACACCATAGAAAGAAAGCCTGACAGGCAATTTATACACGAGTGGGCTGAATGTTCCCAAATAAGAGCGGTCTCATGAGTCAACGTAATACAAAACATTCAAGATATTATCGAAATAGTCCTGAAAGGAAAAAGCTTGTTCTTTATGGTCAATCCTTTGTGGTAGACTATCTTGGGTTTAGTAGACACAAATCCTAGTAGCATTACTAATTCTTTAAGTATATGCCAGTTTTTCCAGAAAATGTTGAAGATTTGGCCACTTTGTGCATTGCATTGAGCTATACACATTTTATGTGATCACTTTGTCTAAGGTGCATACAGATAACTCAGAATTTCTCCGAATTAGTGTATATGCTACTAGTCAGCACAGCTCAGAAACACTGAGCAGTGGTTGCCTTTCTCTCTGTCCAATCTGTGTTGCCTGCAGCATTAACTAACTCAGAAACATTCTGAGTTAAATTTATATGCAATAAAAAGTGCAAAAACATAAAAACAGATGCACAGCTGTGCCTATCACGAACACACCTGTTCTTATTATGCCCCAAAGCATGGAAACACATAGCAATAATAGTTTTTTTGTGTCTTCATGTTGCGCTATCTACATTTTATATATTATCTAGCAGATTTTCTAAGTTTATGTAGGGGCTGTAGGTAGCACAGTTTGGAAAAGAAAATCATGAAATCATCTGCCTCTGTGCAGTGTTCAGAACAGGATTAGGATATGAAACCTAGAAATTAGCTTTGTAAATTCAGATATGCACAAAAACAAGTTTTATGTGCCAGTCTGTGCAAGGGTAGGTCTGAAAAACGGCATCGTGAAACAGGCCTATAAATTAGTGCACAGTTCTGAAACATTTCGCTACGAATGAGCAATAAGTAATAATGGGGCTTTTTCTTTTAATTTTTATGTACATTAAAAACAATTTTTTTTATCATCTGCATCTCACATTTGAGCATACTCAAAATTTACCTACTTAATAATCATTATTTCATCAATGCCAGCTCTAATTTGGAGAGCTAAAATATCCAGGGCCGGATTTACCAAATTGGGTGAGAGGGGAGCAGCACAGACCACATAAGCATTTTTGTGTGAAAAAGACAGCTTTATTGAAACAGGTGCACATTATATCACGAACACTTGGCCTTTGCGGATCAAAACTAAAACCTCGCTATACAACATGTTACCTACCACCACTAACCCCCACCCTTAAACTTCCCACCCCCTTACATATTAATTCTACACATATCTAAGTCCTACCATGCTGCAGTTTGTAAAATGACCTTCAAATCCCCTTACCACTTAACCTGCATCTAATAACATCTAAGTACCTTAATTTTCTACAACATAACTTTAATGTCCTGCCTTAACCTTGTGTGTCCTTAGTGACACCTCCCCATTTGACCTAATTCGCTACATGACGACAACAATAACTTCTCAAAAATCGAGGCAAATTGTTTGCCAGCCACATTTCAACTGTCTCAGCGACAACAATTAACAGAAACCCATCCCTTGTGCACCTGTACCAACAAACCAACCCCAGGCAGGAAAAGAAACCATAGAAACCCAACTAAGATTTGGGAGGGAAGGGGAGAAACATCCTCCTCCCTGGCCTAGCCCATCGGCCTCCCTCTCACCCCACTGCTTAAGAATTCCTGCCACGCTTGGGTGTATGAACGCCTTGTGGGCTCTGCCACCAGCTGGAACATCCTTCATCTCCTACGGTCTACAGTCCCGCCGGCATTGGCGTCTTGGCCCCATCCGCCTACATGGCCAGCCCATTGAACCTCTGACACAAAGCGTCCTATTGTCATTGTCCACTCCATGTACGTTTCACCCTGAACAAAATATAATTCCTCTAACAGCTCAAAACAAAACTCGCAACAACTTTAGTATCTGTGCATCTCTGGCTGACTGTCTATTAATAATGTGTACCACTGCTCTGTTGTTCGCCCTGAACTAAACTTTCTGGTGCTCCAATTCTTCCCCCACAGCCTCAAGGCCACTACCAGTGGAAAGAACTTGAGGAACGCAATGCTCCGCCCTTTTTGTTTCCAATGGTCAGGTCACCTACCCTGCCAGTACAAGCCAAAGCCTATGGTGCCTGCAGCATCGGAATAGATTTGCACATCCCATTTGCACTCCTGGGGGGCTGCTATCGGGACACCATTGAAGTCTTCCAAAAAACCGTCGCCACATGCGCAAATCCTCCCTCGTACCTGGTGACAGTCGCACATGATGATGGGGTAGAGACAGTCCTGACAGAGACAAACCCAGTCACCTACAAAAGGTCCAGTCTGCCCCAACCACCCTGCATGCAAAGTTCAAATGGCCCAATAGCACCTGTACCTCACAAACTGTCACTTTCTCTTTAGCCAGCATGGCGTCCAGCAAAATGTGAATGGCCACTTTTTTGTCCAAAGGTAAGCGTGCCTCCACAGCCACCAAATCAAATTTGATGCCCTGAAATGACAGGACTTTACTAGGCACCATGGATTTTTCAGGCGCCAATGGCACCCCGATGTCTCCCATGAGCTCCTGGAACCTTACCAACTGCTGCTGGCAGTCTGCAGAGCCGGGTCGACCTACAACAAAGAAATCATCTAGGTAATATGTAACTGATGTGTGCCTCGTGCATTTTGTGCCATTGTAAGAATGAGCTAAAATGTTCAAACAGTACGCATGAGATCGAACACCCCAAAGGCAGAGCCTTTTCCACATACCAAAGGCCTTCAAATTGTATGCCCAACAACTGGAAATCCTCCGGGTTTACCGGCAACAGCCTAAAAGTCGATTTGATATTGCTCTTGGCCATGTCTTTCCCCCATCCAGTCTGCTCCATCAGGACCATTGCAATGTTCACAGAGAAATAAAAATCTGATGCAGCCCCCTATGCTATGAAATTGTTCACTGAGTTCCCCTCTGGCCATTATAGATGTTGTATCAGTCAAAACTAGCCTTTCTCTTTTTTGAGCACCACTCTAATGGGTGACACGATCACAAAGTCATAAAACAGTCCCGCCATCCTTCCTTTCTTGGCTCACCGTTGCTGTTTGGGGCCTTCATATCCCAATCTGAACCCCCAACAAAAACCTTCTCCTAGCAAATAAGCACCTTCTGTGTTATCGTATTGTGGCAGCCAGAAATCATATCTGCAGAGGTTAATTGGCATACAAGCCCTTTCCCACAGCCCCGTAATTGCCCCTTTCTCCCCGCCGGGAATTTCCGGGTTGAGCATTGAGTTCTGCACCATGTTGTTTTGACCAGTGCCATCCAGGCTGGTCGCTCCATAGCATTGCACAAGAGGATGCCACCCAGAACATTTGGAGCATTTATACCTAAATTTACAGTACTCCCTGGCGGATAGCTCTTGTAGTCCAAGCATGCCCTGAGAACTCTGCCCTGCACTTTACAAGCAGTCCCCACCGCTCCATGAGTGGGGTGTCCCTGAAAAGGGTGGTAAACTATCAGGAGACCGCTCGCCGTAATGATGGTCTTCCCAAATTTCACAGGGCCCATAGTGTGCTGCAAAAGGTCAGAGTCAATTTCACCCCACTTAGCTTCCGAGTCAAGGGCCAGATGAGCCCTGAACTCGTCATTGTATTGGGCCCAGGCGTAGCCCCCGTAGGTGATCTGCAAATTCCTTATTACGTCCATGTATTTAAAGTTTGCTACGCTCTTCTATGGAAACTTCTCGCAATACACACTTGCGAAAAGTAAAAAGGCAGCAGTCCAGGATCAATTGTCATCTGCACTTTTGGCCCTTTCATCAATTCATATTCCTCCTCCTTGGAGCCCTCTTTCGCCCGAAGCTCCCACCCTTGCCTTTGCCACCTCCTAATTCCTTTCAGGGCCTGAGTAAGAATGCCACGTGGGCCATGGGGAGAAACCTTATTTTGAGTGCCAGGGCCCTCTCCTATCAGTGAGGCAGAGGGCCGAAGGATGTCTTGCATGCCGCTCCGGACAGATTTAGTTTTTTCTGCCCCCGGGGCCCTAGGACCTACACCTATGTGGGCAACGCTTCCTGTGTCTTGTGACCCCTCCCTGACTACCACTGTAGCCGTGCTCATGGCTACAGTGGCTCACCGATGTGTACTTGAGGGCGCAGTTCACTCACCGAAGGCCGCTTCCCCTAAAGCTGCCCCAAACTGTAGCAGGGGGTTTCTCCCCACGCCCGCTGTAGAGCACGTCCCTCTCTGGCGCCCGGGGGGTGCCCACAGAACCGCAGAGCAGCCCCTTTGCCTCTCCTGATGTCCCCTGATACCGGTCTTGGTCCAGCGTGGCAGGAAACACACCAGTACCACTACTGCGACCCGCTCAGATGCCTGTCGGTTCAGGCGCTTCACAGGCCTCGCTTCAGGGGCCAAGAGGTCCATTTTGCTGGTTTCTTGGAGAAGCCGAAGTGCCTCCACTACACTCCCATCTGCCCTTATGCCAACGAAGAAGCTTTTTGCCAGTGCCATCAGTCGCCATGTCACCTGGTCCTAAAAGAATGGGTGAAACCTAAAACGACTGCCATTTTTTACCCTGGGGCTACCAGTTAGGTGGTAGCCCAAAAATAACCCAACAGTCGTCTGCACTGTTCCACTCCACCAATAATCCCGGGGGGGCACCTCCCAAGGTCGGCTGCTCCCCCCAAAACCCATCATCGCGCAATGCGGCACAGCAGCCAAAAATGCTGCGCTGCGTTGCGTTAGAAGGAGAGAGCAGGAGAGCGCCATATCTACAGTGATATGACTCACTCCTCCCAGCTCCCTAGTGCCGGCGCAGAATTGTGCTGCAGAGCGCCACACATGCACACACCTTTGTGCCATAGTGTAAGGGTGTGCGAATGAGTCTAGCATAGGTCTTGTACTGGAAGGGTAGTCTTCCAGTACAAAATACTATGCCTAGACTACATTTAAAACTTTGACTACATTTTATTTGTGCTCTACAGTACAGCACAAATGCCAAGTCAGAAAAAAAATGAAAACATTTCTGCTTATAACCTCTGATTTCAAACGGCATTTTCTTTAACGCAAAACCCTGTCTCAAATTTTGGTAAATAGGGTTTTACATCAACAACCATGGTTGGTTGCATGGTAACGCCCATGTACCACTCATGGATCGCCCCCCTTGGCGCTAGGTAATACAAACCAGCGCAAGACACTGCTTTGCGTTACTTTTAGGCAACATTCCAGTGCGAAACGAGTTTTTACGCTGGAAAGTAAATATAAAAAACCCAGCACAAAATGTTAGTAAATCAACTCCTGAGTCGCATAAGTCTTTAACCCTCTGATCTCCCTCTCCAAAACTTGTTTCCTTGAAATGGCCCTGGATCTGATCTAACACATCGGGCCAGATTCATAACACTCTGTTCCAGTGCAATGCTACCAAAAGCATCGCAAATTGGTGCAAAGTGCTGACTTTGAATTTACTTAAGTTTTGTGCCATGGCAAAGTAGCCAGAAAGTAATGCAAAATAATACCATGCGTTGCTTTGCGCTACTTTGCATCAAGGGGGCCTCCCTTTGTAAGTAAATCTGGTCCATACCTATGGAAATCAGAGCTGCAAATTCCATGATCGCTCAGGTCACTTGCGTACCTGCAGATCTGCACAGCTGTAAGAACAGAATGAACTGTAAAACGGGTGGCACCAACCACATAAGAATCTTGCTGCCTTTTTATCAGCAGAAAGGATAAAGAAAATATAACTTACCTGATGTAACCCTGTCTAGCACAAAAAAAACTGAAGTAGAGCACCCATCTCTTTAACCTCTCCACTGATCTACATCCTAAAATCAGACTCGTTTCATAACCACAAGAATCTATTAGAGGTAAAAAGCTGGATTTAAACTCATAAATCTTTGCAACAAAAAGCAGTGCATTCAAATAGAACACACAGCGATGTTCTATGGAAGCTGTTTTGCTCATTACCACCATGTTGAAAGTTAAGATAACTCAGAGAGAGTGTTCCTCTATAGGCGCCATATATTATGGAATGAAACAATCCTTAACAGTTCGTGTGTAGTCATCGTTAGTAAAGACCTCCTGACTTTTTCAAGTAACCCAAATTAATGCCACTTTGGCAGTTTTTTTTCAAATTTTACTTACGTTCTTTTAGTGCCTTGAGTCAGCTGAGTACATAGAATAGATGTTACACATCATATAAGTACAGTAAAAGAAAGCAATGCGTATTAAAATACCTACAAAAGAGGCAGCACAGGGTGGTCAGAATATCAGCATACAGATGGAAGAGAAGAAACACATTAGTGGTAAAAACACAATATTGAAAGAAAGGAGACACATTTGTGAAGAAGGTAAGGACATTTGCTGATGTTAAGTGACATCAAAGATTTGAACAGACACCTTGTGCGAAAACAAGAGACATCCTCATGGACAAAACTTTTCTGTACCAGGCTTCAGTATCTTCTGTTGTTACTATCAGTAACTCATACTCTCCCTTTCAGAAAATGACCCAGTAATCAAGACCAACTTCAACAGCTGCATGACCGCTGTGCATGTGGATGAGGTCCAGCTGCCTCAAGCGCAAGATGGACAATACTGAAATGGTGATTTTCTGAAGTGAAACCTCTCTGTGGGGCTCTACCTGGTGGTGGGCTGATCTCAGACCCGCCCCCACCCCTTCTACACACACTAGAAAACTGGGACTGATCCTGGATGAAAAACTTGACGTGACAGCGCAGGTAAACACAGTTACCTCCACCTGCTTTCACCTGCTGAAGATGCTGCAAAAAATCTTCAAGTGACTACCGGGAAATGCACTCTTTTCAGCAATACGATTGCAACTAAATGCAATGAAATAGCAACAAATAACAACTGTCTCCTTTACTAAAGAACCAACAGAAATCAGTCATTCAAAGTGACACAAACACATATTCAAATGAAATCTCGTCCTGCAGATAGTCACTCTGATCAGTGCAGCTTTCCTCTGCGCAAAATGTCTGCCACACTAATTATACCTCACTTTCACACAAACATAAACGTCCCTATCTCGATTGAGCTGTCAATGATGTCTTACGATGAACCCCACAAAACCTCAGCTGACAATTACAATACAGTGTCTTCTGCACTTTTTAATATCATCCTGGGTTCTTAGGCCACGTCGGACCCGAAAGCAACTTCTCCACAATAAGCACTACACTCACCTAAAACATTAGCATACCATACCACACGATCTCCACAAAATGCCACACAATTGCCACACTATTGATACTCACTCCTCCAATGTTACAACTCGCTCTCGAACCACTGGAACATCACCAACACCAATTCTCCGAGTCGTAACATGGGCACTAGGGACTGAGATTAGATCTGGTCTAATTTAAAGTAACAGTTTTCTAACCCATTTACTTCAGGTACTAACCATCCTCTTCTACCTTCTGAGAATTCTCTTGGCCGTTCCTTCCAATGCAACCCTGGTCAATAAACCTTTGTAGTAACCTGAGAGGAAAAGGGGTTAACAACAATTCAAGTCTTAAAATACATTGTGATAATTAAGACCACACAATAAAAGTCTAAGTCAGTGACTTGGAGTCAAAAGGTTTATTACAAACTCATAGCCAGACTAATATAAATCAATCTCAAGAACAAAATGTAAAAGTATAAAACTATCAAAGGAAGATCAAAGAGACGTACAGTATTGGCCCTTAACATCAAAGAGCATATAAGAATTTTAGTGGCAGCGATACAAAAAATAATTAAAAGGTTTTGATGACTAGGCAAATGGTTTTGATCCTTCTCTCCATACATGTAAAAGATTTTCAGCATCTACTAAACCCTACACTAAACTATGGATTGTGGAAACCCTAATGAATCAAGGAAGCAAGACAAATGTTAGCATCAGAACCTCTGTAGAAGTTCTATAGGTAAGGAGTCATGTATAGCATGAAGCCACACAATCAGAGAGGACACGAGAGGTCTGTACCTCTCTAAGACTAAAGGAAATCTGAGCAGCCCCAAGGTGGGTTCACTAATTAAAATGCACAAAGAACATTCGAGAAATATGACCTCATACATATCACAGTACTTTTCCAGTTCCCAAGAAAGAACTTGGCACCTAGAACACGACTCCCATATTCCAGTTTTCTCCTCCAAAGCGTCCTTGGATTCCTCCCTTCGTCTGATAGTTCCAACTGGTAACACTCCCGTTGTTCTTCATTAAGATCATTTGACCTTGCCAGTTCTTCCTCGCTTCACTATCTCTGAAATGCAATCTGGTTTTCACTAACTAATGAATGCCTTTGGTCTGCACCTGCAGAGGAGAAAAACATGCAGAAAAGCAACTTTCACATTACTATTGAATGTATCAACTGTTAGCTTAAGTCCCACAATCACGCTAACTTAACAGTTTTTGTTAAATGCATATCAGTTCAGCCTACATATAATCCAATAAATGAAATCTTTAATAAAGGTATCAGCTGTATTACACTGTCCTCTTGTATGCAGCATAATAAACTAATACATGTAATTATTAACCAAAAAATGACAACTGGTCACAATTTATAAAGAAAGCATTGAACACACATGATTAATTTTCATTAATCCCTGGTGAATGCACTGCAGTAAATGCATTTTAGTGCACCACCTTACAATCTAAACCTATAAAAGATTAATATCATCAATCCAGATGTCTCTGAAAAGGAAAAACATTAATATGCACACACATATATGTCAAAACACACAATAGATGCACTTTCTATAGCTTTGGGGCACCTTATCTCATTGGTATTATTACATCACACGAGTAGATAAGACCAAATGTAAATATTTATATGGCCTAGCCAAACGTAAATAGGATAGAGCCAATATTATGCTACTCCACTTTCCAACAAGCATTCAACAATCATTTCTTATCGGTAGGCACTTCTGTAGTTTTTATAATGGGTAATAGCGTCAGCCTTTCAGTAGCCCCACCTACTGGACACAGGGAGTTACTGCTTATTTATATATTACAAATTAAAAGGTTTGGCAGGACACTTAAAATTGAATGACACTTTTAAATCCCTAAAAAGATGTTAGAATGAGGACATTTATGTATGTGAACATGATGAAACTTCTCACTTTTGAACATGTGTGTGCATGCGTTATGCGCTGTAAGGCCTGCGATAGTGTAACGTGTAATGTATGCCCATGCTTCCTTCAAATTACAATGTTTCGGTGCGGGCTAAGTTCAACATGAAATATAAACTTTAACAAATATTAGATCAACCGGTTTGTGTTACAGAATAGTCTGGAGTCCCAAAGTACATCCATGTAAATAGAATTTGTTTGAATCATGAGTACATATAATTATTTACTGTTAACAATGCATAACAATTGTACTAACATCTAGTTATACAGTTGTACCAAATATATTTGAAGTTAAGATGTTTCTTCTGTGAATGAAAGAATCCACTTTTTCTGAAAGCTATTCGGAAAGCACATGATTTTATTTTAAGAAGTTGATCTCTGTTTATATGCAGTTCAAAGTGAGGGCTGGGTGTGAAGTAATTCATCTTGCAGCAGTTAAAGCAGACCAGATAATAAGAGATTCACAATGAAAGGCGGTGTAGTTCACAGAGAGAACTTGAAGTACAATAAGGAAGTGTAAGGTTGTGCTTATATTAATGGCATCTATGTCACCTGGGGTGCAACTCAAGTAGAAACTTTTTGATCTGTGATAATAGTGCTGCCCTTAAAATAAATGTCCTTGTTCTGTGGAAAAGCTGTGGAAAAGCTGATGTTTTTCAAGATATGATGCCCTTTTAAAAAGATGTTGCTTTGACTGCTGGCTTATTCCTTCAAAAGTTAGCCTGGAGTACATACAACAAGGGTATGTCACACCTGCTCATGACTTTGTGAATCAAGCCCCAAATAGTTGGTGCAGTGAATCACTCAATGCTTATTGTAGACTGTTTTGGGCAAAAGGCAGGAGGGGAAGGCCTACTTGAATGTAAAGGGCTCATTTAACAAAGGTATTATATGTACTTACTCCGGTACTTCTGGCTTAAGCCTGATAAAGCCAAGATTAATATTGGTTTAGTATTGGAATTAAGGAGTAAGTCAGCAGAATTACAAGAGTACCCCACGCCTATTTGTAACAAAATGTTTATGAACTGGACCCAAATTGTTTTAGTCAATAAATCACATACACAATGTATTTGTATTGTGATAAATACAGTCAAACTAGATATTATATATTAGATACAATACAAACTGCAAGACATGCAAATCCAGCTACACTTAAATTCAGTAAAAATAAGTGGCTCTTGAAATAAAATAATGCTTACATATATGCCAGTACGGCACTAACAATAAAAACTAGAGTGTCATTGCACCTCCTTTGTGTGACTGGAATGTCTCTACAATCTATTGAGGTAAAATATTAATAGAGGTACAATATTGACACTTTCGTGCTCAAAAACTATCCTCTAAGGATTTTTCCTTTTTCTATGTGTGCTGCAGAATGCAGCTCACATAAAAAGAAGAAATACACAAGGAGAAATAAAGATATTTCTCCTCGTTACGCCTCCCCTGAAAAGGCGTATCATTCTGATGCATTCCTAGGTCTACCAGTATTGGTAAATCTGGGGATGCTTCAGAATCCGTGGGTGGATGCATGGGAACACTCAGCTTCCATATCTATCCACATATACCCCCGAAAAGGACTCAGGGTAGGGAACAAGAGGCGCGGGGTACTAGGAGCAGGCAGCCTCCAACATGCAATGTTTACCACAAGAAACCTCTCCTAGTTCAGTGACCTAAGTGGTTACAGAGTTATGGGAGTGCTGGCATCTCACAAAAAGTGAAAGACTGGTCTCACACACCACCTGGTGTCATGCTTCATCATTGACCAGTCCTCGCCCCCTAAAAACTTGGTTTGATAAGGGGCGGGCATACACCTGAAGACAGGGATGCACTTCTAAATCTAAGTGGGGGTCCTTACAAAAGAAGTGAGTTAAAAAACCATTACAGATGTCAAACTAAATTTTAATGTGACTGGCATCCATATGGTCATTAAAAACAAAAGTGCGGTGAAATGAGGAAAATTACTGTCCTCCCACCGTGTGAGTAGTCAACATGTTTCTGCCTAATGGCCCATTTGGGTCTGTGGCATTTATCAAAAAGAATAATGGGCTCCACCCTTACCGGAATTGGCTAGAGGGTTCCACTGGGTGGGGTGAAAATATCACGCTCCACCTTTTTGAGGTAAAAATTCAAACCTGTAAATTAAAACAAAAATATATATATATATACATGTATAGTAAAGCTGCTGGATCGACACTATCCCAAAAAACTAATAAAGAAAGCAAGAAAGAGAGCGAGAAACAATCCACGAGAGGCATTACTTGAGACCATTAGCAAAGAGAAAAAAGACCAAATGGTCTGTGTCACCACATACACACCAATCTCGAACATTGTCAAGAAAATCATTAAGTAAAACTGGCATATCCTAGATGGTGGAGGCAAGCAGTGGGAACAACCATTGTTCGCATTTAAGAGAAGTAAGAGTTTACAAGATGAACTGGTACACGCCAAAGACAAGACATCAAAACAGGAGGATCAAACTACACTTTGGAATACACAAAGACCTACTGGCCACTACCCATGTGGAGAATGTGTGGCCTGCCCGTTTACTACACCAACTAAAGAAGTAGACATAGGCACTGGGAGACCATGGAGATTGAATAATTTCAGTAATTGTAACACCGAAAATGTCATCTAAAATTTAGTTTGACATCTGTAATGGTTTTTTAACTCACTTCTTTTGTAAGGGCCCCCACTTAGATTTAGAAGTGCATCCCTGTCTTCAGGTGTATGCCCGCCCCTTATCAAACCAAGTTTTTAGGGGCGAGGACTGGTCAATGATGAAGCATGACACCAGGTGGTGTGTGAGACCAGTCTTTCACTTTTTGTGAGATGCCAGCACTCACATAACTCTGTAAGCACTTAGGTCACTGAACTAGGAGAGGTTTCTTGTGGTAAACAACACTCAGCTTCCACCCATGAAATTGCTCCCTGGGCAGATTAACGCAAGAAAGCGACTTACACTGCCTTGCATTACCTGTCTTCTCTGACCCAGCCCTTACACCCGAAATTTATTTCCAACTGCAGAACATATTTCCTAGCTGACAAAAAGAATTTCCCTAAGATGGCCTTTTACCCAGCCATCTTATAAGGGGGAAACAGTGACATCACTTCCTGTTGTTTGTTTTCTTCTGTATTAACCTAGCTGGCTGCACGTCATACAGTAAGTTCTTTTTCTTTTGATATCTTTATTTTGTTCCATTTTATTTGGACATGTAGGCTTGCTGTATCAGGCTAGTTGATGTGGTCCATGCACGTCCTTCTTGAATGGGTAGGGCCATAATTTGCCCATCTTGCTCCTGCTGCTAGGGATGGTTTAGGGTTCCTAGCGTGCTGTTTGGTACCGTTTTCATGCTTTATTGCACAGTCTTTGGACTGTATGGGCATTATACATTAACAGCTTAAAAATGAAGTGTTATTCAGCAGTTTTAAGAGTATGGGTGCCTCTTTCAAGATGGCGCCTGTGATTGCCGATTTCTGCTGTGATCTCGTGAGATTAAGGGGGTTCATTGCCGGCAATATTACAGGTTTGCAGAAGTGCTCTGCAGTTTCTTGGAGTGTCAGCAATGCTTTTAGAGGCATGGAGGAAGCAGGTCCCTTGAGGGCTATACCTTCCATGGAAGTGTCATGTCCTTTAGGTTAGTTCGATAATGTACCTACCGATTACATACATTGCATCCCATCCACACGACCTAATGGTCTTATACAGGTGACCTTTTACCCAGTAGCTTACTTCTGTCTCTCTGACATCAGGCTCTTGGTACCATATCTTAATCCCTGTACCTGATGTACACAAACATGTCCCCAGGCGTGGTAGATTTATTCTGTACAAGGGTCACCACTTTTTTCATTCATGGCCAACAGCCAGCTGTATATGATCATATTTGTTTAGAAAAGGATTAGCAGGGGATTAGCGAATGTTTTCAAAACATCTCGATTCTAGAAAAACCACTTTAGTATAAAAGACTCTCACTTCCCCTTACAAAAGCAGAGGAGAATTTCCTTCCAAGCTGAGACGAGGCTCTGCCAGCTGATCCTTCAACAAGCAGAGATCTGACATCCATTGCGGGGTGCCATCCTCGACGCAGAGACGAGGTCCTCCATTCAGAACCATCAGGTGAGGGGTTAGCACTTCCCCGGGGAATTCTTGGCTCCATTAGGTTCCATTAGGACATACCCCAGCACTTACACACACATGCTTCACCTACACCTCTAGGCTAGACACGGTTAGGTAGGATACGCATCGTAGGAGTACGCCAATGCTATTGTTTTATGTAATATGCTTTTATTCATCTTATTAGCACTATGGTAGAAATGTATCTACTTTTTACGATATTGGTACTAGCAATTACATTTGTCTGCTCCTGTCTTTTGATTATCGCAGCTAACATGTTTCATACTAGACTGACGCTTGACCAATAAATAATTATTGAAACCGTTCCATTCGTCATTCTATGTATTCTGAGAAAAGTAAGTACGAGTGACTGAACGAAAGATACCGTATTGTTTCCACGATACCTGAGGAATCAAGGTTGTCATGTTCAGTGGTTGCCAGAAACTACCTACCACCCTGTATAGTACAGGGGGGTGGTAGTGGCACTGAAGAGCTAGCAGGTCTAACGGCTGACTCATCCTGTGGGGGTGTCCAAAGTCTGTCTGCACACCAAGCCCTCAGTTTAGGTCATCCAAAACGCGCAGGTTCCAGGGGGTCCTAGGAACTACACGACAGAAGAGTTTAAAGTCATGATAGGTAAAGCAGTGTAGACTGCTTTGCAGAAACATGGCAGTCCTGTCCATCCTAAAATTACTCAGCTTGCGGACCCTGATGTGGTGGATCCAAATGGGGATGATGCGGAGGAAGGTAGAAGGGGGCGTTTTCTCCATTGGGAAGAGCTGCCTACTTTGTTGCTCCATCTATGACAAAATGTGGGCCTTTCTGGTCCTACTCCAACTGTAGTTGAGTAGAAGGATGTTTTTGCACAATATTAGAGGGCTGAGCCTGAGTCAGTCCCACTCCATTTGGCCATTCGTAAAGTACTTACTCATGATGGAGGGAGGTGGACAAGAAACTTCTTCTTGATTTCTTTCTAAAAAGTACCCTGTGGAGAACTTTGCAGAGAAGTTTCCACCTCTAGTTAAGGTGGGTAACAACATGGCTGGGCTTTCAACCCAGAGTAGTGTTATTTCGGGGGTCTTCTTGCCTCCGAATACTGTGGACAAAAAGGTGGAGACTGCTTTGAAGAGCTCTTATGCAGATTCAAATGTTGGTATTTGTGTGAATACCTATTTTAATTATGATGTGCAATCATTACTTAAGGATTTCCAAGCCCTGGCTGATCAGATGAAGGGAAGTGAGGATGCTTCTGCCCTGTTGAGTGTGATGGAATAGGAGGTTCAATGTTAGTCAGACCTGTCATTTGACAATATGAGTGTCTCAGGGACTGCATCTGGAGCTGTAATGGTGGCATTCTGTAATCATTCGATGCAGTGTTGGAAGGCTGGCCCAGAATACCACTTTGAAAAAATTGCCCTTTGATGGTTCTAAATTGCTTGGGCAGCAGTTAAAATATCTGGTTAAAAACACTGCAGAGAACAAAAAATCGCTCGCTCCTGTTTGGTCTGCTTTCCAGGGTAGGAGGTTTGGTTCCAAGAAGGCCTTCCCTCCTCTCAGTAACGGGGCACATCAGGCCTTTCGAGGTCGGGGTCATGGCCAGGCCATTCCAGTTGCCGATAAAGACTGGTTCAAGCTAGGAGTTGGTGTTTCCACCCCGCAGCCTCCTCCTAAGGCATGACTATCAAGGTTTACCATTAGTGGGTGGTTGGCTCCTGTTTTTCAGTGAGGTTTGGCAGTATTCTGTCCCAGATCGGTGGGCGGTCAAGGTGGTTTTAAAGGGTTACCACCTAGAGTTTTCAGTCCTGCCTCACACTTTGTTCAAGTCAGCGCATCTTCCTAGGGATTTAGTGAGGTGTTAGGCTTTGTTGGACGGTGTTCAGATATTGGTGGAAAAATCTGTGGTGGTTCCAGTTTCTGCTCCAGAGAGAAGAGAAGGCTTTTATTTGATTCTCTTTTGGTGCAGAAACCATTAGGGGATTTTCAACTAGTGTTGGATTTGAAAGCCCTGAATCAGTTCCTGGTTCATCAGCCATTCAAGATGGTCACCCTGCAATCCAGCTTTCCTTTCCTGATCAAAGGGGATTTTTAGGCCTCACTAGATATGATGGATGCATATTTGCAAGTGACGTTTTTTCTTCCTCACCATCACTACCTTCAGTTTGCTGTTGGCGGCCGGCACTTTCAATTCAGGGTCCTTCCCTCTGGCCTAACCTCGGTACAGAGAGTGTTCCCCAAGTTGCTAGCACCATTGTTGGGTATCTTGCACGGTTATGGTATTAACCTTTTCCCTTATCTCAATGGTTGGCTAATTTCCTCATCTTGTTTTTCCTAGGCTCAAAGCCGATGTCGAGGAAGTTTGCAATCTGCTTCTGACTTTTTGGGTTCCTTTTGAATAATGCAAAGTGATATCTACACCCAACTCAGCCTTTGCAGTTTCTGGTGGCCAGGGTCTGCATGGAGAGCTGGGAGACGTTCCTGTTGGAGCAGGGATGCCTCTGGTTAATTCAGCATCATCAAGATCTGTTGGCCTTGACTTCATCCTCTGCCAGGATGTGGTTGAGGAGTCAGGGAGAGATGGCATCCGTCTTGTACATTGTGCCTTGGAGCAGGGTGCATTTGTATCCTCTGATGCACCATCTCTTGGCTCATTGTCTCCCTCAATCTCTGATGTATGAGACGTTAATTCCAGTGACAGTGAGATTCAACTGGCTCTCCAGTGGTGGTTGCAACCAGACTCTCTGATCAAGGAGGTTGTCTTGGATCCTCAGGTCCCGGTGGTGCTGTCCACAGATGCCAGCAAGTTGGGCTGGGTGGCAGTGTTGAGCACTGCTGCAGCTCATGGAAGAGGGGGCCCAGAGGGGTTCCACTGGTACTTCAGCTGGTGGGAACTGGCAGCTGTTCTGAGGGCTTTGCTGTTTTTCCTTCCTTTGACCCGGGGTCAGGCTGTCTGTATCCACACGGACAATCAGATGGTGATTTCGTACCTGAATTGGCAGGGGGGAATGGTTCCGTCTCTAATTCATCTGGCTCAAGAGATTTGTTTGTGGTCAGAGCTCAATCTCCTATCCCTGAAGGCTGTTTGTCTTCCAGGGAGGGAGAATGGACCAGGTGAGCAGGAGGTTTCCTTGATCAATGTCCATAAGTCTGAGTCCTGAGGTTTTTCAAGAGCTGGTTTTCAGGTTTGGAGTTCCATTGTTGGACCTTTTTTGCAACAGTTATGTTCCTTGGTGGCCTCAACATTGGAATGGGGTGGATGCTCTGTTGTTCAGGTGGCCAGCCGGTCTCCTGTATTGTTTTCCGCAAATTCCTCTCCATCCAGGAGTCCTGCGTAGAATCCGGAGGGACCAGGCCTCAGTCATTCTGGTGGCTCCAAAATGGATGAGGAGGCCTTGGCACTCCTCAGATAAAACTTCTAGCCGTCACTCCTGCCTCGATGTTTCCTCTTCAGTCTCTCTGTTGTCCCTTCCACTGCTCTCAGAAGTCGTACTTAGACATCTGAGCCTGGCCAGATAGTTGTTGAAAGGTTAGTTCTTCTTCAGCAGGGTTGTTCTAGGGAAGTGGTGGAAGCAATTTACTTGGCCCACCCTCCTGCTACGAGGAAGTCTTATGTCCGTCATTGGTGTAATTTCGAGAGGTGGTGTGTGGCACATGATTTGGATCCTATTCAGGGTGATCCATGAGGATTCTTGTTTTCTTGCAGGAGAGTTTTGTGCTGGGCCTCGCTGTTTCTACCATCAGGGCTCAGTAGGCTGCAGTCCAGGCGGTTTGGAGAACAGGGTTGCTAGACTAGCTCCTTCTATTTCTAAGCTGCTGCATAGTTTTTCTCTGCAGTGCCCTATTTGATCCCCTATTCCTCCTTGGGATTTGCCATTGGTCCTTCAGCTCTCACGTCCATGCATTTTGAACATTTTCAGTCAGTGGACTTGCAGTGTCTCATTGAAAATGTGTTTTTTCTTGTGTCTATTTGCTCAGGTAGAAGGGTTTGTGAGATTGGAGGATCATTATTAGTAGCTCCATTTATTAGGTTTCTGGAGGATAAGGTGATTCTCTGACTAAGTCCAGCTTGCCTAAGGTTGTGTCTAGTTTTCACACTGATTCAGATATTGTCCTTCCTGTGCTGTTTCCTTCCCCTTCCTCAGCTGAGCCGGGGGACTTTCACACTTTAGATTTGCATATGGCTTTATTGATTTACGTGGAACAGACCTTTTCCTTTCGTAAGGTGGATGCCTTGTTTGTGACTTTTTGGTTACCCAATAAGGGTTCCCGTCCTTCCACCTCTTCTATTTCTAGGTGGATTAAGTCTGTGACTGTGTAAGCTTATGAGATTGCTCAGCTTCAGGTTCCTCCCCTGGTTCAGGGTCGGTCTACTCGTGGTGTGTCTGCTTTGTGGACCTCTTTTAGGGGTGCTTCTTTGAAGGATGTTTGTGTGGCGGCTACCTGGAGTTCTCCCCATTCTTTCCTTGATCATTACCGGATTCAGTTGGGCAGATATTGTGTTTCTTTTTTTGGTGAATATGTTTTGTGTTCTGTTTTGCAGACTTGATTTCCTTATGTTCCAATTTTTCATGCCAGTATTATATTTTTGTTTGTTTGCATCATTACAGTGTGTCCCCCTTGTACTGTTGAGTTACATAATCAATCTTGATTCTTGGGCATGATCTTGGGTTTAAGGACTGGGTCAGGGAAGACAGATGAGGAGCTAGTGCCTCGTTTACTTACCGGTAATCTTCAATATTCCGAGTCCTGGTCTTCCCTGATACAGTCCTGTTTCCCGCCCTTCCTCCTGTTGAAGGGATTGATTATGTTATGTGTATGCTTTCTGTTGTGTTTTTACTTTTCTTGGTCTTTCAACAGGAAGGGATGTCACTGTATCCCCTTTATGGGATTGCTGGGTAATTGGCGGCCATTTTAGGGGAATTATTTGTGTCCTCTAGGTAATATGTTCTGCAGTTGGAGATAAATTCTTGGGTGTAACGACTGTGCCAGGCAAGACCAGGACTCGGAGTATTGAAGATTACTGACAAGTAATCGGGTCATGACTCCAGATTTACCAAGCCACGCACAGCCACGTAAGGTGGTCTTGCATGGCTTGGTAAATCTCATTGTAGGTTCTGCATTACACTGCGCCCCTTTGCGTGGCGCAATGGCGACGCAAAACCCTTGATAAATATTCCCCAAAATACTTGCACTGTATTTAGAACAGGTTTAACGGTAACGCTTTATGTATCACTTCCATGGGATCATCTTGACTGCTGTTTCGAGCAGAGACTGTAATGGCCTGCTTCTGAATGCGCTCACATTCCTTCCTATGACTTTACCAGTGTGGGTCTGTCTTCAAGTGATCAAACTATTATCCACTGCTCAGGTATATGGAACCAGCCTCGCCATTTTAGATGTACAACAACAAACAGCCTATCGCTCCCCACAATTATTTGGCCAGAAAGGCGGAAGAGCAATTTATTTATCCTCACTACTTCTTAATCTAGCAAACATAGGTTTGTGTTATATAAAGTGTCTGTCTACACATTTAAAGAGGTTTATACTAGAAACGTGTCTTCTTCGATTTACTACTCACGAATGTGAATTTTTCCCAGCTTTTAGGTGAATACAAACTATATTTAAAAATATATCTGTTGGTACGACATATTTAGTCATGTAAGTGACAAGACAATTTTCTTTTCAGGTACTTACCAATTCACAGCACCAGAATCCGCTGCCATCGGGATGGCTATTGGCAGAATAAAAGCCAACGACATTGACCTAGGGGAAAATGCTGAGGTGGAGTACAGCATTACTGACGGCGGCGGAGCCGACTTGTTCGATATCGTCACGGACAAAGACACTCAAGAAGGAATCATTACTGTCAAAAAGGTACTTTTAAGTCCTTGTTCTTTGCTAAACCTTGCACTTTAAATGTAAGGTTGTGTCAGAATTTATCTAGCAAAACTGTTACTGTCAAATCTATCGCGCCATTCGGAGATAAAAGTATTTAGCTTGGCTTTGTTGGAAATATTGCTGCCATGTGGAATTGGATATACACGGATTTTTATGATTACTGAATTACATCATAATATTCTCTCTGAGTAGATTTTTGTAATTTTACACATTTTGGGCATTTGTGCATCTTAAATGTATATTTTTTCTGTTTGTGGTGATTTATCGTTACACTCCATGTTTCTTCATCTTGCTATTCTTTGCATGTTGCTCAGTACCTATTATTGTGCAAGTTTAAGTTATTTTCTTGGCAACAAGATGGGGAATGAGGTAAGCACTCACAACTCACATCAGTTATGACATGCATGTCATAAATTTGAAGCCTTGATAGGTCAGCTCAGCCTTTCATCATTGCAAGGCCGGTAAATTAAGTACCATTAAGTTGGGTCATGGCAACTGTTGTTATGTACATCATGTAGAAATGGCATAAGTGCAATATGAACTGCTATATAAAAATGCTCCATTATTTTAATTTGTGCTGTTCGAGTAAATCAGGGGCAGATTCATCAACACTTGTGCCACCACAAAGTTACACAAAGTGATGTCAAGCAGTGCAAAGTGTTGCTAAAATTATTACTTTCTTACTTTCTAGCTCAAAACCTTTTTTTGCTAGATAGTAGCCATAAAAGTAGCGCAAATACTGCTTTGTGCTATTTTGCATCAGGAGCCATTCCACGGTTTGAAAATGAGTGTTTGCATGCTACCATCCATGGGTCTTGACACAAGTCATTTTAAGTGACCTTGGTAGACAGGGTCTGGGGCCAAACAATAACTCCTCCGTGAGGCAGACGCTACCAAGGAGAAATGTTTTTCTCGCATTGGATGTGTGCTGCACTTTACAGCGCACAGCTAATGTGTGAAAAGTTAAACTAATCATGGTATTTTGTTCTGGAAATGTGTCCTTCCTATACAAAACCTATGCTACACATCCTGCACATACCTTTGCACTATGGTGCAATGGGGTGTGTGTATAGCACTATTTGTGTGCCAACGCTGAGAAAAAGAGCAGCACTGTCATATCTTCGATACGGTTCTGCAATGGTCTCTCCATTCTTGTGCAACGCAGCACAGCAATTGTTTGTGCTATTTTTAATTAAATGTGGCACTCAGTGTTATCGCTTTGATTTATTGACTGAATATTCATTTTTTGGGGTTTTAATATAGCCTTATAGCCCACTGTAGCAGGCTATACCGGCCATTAACAGCTTTGGCTCGGGCGTTTAACAAGGGAGCGGGACTTTGATGCCAGTATAGCCTAGCTACGGAGGGCTGTAAGGCTATTAGAAAACTCCGTCACTAGAGGGCAGAATGTTCTAACAAATAAAACAAAGGCCTCATGGTGCTTAGGGGATTAAAATCCCCTCGGGCTCTGTGAGGCCTTTGTTCACAGCAACAGCTGTGAACCACCAACATTGGAATGTTGGAGCTCCGGGCTTCTACCGGCCAGTAGAATCCCGGAGCACTCCATTGTTTTCAGTGGAGCTCCCAACATTCCAGTCTTCTAATGTAGATTAGCTCTGTAGCTTATGTCACATGGATGGCGGTCCATTAGGAGTAAAACTGAAAAAGAATGACTCCCAATTCTATATTTACAGTATCATCGTATACTATCCATGGGGGCTGCTGCTGAACAGAGTGTACTGAAAGATACTTTCTGGCAGAAATGGATGACACTCCAATGCAATGCCAAGGGGACCATGTGCAAGACATTAAATGGGCTGTCTGGTGCATGATGTCAAAATAAGTTTTGCAACCCAACAAGTCTTCATCAAATAAAAGAAATAATCATTGATGATATACATTAAAGTATGAGGACAAGCTTTTAGTTTAACTGACAGGCCCCTTTAAAATGGTTCACTTTGCCAATCAATCAATCAATCAATCAATCAATCAATCACAGAATTTGTAAAGCGCACTACTTACCCGCGAGGGTCTCAAGGCGCTGGGGGAGAAAAAAAGGGGGGGGGTGCTGCTACTGGTCGAACAACCAGGTCTTGAGTAGCCTCCTAAAGGTCAGCAGGTCTTGGGTCTGTCGTAGGCTTAGTGGAAGGGTGTTCCAGGTCTTGGCGGCGAGGTGGGAGAAGGATCTGCCGCCGGTGGTGGTTCTTCGAATGCGAGGGACGGTGGCGAGGGAGAGGTCGGCGGAGCGGAGTTGGCGGTTGGGGACGTAGAAGAGGAGTCGTCTGTTGAGGTAGGCTGGGCCAGTCTTGTGGAGCGCCTTGTGTGCGTGGATGAGGAGTTTGAAGGAGATTCTCCTGTCGACGGGGAGCCAGTGCAGGTTCCTCAGGTGGGGGGTGATGTGGCTGTGGCGTGGTACGTCGAGGATCAGGCGTGCGGAGGCGTTTTGTATGCGTTGCATTCGCTTGATGAGCTTGGCCGGGGCTCCCGCGTAGAGGGCGTTCCCATAGTCGAGTCTGCTGCTGACGAGGGCCTGGGTGACTGTTCTTCTCGTGTCTGTCGGGATCCACCTGTAGATCTTGCGAAGCATGCGGAGGGTGTTGAAGCAGGAGGATGAGACTGCGTTGACTTGCTTGGCCATGGAGAGCGTTGAGTCGAGGATGACTCCCAGGTTGCGTGCGTGGTCGGTGCGTGTCGGGGCTGCTCCCAGCGTCGTTGGCCACCAGGAGTCGTCCCAGGCTGAGGGGTTGGAGCCGAGGATGAGGACCTCTGTCTTCTCCGTGTTCAGTTTTAGTCGGCTGATCTTCATCCAATCGGCGACGGCCTTCATCCCTTCATGGAGGTTGGATTTGGCGGCGAGGGGGTCCTTGGTGAGGGAAAGGATCAGTTGGGTGTCGTCGGCGTAGGAGATTATGTTGAGGTCGTGCTGTCTGGCGATGCGTGCGAGCGGGGCCATGTAGATGTTGAATAGTGTTGGGCTGAGGGACGATCCCTGGGGTACGCCGCAGATGATCTCGGAGGCTTCGGATCGGAATGGTGGGAGGCGGACTCTCTGGGTTCTGCAGGCGAGGAAGGAGTTGGCCCATTCCAGGGCCTTGTCTCGGATCCCTGCGTCGTGGAGGCGTGCGCGTACAGTGCGGTGGCAGACAGTGTCGAAGGCGGCGGAGAGGTCTAGCAGGATGAGGGCTGCGGTCTCACCGTTGTCCAGCAGGATCCTGATGTCGTCGGTGGCGGCGATGAGGGCAGTCTCAGTGCTGTGGTTGCTGCGGAACCCCGATTGGGATGGGTCCAGGATGCTGTTTTCTTCGAGGTATCGGGTTAGCTGCTTGTTGACGATCTTCTCGATGACCTTGGCTGGGAACGGAAGCAGGGAGCCAGACCTATCCAAAATGTGTCGGAGGGAATAAAAGCCCTTCCTACTGGTATAGTAAAAGTCTTTGCTCAAACTTTCTGAAGGGCTCACAGCCATCTCATAAGGTAGTCTTGGTGCCCTAAGTGGAAGTGGTAAAATTGTACATAACCAGTGCAACAGGGGCTTAATGGTTTTTAGGATAGTGAAAATTGTGGACGCTCTTCTTCTTCAGTGATTTGAGAAGTAAGAACCAGATTTCACAGTGGTGGACAAATGGAGTGCCCTGAACATTGTTTCTTACAACAGTAGTGGGCAATGCTGGGCCCACGATGGATGATCGATCTGTGTAATATTGCTACAAATACTTCTGACATCCAGAATCTCTGTCTTTGAAAGATTCATCCATAAAAGGGTTTGACTCCGACAGTTGCAGAGGGCCAGCAGGCACCCACCAGTATAGGACTATGATAAAGCAGTGATTAATGATGTATTCTCTATTAAAACATATGACAATATGGCCATCTAAATGCTATCATTATAATTTAAATATGTGCATTGACATAAATGAATCGATTGCTTTAACTTTCTTTGGCACAAAACAAAAAGGTCATAAAAGTACATAAAAAGCATTGTCATAAGAATTCATAGATACACCACAATATTAAAATATATAGGTACACCACAATATTAAATTGTATAAATAATATAATATAAAAGTAACTTGAAAACCACATGAAATACATTACAGTACTATGCTTTTCCTGAGAGGTATAGCAGCCCAAATATAAAGCGAAACTCTAAGACTGACCAAAGGATTCATTAATGCAAATATACATTTCAAAGCAACTCTGTAGTCCCTAATGTTATTTTGAAGAAAAAATGTTTTTAAGTATTATTTCTTTAAACCCTCATAAAAAGCACAAAATAGCATAAAGTGCTGTGTGCTTTATGCTGAGATACCATTGCAAGGACAGGCTATAGTGGCTGATGGATGCTGTTTCATTTCAGGGAAGGCGACCAAATAGTGTGCAGTACCCAGTTGTAGTCTGTTTAACACGAAACGGTGTTGGGTGTTAGTCACCCAGGTTAAATAATGCTGACATCCCTCCAGCAAATTATTTGATACATATAGAACTACAGTATGTTTCTTAAATTCTTCAAGTGTTCTGTGCTCTTTTCTGTAATTCAGAAAGGTGCTCTTAACAATGTTTTTTTCCATTGAGGAACAGCTACCAGGTTTGGTCACAATAGGTAGGTCTCACAGGAGTTTATAAAAACCATTTATATAGGACAGCCAGGGTATTTCGTGTGCATAGTCAAGAGCTAAACAGTCAGTTATAATTGACTTTGTAAAATTTGTTTCTGTTTTCAACCATATACAGTGCCAACGTAAAAAGGGTCTTAGAGCTAGTGTATCCTCTAAAAAATGTATCTCAGCCTCTTTATGTATTAAAAAGGATGACGCAGATCAAGGTTACACAACAGACTTCAAGAAAGTGGGACTTTTCCACCTGTAGTAGTTGGTTGTGAGCATAACCCCACAAACCTCCCCCATAGGGAGCAATTGAAATGCCCCTCGCCTAGTATATTTTAATCATTGCCTTAATTGGGCGACTGCCAATCTTGTAAGAAAGCCTGATTACTCCCTCACAAACTCTGCTCAGTTTCATTTGTGTGCTTAAAACTTGTTGAACCCAGGATCCACTACTCGTGAATAGAATCCCAAGATAGGAGAAGGAATTGACATTACCAACAGGGAGTCCTTCGATATAACTCCCTCAATATAAAATGTCTTACATTTCTGCATTTTCCCACATACTATCAAAAAGGTCTTTGTCTTATTGATTTTCATCTTCCTAGAATCCATGAAGTGCCCAAAGGTGTCCGTCAATTTTTCTAAGCTGACATGTGTCCTAGATAGTAGGACAGCGTCATTGGCATACAATAAGATTGATACAGGGCATCTACCAACAGCAGGGGCATCGGCCTGAACTGTTGGAAGTGAGTCAACTACCCCATTGATAAAAAGTGAAAAGAGGAGCGGTGGTAAGATGCAGCCCTGTCTAATACCCCTCTTGATTTTAAGCGAGGTGGAAGATTCCCCGTTAGGGCGATACCGCATCGTGCCAGAGAGATTTCCATAAAGATGTGCTAAGAAGCTAATTATGGGCCACATGTTTCAATATTAGGAATGGCAATTACCTAATTGTGATTTCTTGTGAATCGCAATTAGGTAATCACTATTGCTAATGTATGAAACTCCAAGAGTTTCATTTAGCGATCCCTAAGGGGTCGCAAATCGACCAACCTCATTAATAATAATCAGATAGTTCACAATTTGCAACCCCCTAGGAATTGCTAAAATCACGGGAATGGTGGTCTGCTGGGGCCAGCAGACCACCATGTCTGTGATTACTTTACAATAAAGCAATATATTTTTTTAAATGCAGCCCGTTTTCTTAAAAGAAAACAGATTGCGTTTAAAAAAGAAAAATGAAAAGTTTTCTTTTCATTTTCTAAGAGCAGGCAGTGGTCCGTGGGACCACTGCATGCTCTCAACAAACATTTACGCCACCATTCCCAAAGGGGAAGGGATTCCTTGGGTTCCCCTACCTATTTGCGAATGGGTTTCTACCAACTTGAAGATGGTGGTAAAATGTGAATATTTTGCGACCGCATTCACGGTCACAAAACATTCATACATACCGTTGCGATTCGGTATTTGGAAGGAAAGCCCTAAACACGCCCCTTCCAAATACGAATCACAAACTAATTTTGCAATTCGGTAACAGGTTACTGAATCTCAAAATAGGATTTAATTCATGGGAAAAGCCTTTTTTGCGTTTGCAAACGGGCCAATTCTGTGAATCGTCCATTTGTCGAACGCAAAATTGCTTGCTGCATGTGGCCCTATATTCCTAGCGGTTCCAATCAACGTGGTCCAGAGTAGAGTATGGCCAACCAAATGCAAGGCATTACTGACATCAGTCAAACGAAGAAAAAGGGAACCTGACTTAGCTTTGGTATATTCCCAATAAGTAATTCTAGGTTGATACATTGTTCCACTGTCCCCTGGGCTCTCCTAAACCCAAACTGCACATCAAAAATAATAGAATTACTCTTTGCCCAATCTTCCAATCTCTCCATACCAACCTTGCCCATCAATTTAGCTGAAGAATGGAGAAGGTAAATTGGGCAATAACACCTGGGGTCAGATTTGTTTCCCTTTTCAAAAATAGGGACTATTGTTGATACAGCCGAAGTCGGGGGGAAGTACTCTCCACAGCTGCATTCGTTACCCTGGTCAAAATGGGGCCCCATTCAAAGCCCTCGAGGCTTTGAATACACCTACTGGCACTCCATCTGGGCCCAGCGCTTTTCCCTCTAAACGTTTTATCAAACAGCAAGGAGAACCTCCTCCAATGTGATAGACAAGTGGAGCAGAGGTTTAATAAGGTCTCCCATGCTGCTATCTAGTGGGATATCAACCATAGACAAATTAAAAATGCCACGAAAATGGGTGACTCATGCTTCCCAAGAAACTAGAGTTAAGTTTAGGCATGGAATTTTCTTTTAAGAAAGGCGCATTCATGATATGCCAGAAGAGATCCAAGTCCTTAGTCTCGGATGCCTTGGCTAAATTATCCAATGCTACTTCTTGTAGTGCCTTTCTTCCGGCTGCAAGTGCTTGTGCATAATTCTTATGAAATTGCTTAATTTTTTGCCAGTCCCGAGGACGTTCATAAAGGGCCCCTCTTAGGAGTTTCGATGTCTGGGTGCACGGGTGGTTAAACCATCCTCATTTCCCTGTATTACCAGATCTAGAAAGTCTTAATAATAGTGAGTTAAGGACCTAAATGAATCAATTTATCCAGTGAATAAACACTGAAAAAGACAAAGTGGATCCCTCAGGAACATCATAACTCATCTTCCTTGAAATGAATCAAATGGAGTGAAAACGCAAAACATTGTAAACATCCCAATAAAAAGTAAATCCCACCCAGTCTGAAACTAGTTCTACTAATCCAGTTTCACTCACCTTTTTCGAAAAGGAATATTGTGGTCCAAAAATATGTGTTTAGGAATTGAAAAATAATGGAATTGCTCTAATGGGAGCATATTTTCCATGAGTGTTGTTACACTAGCACTCTTCAATTCATTTAGTTAAAAACATTGGCTCAAAAGAAGGATTGATAGATTGACAAACTAAGGGCCTTATTATGAGTGCCCTGCTTTTTGTCCCTGTACTTTCCCTCAGCCCCCATATTTAAGGGGTGCCAGTAAGTCAGGAGGCATGGGGTACTGCAGAGGAGATTACTTACCATATTGAAATTACAGAATATAGGGGAAACATTTTTTTATTGCGGGGTTGAAAACACTTCTCAAGCAACAACCAAAATTTCTGTCAGGGTGAACCATGTAAATTGCTAAATTAACCTGAGCTTAACCCTTTGGTAGTTTAGCACAAAATCAGTCAGGTACTGTATTTATCCAGCACACAAACAGTAATAAAATGAAAACACAACACAAGATAAATACTATACAAATGTAGAAAGATAGAGTCAAGTCTAACAAATATAAGGGCACCAAAACAAATAAAATCCAAGCAGTAGAACTAGAGTTATGAATTTCTAACTTTTACGTGTTAAATAGCTCTTAAATGATCAAAGTGCCACCCGCGGGGATCTGGTTGCAGGAGACTGGGGCAAAGTCAAAAGTTAAGGCTGACCGCAATGGAGTGCAGTCCTGCTACAACATGTGGATTGGGCCTAGTTTCAGCTTACTTTCTGACTTAGAAGACATTTCAAGGAAAGGTTCCTGAGAAGGGAATGTTCAGCAGTGGAAGGTAGCTAGTGGTGTCTGGGGAGGCGGTGTCATCATCGTCGAGCCACTGGACGGGGTTGCGGTGACGATTTCTATGTTCAGATGTCACTTTTATGGAAGTCAAAAACCTCCAGCGGGATCAAGCTACAGGCTGTAGCCGAGGAGGGGCTTCACTAGGTGAGAGGACCCGCTGAACAAGATCTGCTGCTGAGAACAAAAACGTAGCAAGGACTAACTCGGAGTCAGTCTGATCAGCGAAGCACTTGGGTGGACCAGTGAGCAGGTACATCCCAGTCTTCTGTTGGTTCTCAGCCCATTTTTGGGGGAAAATTTTCCAAACTCGAGGTTTTATGTTTTGGCAGGAGGAACACCTTTAGAACCACTTACAAGTGTCCAGGACTGATTGGGCACCACTTGGGGGAGTGATGGGGGGAAGGACTCAATCAAAGCAGAGGTTAGATGTAGGGTTCAAGGTCTCTGGAGCTTGTTATGTCTGTGTAGCTCACACAGCAAATCAGCCAACTAGACCTTTGAGTCACTTAGGTAGTCCTGGGTTCAAGCATCAATTCAGGCCTCAAGTAGCAGTGCACTCCTCGGAGGGTACAAGGCAAGCGTCAAGCAGCAGGGCAGTCCTCTGGTAGGAGTTGGGCCGTCTTCTGAGGTACAAAGCAGGCTCAAGCAGCAGGGCTTTCCTCTGAAGTACAAGGTAGGTCCTTTGCAGGTCCAGGACTGTACTGATGTGTGGTTCAGGAGGTCTGATATTTGTCCCTGGTTCCACAGCCTTTGAAGTGGGGGATACTTCTCAGCTAACCCTGTATCTGGTTCTGGAATGTTCCTTCCCTTCCTCTGTCAAGAATCCAAGTCTGGGGTGACAAAAGGCTGGGGTCTGGGTCCTATGTGTGTTCTGGAGGCAAACACTTTGAATTTGAAGTGGGCGAGGGAACAGCTCTACCCCCACTCATCCCGCAGTGTGGCCCATCCTGATCACACCTACTCCCTATTGTGTCATTGTCTGGGAGGAGTACACAAAGCCCAACTGCAGAGCCATTTGCAGTCATGTGACCCAGGACACTGGCAAAAGGCACAAATGCTCAGGACAAGAAAATGCCAACTTTCTAAAAGGTGCATTTTGATAATTGTGCCTTAGAATCCGACTTTAACATTGAAGAGGATTCTATATTACAATTCATTTGATCCTAAATATAAACTTCCTACATGCTCCCAATCCAAGGTTAGCACTTATTAAATGTGATGAGTTAACCACATGTTAGTCTATGGCAGAGATAGGCCTTACAGTAGGGACACATTACTTTAGGAGTTTTTCCGTACCAGAAAACATAAAAAGTAACCCCACATGTCCTACGTTTTGAATGCAATACACCCTGCCGTAGGGGCCTTTAGAGCCTACCTCAAGGGTGATTTATTAGTATTAAAAATTAAGGGTTACGCATGGCCAAAGTTTTATTTTGCCACGTGGAAATGGCAGTTTAAAACTGCACTACAGGCTGCAATGGCATGCCTGAGACATGTTTTAAAGTGCTGCTTTAGTGGGTGGCACAATGAATGCTACAGGGCCCCTAGTAGCATTTATTTTACAGTCCCTGGGTACATGTAATACCATGTACTATGGACTTTCAAGTAAAAAAATGTGCCAATCAGGTGTATGTTAATTTTACCCCTTTTTAGGGAGAGAGTTCAAGCAATAAGCACTGATTAGCAGTGGCAAAATGCAAAGAGTCCTGAAGCCAACAAAACAAATTCGGCAAAGCAGTAGGGGTGAAGGCAAAACAATTGGGTGTGACCCTGCAGAGAGGGCCAGGCCCATCATACAGATTTAACAAAGTGAGTAGTGGTAAGCAGTCTATCCATGTGTTAAAGTTTCGAAGAACCATTAAACAGGACTCCCAATCTTTCACCCTCACTCAAACAAACCTCAGATTTTAAGCCGTCTCTCAAATAACTGCTCTTGAAATTATTCTATAACGGTTTGAGTGAATGGATGAAGGATTTAAATGTAATTGGTGGCACATTATATGACAAATGCGCTTATTAGTTTGGAATAAGGATTCATAAGAGATAAAGGAATGACACAAAAACCCAATGTATATCTTGCCCACAGTGGTGACACCAAACTTTATTAAGATTCTGTCCCTTAAATATCAACAAAAAGTATCCATTGGCACATATTAGGTGCAAAATCGGGTTGTTTCAGATAATTAACCATTGCTTGCTTATATAACAAGGCTCTTATTTGTAAATACATATCAAATATCCCTTAAAACTTGAAAAGCTAAATCATTCACATATATTGAACTATTCAAATGCAACAGTATGCATTCCTAATGTGTAAGAAACCGGTCTTTTAGTCACTTTATTCGCAACATTCTTTATATATTGGCAGGCCTTAAATTCAGCAACATTAAACATTCTGCTGTGATTTACAAATGCAAATGTATTTTCGTTTGAAACATCAGGGGATGCTTTGTGTCTGAAGACAATGTCACTTGACTGCCAACTACTCATTTTGCATTCAGTCATATGTTTTTGTTTTGTTTTTATGCTTATCATTCAGCTCTGTAACACTGTTTCTTGAGATTAAGTAAGGAGTTTCTATTTGCCTTCACTAATATTGGTTGGCCAGACAATTAAATTGCTCTTTCATAAAACAAACGTCCCCATTGTCAAAAATGCTAAATTATACCTTCTCTGTTAATATGCAAAGAAAAGCTGCCAGACAAATTCATAGCCAAAAAAACCAACAGAAATGTGAACCAAAAGGGTAATTAAAATTACTGATTGGCGTTCCACAAAATACTGGTATTGATTGGTTCTGTATTTGAGTGAAAATCCACTAGTATTTTTTTTAATTAAATTTTTTTATTTTGTTTTTAACCATCTGCCAGAATCTCAACAGGTGAGTCATGTATACATCAAATATTACCTTGTTACAATTACTTGTTGCTGTCATACATACAGAGAATACATTTTGGGACTTCGTCCTCCATTGTTCCTTGCCCTTCCCACCCAATACATTAGATGTGGCCCACTTGGGTTGTTTCCCCTTAGGTAATGAGGTTGTACGTCTATGGCTCATGGTCCCTGCGTATTAGGGTGCATAACATCGGATCCACCACCCTCCACCTCCAAACCATAATAACTTAGGGGCATATTATCAAGAAACGGCGTTAAAATTATCGCCGCTTTAGCGGCAGAAAACTATGGGCTTGATAATATGCCCTTGACAATTCCCATAGAAGCCCATGTTCTGGTGTCAACATGGGCTTCTATTGGAATTCTCCAGGGCATATTATCAAGCCCATTATCGCCGCTTTAACAGCAGTTTTCTGCCGCTAAAGCGGCGATAATTTTAACGCAGTTCTTGATAATATGCCCCTGTTTCACTGCTGCCAAATGTTCTTGAATTTTTTGGACACCCTCTAGCCTTGTAGGTTGTTTTCTCTGCCCCCATATATAAGTCCATATTGGCCCGCCATTCCGCCAGAGTGGGCAGGTCTTCTCTTCCCCAGTGTCTGGCGATGTCTCGTTTGGCCACAATAAGCCCCAGATTGCACAATAGCAGCTGGTATCTAGGAATATCTACGCCGGTAGGGATACCCAGGATAATATATTTGGGATCAGAGGGTACCTGCATTTCTAAGATCTTGCTTAGCTCCTGTATTATTTTTTACCAGTAGCTTTGTACTTGCTGACATTCCCACAGTGTGTGGATGTATGTGCTCTGGTTGGTTTTGCAGTGTAGACAGTTGGGTGTCTCCGCCCTACCTATCGCGTGAAGTCTCGCTCGGTCGTAATACACCCTGTGGAGGACTTTAAATTGTATTAGCAGTAGACGCAGCTTAATAGCAACCTCTCTTGGGTGCATCAGCAATGTTCCCTCTAATTTATTTCCTCTGTGTGTGGCAGTGTAGGGTCTCTGTGCGCTGCAGTCATGGCTATGTGCGCCAGGAACCAGACCGCATGTGTGTGCAGCTCCAAATATCACTCCAAACTTTTGCTTAAAACCCTAGCAGCCCAGCTGTTAAGAAGAGTAATTCTATTCCTCTGTCTGGTGTAACATTTCCTATACATTGATTTACACACTATGATTCAGTGTCTTTGTGTAATGCGTATGCGATGTAAAGTGCTTAACACCTTACACTGGTATGAGTGGCGCTATTAAACAAAATAAATATGAAAGAGAGAGGGGTTATGGAGATTTGAGGGGCACTGTTAAAGGTTGGTAATGAGAGTATCCGTGGCGGAGGTGGTCATTGGGGCACCAACAAACATTGTCACACCAGGCGCCACCAGCACTAAAGCCAGCCCTGTTCAAATGGTACTAATAATTACAGTGAAATTATGAAAACATCCCACATTGCAATTTGAAACCTTGGCAGCTACGTTGCTGCATTTCTTTTCTTAATAGGGTTGGGCTGCGGGGTGATTGTGTGCATTTGTTAAGGTTTTCGTGTTAATTGCAGCTCATGATGGGTGCTGCGATTAACATGAAAACTTTAACAAATGCACAGGGACATCTTAAGGATTTTGAGTGCCCTGGGCCAAACCTATTTCTGGGGCCCCTGATTAGAACAGCTTTGGATTTATGATACAATTTCAGCTTTTTCATGTCCTTTTTGGCCAGGTCACTGACACTGCAGAGGCACAATGGTCCAAATTCTAAATGTACTTCCATCTAATATTCAGGGACAATGGCATGTGTTTTCAAAATTGTAACATAGCCTGAAGGAAAAGGAGAGGAGACTAGTGAGAAATAGGATTTAGTGGCGGAGAAAGGGGGAGAGAGGAACAAAGTAGAAAAAAAGTCAGGGCGCAAAGACGAGAAATGGGGAAGGGGGTAATGGAGAAATTGGTAAGAGAGGGACGGAAAGAGAAAAGCAGGCAGAGGCTTTGGAGAACTGGGAGGGAGAACGGAGAATGGAAAACCGGTAAGAGAGAAAGCAAAGAACAGGCAGTGAGAGGGAAATGGAGACAAGAATGGGATGGAGAGAAGGGGAAAGTGGGTAAACATGGAGCGGGACTGATATGAGGACGAAGAAAAAGAAGAGAAGGAGACGGCGAGAGCAGCTGGGGAGTGGAAGAAAAAAGGACAAAAGATATGTCAGAGAAGACAGCGAGTGTGGTATGGCAATGCTTCAGAAGTAGCGTCTCTGCATATTGACGTTGGGGGGATCTATAAGGAGCCTTTTTTGCCATCTTGTCATTTCTAAACGCTTGCTCTATGTAACCGTGCTCACCTGAACGAACTAAGAAGGGTGGAAGGCTGGTTAGGCCTTGCCAAGATTTTTAATCTTGCCAAGATGCAGGTCTGAGCAGATGACAGCTGCAAGTGTGTAAATGACTGATCCATCTGTCGGGAGTATTCTCTTCACTAACACTTGCTTCCCATCTCTGTTTAAAACTCAGGAGCAGCAACATTGTGGTGGTGTCACCAGGGCTTTAAGTTGAAGCTTTTTCAATTATACATACAGGCCATAGTTGCTGCTTATTTATCTTATGCAACTAACAACCATTGACAAAGCCAATAGTCCTTACATGTAGGTATGATGTTACTTGTTGTATCATATATCTGGATGCAATGACAGAAACAGCAAAATACAAGTCGGGCGGTACACTATGCTAAGTACAGATTTTTAGCTTATGTGTCTTAAGCCACGCCCTTAATTACAATGGCCATGCCCCTTTGCGAGACCCCCCAGTTTTTTCATCCCACTTAAAGCTCTAGGTATGATGTTACTTGTTGTATCATATATCTGGATGCAATGACAGAAACAGGAAAATACAAGTAGGGTGGCACTCTATGCCAAGCACAGAAAAGTGTAAATCACCCCACAGCTGCACTCTATTAATTAATTAATTTTTTTATTTGCAGAGTTTTATATAGCGCTGGCTAGATCCGGAGGTATCAGAGCGCTTTACATGAGGATCAGCGAATTACAAGTTACAAAAAATCACATTACATCCTGTCACAGCACACAGTTTAGAGGGCTAGTGACCTTAACTTTTAAATGTAGATATAAGTAGCAAATATCCAGGGATGATACATTATAGTACTGGGTTGCCTACATAAGATTGAAGTCTTCCCTAGTCAATGTATATGACAAGAACACCGACTCGCCAAATTCTTCAATGAGGTACAGAACACATGCATTACAATGCAAGTAAGGCCTGTGTTTTGGGGCAGAGACTAACACACTTTTAGAATTGAATCTGGACAGATCACAGTGGGCTCCAAGGATCCCCTCTTAGTCCACCATCGTGATCACACACATTATGTATATGAAAGATTATAGTGACATATGACGAGCCCAGCACCCATCCAACAAACAGTTCACATGTTATTCATTAGGTCATGACTCTGGCCAGTGTTGCAGAGGCTAACAGACTAGGTACAACATAGAGAGTGTTAGGACATACTGCACATCTAATATCTTCGAAATATTTATTGGCCAAAAAGGCCACCTCGGCCACTTCATTTCAACCCAGTCTGGTGATTATTTTTTAATATAGATACTTCCTGTGTCTGTCCTTCAGATTACAAGTATTCAAACCAGGAAGCACCAAGATAGGCACTGCGAGTAATCTATGATCACACCAACTGAAACATTAATCATCAATGGACATAACCAGGGCCACAATGTAGGGCCACCAATGTGTTTTCCTCAAAACAGATGCAGTGTCCTGCGGGTACCACCTAGATAACCCCTGGTCATTTCTGCACCCGACACTGAACCTGTAGCTGATAAAAAAATCCCTCTTTTCAACCTCGTCCATTAAGAAGAGAAATTCAGTAAGTCTACAAACACGACGTGTGCTTTTCACGCCGTGTTTGTAGAGTTGCTGCATTTCTTTTCTTAATAGAGCTCTGGGCTACGGGGTGATTGTGGGCCTTTGTTAAAGATTTCAGGTCAATCACAGCGCCCGTCTGGAGCTGCAATTAACCTGAAATCTTTAACAAAGTCACACAATCACCCCGCAGCCCAGCTCTGTTAAGAAGAGAAATTCAGCAAGTCTACAAACACGAGGTGTGCTTTTCACGCCGTGTTTGTAGACTTGCTGAATTTCTTTTGTTACCTAATCGAGTCTGTGGGCAGATTGTGTGCTTTTGTTTAAAGTATTCATGTTAATCGCAGCTCGTGACGGTGCTGCAATTAACATGAATACTTAAACAAAAGCACACAGTATGCACCGTTCTACATGTAAGAAACACCCGTTATTCGCGCCGCTCGCTTTTTAAAAGCAGCGGCGCGAACGTTCTCGTTTGATGTGCTGTGTGTGTGCAATCTCCACACACAGCACTGCGTGCTACAGGTAACAGAGGTGCGCGGACGCGCATGCGCGCACCTTATTGGGAACAGTGTGCATCAGTGCTGCTTCCCAGTCTATATCTTCTAAGGGGCCGGTAGTTTCCTCCCATTTACCTCTAAAAGATCCCGGTCTGTTGGGAATGTTATTTATCAGGGTTTTATAAGTCCACGAGACTGCTTTGGAGGGTATCTCTTCCTGTAATAGTCTCCCTTCTAGCGGTGCATATTCAGGAATGTCTGTAACATCAGGCTTTTGTGTCCTCCAGGCGTTTTGTAATTGTAGGTACTTGTATCGTTGTGTGTGAGACAGTTGGTATTCTGCTTGGAGGTCTGTAGATTTTATGTCCCCCCCTTAAATTTGTCGCCTAGTGTTGTAATCCCAACTGTGTCCCATCCCCAGAAGCCCCGTAATTTCCCCAGTTCAGGCAGCCCACAATGGTATATTTTTAGACAATCTTTTCCCTTCATTTCATCTGTCTTTCTGCCCCTTTCCATGCCTCATTTGTCCGCTGCGTAGCCGGCAATAAATCCAACGTCCCTGCTCCCCCATAAAGATAATGAAGAAAGGTGTGTTTCTGGAACTGAAGCCTCTCTAGTGCGTATGTGGAGTGGTCACCTGGTGCGTGGCACCATTCATTAACTACCACCAGATGAGCCGCCCGATAATAAGCCTGAATGTCTGGAAGGGCAATTCCTCTGTTGTATTGGTTCCACTGTAACGTTTGCAGCGCCACTCTAGGGTGACCCCCGTCCCAAAGAAATTTCCGAAGCTCATCATTGATCGTCTTAAAAATGGAGTCGGGTATCATATGATATTTGTTTTGGAGTGTGTAGAGTAGTTTGGGGAGCGTTATAATTTTATACATTGACGCCCTTCCTAGCAGTGTCAGGGGGAGTCGGCGCCATCTGGTCACGTCCTCCCGGAATTCTGTTAGAATGTGTTTGATGTTGTGGGTGAGGCAGTCTGCCTCATTTGTCGAAATATACATTCCCAAATATTTAAAGCCTTAGTTGGTAATCTGAAGTTATTCGGGTAATACCTGTGGATCCATGGTATCCTCTATGGGGTAAAGCCGCGACTTTCCCCAGTTTATGTTATACCCTGCATGTTTACCATATTCCTTCACTAGTTGCAAAATCATAGGGAGTGTATTGTCAGGGTTAGTGACATAAAGTAAAATGTTGTCCCCGTATAACGAGATTAGTTCGGCTGCGAGGCAGCCCCCATTATCCTGGAAGCCGCCCAGCCCCGAGTGGGCTCTGATCTGTCAGGCCAGCGGCTCCAAGACTAGCGCAAAGAGTAGGGGAGACAGAGGACAGCCTTGCCTGGTCCCTCTCTGGATAGGGAAGTCGGCCGATTTTATTCCATTAACCCTGACACTGGCTCTAGGGCCTGTGTAGAGTAGCTCCATCCAGGTCGTAAACTCTCGCCCAAATCCAAACTCCACCAGGATTTGCTTCATGAAGGGCCAGTGGACAGTATCGTAGGCCTTCTCCGCGTCCAGGGAAAGGAGCGTCTGTGAGGAAGATCTGCCTACCACAGTGTCGAGCCAATTTGCGAGGTGGCGGAGATTATACTGTGTGGCACGGCCAGGCATGAAGCCAGACTGATCTCGGTGAATCAGTGATGTGATCACCGTTAAAAGGTTAAAAGACGTGCCACTAAAATAGAGGCCAGGATTTTGGTTTCGATATTTAATAATGATATCGGGCGGTAAGATTCGCACTTCTCTGGGGGTTTCCCCGGCTTAGGTATGACCACCACTGTAGCTCTACAGAGATCAGGCGGCAGTGACCTCTCTTCTCGAGCTGCTTGAAACATGCTGAGGAGGTAGGGGGCCAGCAAATTCGCATTCTGCTTAAAAAATTCAGCCGGTAGCTTCTCTAGTCTCCTGCTGTAGAATGGAGGTATCAATATTACTAAGATATTGTGCTATCTGAGTCTCATTCGATAGGGGCCAAGCCTCATATAGTTCCATATAGTATAGTACGAACGCGCCCGCTATGTCTTGTGCTGTCTCGTGTCTTTTCTCAAGCTCCTGGATCTGTGGGACCCAGCTCGCTTCTCTCTCCCTTCTGCCCAGCCAGGCTAGGAGTCTCCCTGTTCTGTCTCCCACCTCGTAAAGCCTGTGGGGTGAGGCTTGAATTTCAGTGTGCACTTCCCGTTCTGTCAGGGCACGGAGCTCCCAGCGTGCGACTTCTCACTGCAGTAATAAGGAGGCCTCATTGTCTGGAGTGATACTTCTCTCCATTTCTAAAAGTTTATTCTCTAGGATTTCAATTTGACGAGTCTCCTCCCTTTGCTTTTGCGCTATTGGATCTTGCACCCTGCCTCGGATAACCGCCTAGTAGGCCTCCCAGAGAGTTACGTCTGACGCTACTGAGCCCTTATTTTCGTGGAAGAATAACTCAGATTCTGTGCAGATTACTCCCATTATCGCTGTATCCCATAGTTCCCAGGTATTTAATCTCCAGTCTGCGCGTTGTCTGGTCTCTTCACCTCCCACCGTCAACCACAGTGGTGAAGGATCTGAGACCCCTCTTGCGAGATATTCCACCCTGTCCACCTTCTGTATTTCTCCCGCTGGTGCTAGGAAATAGTTAAGCCTTGAGAAGACTCTGTGTGCCCCAGAAAAATAAGAATAGGTGCGATCCGTAGGATACTGTCACTGCCAAAGGTCAATCAACCCCATTGATTTTGCAAAGTCGGCTAGTGGTGTGGGGACCCTAGCCCCCACCGCCACGTGGGTCTTGTCCAGGTGTGGGTCCATCACGTCATTAAAGTCCCCTCCAATAATATGTGTCAATGGGCCGGATTCCAACAAAATCCTGGCAAGTGCATCTAGGGTTTGAGGTTGGAGTCGTAGTGGGGCGTAGATGCTAATTAGTGTGAGCTCTTGTCGCCCCCAGGTCCCCTGCACAGCAACAAAAGTCCCATTGGGATCCATCCAGGTTTTTGATATGCGAAATGGAGGGGTTTTCCTAATAAGTATGGCCACTCCTCGCACCCCCCTGGGAAAATCCAGAATGAGCCAGTGTTATGTATGTCCCTCTCCCTATGAAGGCGCAGTGTGTGCCTCTCAAATGGGTTTGTTGTTAAAAAACAATGTCTGGCTTGAGCCTTTTGATGTATTTTGCGACTTATCCCCTCTTGATCTTGCTTCCCAGCCAGTTGACATTCCACGTCAGTGCTGTGTATGCAGTGCCTCTATTTGTATGCATGGCTTCATGCTTGTCTTTATATGCACGGGCAGACCTACCCATGGGCCTCCCTCCTTTTGTCTCTCTCTATAGAAGTCTACCTCCCTGTATCTGGCAATATAAGAAACGCAGTTAACAGCAAAACTATAAAATCCTTGACCCTCTACCCCCTCCCCTCGACCCCACGCTCTCCCACTTCCTACGCCTGTCCCCCTACTGTCAACATGACAACTCGGCATAAGTACGACTTGAGAGGTCTGCAGTCCCACCCTCCCCCTAAACTCTCCCAACGATCCACTAGTATTTCAAGCCTTTACTATTATAATGGTGAATATTCTCGGTAATCAGTGTTTGTGCAAGGATTTCTACAGCTTTTTCCCAGATCTCAGACACCTTTTTCTTGACAAATACCACCTGCGTTTAACAGTCAAAGTGAAAGTCGATTATTGGTTGGGGTGGATGGGAGTCCACCAAAAGTAATATTGTCACTATTCTTGCTAGGTCCAGTAACGGTTTCAGTAATTAAAACCTGAGTTCAACCCTGGTAGCTGTGGCACAGAGCAGGCAGGCTTCTCTTTAAAAAATTGTGTAAACCATTTAGAAGTACCAAATTCATTACAAAAGTTGATAACACAATACAATAAACATTCTTCTCCAATTTATAAATATAGAAAATATTTTAATGAGCAAATACCACTGAAACGACAAAAATCAGATAAGGGGAACAGGATAAGTGAATTTTTTAAGTTTTAAAACAAAATAGAGCCAAAAAGAGCATTGAGCTCACTGCAGGCAACTGTTGGAACTAGACTGGGTCAAGAGTAAAGTTTAAGGCAACACAGGTCGGGTTTGTACTAGTTGGGTAGTTAACTTCACACTGAGGACAGAGAGTCTTCAGAGGGATAAGGCTGCAGGCTACATTCAAAAACAGGCTTGTCGATCATGAGATGATGAAGGACTCTGACTCGGTGAAGCTATCGACAAGAGCCCTGAGGAAATGGGCTCATGAAGTTGTCGCTCCATGTCCGGCACAGTGAAGCTTTCTACCTTCGGACTTAGACTGTTTTCTGGAAGGCAAAGTTCTTCAGCAGGGCAAGTCTGCAAGCTGTAGCCTAGGAGGGTTCGATATCATCAGATGCTGGTCTGCATTGGTCCAGCTGAAACAGATTTGCTGCTGCAGAGAAGAACGAAGCAGCAGCTCTAGTGCAGTACGGCCTGCTAGCGATGCACCCTTGGGGACTCGGCTGGCAGATTGGTTCCAGTCGTTTGACGGTTCACTAAATAAAAAGTTAGCATAAAGTTTCCAGGTCCCAACTTTTCTTGTTAAACAGGAGGAGTACACTTTGACACAACCGGGGGTCCCAGGACTTCAGGCACAGCAATTAGGGTCAAGGCTCACTCCAGCAGAAGCCACCAGCAGGACCAGGGCAGGTCCAGTTGGAATTGGTCAGCTGCGCTCTTCGGGAAAGGGGCTTCTACCAGATCGTTTTGTCCCTGTAGCTTAACAGAACGTCAGCCAATTGACTCTTGGAGTCCACCATTTTGTCCTGGGTACAAGTGGGAGCAGGTACAGCCTCTCAGGTCTCAACAGCAGTTGATGTCTTTCTTCTGTCTCCTAGTAAACAACAAGGGGGACAATGAGGGCTTGATAAAGGTCCACCGTACTTGCCCTGGGTAGAACTAGAAGACAAAAGAGGTACGGTGTTCCTGGGTGGCAAGTTGGCCACCTTGTTAGTACTCAGAGTGGTGGGGAGGTGGGGAATACCTCCTTTCGGAACTAGGACCCTCACACACCCAGCAAGCTAGGTGTCATGCTTCATCATATGGGTCTGCTCCTCGTCGAGCCGGCGCTGCAATGCTCGACGGGCACCCATAAAGGGGCTCTTTATCTGAGATCTTTTGTTCCTTGCCGTATAGGTGCCGTGGGTGTGAGGGGCCTGGTAAGATGTAGATGTGGTGTGTGGGTTAAAACAGGTAAGGGAATCCTCTATAATTATTTTTATTCTGGAGAGGTCACAACCTGATTAAAAAGTAAAAAGAAGAAGAAGGAGGGCGATTATTTTGTTTTAATCTGACAAAAATTACGCTCTACCCCTTAGTGGTCAACATGTTTCTCGCCTATAAAATGTCTCTAATAGATCAGTTGGCGATTCCTCAGGACCTAGTGACTAAATGAAAACTATCTACAGTGTGTGGTGTGGTTCTACATACCACTTCTTCTCTCGGTAGGACGTTGCCCCGGAGAAAAGCAGCCAACCTCTTAAGGATTCAAGTGCTGCTTCATCAGACCACAGCGGAGTATATGGACACTCAAAGTAGTGTCGCTGCTCCCGCTCAGAGCAGTCCGGCTCACCTACCCGCTCCGCTGCATCAGGAAGGATGAGGAGCAGACCCATATGATGAAGCATGACACCTAGCTTGCTGGGTGTGTGAGGGTCCTAGTTCCGAAAGGAGGTATTCCCCACCTCCCCACCACTCTGAGTACTAACCAGGTGGCCAACTTGCCACCCAGGAACACCATACCTCTTTTGTCTTCTTTTTCTTCTGTCTCCCACAGGTCCAGTAGTGCTCTGAAGAGGTTGTCCAGGGATGCCAAATTTATGCCTGACACTAACCTGTGGGTAGGGGTGGCTCTTGGCCCCTCCCTATCCAATAGGGATCAAGTTCCCATGGGTAACACTACCAGTTTTGCAGCAGTTCCTGTGTGACCTACTGCAAATAATTCAACAGTGCCCCTCTCTACCTAAATTTAACATGGCTGAAATGTTCTTACCCTCTGCAGAGTTCCTATGCTCACCATAGAGGGATGACCAAGGAAATGAGCAACCCCTCCTCTGTCGTCACTCAAAAAACGATTCTGGGGTCAGCTCCTCTCCCACTGGCATCGTGCCTGTCTGAATAAAGGGACAAAGGCAGTGAATAGCTATAGGAAATAGTGAATAGGCAGTGAATAGCTATAGCTACATCTGACTGACAGGGTAGGCCCTTTGTAAGTTAATTAAGTTCCTGGGCACTACCATATTGTCATCCTGTCAGAGGAACTGAACACCTCCCCACACCCAAGGCCTTTGTCTGGGTTCTGGCACCGAGTTCACACCTCATCAAGGGGCTATTCAGCTACTAGTTGACAGCTAGAAGCTCATGCAAATGGGCTTCTAGAGGCTTTAGGCACTGACCTTACCAGTGATTTGGGATTGTAATAAATATTATAAAAAGTACAAAACGAACTTTGTAGCTGTTTTCTAAACAGAGATAACATTCTTCAATTTCAATATTGTATCCCTATGCTTTCCTATGCAACAGCTAAACCTGCAACAGTGAAAATAGCATTTGGGACCTTTTCAGTGTAAGGAATGTTTTACATTAAACTGCTACATGTCCTACTTTTAAATGCCATGCACACTCCATTATTGAAGGCCTCCTTGGGGTGACTTGCTGATATTTAAAAGGAGGGTTTAGTCCTTTCAAAAGGGTTTATTGGACAGATTGAAATTGCAGCTTTAAAACTGCACAGGCAGGCTACTGTAGTAGGCATGCAGACATGTTTTGCACTGTCACTTAATTGGTGGCACAACGTGTGCCACATTCCACGAGTGACATTTAACTTTCAGGCCCTGGGTACACTTTGTACCATATACTAGGGACAGGATGACAAATAGGAAATATAGCCAATTTATGCATGTTTTAGGGGCCAGAGCACGTGCACCACAGCATTGTTAGCAGAGTACCAGTCCACAGAGCAAAAAAACAACAGCATCAGTCCCAAAAATGGGGATGATAATGTAAAAGAGGCATTTTCCTACAGTTATATTCACTTAAGTTTCCAGAGCACTTGGTGCGGAGTAACACAATTTTGCTCTGTAGGTTCGGTAATCATGGTTTCTGCATTGCACTGTTATCTCATAAGCACCCATGCAAAGTAAATAAAGCCAAAATTGCGTTGGGGATAAAAACCCAAAGCAGTGGGTTTTACTGAAAGACATGTGATCCCAATTCAGCCGATAAGTTTAATTAATGGCTTTATTGGAGTTTACTTACTACTTGTAACTAGTGCCTAATCTTTGAGAATCAAACTAGTTGCGTTAAGCAGCAATACATCTCACAGTGATCACATTTTCTTCAGATAGATAGAATTGTTGGTAAAACGGATCCTTTTCTGTAAATCGTTACAGATACACAAATCAGTTGGTTCTCTTCATCCAAAGGGCACCTACAATGAATAATTCATGTACTGACCTCCGCTTACGTGCCCCTTGCTTCTATAGGTGGATGAATTGCTAAAGACGTTTTGGAAGACCACCCACATGTCTTTTTTACCCTCATGAAAACCCATGTCCACCAAATAGCAGGTGACAGACTCCTCCTGGCTGTATAATCCTTTTTATTCTGTCAATCCTGCCCCAGACGTTTTCTCTACTATAGACTATAAAAAGAATGACAATACAATTATCTGTATGTGCTAGATATGTAGTAAGGTTAATGTGTTCAGAACTTCTTTCCACCTGATTTCATCTTCTTCATTATCTTCTCTCTGTGGAGAGTGAATAGTGCATACTGTTTTACTAGGGCCTCAATCCTGCTAAAGCCACCTTTTCAATAAATATTTAAATGTGTGAGTGTGCTGAGCCATACCTATCTTTGTGCAGTGCTCTCTTCTTATTAAATCTGGAAACCCTTTAAGACCTCAAATCTGTACTAAAGATTAACCACTGATCTTCCGGGATCCACAGAATAGCCCCATGTTATTGTAGACTCTAGACACAAAGGGCAAAGTCACATGATTTTGTTGTAGCGTACTCTTATAGTATGCTGGCTTACTCTTGAACTGCATGAGTTAGCTTGGAGTACCTCTGGCTTACTCTAGAAATTCATTAGTAAGACAGGCGGACTAAAACAGAAAGTCATACTCATAGCACAATCTTTGTGAGTCAAGCCCAATGAATGAGAAAGTCTAACTGTATGCAGTAGTGAAGCTGACTACAAAGAGATTTATCTTTCTCCGCTCTACTTCAGAGTCTCCACCCTGAAATCAGATCTAGCTGTGGGCTAGAAAAGTTTTTTTATTTTTATTAGATATTAGCTTTCACAGAGTTTATTCATAATGTAATACACAGATTAACAAAAGTAGTCACATGCAAAAAACATGAAATATGCTTTATAAGTACTTCAAGTGAGTTCTTTGATTTCCACACGTCAAAGAAAACTTCAGAAATGCACAAGCAATCCAACGATTTCCAGCTTTGGTGAAGCATAATATTTATTGATCTATCTTCTGCAATGGTTCTGGCTGTTCCACACATCAAACATATTAGAGCAATCAACCATTACGCACAATAATTTTCACTCCTCTGGGTCTCGGGTACAGCAGATCTTCCCAGGCCCTTAATTGATTCTACTCAAACTATTTTGTTTCTACAAATGTTATGGGCATGTTAGCACACATATCACTCTTTTATGCAGAACTACTAGAATGGTATACACCTGCAGTCCAGTTGTATTAGTGACTCATGCTTCCCACAAATCCCTTGGTCCATCATTAACATAATTTGAACCTGTCTGAGCCACTAACTTCCATTCCTCGTACTTAACTTTAAAACCCTTTCTGGGAAGACATAAATCATTTTGTGAAGGAAGTGGAAAATATTGTCCAAGAAGTCTGGGAATGATCATTCATATCCCATGAACACTGCTACAAAGAGGTCAAAAGCAAACAATTTCCCAGAAAAACCATCACAAAAGAGCCTATTGCCTGATGTTACCTTATTCTTGCTTCATTATGAAGTGCTCAGGTTAAATCTATCCCTATCAGACATTTAGAGGAAGAGCCATGGATGCACCTTTGTATTTAACAAGGATATTTGGATTTAATTGTGCTATCCACATTGAACTCCTGTATGCCATGTTTGGATTCAAACACATGATCATATGTCCTGACATACATGACAAGACAAACTCCTTTGTACTGAACCACCAATGTGATGTAGTCTGCTTTACAGCTGACCAATGCTTCAGCTGTGGGGGAAGGGGGGGGCTTAAGCCTGCTGGTAGCAGACATATGACTTTCCTAAGGTGAAACATTTGATAAAAAAGTGCTTTATTGCTGACATTACCAGGTAGGGTTTAAAAGTGTGAGGCTTGTCTAGCGTTACCCGACAATTTTCTACTTCAGAGAAGGAAGTACCTCCAGACTAAACAGTAAAGGAGGTGGGTTTGAAATAGCAGAATTAGATGTACAACGGCTTGTACCTAATAATATGACCTTTATTTTTCCATATTCAAAAGCAATCATTTGTCATGCTTCCACTTTTTCTGAAGCATAGGTTAATCAATCCACAGTCCTGGTTTAAAGGTGTGCAGGCCAATAGATAATCAGTATTATTGTGAGGATCACTTTGCTGGCTTTGCAGCTGTAGATTTATTTGTAGTAGATAGTTTGTCAACCATAGTTTGTAAACGAGTAGAAAGTATGTAAACTGTATAGTTTGTTACTGCCTTCAGTTTGTAATCTATTCACAAAATTATAAATGTTTCTGTACTATTAGAAATTACATATCCTGGTTTTACTGGGGTTCAATCCAGAAGAACTTTTACACATATTGTAGTCACATAGGGTATTTCTCAAATTTCACAGGCTTTTTATTCACAAAATACCATTTACTGTTGGAAGATTTGATACATTTTACTATCCAGGCCTTTTTTTTTTTACTAAGATCTACTGCAATCCGATAGATTACAGAGTCATTGGAGTGATGCAAAAAAACAACAGAAATTTCATTTTGCAGCATTTGGTGTAGTAATAATGGTTCAATTCCCTAGTTTCAATGAATTATAATGAAATTAATTCACATAATCAAAGTAATTTTATTTGTGGTTAGCAAATTGTGTGACCTCATTACATGATTGATTCTATTCATGATAAGAAGGTGGGCCCCATAACAAGTGAAATGTGCAGCTTTACCAAAATATTAAATTTACTCCAAGAAGAAATGGGTAGAACTTTTCATGGAGGTGGCCATTAAGAAGGGGAGGAAAGGGTGTCCCAACATCATGACTTATCACCAGAAAAGGTTCAGAAAAAACAGGAATTGATTGGGAACCTAGCAGCATGGGTGCCGTCGAGGATTAAGTGCACCGTGATTATCCATATTCTGACAGGCATAAATGGATCTGAGTTGAATAAATGGACATGCCAATCTGTTGGTGGCGAATCATGCTGAGTAGGGACAAGCACTGGCCATGCTGGAGTTGTAGAAGTCCGACAGAAAGCTAGCTTGGAGGCTACCACTTTGACTCTTTTCTTGTGCTGAATCCATGCCTACCAAAGGGGCTAGCCTTACTTGATCACTGTGCTAATCTCTGAGCATTACCTGAATGTCTATTAACATTTATAAAATCCAGTGGCGGCTGCTATTTACCAGGGGTGGTGGGGGGGCGAGGGGATGGGGAGGGTTGTAAATGGAAAAAGAAAACAAAAAAAACACATACCTTCAGGCCGGCCACCCAGTCGACTGCAGCCTTTCAGTCCGCTTGTCGCTGCCTCTCGCTCCTGTAAGCAGGAACAGGAAGCACCCAGGCTCCTGACTCCCCTAGCCAATCACAGTGCTGCAATGTAGCACTGTGATTGGTCTGAGCGCCCCGGATCGGCACTCAGGCAGGGAACGGGAGCCTGGGGCATGTTCTGCACCCAGGCTGTAATGCAGGGGTCTATGTCAGCAAAGTAATCGTGATCACCAATTAAATGTAAGCAAATAGTGAATAAATAGTTTTGGCCTGCATGTTCTCTGCACAAGTTGGGATTGTGCAAGCACATGTGGCAACAACAGACGACTGCAGTGCTAATTGCTGCAGGTGTTTGCTACGACTCAGCCTTGGAATTCATTTTAAAGTACTAGGACTTAAATGTGGTGTCTGTTTGTGATTCTGTCTTTGTGATTGCCTTGCCTTTGCAGTGCCAAGATAGTTGTAAATTTTTCAAGAATGATCCCTTGCTGTTGAGCGGCATTAGTTAACTGTGAGAGGAATACATGTGTTGTTTCAAGAAGGACACTGCTACCACTGCAAAGAGGCAGTGGGACAAGTGGCATAGGAGACCTATCCCTGACCCCTCTGCACTCCCAAACAGGGATATCCACTTGATCACTTTCTAGTGGCAAGTTTGAGCTGCGGTGTTAAGGCCACTGCTGTACTTCAGGTTTCCTCCTTCTGACCCATTCAGCAGTGTAGGTCAAGCTCCCCCGTTGGTTTGGCATTAGTGTAGCCTGATTTAGAAACGCAGGCAAAATGAATGGATGAGCTCGTATTTTGGCCAGTGGCTAGAAATTAAACTATTCAGTCATGTTCATGATGACTGGGGCAGCGTTGGTGGTTGCTGTAGATAGGGACTACCCCAGTGCCAGTTACCATCAGCTCTGGGCCCTTGCACTTATGTCTTTTTAAACATGAATTCTTGGCAGATGTAGACATGTGACAAACATTTTGTGGGAGTAAATCAGAAAAATACACAAAATGCAGCTGCTCCTAAAAGACAACCTGGAATCCTAGAGCTACACAGCAAGATGTAAAGGCCATAGATAAAAACAAAGTCACTCATAGTGACTCTTCAAATTCATAAGGAGACGGAGGGAATTTAGGGGAAAGGCACAGGAGGCAAGAGAAAGAGTGGAAGCGAGAGCAACAGAGCACAGATCATAACTGATAAATTGAGAGATTGAGAAAAACTAGAAGAAACAGACAAAAGGAAGTGGCAAAAGATACAATTAAGTTAAAACAATAAGCAAGCAGGCTAAGTAGCAAAGATGCAGAGATACCATAAGGAAGCGAGGAAGGGCTATGGCATTAGAAATAGATACAATATAAAAATAAAAGAGACAGAGTTTAAACTCCGAGGTGTGAACATTACGTGGCATGTGTTTTGACAGTACACAAAACGGAATGATAAATAGATAGCGAGGGAACAGAGAGCTGTTGTGAAAAATTGACGTTCTTAACTGACTTGTTTGTTTTTTATGTATACATTTATCAGAATTTCTTTTGCGTTTAGACAGTCATTTTCCCATTTACATAGGGTTATCAGAAAAGTATTTATGATGAAGCCATATGTGACGTGTAACATTAAGGTATAGCGAGAAGAGGCATATTGTATTGCTTTTGTGTTCAAAATGTACATTTTAAATAACGTCTAATTAAACACAATTTTCCTACTCTGCCTTCAGCAATTGGATTTTGAGAATAATATGATCATCACATTTGAAGTGGCGGCAGCCAACACCCACCCAGAGCCGCGCTTTTTCCACCTGGGGCCTTTTAAAGACACTGCTATGGTCAAAGTTTTCCTGCAGGACGTCGACGAACCGCCTGTGTTCACGAGACATTTCTATGTGATGGAAGTCGATGAAGATGCCAAAGAAGGCAGCATTGTTGGAAAGGTAACAGCTAAAGACCCCGACGCTGCCAAGAACCCGGTAATGTAAGTGTCATGTAGTATTTATGAAGATGACTCCGCAAAAAACAATGTACTCAAATTAACTGAAATTAAAATTGCCCACTATTTACAATGTCCTCAAATTAACTGAAATTAAAAGTGTCTATTCATTCTTAGTGTGACCGTGCTCCTTTGAGGTATTCTGTATGGTAATAAAACAATATATTGTAAACTGAGAACAGTTATATGAATCAGTTGGAACTCAAATAACTGTTATCAAATTAATAGCTGCGGTGTTCCCTCCTGTTGGCCCAGCGTTTACGTATGAGAATTTCGTAAAAGAGCAGTGAGAGATGCATAATATGCAGGGAGAGAGGCCACCGTCTTTTACAGAACAGCAATGTTCTTCCACAAATTCTAAATACTCTGACCTACAGAGATAAGCTGGTGACTGCGATGGATACATTGGCTCACCCGTGGCTGTGATGTATGCATTGACTCATCCTTGGTAGCACAGTCTAAGCAGCAAGAAAGGTAGTTTGCATCAAGTAGCTAGGCAAACAAAAATCAATTAATATAAATAATTTAAAGGCACAAACAAAGTAGGTTAAAATGAAAGTATTTGATAAAATAAGATACATCATATAGTAGAGAACGTTGTATAAAATTGTGTTAAAAGTACTAAAAGACACTAGTGACTTAAGTTGCAAAAAAAATAGTCCAGGGCCCCTCCGTAAACTCAACGTGCAGTTTGAGTCAAATCAGCAGGATTAAACATGCCATCTCCTCCACAGACTCTGCATCAAATTGCAGTGGCTGTCATGATGATTGGAAGATGTTTGCTGTGGTTTTAAAGCTGCAGCTCAAAACATCAGATATATGATTTCTTCTTCTAGATTTCCTTGATAGGATAAACAAAGAGCAAAGACTGGTCCATGTTACAAGGACTTTCGTCTCAAAGAAACACAGCGTGTTAAAGATCAGGTGAAGTGGTAAAAAAATGCTGGGTCAAGCCACAGACTGCTATCCATTGAAGTGGGTTCACAGCTGGATTCAGGTAACTTCAAGACGTGAGGCTCTGAGCGAAGATGTGGTAACGTCTGCAACTAGGTGCAGGCACCACGTGCTGAAGTAGGTTAAACAGGTTGATTCATTTGGGTGGCTGAAATGAGTCTTTTGTGAATTAAAAAACTATTTTGGGATAAGATGCACCATATCCAAAATTATACATAAAAATGGATGTATGGATAAGAAGCACATAGAATGAAAATGATGGGTTTGTTCAGGACTAGTCTCACTGAACGTCACACCCTTCATTCAGTCTCATTGAATTGCAGCTCCCTCTCACTCAGCTCATCACAGACTCCTGATACCCAGACTTCACATTTGTAGCACCACCCCCAGTACAAGAGGTCCTAATGACCCTGTGGGACCCAGGTAGGAAATTCTTAGTTTGGGAGAAAGGTTCATGAACAACAAGTTCAAATAAGAGACAAAACTCCAAATATGTCTTGGGAAGCAAGGCATTTGTTTTCTTCAGGAACACAGGTTAGTTTTTCTTTTCTACAGTTCCAATCTGGCAATGAGTCTTTAAATAGGAGATCTAACATCATTAACATTCCTAAACCAGCTCCTAAATAAAAACCTGCACTTACTACTCCTACATTTGTATCAGTATGGAATGTTTGATACTCAGGGAATGCATTTAGTGGTACAAAATATTTCTCAAAGACCTATGAATTAAATCAACCTAGATCCATCCCTTTGCTGCTGTGTGGAGTTCCCTCTTCTAACTAGTCCGTCCATATCCAGTTCAGCAATATGAATAACAGTGCTGCAAAGTCATACTTGTTCCCTTGGCACCTCCCATGTTTTGCTGACTGGTACTGGTGGTAACTGACTCTGACTGTCCCTGGGCTCTGCTTAACCAGGCCCAGGGCCAGTGCTATGCTGAAAAGACACTTAGAATACAGTGAAAACACCTACATACACTAGGGTACACTATGGGTTAGAGTACCCCTATGATTGGCATCACCTCCCCTATAAGGCCCTAGTACATAATAGGGCAGGGGGATTGAAACTACCTTTAAGTCCCTAGTATATAATAGGGCATGGCAGTTTAGAGATCAGCAGACCTTTCTACGCTTGCATGTGTGCACTGCGGAGGCCTGAGGTCAGTTTAAAAGCAGCCATGTTTTGCAGGACTGCATATAAAATACTAATTGTGCCCAAACTCGACTTTGGTGTTTGGGGCACTCAAAAATTAATAAACTACAATGTGTTGGCATATTAGGTGCCCCCACGGTCTCCCCTAGGTGTCCCAGTGGTGGGGGATCAGGAATCTATAAGGAGGACCCCTATAAAATAAGTTTTATATGCCTTGGTGTTAGCGAAATTGCACATTTCACTCCCCAAATTGTAGTAAAGTGCTTCCCAAAATCAAAGTTTATGCTAGGAGCACTGTGGAGTGAGGATCTGCAATATTTTTACATATTCTTAACCTCCAAAGTCTCCCCAAGGTATCTCAGGGGTGTGGGGTCCTGTAGATAGAGGCAGGGTCCTCATAAAGTATGTTTTATAAGCCCTGATGTTGGAAAATGTTCCCAAGTCTTTTTCCCCATTGCAAATTCCCAGCCACATAGGTTAACATGGCAAGAAGTTATTAACTAATAATTCCTGCTAGGAAAATCATAAAAATATCATTCAAGGACTTACTAGAATGGTATTGAAAAATCCAACTATCTGCTATTGTTGAATTTATCCTAAAATGTACAGTCAAGAAGTTATAAGACTTTCTTGTCTGTAAGCCAAAATTCAGCCTTCCAGTGATCTGTCCTGATTGGTCAGAGTTAAGTGGATTAGCCATGCTGCTTTGATGAGGTGATAAGTAGCCCCTGGGATTAAAGAACCATTCTGGGAGGAGAGGCTTCTGTTCCATAGGAATGCCAGAGCCAGGGGAAGGGGTCATTAACAATAATCTTCAATAGAAGGAGGAGACAGGTAGGAGAAACCAGTTTAATTTCCACCCCGGGGGCGTGGTCAAGATGGCGCTGAGGCAAGTCAAGGCTTGACGACTCTCCTGCCCGCCGCCTCCCTAACCAACGCTTCCAGGGCCCAGCTCGGGGCATATACGGCATCGGAGGGGCAGCGATCACCAGAGGAGTAGGCTGGTGGCAACGTGACCCCGAGTGGCCTCTCTGCTGGCTGCTAGAGAGGTCGGCCGGCGGCGGCGAGGGAGGTGTGCTGCGGCGGCCGCGACGTGCATGCCCCTCGCTGGGACTGGGCTACGCAAGTGCCGAGGCTCCCACTCCAGGGCCGAGAGGGGTGGGCCGCGGGTGCGGGCGCCTGACGCGCCATGCCTCCCCTCCCTTGTGAAGAGCCAGAGCTGACTACACCGCGATCCGGTGAAGACACAGCTGTGGATGGCCGCGGAGTGGCAGAGGGGCAGGGTGACGCATAAGCAGCAGCGCCCGTGGTTCGGCCTGCCGGCTGTGACTCCTTCTCGGCGGGCGGATCGGCCTGGGACAGATGGCCCCCACCCCTAGCGTCACACCGAGAACTACTCAACGACCTTCAGACATCGCTGTGGGGGGGGGGCGGCTCGGGCCCCGGTGAGTTGGCGGCTGGCATTGCGACCTCGGACTTGAGGAGGTAGGCCGCAGACAACGCTTTAATGCGTCTCCCCTACAGCGCGCTCTGACCTGAGGGCGCCACAGCTCGGGTCAAGACACACTCTTCCCCACGGTCCTACAGGCTGGTGGTGAGCTTGGCCCAGCCACAGTGGCCCCGACGTGCATGGAGGAGAGGGCATGGGGCCAAGGCGAAGCTGCGGGACGACGTGTTGGGGTTCCGCGCCCTCTGGGAGTGCTCCTCTGCCCTACTTCTCGGAGGGCGGTTCGGCCCGTGGCAGGCAGGCGCCGCTGTGGGCGGCAGGAGGGGAGCATCACGCTTGGTGGGTAGTGCACCGCACAACCAGAAGACCTCCACAGATCCTACGCATCGGAGATTCAGCGACGCCAGGGAAGGCGGTGGCCTGCGGCCTGGGACGCGGCCGTGTAGGTCCCGTCTCGTGCACTTGCCAATCCAAGGGCTACCATAGTGGAGTCATGAACACGGAGCACACAGACACTTGATTTCAAAGCAGCCTTTTGGGCGTGACTTGATTTGCAGGGCGAGTCCGGGGTTGGCAGCCAGGCAGCAAGTGAAGAGGCCCGCCGGAACAGAAGACCCCGGACGTCTGGTAAAGCTGTATCCCCCACAATGGCATCTGGGCGCCCCAAAAAAGACCACTCGATAAAAGACCTCCTTTCCCACGCTGGGGGGGCCACATCAGAGGATGCAGCCACGCTGACGGGCGGGACAGGGTCCCAGCCAGACCCAGCCGCGGAAGATCCAGTGACACGCTCGTTCATGGAAGCTCTGTTTACCTCCCTACGAGATGAACTCCACTCTCTAAAAAGTGAATTTGCCCAGGAGATCAAGGAGACCTGGAGAGATGTGGACTCCCTGGGTGAGCGCGTGGCGGATCTGGAGGAAAAGGAAGCGGGCCGCGAGGAGGAGACGGAGTCCCTTCAACAAGAGGTTATCTGACTCCGGGAGCAGCACATTGACATGCAGGCACATCTAGAAGATTTGGAAAATCGCTCCCGGAGGAACAATGTACGCATCAGGGGAGTGGCGTCTGGGGCAGAGGGAGATGACATTTTCGGTTTTGTCCGAGACCTTTTTCACCATATTTTAGGTGGCCCTCCACAAACTCCGATTCAACTGGACAGAGCACATCGGGTGGGCCTCCCCAGGAAGAACGTCTCTAGCCCTCCGGATATACTAGTTTGTTTGCATGACTTTCAAGTTAAAGAGGAGATTCTGAAGACGGCGCGCAGCTCGCATCCTATTGTTTTCCAAGGCCAATCCCCCACCCTATTTCAAGACCTTGCGGCTCTTACTCTGCAGAAACGCCGAACTTTCCGCCCGGCGACAGCACAGCTCCGCAGCCTTGGCATATCCTACTCTTGGGGCCATCCATTTCGCTTAATTTTTCGCTGGGAGGGAAAACTCCTTCAACTTTGCTCGCTTGAAGAGACATGCCCTGTACTGGGAATAGATCCTCTGGAGGAGCAGCGCCCCGAGGACGCACCACCCTTCTCACAAAGAGGGATGAACAGCGGCTGGCAGAGAGTGGGATGACGGCGCACACTAGCAAAGCCAAACCCGGAGGAGATCGCTAAGGGCCGGCAGGCAGCTTTGGATGCAGTCCCTTTCACGTTGGCTAAAACCGCTACCCCTTGAGCCTGGACCCACTTTTTGCATAATGTACAGATAAGAGAGGGCGGCGGGCGGGGGGAGTCGAGCCACTGACCACACTACACCACCCCCTTGGACTTGCCATGTGGTTTCGCTATTCCACAGGACTAGAAGAAAGAATACATCTCTATTTCTCCTTATTGTTATTGTTTGTTAAATTGGAAAGGGGTTTTGTTGGGACCCACACTCACCCATACAGGGGTAGCGCTACATTCACACAATGCACCAACAACATGCACCACATAGTCTCCTGGGTTCCCGAGAAGGGAGGTAGAGAGTTGGGGTTGGATGGAGCAGGAGGCAGGTCGTTGCCCACATGACAGGAAGCACTCTTAGCATTTTAACACTCAATGTGCAAGGGCTTAACATCCCGATTAAAAGGCGGGCGATACTTAACCTCCTTGTGTCCTCCCGAGCTGATATCTGTCTACTGCAAGAAACCCACCTCCTATCTGGGGACTGTCACAGACTGAAATCTAGGGCATTCCCCCAGCAATTCTTTTCGTCCGCTTTCTCCAAATCGGCGGAGGTGGCAATTCTGGTGGCCAAGTCCTTTCGTGGGGTGATAGAGCAGAAGATAGAAGAAATCAAGGGGAATCTGTTGATCTATAGGTTTTCCATTGCGGGGAGGTCACTCGCGATAGGCACAATTTATGCTCCCAACAAGAAACAAGAAGGGTTCTTACATGGTGCACTGGAGAGAGCACTGGGTTCTGGAGACCAACTAGTGCTACTGGGAGGGGACCCTCAATCTAGTATTCAATAATGCGATGGACAGGTCAGCTCAGATGTACGGCCAATCGGGGGCGTTGTCTAAGGAGGGCCTGGCATGACTGGGGCGAATGGGGGTGGTGGACTTATGGAGGACCAAGCACCCGCAGTCCAAAGAATACTCGTACTATTCTAATGCCCATAAAACGTATGCTAGGTTGGACTATTTTGTAGGCACCAGGGAGATACTTCCACTCACACAAGACATGGACATACACACAGCGGCGCTGTCGGACCATGGGGCGGTCACACTCTCACTTTCTCTTCCCCCGATGGCTCTCCCCCCCAGGTCCTGGCGGTTACGAGACACAGTGCTGCTTCGCAAGGCGGTCAAGACCCAAATCCAGCACGCACTTGAAGACTATCTTACACACAATGACACTCCTGATATATCACCAGCGACACTATGGGGAGCACTTAAGGCTGTCATTAGAGGGGAATTCATTGCTATTCCCTCAGCAGACAATAAGATGCACAGGGAAAAAAGGAAGAACCTCACTGGGCAAACCAGGGAACTTGAACGCATACATCAGCGCACAAGAGCTCCACGGGTCTGGGGCCAGCTGTCCAACATGCGCGCACAATTAGCAGCTCTAGACACAGATAGGGCATAATACTCGGCCCTCCGCTTACGACACTCATACTATATAGGGGGAGATAAGTATGGCCGGCGCCTGGCTAATACCCTCCGGGCTAAAAGACAGGAACAGGGAATCACGGAGATTTATTCCCCCGCAGGGAAATTGGTCACTGAAAGTCCAGACATAGCGAATGCTTTCAAGGACTTTTATAAGCAGCTATACGATTCCCAATGCCTCGACGATGAAGCCGGATCCCAATACCTGAAGGGGGCCAAGACCTCGACTCTCACTCCTAGCCAGGCGGAGTTCCTCGACGAGGATATTCGCATTGAGGAGGTCATCTTGGCGATAGCACGCCTTAAACCTGCGAAGTCGCCGGGCCCAGACGGGATCTCAGCGGCCTTTTATAAAGCCTTTTGCTCCACTCTAGCTCCTTTTCTTACAAAACTTTATAATTCCTTTTCAGAGCCCGGGTCGATCCCGCCTGACATGCTTCAAGCCTCTATAATAGTCCTCCCTAAGCCCGGTAAGGACATACAATGCTGCAGCTCTTATCGGCCGATTTCCCTTTTAAACATTGATCTCAAACTATACATAAGTATCATAGCCCACAGAATCAATGATTGCCTCCCCTGCCTAGTGGACCCGGACCAAGCAGGTTTCGTTCCCAATAGACAGGCCAGCGATAATACTAAGAGGGCCCTACATATTATTGACAAGGCAAACAGATTTCAGGGGGAATACCTGTTCTTAGCGGTCGATGCTGAGAAGGCATTCAACCGGGTCCACTGGCTGTACCTCGATCAGGTACTGACGCACTTCGGGTTCCGGGACAAATGCAGAACTCGCATCTTGAATTGCTACCAAGCCCCTTCCTCGTCGGTCCGGATTAATGGCTTTACCTCATCCCCCTTCTCCATACACAGAGGAACCCGTCAGGGCTGCCCGCTTTCGCCCTTAATATTTGCTCTGTATATGGAGCCCATGGCCCAGAGGATCCGAGATCACCCAGACATCGTTGGCATTCCATTTGGTGTAGATAGGCATTCCATCAGCCTCTATGCCGACGATGTACTGGCATCCCTGGCGAACCCGATTACTTCTCTACCGGCCTTTATGGGGGAGCTGAAGGCTTTTGGGGCAGTTTCGGGGTTTCAAATCAACATCAGTAAATCTCAAGCACTCAACCTCTCGGTGCCTCGGGGTACAGTGGACCTACTAGCGGCCCAATTCCCGGTGCTGTGGGCCTCAGAGACTATTCCGTATCTGGGGATACACCTAGCCAGCACAATTCAAATGACAATAGACAGCAATTACAGGGCTCTTCTGCAACAAATAAGAAATGATCTGGGGAGCTGGAAACATCTCTGTATCTCTTGGCTGGGACAGATAGCGGCTGCAAGATGACGGCCCTTCCCAAGATTTTATATCTCATCCAGACCATGCCCCTCTCTCCCCCACAGGGTACAATTGCTAAACTACAATCAGAACTTGCGCAGTTCATCTGGCAGGGACGAAAGCGGCGTATGAAGCACTCCTTGAGCTATCTCCCCCCTGAGGCCGGTGGGCTGGGAATCCCGGATTTGCACCCCTACTTCAAAGCGGCACAACTGCGTTATTTGGTGGAGTGGAGCCGCCCTGAGTCTGAAAAGCACTGGCTCTTCCAGGACAGAGCGGTGGCGAGTACGGCTCTCTGGAAGATTCCATTTCTCCCCAAAGCACACATGCCACGAAGCCTGTACCTATCCCCAATAACCCGAATAACAATGTCAGTTTAGGACAGTGTTAGCACTAGAATGGGTCTGACTGCATACCCCTCTCCGCTGAATCCCCTATTTGAGAACCCGGACTTCACCCCGGGATCTACAGCGGCGGACTTTGCAACTTGGATGGCATCGGGACATTTCTTCGACTAAGAGGGGCTCCTCTCATTCCCCCAACTACAGGAGTACTTTGGGCTTTAGGAATCGGAACGATTCTGCTATCTTCAACTGAGACACTGGATCTTGCACCCCTCCAATCGTGCCAAGGCACAACGTCGCCTGACTCAGTATGAAAGATGGCTCTTGGCCAAATCGTCTGATAAAGGCATGATCTCAGAATTATACACAATCTTGGTTCAAACACAGACTCACACCTTCCACGCTGGCAGGGCACGCTGGGAGGAGGAACTGGGTAGATCCTTGAGCACAAAGGACTGTGAGGGCATAGCTTACAGGGCTCGTCACACAGCACGTAGCATGGCCCTTACCTAGACACTCACTAAAATCACATCACACTGGTATTACACACCAGTCAGGATAAATAAAATCAAGCCTTCGCATAGTGACAGATGCTGGCGGGGCTGCGGAAACAAGGGGTCCCTAACACACATACTATGGGATTGTCCGCAGATTCAGAAATTTTGGACACAGGTCATTGACGATATAGACAAACACTTGGACACACAGCTCCCACGATTTCCAACTTACGTGCTGCTAGGCCTCCCAAACCCATTAACATACCCTCTGAGGCCCATTCGCGGCTGGCAGATTGGTATGGCACTGGGGGCAACAGCCCAGGCCATCCTAGCACATTGGGGCACAGCGAACATCCCCACACACACAAATTGGCTACACAGAATCTGGCACATTTTGGGTACGGAGAAGATTTCCATGTCATTAGCAGGGAAGAGAGACGAATTCCAGGAGGTATGGAACCCTTATGTGTCGCTCCTGTCACAAGAATTCCACGAGTTAACTTGCCCCAAATACCTCAGACTTTTACGCCTCTCGGAGGCCCCTGAGCCGGAGCGACCCACCGAGAAATGATCGCATTTATACACACACACTGGTGCAGGTATCGCAGATGGGTCGAGTGGGGACGGGGAGGGGGGCGTTGGGGGGACTATCTCATGGGGGTTTTCTCTTGCTTTTCTTTTCTTCTTTTTTGGAGTTGTTTATGTAACATTCGCAGCAAGGCTTGTAGTCTGTCTCGCTTTCAGTTGGGTGTATGCCTCAAAGACCTACATAAGCGGCTGTATTTGCTTGGTATGTTTGAAAATGCTAATAAAAGATTTAAACCATAATTTCCACCCCTACTGTTTAAGCCCAGCCAGATTGCAAGACCACTGACTCACTGTCAGTGAAACTGCTCTCCCACCCTCGCAGCTCCACCATTAAGTGAGGCCCTCTGTGAGCCCCTGCACTCCCGTAGTGCTGGTGTTCGAGGCCCTCCTTTTTCTGCTTTCTGCCCCCTTCATCCTCTCCTTCTGCTCCGTGTCACCCTCTAGCTTCTTCACCCTTCAGGCTTTTCTTCACTTTTTCTCTGCTTTCTGCTCCGTTTCACCCTTTATTCTTTTTGCACTTTTTCTCTCTATTTCACTTTTCCTCGCTCTTTGGCCTCCTTTCCCCTGTTTTACCCGCCGCTGCTGCCCCCGTGGCCCCTCCCCCCAGCACGACCAGCCCGTTCCAGTTCCCCTCCCCGCTCCCGCCTCCCAGCTGTCCAGCCCTCCCCGACCCCTACCTAATGGCGGCCGCGCCACTGGCGTGCCGAAGGCACGCCAAAGGCAAGCCCATCTGCGCCCGTCCGCGACCCGACCGCGACCAGTGCCAGGAACCCTGGATCTCCGAACCGCCAACGCTACGACCCAGCGGCACTCCACACACTCAACCCAGGCTGCAACAACAACTGCAAGCTAGCATCATCAGCCGACACCCACGGACCCTTCAGCTGTCACCTACAGCACGGCCAGGAACACTGACCCAGCACAACCTGCCCACAAGAACACACCCGAACCGAAGACCCTGCAATGCATCCTCCTCAACGTCAGATCACTCCACAAACACGCCACCGAAATCTGGGACCTCCTCGACAGCACCACCCTGACGTAGCATTCTTCACCGAAACTTGGACCAACACCACCTCGGGACCGGACATCGCCATCGCCATTCCCCAAGGATACAAGATCTCCAGGAAGGACCGCCCCACCCGCCAGGGAGGGGGAATCGCCATCATCCACAAATCCACCCTCCACCTGAGCACGCCCCATGACGAGCCCACAGACCTGATGGAACACCTTCACTTCAAGATACTGGCCAGCCCTACCACCACCCTCTGGGGAACCCTCATCTACCGACCCCCTGGACCCCGCAGACCATTTGCCAACTCCATCAAAGACATCATCTCCCCGCATGCCATCGCATCCACCAACTACACCCTGCTGTAAGACCTCAACTTCCACCTAGACAACCAACTGGACCCCAACACCACCTCCCTCCTGGATAACCTCCACAACATTGGACTCCGCCAGATCGTGACCGAACCCACGCACGCAGCAGGACACACCCTCGACCCCCTCTTCACAACAGGAAACGCCATCACTTTCAGCCACACCACCAAACTCCCATGGACTGACCACCGATGCGTCCACTTCACCTTCAGAACACCCACCATCCACAGGCACCAGCACCTGCTCCCACGAAGAAACTGGACCCAAATCACCGACGACCAGCTCACCTCCTCACTCAGCAGCACCACCCCAACCATTGCGGAAGACGATGACCCCAACACCGCAGCACGAACCCAGCACAAATGGATCTCTGACAGCGCCAACACCATAGCCCCCCTCAAGAAAAACAACAACACTCACGCCAGATGGTTTACCACTGAACTTCGAGAGTCCAGACGCACGTGCCGCCACCTCGAAAAGGCCTAGAGGAACTCCAAATCCACAGAGGCCCACAACGACTTCAGAGCCGCCACCAACGCCCACCAACAACTCATCATAAAACCAAGAAAAAAAGCGACATCCCTCCCTCACAACACCTCTGCAACAAACTCAGCACCTTCTTCCACCACAAAATCAAGAACATCTACGACAACTTTGACGAAGACAACCAACACACTGAACACCCACCAGCCACCCACGACACCCTGAAGCCAACAATTGACAACTGGACAGCCCTCACCACCAAAGACACACTGAAGACAATGAAGTCAATCCACTCCGGGGCCCCCACAGACCCATGTCCCCACCACATTTTCAAGAGCCGCCGACACCAAAGCACCCATGCTCCGCCACACCATCAACCGCTCCCTGATGAACGCCTCGTTCCCCGACGACTGAAAACACGCCGAGATCAACCCCCTCTTGAAGAAGCCCTCGGCAGACCCCACCGACCTCAAGAACTACAGACCCATCTCCCTGCTCCCGTTCCCAGCAAAAGTCATTGAGAAAGCCATCAACAGCCAACTCACCACCTTCATCAAAGAGCACAACATCCTCGACTCCTCCCAATCCGGCTTCAGAAAAAACCACAGCACAGAAACCGCCCGCAACAGACGACATCTGCTCCCTACTGGACAGAGGAGAAACAGTAGCCCTCATCCTCCTCGACCTCTCAGCGGCTTTCGACACAGTCTCTCACCGCACCCTAATACGCAGACTCCACGACGCAGGAATCCGGGACAAGGCCTTCGACTGGATCCACTCCTTCCTCTCCGGCAGAACGCAGCGGGTCAGACTCCCCCCTTTCCTCTCGGACCCTACACCAACCACCTGCAGAGTCCCCCAGGGGTCCTCCCTCAGCCCCACACTCTTCAACGTCTACATGGCGCCGCTCGCCCCCATCGTCAGAACCTACGGACTCAACATTGTGTCATACGCAGATGACACCCAACTCATCCTCTCCTTATCCAACGAACCCAACACCGCCAGACACAACTTTCAAGAAGGCATGGAAGCCATCGTCAAATGGATGAAAAGCAGCTGCCTACAACTCAACACTGACAAAAGAGAAGTACTCATCATGGGCCCAAACCCCGATGCCTGGAACGACACCTCGTGGCCCCCCGCCCTCGGAAGCCCACCCACCCCCACGGACCACGCATGCAACCTTGGAATCATCCTGGACTCCGAGCTCAAAATGGACAGCCAGATCAACTCCGTCGCACCCTCCTGCTTCCACACCCTCCACCTCCTAAATAAGACCTTTAAATGGATCCCCCTCAAGCACAGAAAGACCGTCACTCACGCCCTGGTCACCAGCAGACTCGACTACGGCAACGCACTCTACGCCGGAATAAACAAAAACCTTACCTGCAAGCTACAAAACATCCAGAACGCCACCGCAAGACTGGTCCTCAACCTGCCAAGACACTGCCACATCTCCCAGCACCTGCACACACTCCACTGGCTCCCCATCGAGGCTAGAATCACCTTCAAGATTCTCACCCATGCACACAAGGCCCTCCATGACACCGGACCAGCATACCTGAACAGCCGACTCAAATTCCAAAGGACCCTACGATCAGCCCAGCTCTCCTACGCCGTGGTCCCCCGCACCAGAAAGACCAGATCGGGAGGCCGCTCCTTCTCCTTCCTTGCGGCCAGAGCCTGGAACGCCCTTCCGCTCCACCTCAGACAGACAACATCGCTCCCCATCTTCGCAAGAAACCTCAAGACCTGGCTCTTCGACAGACCCCCTCCTTGATGGACTGGAACCTGCACCCCCCCTCCAGTGGCTTGAGACCCTTATGGGTGAGTAGTCACGCTTAACAAACACCTGATTGATGATTGATTGAAGGACGGACTCTGCAGATGCCAGGGGGAGGGAAGATATGGAGATGAGCCATTCCGGAGGGTTGGTTTACTTAGCTCTTACCTCTCCGCTGCGACTTCAACCCTATGGAATTTTGGAGAATGTTGGAAATGGCCCTTTTTGTGGGGTTATCCCCAAACGTTTTGCTTCTTCCTCCTATTTTTTCCTGACCTGTCTTTGTTGGTTTTAGAACTCTGGGCACTTTACCACTGCTGATCAGTACTAAAGTGCATATGCTCCCTGTGTATATTGGGTTGTGGATTGGTGTTTCCATGATTGCCATATTTGATATACTTGTCAGTCCCTAGTAAAGTGCACTGAGTGTGCCAGGGCCTGTAAATCAAATGCTACTAGTGGACCTGCAGCACTGATTGTGCTCCCACATGAGTAGCCCTGAAAAGGTAACTCAGACGTGCCACTGCAGAGTCTGCGCGCAGTTTGTAACTGCCATGTCGACTTGGCAAGTGTACCCACTTGCCAGGCCCTAACCTTCCCTTTTCCTACATATCAGTCACCCCTAAGGTAGGCCCAAGGTACCCCTGTGGGCAGGGTGCAGTGTATGTGAAAGGTAGGATATGCCCTGGTGTGTGTGGCATTCATGATAGTAAATTACAGCCAATTTCGTTTTTCACTATTGCAAGGCTACCTGTTCCTATAGGACAGAATGGGGAGTTTGTTTATAACATTTTATAAATATAACTACCCCTGGGAACAAGGTAGAAAAATAAAGTTTAGTATGCCTGAGCTCAGAATCTAAAGATGCATCTTTTAGTAAAGGTGATTTTTACATTCTGTGTTTGAAAATGCCACTTTTAGAAAGTAGGTATTTTCTTGCTTAGCCATCCAGTGTGCCTCTGCTGAGTTTGTGGATTGACTGTCTGGCTTTGGGATGGCAGGGGCTGGGGAGAAGCAGTGACTCCAGAGAGTCTAGATGGGTCAGGGATGGGCTGAATAGACCTGGGCTGCATTTAGAATAAGGGGAGGAGATTTCCTTTCACGTGAATGGGCTTGGTCTGCCTCTGACAATGCTGTCTCCACCTCCTGCCAGGAAGTGGCACCAGAGAAGACATAACTGGTTCTGGCTGGGCACATACACTCTCTGCCTGAGAGGACAAAGGATTTTGGGCTATAAAAATTGTGGCCCAAACCTCTAAACTTTAGAACTCTTTTGGAATCAAGAAGACTGCCAAGAAGAAGAACTGGAGAAGCTGTGAAGAGGGACTACCACTTTGCTGTGTGCTTTGCTGTGTTGGCCTGCAGTGGCTGCTTCTGTCTTGGGCAGTGAAAGGACTGGACTGAACTTTCTGCAACTTCCTTTTTGTGAGTTTCTCCAAGGGCTTGAGGTAGAGCTTGCCCCTTGTTCAAGAAGTCTCAGGAACAGCAAAGACTTCAAGTTATTCTGCCCTCAGCACTGGGGACTGTGTGTTTTGTGCTGCAACAGAAGAAAAAGCAACCCAACGCTGACTACGATGCTGCTGCTCATTCCGTGTCCTGAAGGAACCGCAGAGGGCACCGCCCCAATGCTGCACCGCAACCCTAGTCTCACCGACTATGCCTGCTGATGCTGCCAGCGAGCCGCTGCTTGCACCGTGACCTCTGGGCACCGCACTCTGTACTGCCTTGCTTCACATCGTCGCCTTGGTATCCCCGACAACGCTGCCGACATCGACGCCACTGCTTGCACCGTGGTTCGAGGGCACCGCTCGTAAGTTACACGAAGCACCATCCTCATCCCGCACCGCAGCCTTGGCCTACCGACGCTGGCGCCATCAACTCCAGTTCGTCAGCCGACTACAGTGCTTCAGCAACGACGATGCCACTGCTTGCACCGTGACCTGCCAGCACCGCGACGAGCACCGCATCACTTCGCAGTGCAGCCATGGTCTCACCGACGCCGCTGGACGACCGTCACCGAGCCGCTGCCTGCACCGCGACCTGAGGGCACCACCTGCCGCACCGCTGCACCCGACGCCTGCCGACGCCAGCGCTCCTGACTTCAACCGCGAGGATTTCGATCTGCAATGAGTGTGACTTCAAGGGCCCGATGACTCCTGCGCCGACCTCCAGAACCGACGCCTGCGGACGTCGTGCTTTCGGAGCTCAACGAGAGGTCGCCGACGCCCTGCATTTCCTAAGGTACTGTTTTGCGGGTCTTCCCGACACTGTAGCTGGCCCCCGACATCGCGGTCAGCCAGAACTATTTAGGATTTGTTGTTCACGGCGCCGTGATAGACCCAGACGGAGCTATTGACTTCAAGGAACTTTTATTTCAAGTTTATTTTGATAACTGAAGATTTCTAAGTACTGTATTGTGGATTTGTATCTTTTTTGGTCTTGTCTTAAGTATATAAAGATATTGGATATTTTTCTAAACTGGTCTGGTGTCCTTTTGTAGTGCTTTCACTGTGTTACTGTTGGTTATGTGCAAATGCTTTACACACTGCCTCTAAGATAAGCCTGACTGCTCATGCCAAGCTACCAAGAGGGTGAGCAGGGGTTATTTTAGGAGTGTAACTCCCTTTTCCTGACTAGAAGGAAGGGTCCCTACTTGGACAAAGGTGCAAACTCTTGCCAACTAGAGACCCCCATTTCTAACAGAGACCATTTTGCCACACTTAGGAGGAAATGGTCATGCTCTGGGGTGTTGTTCTGCACCTCATTGGACAGGAGTGCCCTCTTGTGTGACCCCAGAGAACACTGAATAAGTATCTGAGAGGGGAAGTGCCTCTCAGATCTGCTGCTTGAAACAAGAAGAAGAAGAAGGGTTCATGCTGAGAAGTTCGATTTGCACCAACCCAGGCCCTGCACTTTGACTGACTGTGCCTGCTGCACAATCTGGAACTACAGCCCTGTGGAACTACCTTGCTTCAGAAGGACTAAAGAGTGGACTCCCTGCAAGCTACATGTTAACAGAGCTCACCTGGTCCATCATCTCCAAGAATCCCCAGCCCAGAGTACTACCAGTGGATTTGTAAGGGTTTTATTCAAGTGGATTGTGGGAATTGAAGTCACAAACTTTCAATGACCATCTTGGAGCTTCCAGACCCTCGAAGTAAATTTTGGACACTTTAGGACCCTCAAAGGAACTTCAGGAAAAAGTTTGAAGAACTTTGGAGCAACTTTGGAAGAAAGCTCTATAAGTGGACCGACTCGACCTGGCCACCCAAACCGGCAACCCTCAACCGCGAGCCGGCCTGCCATCCAGGTTCGTCCCGCTGAAATGCTCCGGAGGTCCAACTTCCAGAGTTTTACCGGGAGTTGGCAGAAACCCGAGCCGGCGAACCCTCACCAAAGCCTGCCTGGTGAAGAGCAGCGAGGGACCCCTGAAGAAAAAGCTCCATAAAAGTTTCTAAGTCTGAACGTAGGCGAGGTGACCGGGACCAACCACGAGAGTCAAGCCGCCCACCTTCAGCTGCGAGCCGGCCTGGATCCCTGGTTCATCCCGCTGGTAAGCTCCGGAGGTCTGACTTCCATAGGTTTGACCGGGAGCTCGTCGCAAGGCAAGCCGGTGAAGCTTCACCGAATCCAAACGGGCTGAGAGCTTCGAGGGACCCCGGGAAGAAAAGCTCCAGAAAAAGTTATAAGTCAGAAGGTAAAATCTTTGACCGAACCCTACCGAGATAGGTAGCCGCGCAGGGCTCCATTGCGGTCAGCCTGGAACTTTGACTTTGTCCCGGTCTAGCGAAATCAGATGTCCCAATAGGCGCTATGTGTTTCTATGTGCTATATAGTGCTAAATCTTTAAAAATTCATATTTCCAGTTCCCTACATTGGATATTTTTCATTTTGTTGTCATTTTAAAGATAAAAATACATCGTATTTTTATAAATTGGTGATGGATTTTTATTATGTGTTGTCTCATAATTATTTACTGAATTGGTGTTTTTAGATGCTTTACCCACCTGTCTTTGAAGTTAAGCCTGCCTGCTCGCAGCCAAGCTACCAAGGGTTGAGCATTGGAATAATTTTCTAAGACATATTCTGAGCCCTGTATTGTGTTAGTGGCATTATTGCCAGTGGTAGATGCATATTTACCACTACTAATAACCCACTTTACAACACAAAGAAAAACTATTTTCCCAGGTACCACTCAACCTAGGATTCCCACAGAGTCTGGTCTGGAAAGTCTATGGTGGCTTGCCCAGTGAATGTAAAATGATGTTGCTAGTTTTAATTTTAATCTAACAATTATTTTCCATGCTCATGTCAGGCTCTTATTCACATCTTCTGTTTCATGTGAGGACTCCCTTAAAGCTCCTGTTGAAAAGCAGCATAATTATTTAAAAAAAAAAAAAAAAACAGCCCAAATCTGCAGATAATGTGACATCGGTGGAAATATTACAAAATCTGCAGGAAAGTTGCAAGAAATTGCAGAAGGATTTCCTAGAGTCTACAAGAAATATCAGAATCTCTGCATATCTGCTATAAAAATGTGCATTCACTTTCCTTAATTATGTATGAAAAATAAAACTAAGCACATTAAACTTCACTCGCTTTATATTTCTAGTCTTGATTGTTTAGTAATTTTTGTGTCAAGAGCAAGTTTGTAATACTTTGTTTACATTTTGGTGTAATATGTTGCATCCAGTGGAGGACAGAAACCTATTGCATTGATGCAGGATGAATAGGAAATAAGATGAATAGAAGTGATAAGCCTAATTACTTTATCAAGGTCGAAGATACTTAGCAGTCAAAGGTTTCAAAATGAATGCAAAGATTAATAATTCAGGAAACTCTTGAAAACTAATCTTTTATGTTTAGTGATCACTTAAAACCTTATCCCACAGAGGACTGATTGAAGAATGTCAGATAAAAACCTTCGTTTTCATCCACCTGGACTCTATCCTCCCATAAAACAGTGTTTTTATTCGCACTCTGAAGTGTCCCTGGTGACCTCTCAGTGTAGGCAAATTACAGTATAAATAAAAAAAATATATAGCCCCGCGTCACTTGTGGCCTTCCAGCAAAAGAGTGCCGATGTTGAACTGCTGTAGATTTGTGAATCTTTGTTTTTAGCATAATGGCACTTTTAGTTCAGGATGCATCGTATAACCTTTCTTTGCCACTGGAATGTTCTTGCGAAGACATTTGCAGTGCTCTGAGACAGAGCCTATGGAAGAGCGGTGGATCCTATCAGATCACTGTCCATCTAGCTCCAACTCACCTTACCCCACAGAATGCAGGACCTTTTGGTCCACAGGCCTGGGGAGTGGAATGAGCCACCCACTCCTGTTTTCCCTCACTATATAGTAATCGTAGAGTCCTCCCCAGCCTGGGAGCATGTAAAGGACCGTGCCACACACAGAGCTCTGGTTTGCTCGTCTTTATTCACCTGCATGCAAATGTGAAATGAGTGGCCTGCATCATGAACTTTATTGACCACACTCAGACACACCCATATACCTCCCAGTCAATTGAGTATGCTTGTAAGGAGTCCACCGAGGACCACTAGAGTCCTTTTGCACATATGCACAAGACACAACATCTTCCCCTTTGTTAATCAAAAAGTGCAGATGCTTAAAGTGCGAAGAATCTCTGGTTATGGTCTTTCCAGGTCACTGAGCGGTCGCCATGTGTCCTTTACTGGCCACAACTTTCATTGGCTCAACGTCAACAGAGCATCAGTTTTACAGGTTCATTTTATGCTTGACAACAATCGGGTCTCCTTTTTCAAAAACCGAGTCCTGAGCGCATCCGCACTTGTCATCATAAGTCTTCATCCTGCTCTTGTTGGAAGTGTAAGTGACCAAACCTCGTCCGGGTTGATTAACCAGCTAGTGACCCATTTGTTAAAAGGTCATCTACCAAGTATCCACAACATTTTCTCACTGACTCCACAAGTGGATGGATAACCAGGGGGGTCAATAGAAGAATCCCTACCAGTGTACACCCTGAAATGATAGACATATCCAGGACTACTTTCAGAGAGAATATTCATCTTAATTTCATAACGTGCCCTTTTGCTAGGAATCTACTGCTTAAAAACCAAAAGGCCCTTGAACAGGACCAAAGACTCATCCACATCTATTTCCTTTCCTGGAACACAGATCTCTGAAAAGCTATCTACAAAATGATCAATAACAGGCCGAATCTTGAAGAGACGGTCACAATCGGGGTGATCCCGTGGCAGTGCTGAAGCATTATCAACAAAATACAGCATCCGAAGCAGAAGCCAATATCGATCACGACTCATGGCTGCAGGAAATATAGCAGTTGCCATCAGGGGACTAGTAGACTAATCTGAAGCCAGCGGCGGCTTCCTTATCAATCCCATCAACAAAGTTAAGCCCCAGAACTTCTTCTCCTCATCCAAATTTGTGGGAGTCCACCGGGTAGCTCTAGAGTGGGGCTTAAGTCTGGCACTGTTGTCCCTCAAATACAATTTAGCATACAACTTAGTCTGGGCAACAATCTCACCCCCAAAATACATCGTCCATAAACAACTGAAAAAATGTATAGGCAAAACATTTTCAGTATTTACCCTACACCCTCCAACACCACTAAAGGCAGGTAACACATGCTGCACCATGCTTGGGGCATCCCAGAGTTCAGCACTTCCTAGGGGAAGCCTTCCAGCCCGAGGCTACCATCCAGGTTCCTCTTGCTGTACTATCATCACTTCAGTATCCTCCTCTAAAAGTGGCGCTTCGTCTGCACTGAGAGTGGCTTTATCATCAGATGATTCCTCTGAGACAGAAAACACACTGCCAGAATCTTGAATTTCCTTCTCTGCCTGAGATGCAGAGTCAGTCTCAGAACCATGTTCAAAGGAAGATTCAAAAATCAAACCAACAGCCTGCTGAGCGGACGACCTGCGGTTAGCCATAATCCTTACTCATAGAAGTAACCAAACAAATAAGCCAACAATGACCAACATTGTGTAAAATAATAAACAAAGTGTGGCTTTATCAACCAAAAAGTAAAACTACAGGTATATAATAATCTGGAAAGAAAAGTTAATCAGTACAAAGCATACAAAGACCTATGTACTCAAAAACTATATCACTCACTTGCCATAGACAGTTAGACTCAGGATCACCTACACCTACCCTGCACAGACACAGCAAGCACCAACAATATCCCATTAGAAATAAAAAATAAAATATAAATTATACACAATACATATCTTGCACAAATCCAAGGAGAAATTGACACACAATAAAACAGAAGCTAAATATGCTGCTATTTAAACACCAGAAATAAAAACGCATTCATGCAGGGCAATGACACTCATTTGAAGTAAGCAGTACAAAAATCATTTTCTTACCAAACACATGCAACTACACAAACTGCAGATCTACCAGTGCGGAAACTGCAAGCAGGAGTCATCACCAAGGAAATCAAAAGCTCACAAATGCAAATGATGACAATAAATAAAACAGTATAATCACTATGAAGTCTGACCGTGGGGGCAGATCGGCATCTCTAACGTCCGATCTGCCCCCAAGGGGGGCACTAAGCAAAGGCAAGAAATTGCCACCCTAGAGTGGAGTGACCCTTATCCCAGCCAAACACCACTTCACACACACCACCAGCCAAATACCAGCTGCACACTTCACCAGCCAGAATCCAGTCCACACACACCGTGAGCTAAATCCACAGTTCAAACATACCATCAGCCAAACGCCAGTCCACATACACTGCCAGCCTAATGCTAGCCAAATGCTAATACACACACAGCCAGCCAAACGCCAATACCGTCATACACTCCAGTTCATACACACACACAAACCTGTCCTGGTGTCTAGTGGTTTTTTGTTGGGCCTAAAAATATAGCCGACCTGCCCCCCAGGGGCGGGCAGAATATGGCCAAAACATTGCCCCAATAAAGGGGAGCGACCCTTGTCTGAGGGGCCGCTCCTCAACATGCACATAAAATTATCCCTAGTGTCTGGTGGCTTTCTGACTCCTTGGGGGCAGACAGGCCTACAAATATGGCCGTTCTGCCCTCCTTGGGGGCAGAAACTGCCAAAATATGTGCCCAGATCAAAAGGGGAGCGACTCTTGCCAAAGGGCGGCACCCAAATTTGCACTAACAATCATCCATGGTGTCTAGTGTGTTTCTGCATCAGCCTAAAAATATGGCAAATCTGTCCCTAGGGGGACAGGAACAGGCAAAATATGTGCCCAAGTAAAAGGGGAGAAACCCTTGCCAAAGGGGCCGCTCCTTGAATTGTGCAAACAATTATCCCTGTTGTCTAGTGGCTTCCGACCACCCCAGAAGGCAGATCAGCCTATAAATGTCTGATCTGTCCTCTGGGGGAAAGGAGGTGGGGCTGAATCAAAAAAGAATGCCCCCCAAGGGCAGCGACCCTTGCCCAAGGGATCGCTCCACCAACAACAAAACAAGCCCTGGCAGTCTAGTGGGCTTTCACCATCTTAGAGGGCAGATCAGCCTAAAAATGACTGATCTGCCTTCTTGTGGGGTTAGGCGGAATTTCCCCAAAAATTAACTCCCAGGGGGAGCGACCCTTGCCCAAGGGGCTGCTCCCCACAATTGTGCAAATAAAAATCATTCCGGGGGTCTAGTGGGATTCGACCCCTCTGTGGGACAGACTGGCTGAAAAACAACAGCTGAAATAGCCCCCAGAGGGGACTGAAACATGCACAAATATATTGTCCCCTAAGGGGATTGACCCTTGCCCAAGGACCGCTCCCCTCAACAAGAAAACAAACCCTGGTGGTTCTGTGATGTGGATTCTTACTCCACGATTGCAGCCCCCCTGAGATCGTGGAGCAGGAATCCACTCCAAGCAAATGATTTCCTTTCCCCCCTGTGTCTGTTTTCTGAAAAAGAAAACCCCTCCAGAGAAGGACTCATGTCCTCTCTCCCAGCTGCATTTGATGACATTGGTGCGCCATGCGTGCGCTCATGTCATCAGATCACTGAGGGGGAGTTGGAGGTGGCACCACTAGTGCTTCTGCGGCCATCCTTGGTGGGGGCCTGTAGAGGGGTGGCCCCTGGGGTGGAGTGCCAGCGCTTCCTCCATGGGTGGGTGCGCGGACGGCTTGGAGCCGTCCTCAGCACACAAAGGGTTAAAACTGACATTCAGATACTTTCTAGCTCCCAGAATCTGAAATGTCTAGTAGCCCTCGCCTCAGAGAAAACATTTAAAAGGCATATTGTCTTCAATATAAAATAAGATTAGTGCAGCCTCCCACTTGGTTGATAGACATGAAAAAACATAAGAATTGGAAGAAGGGAAGCAAATAACAATTATAACAATTTAGTGGGTATTACAATTTTTTATAAAAGAGCACTACTCTCACATGTTTGGTAATTGCCCAATTGAAAAACAAGCCTTCAGCATGTATAATTTAGCTGTTTGTATCTTGTTCGATTGTGGGTCTTGCGGAGGACGTAGTTTGGGAATCATATTTTTTTAATCTCAATCTAGGTACCATTTTATTGGAATTTTAAAATCATCTGCCGGACCAATGTGGTTATTATTTTTCAAGGTAGACATTGTATCAATTATTATATCCAAAACGTCATATTTTCTGGAAAATAGATAGCTGCTAAGGTGTTCCAATGACTTTATACAAGCTTTTGTGGAAATCTTCCAATGAACACAAGAGAAGAATTCTATGTAGAGCATTGAAATGAGAAGTACTCATTAGAATTCTCACTCTAAAAGAACTGGAGGCTACTTTGCCTGCTGGCAACACGGATATATAGGGGTATTTTCCATGGGTTATAGAGAGAAGGGTTTACAAATCCATTCAATTTATACCTGTTGACAGTATTTAGGGATCATCCTCAATCTAATGATTTCCCTAATTTCCCTGTCTCTCCTAAGCTTCAATATAGCTCAGTCTGCATCTAAGTTAGGAGCTATGGATGGGAGAGTGTGTGCTGGCATCTTTGAGTTAGTGGTTCTTAGAGAACCATGGCTTTACTGCGATGTTCGTTTTTTTTAGTTCCTTTACATTTGTTATGTTGACACGCTTGAATACGTTAGGCAAATTTATTGGATGGCTTGCAAGTCTAGTGAGAAAAGATGTGACGTATTTCCTAGTTGGCTGATACCATAGATGAAAATCCTCCTTATTCCTGACAAAAAAGACGATACATGTTTTGATGAAAGCAAAAAACTAAATATATTTTTTGAGAGCAAAGATGGAACCTCAGCACAGAAGCTGATGAAACTGTTAAGATTCCCTCACATCACGCTAAACAGTAGCGGCCCGTGGTGGGAGTGCTGCCGGGCGCTGATGTGGGGCGGGGGAGGGGAAAGGTGGGGGTAGTAAACTACGGATTACGGCCGATTAGAGGTAAGTAAATATATATAAATAAATAAAACAAATTTCGTGCGCGCGCTGCATCGCCAAATGCGATGCAGCGCGCGCAACGAAATTCGTTTTATTTATTTATATGTTTACTTACCTCTAATCGGCCGTAATCCGTAGTTTACTACCCCCCACCCTGCCCCTCCCCTGCCCCACGTCAGCGCCCAGCAGCACTTCCACCACGGGCCTCTACTGACGCTAAATATGAAGTACTGATGTACAAGGGGGAGAGTTATTAATGTTTATAAATGGACTGAGATGTGACAAGATTTCTGCACTTCCCTCCCCTTTCTCAGAGATTGACATCCAACTCGCTGCTTTACCTTTCCTCCCAGAGCATCCAGTCTGAGTTTACAGCTCCAGGACAGAGAGGTAAAGGGGAATTTCCCAAGGATCCTTCCCTCTTTGGCCTATTAGTGCTTGGGGCATTTTTCCCTTCAACTTTACATTTATTTAAAAGCTAAAATGTGAATCCTTCACTCTTTCAATTCATCTAACCTACTATTTGTATTTCTTCCACACCTTTACTCTATACCAACAGTGCTAGTCTTATGGATGACCATTACGCACTATGATGTTGCCACCATATTACTTTCGATTGACCCCAGATAGCACTTGCTAGGGCTTAGCCTGTGACCAATGCACATTGAGGGGCTCTCCTCTTGTTTTTGTGTGGATACTACTGGGCACATATCCTGGCTCCCTCTAACTAGGGATGTTTGAAATTAGTGATTTGTTTTCAATCAAATATATATAATTTTCACAAAAGTATGTGTTATTACGTGACACACATTTCTCAAGTAACCTTTCTCTGTGAGGTTATAACTTACAGAAAATACCACAAGACTAACAGGAGACTGACTCATGGTGAAAATATTTGGTTTGTGGACAAAATAGTTCTTGGTGTGATATTTCTACTTGCATCAGTCTCCTGAGGGCAAACCATTATAAAAACTTCAGGCTATGTGAAATGGCAAAAACGATGCACATTTTGCATAACGCATAATTAGCGAACTATGCATGATTACACCTTTGTAGCAAGAATTTGCACAAGCCTGAAGTTCACGTCACGGACCCGCTTACTATTGCTGCTTGGTGGACCCTGTAGAGCTCTTATCCATATTACTGTAGCCAGTCAGCACCATGTGCTGCTCCACTGTTGTTCTTAAGTGGGCCCTTGGGGCATTTATCCTGGGTGCCTAAAACTAGTGTACTTCTCTGCAACTCCTGGATAGACCCTAACGAGAAAAGTATGAACTCTGACTGGCACTGCCAACTCATGATGACAAAGGAGTGAATGGCATTTACAAGCTGAGCATTAGGCCATAGCCTAAACTTGTGACTTTCCAGATTTGTTTGTCTAGTTTAGTCTTGATTCTTTACTTGTGAGCCTACTCACCCAATTGTGACCTTAAAGCCTTTGGTGATTAAACCAGTATGTGCTCGTGGATTCCTGATAAAGAGCATTTACCAGGCCTGTGACTTTTCTATGCTGGCCTGTGGGATGTTCCCCATCGCTTGTAGAGGCTCTCCAAAATTGAAATCACCTTCCATAGATGGTTGTGTGTACTACATAGGGGACACTCTTCAGTTGCTCCAGTGGCACTAATTAAAGCATCTTCCATGACTATCCGTATCCTCAAAACACCATAGCCACTCACATTTTGCTTCTGGGCAATCCTCTAGATAACCCTTATTGAGGCACAACAATAACTTTAAATAAAGCGCATATGTTCTATTTCAACCTTAAACCAGATACCAGCACCACGTTTAGTTGCTCACACACAACACCACCATGTTACCCACATAGACCATGCTGCATTTCAACACTTTTCAAATCAAGCACTCCCCTGCAGTGTGGCGTGCCATCTAATGCTAATAAACTTTGGCTCCTCATGAGCGATAAGAAGTGCTGCTTAAATTCTTTTGCAATACATTGAAATGAAAAAATGGGTACTTAGTAATTAGTGGAGCAAAATATGTCAGAAATCTAACAGCCAATTATTGAGAATATCATATTTTACTTTTGGTGAAACATTGCAGGAAAAGTTAACTTATTGAGAAACTAAAATGTGATCACAAAGCCCCAGTTAAATCATACTGGGCGGAAGAGCTTGCAATATACTTTAGACAAATATATGTAAAATGATTTCCTGTGAGCAAGGGTTAAATAAGTAATAGCTAAAATAAATCTACTATATAAGAAAATCACAGACGTAAAGTCTAAACTATCCATAAATATTGAAAGATGTGAGTTGTTTAAATGTATTACTTGATCAGCCTCTACCCCTACACCCATAACCATATCATTTTCAATATCTAGGGCAAACTTTATAAGACCAAATAAAGTGAGTTTCTGTGGCATGTGGTATTTGTCTATGACCCAAAGAAGTTGGTACGTTGCCTGATTTGATCCAAATGTTTGGTCAACTAAAAATCAACTTTAAGAACAAGGCCTGGCAAATGAGATGCACATACTACCTTGATGTTCAACAGTTAACCAATACACTATTCATGTCTTTGACTTGACATCCTACACTACATCGCCCTGTGCTCACGTTCCCTCTTGAAGCAAACTTCATCTGACTGAAAAAACCCAATTCGGCATAACCGGTCTTGGGCTGCTTGTGTTCTGGTTCAGGGAGGACCTGGCCTTGTAGTTTGGGCTGAACTGTTCCTTCTGGAGCAGGGTCAAGACTGATTTCCATTTCGCTGGGTCCAAACTGGACAAAATAATTATGGGTGGGAATGCTACCCCGCGCAATTGGCAGTTGTTAGCAAGGATTCTTACCATCACCTTTTGTGTGATAAGCTCAGTTACGGTCAATTAAAATTGTGTGGTGGTGCGTAATAGAATTTATTGTCACCCCATCTCCACTAAATTAAAACACAACTTAGTCATGAGGGTCTATAAGGACTTTTCTTGAAAGTATGTCACTCTAAGTTGGGACTAGTTACAAACCTCAAACTAAAAACGCCCTTACGCTCTGGGTGTGAATCATGTATTATTGCACAAACCCCAGGCTTTGCAAGAACAGTGCATAATTTACAAACTAGCTGTCAATTTTTTTTGTGGAAAATGTATATAAAAGATTGGTAAGTGAGCCAAGCAAACAGTGCAAAAAGGGGTCAGAGTTAAATTTGATAGATGAAAGTATAGAAGTGAATGCATATAATCATCTGTGGCTAACTTTCTGCATTATAATATGTATTCATACTCACTGGTAAGTAGAAAGAATAAATAGCATTAAAAGTGTAACCCACTCTGTAGAAGTGAAATTATTTTTCCTGTACTTTTCTGAAAATGTGATTAACTTTTTGTAATTGTGACGTTAGGTCAATTGTTCTGAACATGCAATCAAACTTGGTTTAATTAAACTTGGAACTTCAATATTTTCACTGTAATTATGGACTTTAATTAACAAGGCAACACCGTGCATCCAATTAACTCACAACATTCATTAATTTGATTGTGAATATAGATGAAGTAAATGTGTGACATATTTGAGCAGAAAAACATTTACATGCTTTAATACTACTAGTAATGTCTAGTAAAAGAGCTCTGAAATAAATCCTTAAAATGTAGAACTAAATTCAAATGACACAAAAAGACACATTAGAAAAGTAGTGCCTCACAATGGTTCAGAGCATGATTCATGAAAAAAGTAGGAGAAATGAGAACGAAAAATATGAATTACCGAAAAGCTGAGCCAGGCGCAGGTTTCCAGGCATACTCTTGAAAGATCATGTGACTTTCTCCGCAGGACACTATTCTTACTGTTTGTACCTCTCCATAGCAGAGAACTAGCACCTGGGAAACAGGATGTCTTGTGCAAATTTGTGTTTTTTCTGAATTGAAAATTGGTTCCCCCGTGGACAAAGTTCTTTCCCTGTACCCCTAGCAAATCTAGGGTTGATCCATTCCTTTTGCCTCAAGGTAAAGTGATTAGTGACACCCCTGTGATGAAGTCAATTTCCAACTCTTTTCAATGTGGAAAGGAGATGGAACAGAGTTTTGGAAGGTACACAAATGTATGCGTTTGTGGATGTTCCATTTGTGATTGATTACAGAGCTATATAAAGTGCACTGTAACCTGAAAGCGTGTCTGAAGCTAAGCGAAACCAAAAGGTAAAAGGCAGAAGGAAAAATAAACCTACACTCCTATCTAATGGAAAGAGATGGGTTTATGTTTTTTACCAAACATAGAATAACTACTTAGCTTCTGTATGGCAGAATGGAGTTCATTCCAACATTTCTGGCTCGAATAGGAAAAAGCAATGCTTCCTGTTCTGATATTACAAATTTTGGGAATGAAAAATGTTTGCACCAATGAACATAAAGGCATACAGAAGCATAGAGCTTAAGCTTGGCTTGTGTGAGCTTGCAATACAAATGGACTGACCCATTCTGTACAATCTGCAGCTATTTAATGAAATGGAAAGGACACCGAAGTAGAGAGAGTTGCTGTGGTCCAGGCTTGAAAAAATAGGCACTTGGACTTCTGTTTTCTGACAGCTTGAGTAAAGGATACAAGACATTTTCTGGGAGGACTCGAGTACAGATGTTTGATGCAACTATTTTGATTCCAGCAGAAAAGACTACAGTTAATAAATAAGTATCACAAGCATTGGGAGCTGGACCCAGATTGAGAGGCCACCAAGCTGAGAAAAAGACTACTCAGAACTAAAATTTCTATTTATCACAATTAACTTTCAGTCACATTTGGAGTTATCCAAATGATTACTTCAGACAGACGTGTCATGTCTGTACAAACACGACACGTCTGTCTGAAGTAACCAGCTGGATAACTCCAGATATATCCCCATCAATATGCATCAACAATTGAGTATTGTCCACATTTGATATCAAGGGTGGGTTATAAGAATGGATGAGTTCCAAAAGAGGGATAAAATAAATGTCAAAAAGGGTTAGACCCAAAGCCAAGCCCTTAGGAACACCGCCAAGGAACAAAACTCACACGGAAAGAGAGGAAGGTGCATAACTTGAGAGTGCTGCTTTAAAATCCAGGCCAAAGCATTTGCCTGTATGCCACTCATCTGTGACGCCAGCAGTTCATTTGTAGTGAGGAGCACTGATGTCAACTGCTGAACTGAAGATACGGGGACTTCTGTGCACCTGTGGAACACTGACTTTTCCTTTTCCTAGATTACCTCTGGAATTAATTGATGGAAGGACATATCAATGCCTTGTTGGTGTGGTAGTTGAATGACGACGTCCTGAGGAGACCCCTCAAAGACATTGGGGTTGAAATGTTGACAAAACCCCCAATTTGTTGACACATGCAATGAACAGAGAGGGCTTGCTAACTCTATGAAAGCTTCCCTAGATTTTTGAGGACTTAAAAGTGCATACTACCATTGGGGAATATACAGTGTTTTTGTGCTGTAACTGTTGTCCATTTTAATTGCTATGCTAGGACTGTATCGTCTGCACTACTGATTCACTTTCCCACACTATATCTATATTTGTTTATGTATGTATGAATATATTACATGTATAACGGAAACTCTGTCCAGCACATTATCTATTGATTATCTATTTATCAATATTGACTCTTCAATATTCAGGATTCATTACGGTTCCAGTATTAATATAAGCTTGCACTGAATGAGATTAAGTATATTACAGCGCCTTCATACCTCTGGATGACTAATCTAGATTTGAATAAGTCCCACGTGACTTTTTGTACAGATTCATGTATGCCACAGGCAGCAAGGCTAGTAAGTAAAATTGAATGGGATACTGTAGTAAGTGCAGGGGACAGATCTAGCAGGATCAAGGCTGCACACCCTCCCTGATCCATGACCATACTAAGCTCATCAGCTGCACTAAGTAGAGCAGATTTGATACTAAAAAGATGGTGAAAACCGACAGAGAAGGCTCCAACATTGCCTGATAATTAATATAATATATAAATGAGTATTTATGTGTTTTGCTAAGTTGTTTGCTGGTAAAAGTAAAGGCATATATATGCAGATAATTGCTCTAAACCGATGGATCCCGCAAAGGTTTTCTCAACAACGAAACTGCCAAAGAAACCTTTTATTCAACTGGAACTGGAACTTCCAAATAAGGTACAGAGAGCAACTGAAGGCTAAAAGACGATTGTTTTACAAGCAGGAAGCAAAAGACCTCTGAATGTTGCGAATGCTTTGAAGAAACAGAGGATGCAATTCTTGTTTTGAGCATAGTAATAGAATGGGCTGCTCATATCTTCTTCTTATAGATTTTTCTTGCAGCAAAAAAATTAGATGTATCTTCACCAGAGAATGTAACCCGCCATATTCCCTCCAAATATATGTATTTGTGTTTGATTGTACTGAGATCAGGTGGGTACTAAAGGGCCAAAGGATTACATTGAACAATACACTTCTTAAGTGGATCTAAGAGGTCTACATCTGAACCAAATAAATCTTTCTATTCAGCTTCAACAGTCTCTACTGCTGAAGAATTAAACTTGAAAGAAGTAGCATCTAAACACTTTGTCAGCAGAGAGCACTTAATAAAAGCCTAATACTTCAACTTAATGGTGGAAATAGGGGCAGATAATTTGGTTGGAGAGAGCAAAGTGAAGGAATGAGGCATGGCCAAGTGGTTTGCCCATGGCAATCTCAAAAGTGCAGCAACAGAGATGAAAGCTTGGCAGTACAATTATTCAAACATCAATAATGTACAGTCTTCATGGGAGTGTCAGGGATATCCTTCAAATTCAACATCCGTTGCATTAAATGATACATTGGCAAATTCAATGTTAGCCACAGTTCCACTTCAGTTACTGACCCTGAGGAGTGCCCCTCTCATCGATTCTTCTATGGTCATACGAACCTCAAGGGCCTCTATATGACACCAACACCCCCAGATTTTGTCCCTCTTCCCCGGGCACCCCCTACTTTGGTACACCACTTTAACGGCTGCACAGCATCAGTCTAGGTCTTCCCTCCACTCGATGACCCCTAGTGTTTGGTTCGCTACCTCTGCCCTTGCTATATTCCTTTTTGCCACTATATCTGCTATCTTGAGCCAGAATCTTAGGTATTTGGGCCATCTGTCTTCTCCTGTCACACATAATATGTGCCACCTGGCCTCGATTGGGAACCCCTAGTCCACTACCTCAGCCATTACCCTTACTAACTCTTTTTAATACTGTTGAATACAGGGGCAGGCCCATAGCGTGTGTTAAAAAGTGCCCTTCTCCCCACAACCCCGGGTACACACGTCAGTATCGCTGCAGTTCATTCTGTGTAGGAGTGTCCTTGAGGTGTAAGATCTATAAAGTATACATAACTGTATAAGGTGAAATCACACCTATATTGCCACCTCCCTAGGGCTCTGTATTGCTTCCGCCCAATCATAATCCTCCAGCTTGCCCACCTTGGCATGGTGCATTGTTCATTAGTTTTTTATATATTAGGGAAGTGGCCTCGTCAGTCATGAGATCTAGTAGTACCCTATCTTCGAGTTGCGTGTATTCCGCTATGTGCTCGCCATCTGGGATGTGACACCACAGTGCGTGTTTCAGCTGTATGTATCTGAATTGTTCTGAATCAGGCATTTCATATTCCGTTTGTAGGTCTTCAAAATTGATCACCATCACCTTTTGCCCTCTCCACACGTCTCCCAAGTAGTCAATCCCCAGTAGTCCCCATTTACGCAAACCCTTTAATTCACCAAGCTCTCTTAGGAGGTCACTATCTCACAAAGGAGTCCTTCCTGTTAGCTTCCCCTCCCACCCAAGGAATTTGGTTGCTTCCCTCCATATACGTATCACTGTTTGGGTATGTGGTGGTAGCTGGGTCCTAGTCTGTCTATGGTAGAGTGCCGCTGGGTATCCCCGCCGTCCCATCGAGTGATGGTCGACACTGTAGGCAGGTTTGTCCCGTCCCATGAACATCCATGCATTAATTGTGACCAACTGTGCCGCCCAGTAGTACTTTCTGATGTCCAGAATGGGCAGTCTGCCCTCAAACACTACCCTTTGTAGTTTGTGAAGTGCTATTCTAAGGCTTCCCCCATCCCATAGAAGCAGTCTTATTTCACTGTCGACTCTTTGGAAAAAGTCTGGTGGCACCCCACAAGGCGTATTCTGCAAAACGTATAGGAGCCGTGGCAGCACCATCATTTTGAACAATGCGGCCCGTCCTATTGGAGACAATGGTAGCTGTCTCCAGTGTATCACATCCCTTCAAAGCTTATCCAATTGAGGGAATAGATTGTCCTCTAGGAATTCAGTGTCTGTCCTAGAAATCGTTATTCCCATATACTTGAACTTGTCTTTGACTACTAAAGTGCGAGCGCTAGATGGGAAAGCCGGTGGGGCTCCAGTGAGCACATAGGGAAGGGATTTGTCCCAATGTAACTGGTAACCAGAGTATCCCTCAAACAATTGAAAATATTGGAATATTCAGCCTATTGATGACTATGGGTTAATAGTGTATTTCATCTGCGTGAAGTGATATTTTCTCATCCCATCCATTCCCTCCCTTTATTCCCCGTATCAATGGGTCAACTCTGACCCACGCCGCCAAGGGCTCCTATGCCAGTGCAAAAAGCATGGGAGAAAGCAAACAGCCTTGCCTTGTGCCCTTATGCAGAGCCACTGACCATGACACCACCCCATTTACCCTCACTCTGGCCAACGGGTTCGTATACAGTAGCCGGCCCGAAGCACAGAACTTAGGACCAAATCTAAACCGTTCTAACACCGCAAATAGGTACTGTCAAGCACCATACATGATTCCAACGACAGAAGCACAGCGTCTTCTTCCGGCCTTTGCACTGTAAGATGCATAACTCCGTACCGCCGCCTTAATTTAAGCCGGGTGCTCCTGTGCGGCATAAATCCCGGTTGGTCAGGGTGTATTATGGACTTTATGACATTACTAAGTCTAGTTACCAGTACCTTCGCCAACACTTTCGCCTCCATATTTAACAGTGAGATTGGGCGATAAGATTTACAATCCGGCGGGGTTTACCCTTTTTCGGGATAACCACGATGGTGGCCAGCTGTTGATCCTCTGGGAGGCTACCTCGCTCTAGTGCCTCCTGATACATATTCAGCATATGCTGGGCTACCACTGACGCCATTCCTTTGTATGGTTCGGCCAGAATGCATTCGATCAAGCCACTTTGCCTGGCTGTAGAGCTCTGATGGCGCACCCTATGTCCTCTGCAGTTGGGTCTCTATCTAAGTCCTCCCACCCTCTCCTAATTGCAAAATAATTATCTGTGGTTTTAAAGAGAGGTATGGAACGTCAGGAAATTATTCCCACACCACCGCTGTGGCGTGCCTTATGATCGATATGTAATATTTTATAGCCATTTTGGATGGCACTTACCAGATCGGGAGCAAATGACTCTTGTAACCAAGTTCCTATGAGATATAGTAAACCAAAAGTATAGTCTATTAGGAGTGTATAGATTTCAATATTGTGGCATGAAAGCGAGGTAATGTTATTCAGGCAACAGGATTGTTTGTTTGAAACAGACATTATAGACTCAGGAGCAGTGTAGAAGGAGAGAGGGCTAAACACAGAGCTTGTAGCCTCTCTAGAGAGCCATCAAACTATAGGACTGGCTTTGCAGGGCCAGTGAATACCTGTGAATTAAAGCTGAAAAGCTCTTGATTATTGTGTCTCGCACATGGGGCAAAACAGGCAACACGGCAAGCCCAGTATCCTGAGGTTGAGATGACAAGTGCAGACAGGCTTGCCTTTGGCGAACCCACTGTTTGCCTATGTTATATGGTTAATTAAATGGACCTTGAGAGGGCAATGCATAGTCACATCACCATACATGAAAGGAATAACTAGAGTGCTAATCTACAAGATGCTCCTTAAAATGGTGACTGTAGATATTAAAACAAGAGCATTAGCCTAAAGATGCTCCCAAAAACTGTAACTGATCCAATTAGAAAAAGGCGGAAGACAACAGAGCACCATGCACACCACTTACATCTGCCATGAAATGGGCCAGAAGCACATAAGATAGAAAGGAGTCCCAAACACAGAATAATAGTAAGTCCAAATAAAACGAAAATAAATATTAAAACCATTTAATCACTAGAAGTCGAAGGAGGAAAGTGAATTTAATTCACATAAATTCCGCAAAAAGTAAACAATAAGTAGAGTATTTGTTGTGCATTTGCACTACATGACCATTTAAGTGAACCTAGAGAGAACAGTGCAAAGTTACGGCATGGTATGTGAATGAAAATATAGAGCGCTAACCTAAGTAATCCTTTACATTGTCACCTATTTGGTGACTATGTAAAGGAAAACACAGAGCTCTGACCTAAAGGATGCTCCTAAAAATGTCAGCTGATCTGATTGGGGGGGGGAGGAGCTGAGGTAGGACCTTGCTTGCCACTTACACATGACAAAGAATCAGCCAGAGTCAAATGAGATAGTAAGTAGCCCCAAAATTAGATGACCATAGCATGCGAAAAAAATATAGTTTGCTCTGTATTCTCATTGCAATCACAGTCATTCAGCCATTTTCACTCTCTCAGCTACGTTACTGAAAGAAATATAAAACAAGTTTTTATTGAATTGAAGTCTAGTGGGATATGGCACATGTATGTGCAGTGAGCATTATCGAGGGATAAGACAGGGGTTACAGATGAAATTATGGGCAATTAAGATGGGCAAATGAGAGGTTTTAGGTTGAAAAAGAGCAGGAGCCCAGAAAGTATTAGAGGCTCTTATGTTGAATGATCAAAATATTATAAAATAAATCTTGAAACTGATATTAATCCCTGACACAGTTAATTTGTTTGTAAAGTGGGTGAAAAATATATTTCATATGCTATTTCAATGTTTGGATGTAAGCAGTGCCTTCTTACCCTCCTGAAGAGTGATTTATTTTGTTTGTTAATTTATAGCTAACAAAAGCAGATGGTGGACAGAGCACTAAAACTTTTCAGACACTCACCCCCAATCACAGATCTGGGTTGAATCCATCATCGTTCTTAGCTCAATTCGCCACCCCGCTTCAGAACTAGCCATATGCAAATCAGTCTTGACCCTGTTCCTCATGGGAACAGTCCAGCCCAAACTGCCAACCCAGGCCTTCCCTAGACTGAAAACAAGCATCCTGGGATTGGTTTTGGGGTAACACCCTGTTGTATTCCGCTTTAGGTGTCCGTATATAGGTTTTCCTGAATCATGTCCTTATATAGGCACAATTCGCATTGCCCTTATATAGGCATAGAATCCCTGTCCTTATTTAGGCATTAACCGTGCACTCCAAATACAGGCATGGTCACCGACATCCGTCCACCCTAACGTCACAACGAGTTCTTAGAAACCAGACCCTTAAGCTTCGGGAGTTCCCCTAGCACAGGACTATTGATTTCTCCAAGAACTCATCTATTATGTATGAACCGTTAAACCTTAAGGGTTCATTCCTGACATCTTCCTCTGTCTGACCTCACGTCAATGCTAACATTCCCCGACACCTACCAGGTATAAATATACCTTCCCTTGCCCAAGCAAGTTAGAGGAGACCTCGACTTCAGAGGAGCCCGTATCCCGGCCTGACGCACTGAGAAGACGCTGTCATTCCTGCACGCAGACGAATCCAGCTTCCAGTGTTCTGACTCCCTTCGCGGGGTGTTAGAGTTCCAAGATCCGGCAGAAGATTCCCACCTCTCTCATTCTCAAGGTATGGAGCTGACTAGAACCTAGAGGGACTCTTGGCATACTAGACTTAACATACTCTTAGTCTACCATACTAGAGAATACTCCACCTACTTCTACTCTTCCCTACACCTAGACTAGGTTAGGTACACTGGGGTAGAACTATCTTAGAGATGCATCGTATGAGAACTCGCATTTTTAGCTCATGTTATTTATGTACGTGAATATATGCTAAAAGATAATGCTAGCGCAGTATTATTTATTTCTACTGCTTACACTGTACATTATTTATCTTGCATACTGTCTTATGATCATAACAGCACATATCTCTTACACGAGAAACAAGACTGTTCAATAAAACCCTTTTTATTGAAACGCCCGTCTTTCCTTTCTGTGTAACTCTGCAGAAACTAAGCATGCACGATTGAATGAGTGAAACTGTTATCTATTGTTTCCATGATTCTGAGACATGTTCCGCTTCTAAAGGGAAACAAAGTTGTCATGTTTTTCGGTTGCCAGAAACTTCTCCCTTCTTGTTCTCAAGGAGTTTCTAGTGGCCTCTGAGCTAGCTGGCACAGGTAATTAAGTTTAATATAATCGATAGGGACATACCGACCTTAGTCCTATGTCAAACCTATAGGTTATATTATTCCAATGCGCAGAGCCTATTAGGGAAATAGGAACTACACTACAACCCCCTCATCAGCCAGGCTAGCTTGAATCCAGTGTCAAAGTGAGCAAGGGACCCATGTCTGGGCATACCCTGCCAACTTATGGCGAACAAAGCAAACACAAGGATTGTGTTCACTGGGATGGCGAAGTGAGCTAAAGAAAGATGATGGATTCTACCCAGATCTGTGACTGGGGGTGAGTGTCTGAAAAGTTTCAGCGCGCCTTTCATCATCTCCTTGTATTCGCTTTTATTAATTTATAGCTCACATGCCCTTTGTTCAATTACAAGAAATGTAGATGTCATCACAGCCTACTGGAACTATGCACATTCAAGGGATGTAGCAAACAATGTGAATTAAATTTCACTTTTGAGTGTCCTGTACTTGGATCAAATTTTTAACGTGGTACTAGCATAATGGAAGTGTCTGAGGAGGTGTGTGGCCCCGATTAGAGAGGCCATCACATGATCTAGCAGCTTCGTCCTCGGCTTCCATATGCCTCAGGGATGAAAGATCACCCCTTTGCTTTTCTAGAGTTGTCCAATTGTACATGCTATTTATTAACATTTTGTAAAGCCTATTCCACGATCCCTCTCTTGCAATGTGTTATGTTAATGACTTCTCATGTTTACATATGGAGGCCACTGCTGATAGCAATATTCTGTCAAATTATTTAATTTAATGTAATTTGTTTGCATATCTTTGTACAGGGGCTTGTATAAATGTTATGAAATATCAATGCAAGGTCTGCCAACTATGGGGAGAATGTATATTCCAGCCTTCGGGAGTGGCCCTTCTGATGGCCTTTACATTTCACTATATGTTCTTGAGTGCATGGACAAGGTCTGCACACAAAGAGATTTGCAATATCCTTTCCTGTTCTTTCTTTGACAGATTCATGTATTAGTAACATAGGTCCTCCTAGTCAATTGGCATTGTTCTTATGTTTTAAATGAACTGCATATAGCAAGTTTTACCAGCAGTTTGGAATTTTTGGCGAGCCTTTCATTAGTTGAACAAGACATGTTATTTTTGTTTTTATTCATTAGATATTCATATGAATGCAGTAGAGAACATGTATAGAGCAGATGTAGAGTGTTGACAGAGTGAGAGTGTGGAAGTCAGTTATTTGTAATGTAGATTTTAAAAGGTCAGTTTTCCGGTCCACGTGGAAGGATTCCTAGTCTGATCCTACACTTAGGGCCCAATTCACAGAACTAACTTAAGACAAAATCCTAAACTTACTACCATTTTGGTATTCACAGAAGGCACTTACTCATGTTGGTATTCACAGAAGGCACTTACTTACTCATTTTGAGTAACTTACTCATTTTGAGTAACTTACACATTTTGTGTAACTTACTCATTTGGTATTCACAGAAGGCACTTACTCATTGATGAGTAAGTGCCTTCTGTGAATACCAAAATGAGTAAGTTACACAAAATGAGTAAGTTACTCATTTTAGTATTCACAGAAGGCACTTACTCATTTATGAGTAAGTGCCTTCTGTGAATACCAAAATGAGTAAGTTACACAAAATGAGTAAGTTACTCAAAATGAGTAAGTAAGTGCCTTCTGTGAATACCAAAATGAGTAAGTGCCTTCTGTGAATACCAAAATGGTAGTAAGTTTAGGATTTTGTCTTAAGTTAGTTCTGTGAATCGGGCCCAAAGTATTGAATTTGTGTTTGGGTGGATGCTCCTATACAATTATCTACAGAGTTAGGAAATTAATCATTGAGGCTTCAAAAACTTTAAATAAAAAATTTGAAAAAGTGGTGTTATTAAAGATACCTTAACTCTTACTTCCTTACTTAAGACATTTATTTCTAAGAAATATATACATTGTTGATTATAACTTTTCTTCCATTTTCTAAAGTTGATAACTAGCAAAATATTACACTTTTACTTTGATGCATTATTATTACCAACATCTGTCTGAAGTTAGTGCTAAAAGGAGTCTTTAAAATGCATCCAATAAACCATTAGTAATTGTTACATTTTCTTGACATGCGTTGAAGTATGTGTTCAATCAAGTTTATCTAGTCTTTAATAAGACAACATTACTATATAACTTAGATTATTAACAGTTTGAATATGTCCTTTTTAACTACCCAGAACTTTCAGGATATAAACTTCAGGGTAGTGATAACTTTCAGATCATATATTTCGACATTAACCAATCCAATACAGTCTAAGACAGATGCAGAATTAATGGAAAATGTTATCATTTCTGCACAGATGACCCCAGATAACCAAGGTGGCAAGAACAAAAATATTGATTTCCTCTGCCATCAAGTATAGAATTTAAAATTTACCATAATTATCTCATAAACATCATTCAAATTCTGCCATCAACGGATTTAATGGTATAAAATTTCTTATTTTTGCATTATACTCTCTAGCTATGCATAGAAAAGTATTAGGAATCTTTAAACCAATATTTCAAAGGCACAGTTATATCTGATCAATAAACAATGATTTTGTGAAATTTTGAGGAACATAAATATTCATTATAACCAAATCATTTGAATGATTAATTATTTGTTATTCTTAATATTAATGGTTTATCAGTTCTTCATGATTGAACCTGCATGTACCCTAAGCATAGAGAAATAAGGGTGAATGAGATAGTCGTATCCACCTCACATGAAAATGGGGGCATATGTATCCTAAGACCCAGGAAAGCAGAACATGTTAAATGTTTGAAACTCCTGGGGACTTATTCAAAAAGTGTGGTCCAAACTGTACATTTACAACTTAATGTACCTTTTTTACACCTATCAGGAATTCAGAGGCAAAGGTGAAATTAAATTGAAGTAAATTTGTATACTTTAGTGTGTCATCCCTAGTGAGATGGGTATGCTCAGACATGGGTTCCGTGCATACTGTGTCACTTGAACCAAGCTACACCTGGCTGATGAGCACTAAAGTAGGACAAAATGGGTCCTGGGTTGCTTGTATTCTCATTCATGAAGGGCCTGGCATGGCCTGGCAGTTTGGGCTGGACTCTTCCCATTGGGAGTAATTACCAGAGGCTGGGATTAATTCAAGCATTCCATCCATCACTTTTTTGCATACTTTAGTGCAGTGGTTCTTAACTGTAGTTTGGGTACTCTGGATGGTCCACAAAGTCTACTCAGGGGGTCTGTGATTGCTTAGAAAATTAAATAATAATAACAGAGTAATAAAGTGTATATAAATATAGAGACAAAAAGTGTACTATTGAAAATTTTAAAACATCTGTAAATGTGAATGAATTTAAAATTGGTGGCAACAATTATATTATTATTCTCAGATTGATTGACTCGAGAGCAGTGCAAGTGCATCAAACAGAATATAATATGGACGATGAGTGGCCTCAATTGAAATTAAAATGATTTAAAAAAATAATAATAATTTTGTCCTCATTCACTTTTTTTACCTCCAGCTTTCAATTTCCAGCCTTTTAGTTGTGCCCAGTATACATGCCAGGGGGCCATAATTTTCCAGCCTGGGAAGATGCAGTCAACATTTCTGATCTTAACCCATTCTATCTGGGTTTCCTGGAAAGGGGTCTGTTGTAATAATAGGACTATTGAATCGGCCCATTCTCCATAGTCTTCCCAAGCCAGGCAACCAAGGGTCCCTAGATATTGGATCTTCTCGAAGCCTTAGAGTGTGTGTCCATTTTTAGCGTGTACATTATTGAGTCTAGCCACTCACCTACAGTAGGGGACATGTTTGATACCCATTTCCCGCAGATCTCCCTCCTTGCCAACAATACCAGGTAGAGCACCAACCTACTACTGCCTTTATTCAGCTTCCCTGCTTCTTCTGTTTTCCAAAAAGTATTAAACCAAGGATTAACTTGATGTCCACTAGAAGAATCTAACTCATGTTCCTTCTCAAGTCTTTCCAGTACTGTTGTATCTTGGGGCAGTCGATAAATAGGTTAATATCATCAGCCTTTTCTGTGCAGCATTTCATACAGCCCGCTGAGTCTCTCTTCCCAGGTTTTGCAAACTTTTTTGGGGTCCAAAAAGCTCTGTGACGGGAGAAGAGATGGTTCCATCTTAAATATGCAGGTTTTACTGCACTTTAAAGTGTGCCATTGATACTTGCCATAAATGCTGGATCTGCAGCCTCGGCAAGTCTCTCCCCCATAATTCTTCTGGAAGTTCGAAGTCTCCATCGATGCTTTTCAGAATCATCCAGTACCACTGTGAAATCTATCACTTCTTCAAATTACCCCTTTTGTAACTGTTCTTCAAGCTCATTTGAATTTCCACCCCTGGTTCTCAAGGCTTTAGTCCAACTTTTTAACTAACGGTATTTGAAAATAGAGATTTTTGCCCTGGCCCACCCTTTGTAAATTATCCCACGGGAGAAGTTCACCATCTTGTAATAGCCGACCCCAAGAATGTATCTCCGTCTGCCAAATTAGAGTTGATCATTTATCTCCTAAGCACTCAGGTGTACTTGGGGATTCCCACATTGATGCATACATGCTATAATACGATAACTTAGTGGCCCTGCTTATCCGTGACCAGAGGTAGGCCGTTGCATGTAGCACTTTCAGTCTCACTTTCTTATGAAATTTCATGTCCCCAGATATATACAAGAAGTGGGATTCACCCCCTCTAACATCCTTCAACATAGCTTTGAAAAGATTCCCACAGCTAGATGCTTCCTTAAGTAAGCCCCTACAATTTTTTAACTGGAAAGCCCCTGCATAAATCTGGAGGTCTGGCAGTGAGACCCCTCCCTTATCTTGCCTTCTATGGAACTTTTTCCATGAAATTCTCACTCCCTTTGACGTCCAAATAAATGTATTACTATTGCCTTGTAACTTCCCCAACCACTCTTTTCTAAAAAATAAGGGAATTGAAAAGAAAGGTGCATTTTGGCAGGATATTTATTTTTACTACATTGGCCCTACCCAATATTGTTAACTGTAGGCAGGACTAACTGTTTAACAGCCTGCTGGTGTCTTTCATCACCTTTTTAAAATTGACTTCTGCGATCCTATCCACCTCTTGCGTTATTCTTATCCTTATATCTCTCATCTCACTTAGGACTTCTTGGGTGATCCCCTCCATATTTCAAGCCATTTTTTCCATTTCCGAAGTGTTTACTGCATACCCCAACACCTTCCCAAAGTCTGATACCATTTGTTCAATCCTCGGAGACCAGATTGTAGGTCAGCTGTGTAAATCATCAAAACATCTGCGTACAGGAAAACCATTTTTTCCCATCCGTCATATTTAAAAGGTCTTATTGTACTCTCGCCCCTCAACTTCCTTGCCAATGGTTTAATGTATAAATTAAACAGCAGTGGGGAAAGGGGACATCCCTGCCTCGCTCCTCTTCTAATTTTGAACTCTGATGTTAGTCGACCATTTATGAGGATTCTGGCAGAGGGTTTCGAATAGATCAACCTAATTACTGTCCGAAAGTTGTCCACAAGTTTATATAATTTTAGAATTGCAGTCAGGTTGGACCAATTAACCCTATCAAAACCTTTGGTGGCATCCAGTGTCAGGACAGCAAGTGGGACTTTAAAAGTGGCAGCCAGATCTATTGAGCATATTAACCAATGACTTAGCTCATGCAGATTCTGCCCCTTCATAAAGCCCTTCTGATAATCATGAATTAAATCACCTGCCAAGTGATATGGGCCTATAAGAATCACAATGACTAGTATTTTTCCCTAATTTTAAAATTAAAGTAACTACATCTTTTCCTCATGATTTAGGCAATGGTGCCCAATTCTCTACTTTCTCTGAACAGCCTGGTCATGATAGGAACTTTTGTGTCTCCCAATACTATAAAATAACTTATTAGGAAGACCACACAGGCCTGCTGCTTACCCTCTCTTACTAGAAATAACTGCCTGCCAGACTTCATGTTGAGCAATATCGTGATCTAACTGTACCTTCTGATCATCAGACAGCTTTTTTAACAGGTCTCCCTACAACCACTCATCAACCTTTTCCTTTGTGGTAATCTGTTTCTCCGTATAAAGCTCCCTGGAGATGTTAAGTAAAGCTTTTTCAATTATTTGGGCATTATGTAGATGTAAACCTGTCCCTTCATCAGTTATCTCCTCTACCACATTCCTGACTTGATCTATTTTAGTTTTCCAAGCCAACAGCTTCCCAGCACTGTCCCCATACTCAAAGTGAGACATTATACTTGCCTCCCATCTGGCTTTTACCCATGTCTCCAATATTAACAAGAGTTGATCCTTCCTCTCATACAATTCTCTCTCCAATAATGATTTAGTGCTGACTGCCTGTTGCTTACCCAATAGTTGCCTCTCTAGCAGGTTTATCTCGTCCTCAAATACCTCAATCTCCCTTCTGTATTTCTTGTTATTCTGGGCAACTATGCTAATTAACTTATAAATGCCTTAAATGCATACCAAACTACAATCAAGTGGGTTGACCCTACATTTATGTTCATAACTTCTTCTGCTTTCTTTCTCAAATTGTTGATTACCTCCTGATCTACCAGAAGAGAGCGGTCTAGGGTCCACCTCCTTGATTCTTGTCTGCAGTGGGTTCCATCTCTAAGATAACCATTGTATGCATGGTCAGAGAGGTGAACTGTTACATGCTTAACCTCCTTAATATATTCACTTATCCCTTGGTCAACTAGAATAAAATCTATTCTGGATGAATGGCCATACTTTTTGTTATTAAAGGTATATCCCTGGTCTATCCCAGATCTTATTCTCCAAATATCACACAAGCCTGTCTGAGTCATCATCTTCTTGAGGTATAGTTGCATTTTACAACATGTTTTAGCCCTGCTATTATTCGATCTATCTAAGCTATTATCCATAATAATATGAAAATCTCTAGCCATAATAATTGGGGCCGAAAATGGCAGTATTTTTGGAAAACCATTGTGAGGGATTCAATATCCTCCACATTGGGCCCATAATATCCCAACAAGGTGTATCTTCTATTGATTCAATTGTAAACTAGCAATAGCTCATCTGCCCATTTTATCTGTCTCATTCACTACTATTAATACCTCTGCCTGTTTTTTTATTAAGATAGCTACCCCTTTTGTATGGCAGTTGTGATTAGTACAAACTACTTGTCTAACCCATTTGTGTTTACTAAACAGATCCAGACATTTATTTCTAGTTAGATGGGCTTCTTGTAAAATAATAATTTGAGCTGTTGAATCCCTTAAATACTGGATTAATCTTGCTCATCGCCTGACCGTTCTAAGCCCGTTAAAGTTCCATGATAGAATTTAAATTGGTGCTATCATGGCCCGATTCTAAAATCTGCCTATAATTAGCTCTACTGTTACTCTGGGCTGTAATCTGCACACCCGTTGCCTTTAAAGAGATGTCTGGAGATTTTCTTTTCTTTTTTCCCCTTATGCTCCCCTCCTAGTGCTCCCCGCCCCCTCTCTTCAGATGTCCGCTTCCCCCGAGGACCCTCCCATGCTTTCTCATGGCCTAAAGAAGGCCTTTAAGTGCTCGTTGAGATAGAAATAAAAAACTGAAAAATGAATGAATCCAAAGAAGGGAGATATCTAACAGACTGACCCCTAATGGCTCCTAACTACTAACCCCTTATTATACCATAATCTACTAAACAGAATAAAATGTAAATTGATCTCCTTGTGGCGGGCTTCATTTACTTATCAAATCAATCAGCTCATCTTCCTCCTTATGGTCCCTTATCTTATGCATCTTATTGTTATGCATTACTCTTAGTGTAGCAGGAAATCTCAATTGGGCTATGGCATCTAACCTCTTGAATTCCTCTTATCGCTTCCCCATCTCCCACTGTCCCTTCAAAATGGCATGAAACTACATTTTATATAATGTTTTATCATTTGTGTATGTGTTTGATGAATGCTTCTTTCTGTATTTTTTTGTGTATTATTTCGTGGTTCAAATCATCGAAATGCTTAGGTGGGGTCCCCTATTTCCAGTAATGACTCTCCAGGGGTTTCCCGATTCCAATAATGATTCAGTGGGCCTCCCTAGGTTTCAGTATTGATAAAGTAGGGGTCTGTAGAAGTCAGAATGTGAAGAACCACTGCTTGAGTGCATTGCTCTCAGTGGGACGGGTATGCCCAGATGTGGGTCCTGTGCCTACTGTGTCACTGGAGCTAAGCTATTCCTGAGTGATAAGCCCTATCTAGGGTGAAACTGGTCCTGGGTTGCTTGGGTCCAGTTCAGGGAGGGCCTGGCTTGGCCTAGCAGTTCCGGCTTGATTGTTTCCATTGGAGCAGGGTCAAGACTGTTTTCCATAGAGCTGTGTCTAAACTGAGGTAGCATGGTGTTCAAAGTAACTATGGACTGGGGTGCACCTCCAAGTATTTATCAGTGGCTGAGATTAATTCAAGCATTCCATCCATCACTTTTTCATATACTTTAGTGTGTTGCCTTAAGTGGGGGGTGCACACCCAGATGTGGGTCCCATGCAAACTGTGTCACTTGAACCAAGTTATACCTGGCTGATGAGCCCTAACTAGGGAGAGCTGTTCCTGGGTTGCTTGGGTTAGATTGTTCCCATTTGAGCAGGGTCAAGACTGATTTGAATATGTCTGGGCCCAAACTGAGGTGGTATGTTGTGCAAATTAATGATGGACTGGGATTTGGCCCTAAGTAATTTTCAGTGGCTGAGATTAATTCAAGCTTTCTATCCATCACTGTTTTGTAGACTTTAGTGTGTCGCCCTAAGCGGGACAGGTATGCCCAGATGTGTGTCCTGTGCATACAGTTTTGAATAACTTAAAAACTATACCTGTCTGATGAGCCCTAAGTAGGGGGACCCCGGTCTTGGGTTGCTTCTGTTCCAGTTCAAGGAAAACTTGGCCTAGCAGTTCGGGCTGGACCATTCCGATGGAAGTAGGGTCAAGACTAGTTTGCATGTGGCTGGATCCAAACTAATGTGGCATGGTGTGCAAAATAACAATGAACTGGGAGCTGGCACCAATTTATTACCAGTGGCCGAGATTAATCAAAGCATTCCATCCATCCCTTTTTTGCATACTTTAGTTTGGAGTAAATTCAGCTTAGCTCAGGCGGAATATACTACACATTTCCAAACTCAAAAAATAACTTAGCCACTGGTCCTTTCTGCCCAAGATACACACATGCTCCTTTTTTATATCACTTCCCTATCAAATACAAATGTGTCCCCTCATGAGCTACTAGAAAAAAACGTGATCTAAACTCAGGTGTCCAAAGCAAACAGTGGGAAACACATCAAAAAGCAAGATTGCCTAACTGTGGGATGCAGCTGGAATGATGCAAAGTTCATTCTTACTAAGATGAGTGCCAAAGTTAACATATTTTGGTCAAGATACCGCCAGTGATTTGGCACAGTGTTCTGCAATATATGAGGTAAGTGAGTGTCAAAGGGCCTCAAACCACTTTTGGACAAGTGACGGAGATTTATTGGAGCTGTAGATTAGGAATTTGATTTCTGCTGGGTTGTATTTCATGGAAGACAAGACCTCCACTGTTTAGCTTTTCTAGATAGTTTTACATCTTGTGATGTCTGATTGTAAGATGCGTGTATATTGTCTGAGTGACACGGATTTGTGAATTTAAAGTAGTGATGACAGAGTTTATGTGTAGGATAATTTCTTCATTGAGAAAAACACTGATAGCAAACAGCTAGTCATACACATTCATGAAATCCAAATATCAACATGCAAAGCAGATGATAATATATGAAATATTATTTAGTTGTCACAGTCTGCATGCGATGTGTGAGTCATTTTGGGAAAAGTCAGCATCACAGTTGAAAATGGCTTTGTACAATGCTTTTGATTGAAACACATCTGGTGAGTGCCAGCCATGGTCTTCAGCATCACATTGGCATGCTGTGGGAATGTATTCCATGTTACTGATCCTTGATATGTACACACTCAAGCTGATTGTTTACGGACGCGCTCTGAGGACTCAATCTATACATAAATGAGTGTTACCTAATGTTTTTTTCCAAAATAAAAGGTGCATCACTTAGCAAAATGTGTAAATGATCCCTGAGTGAGACTGTGCAATCAGTTTAATGTTGTGCAAGTCAATATAATCAACATGCTTGAGATATCTGAGAAGTCAGCACACAAATAAATCCAGGAAAAGCAAACTTGCAGCAAGATAAAAAAAACAATTTATTTAACTTTACTATGCCACCATATTTTTTGTATGGCATTCGCCGAGTAGAGAATTTCGAAGGACCTATTTTTCTACCAACCTTTTCAATTCACGCTGTGTATTCCAGGTGGTTGGCGCCAGGCCCTCTGGAGAGAAATGGATGTTATGTTGCATCTTCTCTGTCTAGAAGCTGTCACATGGCTCTAAAATGAAACATTAACAAACTTTCAGAATACAATTTAAATTCAGACCTATGTTTTCTTTTCTAACTAGAATACATTTTAGATAAGGGCCAACTAATTGTTAATGGTGTGTGTTTTGCAAATCAGAGCGGCCTATGTTTCTTTTTATGTGCAACTCATCATAAACAAAATGTATTTATTTGTCTGCTTAAAAGTATCACATTTATTTGTGAGATAATGTAAACATTTTTGACTTAAAAATTACCATTATAATGCATCTCCTCAGACGGGGGCAAGAGGTGTCCAAAAGGTAGGAGCTGCCGACTTTGAATGTGGCGACCAAGGTTCGAGTCCTGTCCTCAGCTTAACATCCTTAAATTCTAGACAAATCAGTTAATCTAACTGTGCCTACAAATGTGTAATGTAATTTGGTATTCATGTAAAGCATTATATTTGTTTCGGTTTGTGTCATTTAAAACTGCAAATTAAAGTAAGAACATTTCTAGAATTCCATGCACCATTGTTTGCACATTAAGAAAATGGGATAATTTATATACTAGACAATTACTGATTACTAGATTTTTACATAAAGTGTAATACAACAGTGCTTTTTCAAAGCTTCTAGGTTTGAAAGAATTAATATAATACAGTAAAACACAGATTGGCCTAGGCGGAATAACACAGAACCTGAAGCGGCCGTGAACTTGTAGACCTGAGACAAAAGAGTATCCAGGGGCAGATATCTGGCACTTGGGCCACCAGCTGAAGAATATTAATTATAAGTGTCTAAGTTCTAGAAACATTTGAAGCTTTTTGAAACTTTCATAAAGGAAACGACTGGTAATTCGGTCTGAATCTAGAATCGTTAAATATCCTATTTTTCCTAACAATAAAGCTGGGACAGATTTTTCAATAGGTTTGTACCGAAGCTCAGCACTTTAGAAAACCATGTCAACTACAATAAATACAACCCTTTAAAGGGATTTTGTCTGATAAGGACAAGAGCTGTCCTCATTTAGGGGAGCAATGGAAGACATTAGTGGAGTGCACACAAGGAGAGCAAGCAGAAGGTGAGTGTGCGATGTGTTTATAATCCGTATGATGGTAGGTTAGTAGAGATGCCTTGGTGGTACAGGTCTTGTATCTTCAGATCTTCCTATGTTGTTTACTATTGGTAATACGTGTATATTCGTGCCCAGTCCTTCTCTGTAAGATTTAACTGACCCCCTTAATCGAGGTGCTGCGTTACACAGGTAAATAAAGGGGCTACCTACATGTATGGGGTCAAGTTACTATGAATAAATCTGTATGAAGAGATACCATCAGGGAGGCATCACTACTAAGAAAAGTCATTGTAACACATTTTTAAGGTCACTATAAAGAATAAAAACAGCAATGCAAAGCTATTTTTCTTTATCAGTAGATAGCAGTGGTATGCCTAAATAGTAAATTATGGTGTTAAACAGGGTAACGATTAGGGCTGATTTAGAGGTTGGCACATAGTAGATGTCATCGCAAATGAGACGGAGAACCCTGTCTGCTTAACTCTCGGCCACCTGTCTTGTTTAAAGATGGGCAACCATGAGCCTTCTGCTGATGGAGCCTTTGTCGGTTCTGTCAACTGAATGCTTCCTCTAATGGCCCAATAGAGTAGGGACCATTAGAGTAAGGGCATTACAAGGCCCGTCCTATTTAGGGGAGACTGTAATGTCCTTTTGTACTCTACCTCATGTCCGGGTTAAACCTGACAGAGAGGGACAGAAAAAATAAAATATTGACTTCTACTCCCTGGGAGAAAACTCTCAGGGTGTGGGGGGGTCATTAGTTTTTTTAGGTCGAGCCTAGCGGCAGCACGCATGCACTACTCGCTCTGCGAGACTGCTATAGTAGAGTATGGGAGAGAAGCCGCGCCCACTCTCCTCCCATATTTTTCATTGGCTTTTGTCACTGTCTTTCGTAAATGCTGCCTTTGGATTCGTTAATAGGCTTGTTAGTCCCTCCTTAGTATGGCCTTGTCTTCATTTGTACCCTCCCATGGCCACTGGCCCTTTTACTTCAGTTGTTACACGGGACCTGTTATTTAGTCTGTAAGCACTATGTACTTTATTGAGTTTCTCTTACTGCAGGCCGGACATGCGCTGCTTCAGCTGAAACCACTTGTGTTTTTTTAAGCAGCACGGCCGCCCCCGAAACACGGGTGCATGCTTTCAATCACTTTAACCCAGCATTATCTCGTGTCTGTTTCAACCCCCCAAGTAAAATGGATTTAGAAATGATTAGCGAATTAAGTCATGTAAATTCCAGGTAGCACTCCTGTGCTAATGGACTGAAGCTGACAACCGCACATCTGTGTTACATGTCATCTGTACTAAAGCCACCTGACGGGTTGTTTTCAAAAGCCTGTTTTATTAACAAAGCGATACAAAAGGGGATGATGGACGGAACGTTTGAGCCAATCAAACACTCACCCCCAGTCAACTGATCTGGGTTTAATCCATCATCATTCTTTAGCTCACTCCACCACCCCAGTTCAGACATGGCCATATGCAAATCAGTCTGACCCTGTGCCTCATGGGAACAGTACAGCCCGAACTGCCAAGCCATGTCTTCCCTGGAACGGAAACATGGCCATGTCTGAACTGGGGTGGTGGAGTGAGCTAAAGAATGATGATGGATTAAACCCAGATCAGTTGACTGGGGGTGAGTGTTTGATTGGCTCAAACGTTCCGTCCATCATCCCCTTTGTATCGCTTTGGTCGCCCTAAGTTGGCGGGGGTATGCCCAGACGTGGGTCCCTTGCTCACTTTGCCACTGGATTCAAGCAAGCCTGGCTGATGACGGCTGAAATGCCAGAAACCGGTCCTAGGATGCTTGTTTCCGGTCCAGGGAAGACATGGCTTGGCAGTTCGGGCTGGACTGTTCCCATGAGGCACAGGGTCAGACTGATTTGCATATGGCCATGTCTGAACTGGGGTGGTGGAGTGAGCTAAAGAATGATGATGGATTAAACCCAGATCAGTTGACTGGGGGTGAGTGTTTGATTGGCTCAAACGTTCCGTCCATCATCCCCTTTTGTATCGCTTTGGTCGCCCTAAGTTGGCGGGGGTATGCCCAGACGTGGGTCCCTTGCTCACTTTGCCACTGGATTCAAGCAAGCCTGGCTGATGACGGCTGAAATGCCAGAAACCGGTCCTAGGATGCTTGTTTCCGGTCCAGGGAAGACATGGCTTGGCAGTTCGGGCTGGACTGTTCCCATGAGGCACAGGGTCAGACTGATTTGCATATGGCCATGTCTGAACTGGGGTGGTGGAGTGAGCTAAAGAATGATGATGGATTAAACCCAGATCAGTTGACTGGGGTGAGTGTTTGATTGGCTCAAACGTTCCGTCCATCATCCCCTTTTGTATCGCTTTGGTCGCCCTAAGTTGGCGGGGGTATGCCCAGACGTGGGTCCCTTGCTCACTTTGCCACTGGATTCAAGCAAGCCTGGCTGATGACGGCTGAAATGCCAGAAACCGGTCCTAGGATGCTTGTTTCCGGTCCAGGGAAGACATGGCTTGGCAGTTCGGGCTGGACTGTTCCCATGAGGCACAGGGTCAGACTGATTTGCATATGGCCATGTCTGAACTGGGGTGGTGGAGTGAGCTAAAGAATGATGATGGATTAAACCCAGATCAGTTGACTGGGGGTGAGTGTTTGATTGGCTCAAACGTTCCGTCCATCATCCCCTTTTGTATCGCTTTGGTCGCCCTAAGTTGGCGGGGGTATGCCCAGACGTGGGTCCCTTGCTCACTTTGCCACTGGATTCAAGCAAGCCTGGCTGATGACGGCTGAAATGCCAGAAACCGGTCCTAGGATGCTTGTTTCCGGTCCAGGGAAGACATGGCTTGGCAGTTCGGGCTGGACTGTTCCCATGAGGCACAGGGTCAGACTGATTTGCATATGGCCATGTCTGAACTGGGGTGGTGGAGTGAGCTAAAGAATGATGATGGATTAAACCCAGATCAGTTGACTGGGGGTGAGTGTTTGATTGGCTCAAACGTTCCGTCCATCATCCCCTTTTGTATCGCTTTGGTCGCCCTAAGTTGGCGGGGTATGCCCAGACGTGGGTCCCTTGCTCACTTTGCCACTGGATTCAAGCAAGCCTGGCTGATGACGGCTGAAATGCCAGAAACCGGTCCTAGGATGCTTGTTTCCGGTCCAGGGAAGACATGGCTTGGCAGTTCGGGCTGGACTGTTCCCATGAGGCACAGGGTCAGACTGATTTGCATATGGCCATGTCTGAACTGGGGTGGTGGAGTGAGCTAAAGAATGATGATGGATTAAACCCAGATCAGTTGACTGGGGGTGAGTGTTTGATTGGCTCAAACGTTCCGTCCATCATCCCCTTTGTATCGCTTTGGTCGCCCTAAGTTGGCGGGGGTATGCCCAGACGTGGGTCCCTTGCTCACTTTGCCACTGGATTCAAGCAAGCCTGGCTGATGACGGCTGAAATGCCAGAAACCGGTCCTAGGATGCTTGTTTCCGGTCCAGGGAAGACATGGCTTGGCAGTTCGGGCTGGACTGTTCCCATGAGGCACAGGGTCAGACTGATTTGCATATGGCCATGTCTGAACTGGGGTGGTGGAGTGAGCTAAAGAATGATGATGGATTAAACCCAGATCAGTTGACTGGGGGTGAGTGTTTGATTGGCTCAAACGTTCCGTCCATCATCCCCTTTTGTATCGCTTTGGTCGCCCTAAGTTGGCGGGGGTATGCCCAGACGTGGGTCCCTTGCTCACTTTGCCACTGGATTCAAGCAAGCCTGGCTGATGACGGCTGAAATGCCAGAAACTGGTCCTAGGATGCTTGTTTCCGGTCTAGGGAAGACATGGCTTGGCAGTTCGGGCTGGACTGTTCCCATGAGGCACAGGGTCAGACTGATTTGCATATGGCCATGTCTGAACTGGGGTGGTGGAGTGAGCTAAAGAATGATGATGGATTAAACCCAGATCAGTTGACTGGGGGTGAGTGTTTGATTGGCTCAAACGTTCCGTCCATCATCCCTTTTGTATCGCTTTGGTCGCCCTAAGTTGTCGGGGGTATGCCCAGACGTGGGTCCCTTGCTCACTTTGCCACTGGATTCAAGCAAGCCTGGCTGATGACGGCTGAAATGCCAGAAACCGGTCCTAGGATGCTTGTTTCCGGTCCAGGGAAGACATGGCTTGGCAGTTCGGGCTGGACTGTTCCCATGAGGCACAGGGTCAGACTGATTTGCATATGGCCATGTCTGAACTGGGGTGGTGGAGTGAGCTAAAGAATGATGATGGATTAAACCCAGATCAGTTGACTGGGGGTGAGTGTTTGATTGGCTCAAACGTTCCGTCCATCATCCCCTTTTGTATCGCTTTGGTCGCCCTAAGTTGGCGGGGGTATGCCCAGACGTGGGTCCCTTGCTCACTTTGCCACTGGATTCAAGCAAGCCTGGCTGATGACGGCTGAAATGCCAGAAACCTGTCCTAGGATGCTTGTTTCCGGTCCAGGGAAGACATGGCTTGGCAGTTCGGGCTGGACTGTTCCCATGAGGCACAGGGTCAGACTGATTTGCATATGGCCATGTCTGAACTGGGGTGGTGGAGTGAGCTAAAGAATGATGATGGATTAAACCCAGATCAGTTGACTGGGGGTGAGTGTTTGATTGGCTCAAACGTTCCGTCCATCATCCCCTTTTGTATCGCTTTGGTCGCCCTAAGTTGGCGGGGGTATGCCCAGACGTGGGTCCCTTGCTCACTTTGCCACTGGATTCAAGCAAGCCTGGCTGATGACGGCTGAAATGCCAGAAACCGGTCCTAGGATGCTTGTTTCCGGTCCAGGGAAGACATGGCTTGGCAGTTCAGGCTGGACTGTTCCCATGAGGCACAGGGTCAGACTGATTTGCATATGGCCATGTCTGAACTGGGGTGGTGGAGTGAGCTAAAGAATGATGATGGATTAAACCCAGATCAGTTGACTGGGGGTGAGTGTTTGATTGGCTCAAACGTTCCGTCCATCATCCCCTTTTGTATCGCTTTGGTCGCCCTAAGTTGGCGGGGGTATGCCCAGACGTGGGTCCCTTGCTCACTTTGCCACTGGATTCAAGCAAGCCTGGCTGATGACGGCTGAAATGCCAGAAACCGGTCCTAGGATGCTTGTTTCCGGTCCAGGGAAGACATGGCTTGGCAGTTCGGGCTGGACTGTTCCCATGAGGCACAGGGTCAGACTGATTTGCATATGGCCATGTCTGAACTGGGGTGGTGGAGTGAGCTAAAGAATGATGATGGATTAAACCCAGATCAGTTGACTGGGGGTGAGTGTTTGATTGGCTCAAACGTTCCGTCCATCATCCCCTTTGTATCGCTTTGGTCGCCCTAAGTTGGCGGGGGTATGCCCAGACGTGGGTCCCTTGCTCACTTTGCCACTGGATTCAAGCAAGCCTGGCTGATGACGGCTGAAATGCCAGAAACCGGTCCTAGGATGCTTGTTTCCGGTCCAGGGAAGACATGGCTTGGCAGTTCGGGCTGGACTGTTCCCATGAGGCACAGGGTCAGACTGATTTGCATATGGCAATGTCTGAACTGGGGTGGTGGAGTGAGCTAAAGAATGATGATGGATTAAACCCAGATCAGTTGACTGGGGGTGAGTGTTTGATTGGCTCAAGCGTTCTGTCCATCATCCCCTTTGTATCGCTTTGGTCGCCCTAAGTTGGCGGGGGTATGCCCAGACGTGGGTCCCTTGCTCACTTTGCCACTGGATTCAAGCAAGCCTGGCTGATGACGGCTGAAATGCCAGAAACCGGTCCTAGGATGCTTGTTTCCGGTCCAGGAAAGACATGGCTTGGCAGTTCGGGCTGGACTGTTCCCATGAGGCACAGGGTCAGACTGATTTGCATATGGCCATGTCTGAACTGGGGTGGTGGAGTGAGCTAAAGAATGATGATGGATTAAACCCAGATCAGTTGACTGGGGGTGAGTGTTTGATTGGCTCAAACGTTCCGTCCATCATCCCCTTTTGTATCGCTTTGTTTTATTAACAACACCACCACCATTACCACCAGTACCACCACCACCACCACCAATACCACCACAACCACCAATACCACCACCGCCATCAATACCACCACCACCACCTCCACCAATACCACCACCACCAATACCACCAATACCACCACCACCAATACTGCCACCAATACCACCACCACTGCCAATACCACCACTACCAATACCACCACCACCACCAATACCACCACCACCACCAATACCACCACCACCACCAATACCACCACCACCACCAATACCACTACCACCACCACCAATACCACCACCACCTATACCACCACCACCACCAATAATACCACCACCAATACCACCAACACCACCAATACCACCAATACCACCACCACCAATATCACCACCACCACCAATACCACCATCACCACCGATACCACCACCACCAATAGCACCACCACCACCACCAATACCACCACCACTACCACCACCACCAATACCACTGCCAATACCACCACCAATACCACCACCACCACCAATACCACCACCACCAATATCACCATCACCACCAATATCACCACCACCACCAATACCACCACCAGTACCACCACTAATACCACCATTAATACCACTACCACCACCAATACCACCACCACCACCAATATCACCACCATCACCAATATCACCACCACCAATACCACCACCACCAATACCACCACCACCAATACCACCACCACCACCACCACCACCACCAATACCACCACCACCAATAACACCACCACCAATACCACCACCACCAATAACACCACCGCCAATACCACCACCAATACCACCACCACCAATACCCCACCACCACTAATACCACCACCACCACCAATACCAATATCACCACCACCAATACCACCACCAATACCACCACCACCAATACCACCACCACAACCACCACCACCAATACCACCATAAACACCAATACCACCATCACCACCAATACCACCACCAATATCAATACCACCTCCAATACCACCACTAATACCACCACCACCACCAATACCACCACCACCAATACCACCAATACCACCACCAATACCACCACCAATACCACCACCACCAATACCACTACCTCCAATACCACCACCAATACCACCACCACCAATACCACCACTAATACCACCACCACCACAAATTCTACCAATACCACCACCAACACCAATACCACCACCACCACCAATACCCCACCCCCAATACCACCACCAATACCACCACCACCACCAATACCACCACCACCAATACCAATACCACCACCAATACCAACACCACCAATACCACCACCACCACCGCCACCAATACCACCACTGTCAATACCACCACCACCATTACCAGTACCACCACCACCGCCACCAATACCACCACCATCAATACCACCACCTCCACCAATACCACCACCAATACCACCACCACCAATACCACCACCGCCAATACCACCCCCAATACCACCACCACCAACACCCCACCACCACTAATACCACCACCACCACCAATACCACCAGCAATACCACCACCACCAATACCACCACCACCAATACCAGTACCACCACCACCAATACCACCATCACCACCAATACCACCAGCAATACCACCACCATCAATACCACCACCAATACCACCACTAATACCACCACCAATACCACCACCACCACCAATACCACCACCAATACCACCACCAATACCACCACCAAAACCACCACCATTACCACCAATACCACCACCAATACCACCACCATCAATACCACCACCAATACCACCACTAATACTGCCACCACCACCAATACCACCACCACCACCAATACCACCACCACCACCAATACCACCAATACCACCACCAATACCACCACCACCAATACCACTACCACCAATACCACCACCAAAACCACCACCATCACCACCAATACCACCACCATCAATACCACCACCAATACCACCACTAATACCGCCACCACCACCATTACCACGACCACCACCAATACCACCACCAATACCACCACCACCAATACCACTACCACCAAAACCACCACCATCACCACCAATACCACCACCAATACCACCACCACCAATACAACCACCACCAATACCACCACCACCACCAACACCAATACCACCACCAATACCACTACCACCACCACCACCAATACCACCACCACCAATACCACCACCACCAATAACACCACCACCAATACCACCACCACCAATAACATCACCGCCAATACCACCCCCAATACCACCACCACCAATACCCCACCACCACTAATACCACCACCACCACCACCAATACCAATATCACCACCACCAATACCACCACCAATACCACCACCACCAATACCACCACCAAAACCCCCACCACCAATACCACCATCAACACCAATATCACCATCACCACCAATACCACCACCAAAACCACCACCACCAATACCACCACCGCCAATACCACCGCCAATACCACCACCACCAACACCCCACCACCACTAATACCACCACTACCACCAATACCACCACCAATACCACCACCATCAATACCACCACCACCAATACCAGTACCACCACCACCAATACCACCACCGCCAATACCACCGCCAATACCACCACCACCAACACCCCACCACCACTAATACCACCACCACCACCAATACCACCACCATCACCACCAATACCACCAGCAATACCACCACCATCAATACCACCACCAATACCACCACTAATACCACCACCACCACCAATACCACCACCACCACCAATACCACCAATACCACCACCAATACCACCACCAATACCACCACCACCAATACCACTACACCAATACCACCACCAAAACCACCACCATCACCACCAATACCACCACCAATACCACCACCATCAATACCACCACCAATACCACCACTAATACCGCCACCACCACCAATACCACCACCACCACCAATACCACCAATACCACCACCAATACCACTACCACCAATACCACCACCAAAACCACCACCATCACCACCAATACCACCACCACCAATACCACCACCACCACCAACACCAATACCACCACCAATACCACTACCACCACCACCAATAACACCACCACCAATACCACCACCACCAATAACATCACTGCCAATACCACCCCCAATACCACCACGAATACCCCACCACCACTAATACCACCACCACCAATACCAATATCACCACCACCAATACCACCACCAAAACCACCACCACCAATACCATCACCAAAACCACCACCACCAATACCACCATCAACACCAATACCACCATCACCACCAATACCACCACCAATATCAATACCACCTCCAATACCACCACTAATACCACCACCACCACCAATACCACCACCACCAATACCACCACCAATACCACCACCAATACCACCACCACCAATACCACTACCTCCAATACCACCACCAATACCACCACCACCAATACCACCACTAATACCACCACCACCACCACAAATTCTACCAATACCACCACCAACACCAATACCACCACCACCACCAATACCCCACCACCAATACCACCACCACCACCAATACCACCACCACCAATACCAATACCACCACCAATACCAACACCACCAATACCACCACCACCATTACCAGTACCACCACCAATACCGACACCAATACCACCACCACCAATATCACCACCTCCACCAATACCACCACCAATACCACCACCACCAATACCACCACCGCCAATACCACCCCCAATACCACCACCACCACCAACACCACTAATACCACCACCACCACCAATACCACCACCAATACCACCACCACCAATACCACCACCACCAATACCAGTACCACCACCACCAATACCCCCATCACCACCAATACCACCAGCAATACCACCACCATCAATACCACCACCAATACCACCACTAATACCACCACCACCACCAATACCACCACCACCACCAATACCACCAATACCACCACCAATACCACCACCAATACCACCACCACCAATACCACTACCACCAATACCACCACCAAAACCACCACCATCACCACCAATACCACCACCAATACCACCACCATCAATACCACCACCAATACCACCACTAATACCGCCACCACCACCAATACCACCACCACCACCAATACCACCAATACCACCACCACCAATACCACCAATACCACCACCAAAACCACCACCATCACCACCAATACCACCACCAATACCACCACCATCAATACCACCATCAATACCACCACTAATACCGCCACCACCACCACCACCAATACCACCAATACCACCACCAATACCACCACCACCAATACCAATGCCAACACCAATACCAATACCACCACTAATTCCACCACCACCATAAATTCTACCAATACCACCGCCAATACCACCACCACCACCACCAATACCACCACCAATACCACCACCACCAATACCACCACCAATACCAACACCACCAATACCACCACCAATACCAGTACCACCAACACCAATACCACCACCACCAAAACCACCACCACCGATACCACCATCACCACCAGTACCACCACCACTAATACCTGCACCACCAATACCACTACCATCAATACCACCACCACCAATGCCAATACCACCACCACCAATACCACCAATACCACCACCACCACCACCAATACCAATACCACCACCTCAGCGCATCTCTCTCACTAGTAATAGCAGGGGCACTGTACAAGGCTGGAGCTGCAGTCGAGACCATTCCTCCCTTACAAACATTTTGCACTGTGTTTGTGTCGCAATGGAAATGCAAACCAGGGTGGTACATGGGCATTTCCAGGCAACCATCCATGCTTTTTGACAAAATCTTATCTACCAAATATTTGAGACAGGGTTTTGTGTCAAAAATTTAAACCATTTGAAATCAGACATTAAAAGGAGAAATGTTTTATTTCTCTTGTGTTTTCCTACTTTGCATGTGTGCTGCACTTTACAGCACACATACAATGTAGGAAAAGTTGTCTAGGAATAGCATTTTGTCCTGGAAGGGTACTGTTCCAGTCCAAAACCTATGCTAGACTCACACACACTTGCACTATGGTGCAAAGGTGTGTGCATGGTGTTCGGCCGCAAATTTCTGTGCTGGCGCATGCACCATTGTTGTGTACACTGGAATGGGAGGCTCTAAAACTCACCCACTGCCCTTGGATGAGTGTTAGTCAGCTCTGTGGTAGTAATGGTTTATTACATCTGGGGAGAGCTTTAGACTATGACCGTGCTACCAGTTTGTCATTTGTGAGCTCCAACTACTGTCTGTCAGTGGTACTACAATTGTTCACTTCTGAGTAGGAACGACATACAGCAAATCTTAATCAAACAGCTAATCTGGTAAGCAAAGTAGACTGAGTAATAATAACTGAAAGAAATCATAAACTCTTACTTAAATAACGAGGCATACACTGAATGCAACTTTTACTACAGTAATTGGTGACCCACAGGGCCACACTCCTCCCTGTTTTGCATCGGTAAATTAGAACCAATAAAAAGATTCATCTTTCTTTAGACCCTCAAGGCCATAGTTATGACCTGGTTTGCGTTACTTTAGCTTTGTGCAACATGGTGCAAGAGCGACACAAACCTTAAGTCAGATTTTTGAAGTCATGCAAACCCATTGCACGTGGTTTTCAGTGGCTCCAAAAATCTGGAGTAACACAACGCAGCACAAATCGCTGTGTTGCGTTACTCTGCCCTCAGGCATTCCATGGGTGCCCCATGCGGTTTGACGTGTTCCCAGATTTACAAGACCTTGAAAACCTGGGAATGCGCCAAAAAGATACACCTCCCAAGTAACAAAGAGAAATATCTTTATTTCTCCTCGTTACTTCCTCTTTCTACATGTGCTGCATTTTGCAGCATACATAGAATGAGGAACATGCCTCTCAGGATTGTTTTTGTGCAGGAAGTGTCTCTTCCTACACAAAAAGTATCTTGCATGCAGGTGCTAGGCTGCCAAAACGGCGCCAGCACAAGCGAGAAGAACAAGAATGAGCCGTGTTGAATAAATACGGTGCATTCCTGCCCTTTCTTTGTGACACAGGGCAGCACAGCAAGGTGACTTGCTGTGCTGCCCTGCACCATAAAACTCATAAATATGTCCCTCAATGTCTCTGAATAGGATCTAAAGAAAAGTGGGTTGCAATTAAGCTGCTGAGTCAAATTATTACTGTCCCTGAATCCAGTTATTAAGGTATTCATGTAGTTTTGCATGATGTTGGATTCAAACCCTTGCAACAGCATTGAGGCAGTGGCCTACGCACCACTAGCTTGCCTCAGCACGTGGTCACATTTACAGGTGTACCTTTTCTTTTTCTACTTTTCTAAGCCAGATTAACATTCTTTAATCTTGTAAAATATAACATGGCATGTATTGTGTTCAAACAAAAGAGAGAGAGTTCTCCTAGGAGGTTTGAATGCATGTATTACTTTCCTGATGTTAGCTGCAGTACCAAATCTGTTCCTTGAGGTCGCCTGTGTCAGACACAAGTCCTTACTGAAGCAGACTGCTGCACCTCAGACCAGCATTTCCCAACCTGTGTATAGAGAGCTGATTTTGAGTGGGTCACCAAATTCCAAGCAATAAATAAAGATGCCTTTAAATGAGAATAGTAAATCTTACCCCTCTGAAGTCCAGCTCTTTCCCTACAGTTGTATAGACTGGAGTTGGAATAGTATATTTAATTTCCATGAAGTCTAACGCTTTCCCTACTGTTGAACAGACTGGAGTGTAAACAGTAAATTTAACCCCTCTCCAGTCCAACTCTTTCCCTACTGTTTCACAAACTGGAGTGGGAAAAGTAAATCTTTCCCCTCTGAAGTTCGACACTTTCCCTACTGTTGCACAGACCTAATGAGTAATAGTAAATCTTGCCCTTCCAAATTCCAATACTTTCCCTACTGTTGACCTGCTTGAAGTGGGAAAAGTAAATGTAACCCTTCTGAAAGCCTACGTTTTCACTACTGATGCCTAAACTGAAGTAGGAATAGTAGATCTATCATTTCGAGACTCCAATACTTTTCCTAATATTGTTTAAAAGCATCTATTATTATTATTTGTTTATTTTTTTGATTTCATATTATTTGTTATATATATATATATATTTATTTATTTTTAATAATATTTTTAGTAAATATTTTTATTTTATTTTAAATGTTTTATATTTCATTAGTTGATGTGTTAATATTTTTTATGTCTCATATATATATATACGCTTGAAAAAACAAGGGAACCCAAATAGAGTCTGCCAGGGGCCTTGGGTACTAATGTATTTTTAGAGAACAGTGGTCCCTTGGAAATCTAAAGTACGAGAGGTTTGATAAAAATATAGACCCAATCAGTACTATATTGTTAAATGACGTGTCCAGCCGGACAGAGGTCCAATATTTAATGTAACAACAAATTGTAAGAATTAACAAACAATAAAGTGAGTGGGACACAGGCCTGTGCCCTCACTGCATCAATAAAAAGAGAGGACATATACAGTATAACAACAAAAAAAGGAAGTTCAGGCAGGACTATTGATTTGTTTGGTATGTAGTTAAACAATAGAGCCAACAAATCATTTTTGTGCACCTTCACACAAGAATAAACATTTCAGAGTAGTGTATAAGGTGATTTATGTGTCGACGACGTTTCGATCCATACACGAGATACAAGGATCATCATCAGGACTAAAACATAAGCAAGCCTGAAAATAATTGCCTGGAATTACATGAAAATAAACATCAGGAAAAAAGAAAGAAAAGAAAAGGGTTTACAGTTAGTTATGCAGGTAGACAACACATGAAGTTATGCATTATGTGGCAATTATACATGTAGTGTTCCAACACCTATAATAAAAACAATAATTAAAGAGAGCAGAGCCAGCGATGGTAGGTGACCTGTGAAAAAAAGGGGGGGGGGGGAAGAAGCCTGTTTCAGGGATGTTATAGTTAGAAATTAGCATTCAAAAAACCTTAGAAATTCACTGAAAAAACCACAGGTTTCAGGGACGTTATAGTTAGTTGGACATTTCACTCGTACAAAACCAGAGAAATTCTCGTGCCCCCCGCAATGCACTGCTGATGACGTCACATATTACATCCCTCATGACATGGTCAGTGACATCACTGATGACATCACTGATGACATCATCCAGTGACTGTGTGTCTCTGTAAAGTTTAAATATGTTTTATATATATATAGGCCAAGGTGTATTGAAGAATGAGTGGATGTATGACTGTCTGAATGGATGATTTAGTAGGTGTGTGACTGACTGTATAAATGAGTGATTAAACGTGTCTTATTGAATGCATGGGTTAGTGACTAAACTGTGTGAATGTCTGTATCAGTCTGTCTGTTGGTGTGTAAGCGGCTGCATGGGTTGGTGAGTAGCTACATGAGTGTCTATATTGGTTATTGATTGGTTGTCTGAGTATCGGTATAGGTGCCTGAGTGTCTGTGTGGGTGGGTGGGGGGTGTGTGACTTTGTGCATAGATGTGTGAGTGGGAGATTCACTGGGTGTATGGGTTCCAGAGTGCATCTGTGAAGGGCTGTATGGGTGGTAGAGTGTGTGTATGGGTGTGTTCGTGAGTGTATAGATGTCTCAGTGGTACATGTGTGAGTAACTACATATGTGAAAGGCAGTATATGTGAGTGTTGGAGTATATAAATGACTAAATGTGAGAGTGAGTGATTGTGAGAGTACATGTATGGATGAGTGTGTGCTTGAGTCAGTTATTGTATAAGAGAGTAAGTATGTGTTAGTATCTGTATGAATAAGTGAGGTGGTGTGTGTATAATTGTGTAGGTGAATAAATGGGAGCGTGATTGATTCTTTGCATGACTGACTATGTGTGTGAGTAACTCTATGGGTGAGTGGCGGTGTGTGAGTGTCTGTTTAGGTATATGAGTGTATATGATAGTGCTGTATTGATGAGTGACTGCATGTATGAGTGACTGTATGGGTGAATGAGTAGATGTGTGTGTAGACCTAGGAATCAGTAAGTGGGTATGTGGTAACTGGTATTGGTGTGTCTTTGGTTTCGAAAATGGTAGTCTGTATTTTAAAGTGGGTGTATCAAAGGTTATATTAGGGTGTGAGGAGGTGCATCAGATTATCACGTGGATGATGTCAGCAGTGATGTCATCAGTGATGTCATTTGAGATGTCATCAGTGATGTCATTAGTGATGTCACTGACCATGTCATGAGTGATGTAATATGTGACGTCATCAGCAGTGCATTGCGGGGCGCGTGTTATAATTACCTCAACTAACTATAGCAGCCGAATTTCTCTGGTTTTGTACGAGTGAAATGTCCAACTAACTATAACGTCCCTGAAACCTGTGGTTTTTTCAGTGAATTTCTAAGGTTTTTAAATGCTAATTTCTTTTTTTTTAAATTTATTTATCTTTGGGAATAGACAAAACAATAAGACATTATTCCAGCAATACAAAAGAGAAAAAACCCAAAACAATCAGAACCGTAAAAAAAGCGAAAAGCATACTGTTCAAGCGATTATGAATTCTCTGCAGCACAAGACATGCCATACTGAGAATTAAGGAAAAAAAAGAGGAGAAACAGAGCAATAACAGGCAAAAAACAGTATGATTGCTAACAAGTGATACACATAGCTACTCGTTAGAAAGGTTAACACCTAGAGATCTACCTATCCGGTGTTAACCATGAGTCCCCAAATACGATAGAATTTTTGCCCTGATCGGACCCCTCTAGTTTTAGCTATAGCTCTTTCCCTTTCACATATTTCATTTAGCATTGCCCACCATTCTGATGCCCTGGGCGCCACCTTCAATATCCATGCTCTTGCAATACAAAGACGAGCTGTGACTATAATGACAGAGAGGAAATGTGTTAACCCCTGATCAGACATGACTTTATAACCAAGCATTCTCTCCTCCACGGTTAATTGCAGATTGAGACCCAGGCGGTCCGTGACTATCTGATCAATCTCTGGTTGGTAAGCTTGGCTGATAGTTAACTTTGTTAATGAATGTAAGTGAGTCATGGTGACCAATTCCACTGGTGCTCTGATACCTCTGTGTCCCCAAAGATAGTCTCTGATTTGTAAGTATTTATAAAACGACTGTTTAGGGAGACCAGCTCCCCTGTGTAAATCATCAAAAGTACGAAAACCATTTATATCATATAAAGGCCCTAGTTGTCTGAGCCCGTAGTTAGCCCAGAGCTTCGCTTGTGTATCATGAAATATTTCTGGAAATTGTGGGTTGCACCACAATGGGACACTACCATGTACTTCGGGTAGGGAACAGTTCAACACTATTTCTCGCCAAATATGTGCTATGTCTCGAAGAGTCTTAAATCGGACTCTTTAAAAGTAATTCGGATTGTTAACCCTATATAAAAACATTCTACTGTCGGCATCAATTGCAAGATTATAGAGACAGCTTTTAATGCCAGCACAGAGAAGGCTATGAAGTCGCCCAGCAAAGGAGGCCCAAAAATAATATTTGAAGTCAGGTAGTTGAAGCCCTCCCTTCCTGTATGAAAATCTCAAATATTTTATTGCGCGGCGCGGTTGTTTGTAGCCCCAAATAAAACTACTGAGTGCTCCCTCTAATTTCTTTAAAAAAAAATTCGGAACACATAGTGGAATTGCTTGAAACAAATAAAGGAATTTGGGCAGAATAATCATTTTAATGATATTACAGCGCCCTATGGTGCTGATTGGCAATTTATGCCAATTCTTCATCTTTAAGACAATCGACTTTAAAAGTGAATCGTAATTTAACTGTATAATTTGTTCTATGTTTGTAGAGATCTGCACTCCTAAGTATGTAGCGACCGAGCAAGCACCAGAGACTACCTGATTAGTATGAAAATTAAGAAGAACCTGTGTCTTACCTAAGTTTAATTTATAGCCGGACAAGATACCAAACCTTCTAGCATCTACTTGAATAAGACCCACAGCTTCTATAGGTTTTGCAGAGAAAACGACTATATCATCTGCATATGCCATTGTTTTCAGTTCACCTTATTTTAATTGAACCGGAAGTATGAGTTAATTAGCCAAAAGTGACCTTATAAATGGTTCTATGTATAAAGCAAAAAGAAGAGGAGAAAGGGGGCAGCCCTGACGAGTGCCTCTCAGTATCAGGAAAGAAGTAGATTGTATTTGGTGATAGACAAATTTTGCTTTCGGCTGCTTATACAGAGCCCTGACCCAGGTATAAAATAAACCATGAATATTATACCCCACTAAAGTGGCTCAGAGACATTCCCACGTAACGCGGTCGAATGCTTTCTCCGCATCAAGCATAACCATTCCCATTTCTAATTTAAATTTTTTTGCGGCATCAAAGGCTGTTATGGTGGCGTTTACATGTGCTGTGGTATCTCTACCTGGTATAAAACCATGCTGATGTTGTGAGACCAATTGTGTCATGAAAGATGCTAAGCGCGATGCCAATACTTTTGCAAATACCTTAGCATCTGCGTTAATTAGTGAGATTGGGCGGTATGACCCACAATCATCCGGAGGTTTATTCTTTTTTAAGGAAGAAGACAATATTTGTTGTCTCCCAAGACTTAGGTGTATCCCCATTCTCACTTATAAATTGTATCACTTTGATCATCAGAGGAACCATACAATCCTTAAATGTTTTGTAGAATTCAACAGGTATTGCATCGTCACCAGCAGCTTTGCCTGACGGGAGAGCCATTATTGATACAAGTATTTCTTCACTGGTAACAGCCATATTTAAAGATCCTACCTGTTCTTCCTCATGCTTAGGTAAATTGCACTTTCCAATATATTCAAAACATTTACTTTCATCAAACAAGCCAGGGTTACCATATACATTTTCATAATACCGGGCAAATTCTTCTACTATTTCCTGTGGTTGTGTATGCGATTGACCATCTTCACCTTTAATAGTTTTTATCTGTCGCCTCGCACTTACATCCGAAAGTTGATGTGCTAAAACCTTGCCGACTTGTTCCCCATACTCATACTGCATAACCCAGTTTTTGTTGTATCTAGCCGCTATTTTCTCCTTAAATATCCGCCCCAGTGCAGCCCTCTTTTCAATCAGAGACAGATATATAGCAGAATGTGTCTGTGTAAGCCCTTGTATCCTGATCTCTGCAGCATGAGCTATTTCTAGCTGCAGAATCTCTTCACTAACCAGCTTAAGAGCAGTGTTTTTACACTTATTCTGCCAAAAAATATACTGTTGAGTGACTCCCCTTATATGAGCCTTAAGTGTATCCCAAACTACAGAAGGGGAGGCAGTGCCCTCATTATCCAACAAAGAATCCCTAATGCTATTTTCAACAAGTACGACATAGTCAGTATCAGCCAGGAAATATCGTGGATAAGAAAACAGACGCAGTTGCCTACTGGCAAAGCCTAACGAAAATGACAATAAAATAGGATTATGGTCCGATACAATTTTAGGGCATACCTCACACCGAGCCGTGCTCAGAATTCTTCTGTTAACAAAGGCCATATTGATTCTGGAATAGTGCTTATGTGGTGCGCTATAATAGGTATAGCCGGGCAGTAAAGGAAATAGTGATCGCCGTATATCTTTAAGATTAAGCAAACGCGCCATCTCTAAGATTGCTGCTCTGACTTTCCTCATCCTAATTGAGGCAGACCGATTAGTAGAGTCTATTTTAGGGTCAAGAATACAATTAAATTCGCCCATGACAATAAGCTTGCCTTGCCAATCTAACAGTTCAAATGCTAAGGTGTCAATCATCTGAGGCTCATCAGAATTTGGTCCATAGATTGTACATAATACGAGCTTTTGATCTTTAATCAAAACCTGAGCGATTACCCACCTGCCTCTACTATCATGTGAAGCCTTAAGGAGGGTACAATCAAATGATTTATCTATTAGAATGACAACTCCTCTAATAGAGACAGTCTGAGAGGTTCAGTCAAGTATCTTATAGCTTAAATGCCTTAAAAAGTGTCTATCTTTATAAGCTAGATGAGTCTCAGTCAGGGCAACTATGTGAGGCTTGTACATTCTAAGCTCCTCCCTAACCATCTGCCGTTTATTGACAGAGTTTAAGCCTGCCACATTCCAACACAGACAATTAATCACCTCCATAAGGCATTAGATGAAAACACCCCCAAAAAGAGTATGCTTAGTTCCCCCACTATCATTAATTCCTAAGCAAAAAACATTAACAGAGAATTTACATCTGATTGAAAAAAAACTACTCTAAACCATTTCAACCATTCCAATCATCAAGCGTAAGTCCATTCCCTTCGATCTTTTTTTATTTATATCCCCCTCCTTCCCAACTCTGTCTAAAACTGCAACCCTCCCTACCACCCCAAGGAAAGCCACCCCCCTCTAATTTGTAACTATAACTTCCCTGAAACCTATGGTTTTTTCAGTGAATTTCAAAGGTTTTTTAAATGATAATTTCTAACTATAACGTCCCTGAAACCTATGGTTTTTTCAGTGAATTTCTAAGGTTTTTAAATGATCATTTCTAACTATAATGTCCCTGAAACCCATGGTTTTTTCAGTGAATTTCTAAGCTTTTTTAAATGCTAATTTCTAACTATAACGTCCCTGAAACCTATGGTTTTTTCAGTGAATTTCAAAGGTTTTTTAAATGCTAATTTCTAACTATAACGTCCCTGAAACCTATGGTTTTTTCAGTGAATTTCAAAGGTTTTTTAAGTGCTAATTTCTAACTATGCCTACAGAGGTAGGACATGTGCAGAAAGAGGAGGAAAGGCGCAGAAAGAAGCAAGAGAAATGCAGAAAGAGGCAACAGAAGTCCAGAAAGACGAAGAAAGGTGCAGAAAGAAGCAATAGATATACAGAAAGAACCAACAGAGGGGGATGAAGTCTACTTGTGTCCTGAGGTCCTCAGGACACAAGAGGACCTCATTGCTCCACCAGCAGTGTGCCAAGAGGCGCGTTTGCAGAGTGGTGTAAAAAGGGGCGTTGGCTCGGACCATCTCTCAGCAATCCCACTGTGTGGGGCTTACTAGAGGTTCCTGGTGGCCTAGTTGGCCCCCAGGGACCCTCACTAGCAACGGGGACTTAATCCCCCAACGCAGAGCGTGCCAGGAGGCGCGTTTGCAGAGTCATGCAAGGAGGGGGCGCGGCCTCTGGCGAGTTGCCGGTTTCTTTTTTTTATTTTATGGGAGGGGGGCTGTGTGGCCCCCCTTCCCTGGGCCACCCCCCCATCCCCCGAGGCCGGCTTTCCGTATTACCCAAAAAAATAAAAAATTAAAGGGGAGGGGGCCAAGTGGCCCCCCTCCCAGGCCACTTCTGGCCCCGGGGACCCCATCCCCTGGGGCCGGCCCTCATGTTGGGGACTGTGGGGGAAGCCCCAATGCCCCCACGGTCCTAGCCGGCTCCCCGCCTCCTTGGGGAGCCGGCATTGCTTTTGGGCAAGGGGAGCTGCTAACATGCAGCTCCCCTTGCCCAAAAGCTAATTCTGCTTTGCTTTTTGGAAACGAGAGCAGGTTTCCTGCTCTCGCTTCCAAGAAGCAAAGCAGTGTTTGCTATGGCAGGGGGGGAGCAGTCACGGCTCCCGCCCTGCCATAGCAAATGGCAATGTCCCGGGGTGGGCACCCCGGGACATTGCAGGAGCCTGCCCTGGGGGGTGGCGGTCCCCAGGGCCATCAAGGGCTCCAGGAGGGGGGCCGTGTGGCCCCCCTCCCAACTCTTCAAAGCCCCAGGGAGGTAGTGGTCCCCGGGGCCCGGGGGTCCGCAACGGACCCCCGTATTTAATATACTGACTGCCCCAGGGAGGTGGTGGTCCCCTGGGCAGCGTGGGGGGGCAGGAGCCCCCCCATGCCTTGAATATAAAAAAAAATCCCCAGAGAGGTGGCGGTCCCCGGGGCTGTGGGGGCCGCGAGCTACCCCGCAGTTGAATAAAGATCGCCCAGGGGAGGTGGCGGCCCCCGCACCATTATTATATATTGCCCTCGGGACCTGGCCCACCCGGGGGCTTTAAGAAAACGAAGTGCGGGAGACCGCACTTCAGTTTTTAAAAAAATGTTCTTCTGTATTCGCGCACCCAGCGCAACTCCGGCCAATTTTTTTTAAAAAAAATGCTTTTTTTGGGCCTAGGGGTCCCTTTGGGACCCCCTGAGCAGGCCTAGGGGGTCAGGGTGTTTCTACCTGCCCCCTTTTCTTTATTTTTCACTTTTTATTCCCTTTTTCTTGTGACTCGGTTACTGAGTCACAAGATGGCTGCCAACACATTCTGCTTTGAAGTGTTGGCAGCCAATCAGAATGAAGCTCGTGCTCGGGAGGGTTCGCGTCTCCTCCTCGGTGCTCAGATATATACATTTTTATTTTTTTAATTTCTCAGCAACTACTGAACGGATTTACACCATTTAAAAAATGGTCGCTTTCTGGACCAAGAGCTACCTTTTTGCCAAATTTGGTGTAATTCCGTTCTGCAGTTCAGGCTGTAGCCGTGTCTAAAGTTCCTATGGAAATTAACATGGGGAAAATGCGTTTTGGGACCCCCCTTTTTTCTCGGCCCTTGCTTGATGAATCACCCCGAAACTTTCAAGACAGGAGGTGACCTGAGTGAAAATTTCGCGAAGATTCGTCAAACGGCGCCAAAGATATTGGCAAAAGAAAAAACGCTTTTTGAACAGAAACAAGGTCCTAACTATAACTACCTACTGGCGACCGCCAGTAGGTAATATATAGAGTAAAATAGTAAATCTTAAATATTTCAGTATATAACATATATATAACATAAATTAAATGCATGTAAATAATATTGTTTTATATATTTTTGTATGTTTTTAAACAATATTAGTTTGAAATTATAATTTTTTTGCGATATTTTATACTTGCCAGTATAAGAACAGGGACACAATATTTTCATAAACAATATTTTTGTTATGTTATGTTATTAGTACTTATAAAGCACAAACAAATACCTGAAGGTGTCAAGGCACTAGCACTATAAGAGTGAGAGGAAAAAGTCCAGCTGGTTCTACTTAGGGAAAAGCCAGGTTTTAGGGCCTTTCTGAAATTGAGTAGATTATGAACGGATCTGATTCGGGGTGGTAGGTTATTCCATTCCTTGGCTGTGGTGTTAGCAATGCCTCTACCTCCCCAATTGGTGAGTTTAAACCTCTGGACCAACAATTGCCTGGAGCTTCTTGACCTGAGGTTTGTATCAGGTATGTACCACCTGAAGCATTCTTGCAAAAGCTCTGGGCCAGCCCCATAAAGGGCCTTGTGAGCCAGGCAGAGAGCTGCGAATGTTATTCTTTGTCTAATGGGAAGCCTATGAAGCTGTTTGATGGCTGAAGCAGCGGATTTGTGTTTGGGTATCTTAGTCAGGGCTCTGGCTGCCGCATTCTGAAGTACCTAGATTATTCAGATGTTGTTCCTGAATATTGAGATAAAAGGCATTACAATAGTCTATTTTGGTTAAAACCAGAGCCGGAGACAACTGTTTTCTGGGCATCGACCGGAATAAACGGAAAGATCATTTGGAGCATACGCAGGATAAAAAAGGCAGGGGAGGTAACTCCCTTGATCTGAGGCCCGAGGGTCAGTTTCCTTTCCAGCTTGCCTAGGTTTTTGACCTGATTGACTGGAATGGGAAGGATACTCATCTTCAGAGGCCACCAGGATTATTTTTGGCACAATATGTTTGTTTCATTATATTGTTGTTTTTGATGTTGTGTCAGTGATCCCTTTACAGACTAGACTTTAAGGGTTTCATTCTCTTAAATTCCTTTCCAGAATAAAGGGTAGAAAATCTGTGGAATTATGCATACAGTCAAGGAGTTTTGCTGTTTCGGTGTAAATCAAAGTAAAAGAGGTTCAGAAAATACCTCTTTTTGATGTTCAAATTCTCCTGTGCCAGTTTGGCCTGCAGGTACAAGACAAGACAGGTCCCAGGTGTTCTTGTCTCGAAGTACATCGCTTTGTAAGTAAATATATGTTGTGACAAATTTACACTGATCACTCTGGGTCTGCCTCAGGCAACACAAATGTGCATTCTTCTGTTGGTTAGCTCTTTGCCTTAAGAGCATATGCTAATTAGATGCAAGTTCTGATAGGCGAATCATCTTTCTCAATGCTGTTTTTTCAATCTGTTTATTTTATTTGGAGTCATTTAGATACCTCCATTTTGACACATTTGAAACCTAACAGGAGTTCCTTTAAAATGCTTGTCACGTACCTTACACCATGTGAACCCAATGGATAATAAAAGTTCCCTGCAAACTGGTGGTTATAAGTTAGATTGTCACAAATGGGTACCTTCTTTCAACTGCCCTAATTATGGTGGCAGGGCTGTGGATAATAATGGGAATCTGCATAGGTTAATGCATAAACTGCTTGTTATGGGTGTGTGTGCCGACCCTGCAGAATGAGGTGGAACGTCTTATCTGGTACCAGCCCGCGGTGCAGTCTGAGCGATGAATAGTTGCAAGTGCACCGGTGTCAAGGCCATTGCTGACACATGTCAGTTATATTTAACTTATACCAGAGTATGGAGACATAATGGTCAGGAGCAGCACAGTCTACTGATTTATTTGAGCATAAGTGGCATTAGACTAATGCTGACCGGATTGCATCATTAAGAAATAGGTTTTGCATCCAGTGAGGTATTGATTAAAATTCATTGGTCATTAATGTTCACAATTTTCTTGCGTTTTATTGTTCTTTGGATTGAATGAAGCTTTCATTTTGTTTTCAGTTTTAAGAGTTTTTCCTAGTGCTCAATATGTCAGATATTTCATATGTTTAAACGTGGTACTTAGGGTCTTAAAAAAAGTAAACAACTTGAAATACACAAAGGACCAAGAATAAGACAGATTTTGCCTGCTTCTGTGTTGGAGATTGTTAGTTTATACTTAGAAATGCTGATGCTAACAGGTGGCTTCTTATCTTCTTTTTATAGATATGCCGTGGATCGCAACTCTGACATGGACAGAATATTTGATATACGCACAGGGAACGGATCTATTTTCGTTTCGAAGTCACTTGACCGAGAAGCATCACCATGGCACAACCTCACTGTCATAGCAACAGAAATTAGTAAGCATGATCGAGAACCTCGTATGTTACTTGCACTGCATTTTCATTTCCACCAGAGATATTTGCTATCTGCGGAAAAATAGGACAGCGGCAAGACTCGAAGTAAAATGATTTACTTTACAAATAATACAAGACACAAAGCTGCCCCTTGCTAGTCAGCCTATGAGTTCTATATGTTTGCTCAAACCCACATACGCTGAAACTCACACAGGTTCACCCTCATACAGACTCGCACTCACCCCACTCACACATACCCCTTCTCCAGTAAATTATTCAGTGTCGAATAGTTTGATTGGCTCAGAGAGTGTAGATACTGATGGAACCCTTCCTTGGGGAAGCAAATATTTCTTCCCCTGGGGGTGCCATACACAAGCCGAGCACCTCTACAAAACTGTCTCCTTTATTTTCTGATGGATAAACAAATCTACTTTACTACCTGGATACTTTTATATCATGTTTTTCAGTTGACTTATCCTTTAGAATTTAGGCATTCACGTTACTCTACATGTTGCAATAAACGCACCTACTAACAGATGCAGACGTTTGCCAAAATTGCGTTAATGTCATTTTCCAAACAGAAACCCCCTCTGCTTTGTCACTTCTGCCCACTGTGTATGGTCACAGATAGATGGTGAAGTCATTTTGAGTGATATTGAAAAGCCCTTCAATTTTTGAAAGAAATGCTAAATCTGGAGCAGTCTCCCCTAGTGAAATATCTTTCAGCAGAAGGTAAGCAGGATCAGGAAACACAGGTAGTGGTTTCTCCTCTAGATTTAATATTTCCTTCAACTTAACATCTGGCCCTAGGTCTCTGGACTGCACTTCTAGTATTGCATAAGCATGTTCTTCTTCTGGAACTATTTACAGTTTCTCTCAATTCCAGTCTTCTATTCTAGCTCACCTGGGGCTATAGCTCCCTCTCCTCCGAAAACTTCATCAACGCACACCCTAATGCCCGGAGGCAGTGGTGGAGTTACTCTCCGTTTTTACTGTAGTTTAGCTAATGTAGACACATCTTCCTGAGAATCTTTTGGATTTTTTTTAATTGATTTTCCCGAGCAGTATTCTTTTCCTAGATGAGTCCTTTGTTGTCCAACTGGATTCTAAAAGTCATTACATAACAACTTGGAATGTTATCATCAATTCTGGCTTTCCCACTGAGGGGGATATTCACAAGGAAGTGGCGAAGAGAAGTGATCCAGCGCAATATTAGCCAACAGCATTCATACACCATATACTCACTTGGGCCCATACATTCACACTACACTAATACTTACGCTGGGTTTCAGATGTACTCTTTATCAAAGTCCCTGCTACCAATTACCTTCTGATTGAAGAGTAATAACTTACCAATGGATCCTTTGCTAATTGGGAAGTTTAAAATGAGTGACATTCACTATAGTACATAATCCTGAAATAACCACTGAGTCAGGAAGTTTTAAAATGTTTATCTAAAGTTTTAGCAGAGTAAAATACATGAAAAACACGGTACTTGATCAGAATACCCAAGAGAAAGCATAGGAACGAATTCTCTAATAAATGACAGTGTTTAAGGAAATAAGAGAGGATAGAAACAGCAGCGCAACTAAAGGTTGCAGTATAGTTACCTAAATACGAGAACCAAGCCCCTTAGCCAAGGAGTTGGAAAAGATAGGACCCTGGAAGGATGAAGAGCAAAGACCTCCTTCAGAATCAGGACAGGACTGGTGACCTCTCTATAACGACGCCTGCGCCGTTCCCCTCTCTGGCACTCGATTTCTCCTCGATTCTCCCGTCTAATGGACTCCGCCGCCCCCTCCTCAGGACCTCTTCCGGATAAGGATTCAGTCAGCAACCGATCAGCATGGCACCCTGGAGCTCTTCTATATGTTCTCTCTTCTGTGGAATCTAGCTCTGACTAATTAACTAATGCTATATTCTATTATACCCTTCTACGCCCATGTACCTCCCCTTAATGTTGCTAAAATATGGGACCACTACTTCTGATTGGGCAGGGACAGGGGGTGGATTCTCGTACCATGTCAATTTTGGCCTAAATTGTGAAGCCTATTGTATTTAACTTCCCGCCCCTTCAAATTAATACATTCACTTTATTTTCCACCCGTCTTACGACAAATGTTATACATTTTACAGGAGAAAGTAACAATTTTTGTCCGCCGGAAACTTTGGGTACATCATCTTCGGCCAATAGGTCGTGGCCTTGGGAGACGTCCAAGTTGACTTCACTTGGTAGGCAGACAGGACACATGCGCAGAACCATCTGTTTCTCGAGTTTCAAGACACCAACCCAGGCCCAAGTTTACGAATTACTAAAAGTGCAAGAAGAAAATATTAAAATCACAAATAAAAAGTTTCACTGTATACCCATTTTCCCTACTCTATTCCCATTTAATTTTAATACTATCCTGCATTAGTAGCGTTAAGAAAACGACAATTTAATAATGACATGAGAGCAAGCTTAAGCATGTGAAAACATTTAGCGGCCATTTTAGTGCACACTGTGCAGAAGCAGAAGTTTCCCACCAAGCAAAGAAAGACGTCACACCATGTGATCAGGTTGCGACATGCGCATTGAGTTTCCCGCGCTTTAGCGGCCATTTTGAGTTATGGACAAGCGTTATTCATTAGTAAAACACATAGTCAAGCATCTATCCCTTTTGTGTTCGTGAATGCGAATGTTAGTATTGACAGTACAGATTTAATAAATTAATACTATGAGGAGGATTGCATACAAGCAAGTTTCATTTTTGAAACCTTGCTCCATCAATCCCTCTCTGATGGCGTTTCTGAGCCATCAAAAATACTACCCTCAATCAGATGCCAACTTCTAGCAAATCGTTTCATTCTCATTTTTACTTTTTCTATTCTTACAGTCTCCTTTTAATTTCTTGTATAAATCACTTCTCCATTCTTCTAGTTCGATTTCATCAAATTTTCTCTTCTTTCCTTTTCCTGTCACTTTATATGTTCCATTCTTTCTACAGCATTTGCACCATATTGTTATTGCTAAAATTATTATTGCTATCCCTGCTAAGGGTACTAATATTTGACCTATAAGTCATTTTCCTACATTAGCAAACCAGGTTCCAATTGACGATATACTATTTGTCAATCTTTCCCACACACTATCAACTTCCAGTGGTTTAAGTTCCTTCTCAAGTTTAGTTATATTCTGAATATACGTTCCAATTTCTGCACTCTTATCAGGAATATAAGTGCAACAATGTTTCGTCTTCAATAATTTACAGACTCCTCCCTCTTTTGCCAATAGAATGTCAAGAGCAAGTCTATTTTGCATCACCATAGATCTAATCGCAATCATCTCCGTATTAATCATTAGAAAACCTCCAGCAGTATCCGTTGATAAACGATCAACCACTGTAGACAATTTACATATTTTTCTTGAGTTCAGAATTATTCCCACTGAAGGTATCAATGCACCAAATATATCACCTACAATTTCTGAAAAACTAGCTCTTTTACTACGTATTAATTCATTATTGTTTTCATTGCTTCCAGTGTTTCTTTTTATGTGGTATATCTTTGGAAAAACTATTCCAAAATAACAACTTCCATTCCACCGTGCAGGAAGCCTAAAGTAAGCCTTATTCCCACATACATAATAAATTCCAGGAAAAACTGAATCTGTTCCTCCTTTGAGTCCCCAACCTCCAAGAATTAAAAAATTGTGTTCACATTCACTGGTACCGATGAAAACAATGTTATAATCAGTCTTTAACCTATGAAGACAAATTTTCCCTATCTTTACGAAATCCAGAGCCATTGCAGCTTGAGCTTTGCCAGGTGTATAACTCCCTTCTTTCTCCGCCCAAGGTGGCAACTGAGCCTTATGCTCTGAAGCTTTCTTTTGAAAATCATGTCTTCTATCTTCTACTAAATTAAAAAATATCTTTTCTTCTTCTAGTAAAGAACATGTTAAATTGTGTTTCTGTGCATGTGTTATGTCTATTGATTTCATTGTTAAGAAAAACTCTCCCATAAACTGTGCGTCTTGACTACTAAGCACTGGGTTCATACTCTTGTGAATCGGAACCTCAGAAAATATCACATCTACGTTTGAATAATAATACTGTAGTCTACCTGTTCTATAAAATAAACTTGTTAATACACTACATGAGATGCCATATGTCAGTGGTGAATGATGATATGTTAATCCTTCCGCTACTGATTCAGGTAATTTCATACAGACATAGCAATTACTAACTTCCATTGTGTCTACATATTGAAATAATAACTTTGTGAAAACATTTAAACTAGTGTCGTTGTCAGCTACTTCATGATGAATTTCTGCCTCATCTTCTGCCATTAGTTCTACTCTATTACCTTTCATGTTTGCTGTCCTCCCTTTAGTTTCATTATTAATCTTCTTATCTATTATCATAAGGTAAGGAACTGCTACAATCAATACTAGCCATACTATAAGCACCAATACTAGACTACAGATACAGATTGCACAGCATCTCCTACAACAATTTCGTTTTGGTCTCCCAGTAACTCTATCATCAGGCTTTTTTCGACAAGGAAGATTGCTCTTCTTATCTCTTCTTCTTCTTTTCTTTAGAGGATTCTTTTGTTTAGTCAGGGTGGTCTTGTTTCTTCTTCGTATGTTAGTTCTGCACTTGTTCCTTCGCCACCACTGTCACTTGACTCTGAGCTTTCAAAATCTTCAAGAATAATATAAGTCCAGTCAGGACCCTTGAATTTGTTATTCACAAGTCTCAGTCTTTTACTTTTTCTTTTTCCTGACTTTTTCTCTTGTTCAGTTTGACTTGTCACTTCAGGTACTTGTTCTGGATCTTCACTTCTGGTTGTTATGTGGTATTTTACTCTTTTTATGACCCTTGGCCAATGATCTCCTTTTCTTGTTTTCTTTGTTGGTACTGTTTCTCTGTTTACGTCTTCAGAAATCTCATTATTTTCACTGCTCAATACTGTTTTGTTTTCTTTGTTTACTTCTTCTTTTGTTTGTTCTTTTTCAGGTCTGATTGGTTTCTCTTCTGTAGTTCCACAATGACTTTCAAGATGTTGACCTTGTTCCCTTTTTATTTCTTTATGTTCATTTGTATTAACCCCTTTTTCTTTAGTGAATTCTTCTTGATCTATCTGCTTCTGATCAGGGCTTATTGCACTTTGAACTTCTGCAGCCTGACCTGCTTCTTCTAGACCTGTCTGTCCCTCTTCAAAGTTTATTAAATCTTCACTATTTTTAGTCCAATTTTCTTTCCCTATCTCATTTAGTTCAGGATCTTTTACTACCTTGTCTTCTTGATCCCAAACTGTTTCTTCTTCATCTATCTGATCTTCTTTAATTTCTTCCAATTTAGTTTGATTTCTCGTTCTGTGGTATACTTCAGGCACTTCTACCACTGGTATCCAATCCTGACTTGTGCTCGGTTGTTCTTCGTCAGCTTCCCTCGAACCTCTAGCTTGAGATTCCTCAGCTGGGCAACCTTCAGCTTCTTCAGTGATTGGCGTTGTCTGTAGATTCTCTTCTTCAGGTTCTGGTACTCTCTTTGTGTGGCTTACGTGAATCCAATTAGGAAATCTTGCACACTTCACTGCTGTATTGGTGGTCAATATGACTTGACAAGGTTTGCTCTACCTGGGTGATAGACACGTTTCTCTGGTGTGATTCTTCACTACCACCCAATCACCAGGATTCAGATCATGTTCTAGTTCAGGCTGCCTGGAAACTGCGTCTTTTCCAACCTGATGAGAGACAGAACGCACGAGGTCAGCCAATCCTTTGCAATAATCCAAAACCATATCATCAGAGATATTTACTAATTTGTTTGTGGGAACATGTGTTTGTCTCATTGCTCTTCCCATCATTATTTCATGTGGGCTCAATTCTGTCGTTCTGTCAGGTATGCTTCTTATTCCCATCAAGACAAGTGGCAATGCGTCGGGCCACTGTAATGATGTTGATGCACACATTTTTCCCAATCTTGACTTTATAGTGCCATTCAATTGTTCAACCACTCCAGAAGCCTCTGGGCGATATGCACAGTGCAATTTCTGTTTGATTTGAAATGCTTCACAGATTAGTTTGATTACTTCACTATTAAAGTGTTTTCCTCTATCTGATTCCAAAGATACTGGAAAACCAAATCTTGGTATGAGCTCTCGTAGCAGTACTTTTGCGACTGTAATGCTGTCATTTCTTCTAGTAGGGTAAGCCTCCACCCACTTTGAAAACAGGCACACTATAACTAGTACGTATTTCAGCCCTCTACATGGTGGTAACTGTATGAAGTCAAACTGGAGTCTTATAAATGGGCCTTCTGCCTTTCCAATCTTTCCAAACCCAATTATCGTTTTTCTGCCTGGATTGTGCATTTGGCAAGTTAGACATCTCTGGCAAAGACTCTCTGCAACAGCTCTGAATTTAGGATTGTACCAATTTTGTCTGAACAACCTAATCATTGCATCTCTCCCTATGTGTGTGTCTCCATGATGCATTCTAGCCATTTGTGAGAGTAAACAATCTGGCATTACTGGTCTGCCATCTGCACTGATCCACACTTCATCATCTCCTCTTTGGGAACAACCTACTTTAATCCACAAATTCTTCTCACTTTCCTCAACCTCATCTTGCAATTTCTTCACCTCATTCCAAGTTTCTGGTGGCATATTCAGCATAAGTTGGCAGCTGATTCCCATTCTTTCCACCCTCTTATTTACTGACGTTCTGGTTTTGGCACAATGTTGGGCCACCAGGTCTGCATATCTGTTGCCAACTACCACCCAGTCATCTCCTGACTGGTGTGCGGCACATTTCACCACAGCCAATTCTTTTGGTGATTGTATTGCTTCTAGCAATTCCCTTACAAATTGTCCATTTTTAATAGGGGATCCTGAAGAAGTCATGAAATCCCTCTGCATCCACAGTTGGCCAAAATCGTAGCACAACCCCGTAACCATATTGACTATCAGTAAATATAGTTACTCTCTGATTCCTCCCAATTTTGCAAGCTTTTATCAAAGCAATCAATTCAGCTACTTGTGAAGATTTTACTCCTGGTAAATAGGATGCTTCAACTATTCCAGTTAATTCACATACTGCATAGGCAGCAGTTAGTTTACCATCTTCATGTCTTTGGCATGAACCATCGACAAATAGCTCCCTGTCTGGCTTTTTAAGAGGCTGTTCCTCAATGTCTGGGCGTGGTTTTGTACATAATTCTGTAATTTGTACACAATCATGTTCATCTTCTTCGTCATCTTTATTTGTTTCATGATAGGAGTCTGGCAATAAGGTTGCTGGATTTATTATCGTACACCTTACCATGGTCACATTTTCAGCACCCATTATTATTCTCTCATATTTAGTCAGCCGACTAGGAGTAAGATGTTGAGTTCTTGTTCTTGTCAACAGAATCACAACTGCATGTGGAACATACACTTTTACAGGATGTCCCATCACAATTGACTCGCTTTGTTCAATGCTCAAACAAGTTGCTGCTACTGCCTTTAAGCATCCTGGCAACGCAGCTGCTACTGGGTCCAATGTAGCAGAAAAATACGCTATAGGACGTCGGTCTAGTCCATGTCTCTGAGTTAGGACAGAAAGTGCACAATTTTCTCTCTCTTGACAGAATAATGCAAATTCTCTTTTATAATCAGGCATGCCTAAGGCAGGTGCTGAACAAAGTGCGTTTCTCAATTTTACAAAAGCTTCTACACTTTCATCCTCCGACTCAACAGGGTCCTTTGCTTTCTTTTTCGTCATGTTAATTAAAGGCTTAGCCAACATGGAAAAATTTGGTATCCATTGTCGACAGTATCCTACTATTCCTAGGAACATGCGCACTTGTCTTTGAGTTACAGGCATTTGCATTCTCTTTATTAATTCTACTCTTTCAGAGGTTATTCTTCTTTTTCCTCTCTCAATTTGATGTCCCAGATATTTAACTGCTGTCCTGCAAAACTGTAACTTTTCTGGTGAGACTGTATGCCCTTCCTCAGCCAACAAATTTAATAATGCTATGGAATCAACAACACAGTCTTCTCTGGTGGTCGACGCCACTAATAAGTCGTCGATGTATTGAACTAAAACTGAGCTTCCTGGCATCACTAGTTTTTCAAGGCACTTTTTCAGTATCTGGTTGAAAATGGAAGGACTTTCTGTGTACCCCTGAGGAACACGATTCCACACATATACTTTATTCTCAAATTTAAATGAGAAAAGATACTGGCTGTCTGGATGCAATGGTATTGAAAAGAATGCTTGACACAAGTCAATTACTGTGAACCATCCTGCATTCCAAGGAATCTGATATAATATTACTGCAGGATTTGGTACTATAGGACAACATGGTTCTACAATCTTATTTATTTTCCTCAGATCCTGAACAATCCTATATTTTCCACTAGGTTTCTTAAGTCCCATGATTGGTGAATTGCATGGGCTACTCATTACTCCTTTTAGGATGTTTTGTTTTACCATTCGATTGATTTCTTCAATGACTCCTGCTTTTACTTCTGCACTCATTTTGTATTGTTTAGTATTTGGGAAAATCGCACCTTCTTTTACAGTAATTTGAACTGGATCTATTTTTGCCATAAGTCCTGCTTCTTTTCCGGTGAAATCCCATACTATTTGGTTTACTGTACCTTTTAATTCTTCTGGCAACTCATCTTTTGTTATTAACGAAAACATTTCATCTATTTCTGTACCTTGTTTTGCAACCATAATTTTATATACATGGTCCTCATCTGGTGTCTGAACTGCCACACCATCCGGAGTGCAGAAAATTGTACAATTCATTTTGCACAATAAGTCTCTACCTAATAAATTCACTGGGCTAGAATCACACACTACAAATTGGTGCATTTCTCTAAAGTTTCCAATTTTAACTTCCATTGGTTTGGTAAGAGGTGTTCTAATTCTTTGATTAGCTACCCCCACTACTTGGATATCTTCACCAGAGAGAGGAAGGTCTGGGATGTCTGCTGATCTCACAGTAGACCTGGTAGCACCAGTGTCCAAAAGGAAAGTAATATCATTACCTTTCACATTTCCTTCAACATATGGACCAGACTGATCTACCTGTAAGGATGCGCCAAGTACGCACTCCTTCTTCCCCTCTCCCAGGCACCGTCATGAGTAGTGTTCACTGAAATTTTCCTGCAAAAGAAATTGTGATGTCATATAATCATTCTTACCACTTCCTCCTGAGTATCCGATGTCTGTACCGTGCTTTGCTCTGCTTACATTACCCTGAACAGGTGGAGGTGGCAACTGACTCTGGGGATTTACACCCTGCTGTGAGTCATTCTGCGTCTGTTGATTTAAGTTTTGATTTGGGCCATTATTATTTCGAATCTTTTTACACTCGTCCTTCCAATGCCCCAATTTTCCGCATCCATGACAAGGAAACTTCTTTTTAGCTTCTTCTCTACTCATTCGTCCTTTAAATTTTCCACCATTTCCCGTATCACCACTCGTTCCAGACTCTTTTCCTGAATTTTCACTCGGATTTTCCAAATTAATTCCCTGTTTCTCAGCCATTTTCACCTGTGCCCACATTACTTTTTCCTGCAATTTCTTGTGTCTATCCTCAATATCGTCTCCACAATATTTTGCATACTTCAAAATTTCATCTATGGGCTTTCCCTGCCAACACAGCATGTGTTGTTTAATCATCTGGCAAATCTCTGGCTTTAAACCGTAAACAAACCGATATACAAACTGACTCATATTCTTGTCTCCAATGTCCTCAAATCCACTATACTGTTTAAACACCTGCAATAGACGCTCATAGTAAGAATGTACTGTTTCACTGGCTTCTTGGGTAGTTCGATCTATTTTTACCCAATCTGTTTCTTTCGGGGGTATCTTTCCTTTCAGGTATGTTATCACCTGCTGATACTTTTTCATTACATCATTCGACGGGGCACCTGTTTTCGGATCGCTGGGATACTCATCACTAGGCCAATCCACTGTGATCTTACAATCTGTCCATAAATCGGCAGGTACCACTATGTCAAACAGACCATCCAAATCCTTCAACAATACCTTTGACACCTTCACAAACCTTTCAACCTGCTTGTACCATTCAATTGGTTTTTCCCTCAGCTTTGGAAAATCATTCGTAAATGATATAATATCCTGTCTGCTCCATGGGACATGTACATATCCTCCTCCCGCAACTTCTCGCATTGGATACATTTGATCTGCTTTTCCTGCTTCCTTCATTACATATTCAGATGCTGTTCTACTTGTTCGTGCTTCTTCCTTTTTCTTAGCCCACCTAGATCTCCATTTATCTAGATCTCCCCATTTTTGTAACACTAACATTAATTCTCTTATTTGCAGTCTTCTTCCAGATGCATTCATATTTTCTAAATCTTTGTCTGAAAATTCTGCTCTATAGGGTTTCTGTAGTACTTTTGATCTCCCTATTTCAATTCCCATCTGTAGTGCTAGATTGGACAATTTTTCATGAAATACCCTTACATTTCTGGTGATACTTCTACACAGGAACAATAATTCTTCTTCATCATAAGTATTCAAACGTTCTACTCCTACATTTCCTGCTATTATTTCTTCTAATTCAACTTTTAATTTATGGATATCCAGTACTTTTGGAGGTGCGCACTGTTTAACTGACCATTGTACCCATCTTTCTAGGTCTTCAGGTGTTACTATGGTAGCACTTTTTGCTCCTGATGAAGTTACTAAACTTACATCTTTTGAACCTCCAGGTATATCTCTTCTTGGAGTATTATTTACAGAACCTCGAATAGGTAAATCCATGAGTGATATTGTGGATTCACAGTCACTAAATTGATCCTCAATTATAACTGGAGCTTCAGGTTTTGGGTTACTTACAGGAGTATTCATAGGAGTTGTTACAGGTATTAATGGAGGACAATTTCCTTGAGTACCATATAATGGAACTACTGGACCAATTGTTACGGGAATAGTCAATGAATCGGGATGTACTTTTATCTGAGTTATTTTCCGTACTAATTCTGCTCTAGTCTTTTCTAAAGCTTCCTTTTCTTTGTCATGAAGTATTCTAGTCTGGGTAAATTCATGCATTACCTTTGGTACCATTGGAGTTTGTGGTGGTGCACTAGGAGGGCATCCACTTGTCCCTTCCTGACATGGTGGTGGATTTCTTAACATTTCTTCCATAAATTCGTCTTCCGATTCCTCATTTCTTATTAAATGTTTTGTCTTTTCTGTACATTTGCCTCCTGATTTTTCTCCTTCTGTGAATAATGGATACAGTCCTTCTGTAATCATTGCCCTTCTCCATTGTTTCATCTGACCCTCTCTTGACTCACGTAAATATCTGGGGTAAAATCCTGGGTAACTCCTATTACTTCTAGATCTGTCCCGCTCAAATGCCTCGGTTTCCCATTCTTCTAGGGCTTCGTACTGGGTTAATCTAGGTCTGGGTTCTAAATCATTCATCCTCAATCTCAAGTTTTGAAGAATTCTTCCATTGAAAGTGCCATTTTCAGGAAAGGCTAATACTCCATCATTTTTGGTATATTCTATCCAATTCTCCATCCATACACAAGTATGATAGCCTCTCTCCATCATCATAAACGATGCTGGCCTTTTAGCTGGTGGAATAATAATTCCTTCCCTAGTTTTGATTGGTTTGTCCTTTTTAAAATAATTCTTAATCTTTTGTAAGAATGACATTTTTCTCCTTTCTCCGTACATTCTATCTAATCTTCGGTGTACAAAATTATATTCTGCAAAACCTAGGAATCTCCTATCCGGACGAGTTCCTATTAAAGTCGGATCGCGTTTTAACATGCAATCCTTATCCACTAAGAATTTTGCTTCTAAAATCTCAACCAATCAGATGTCTGCTAACTTTTATTTCCAAGCCAATCCTTGCGCGGCCTTTTGGTGACGTTTCTCTGTCAACCCCTCCTTTACAATCTGCTCTTTTCTGTTCTCGCTGTTTTAACCAATCCCAGCGCGGCACCTGTGACGTCAGTACTACTCCTGACTACAGACCCCTCCTTTACAAGAGTCTCTCCACACCCGCTGTTTCAACCTACCACAGCGCGGCGTTTTGTGACGTCAGCTCCCTCTCCGGCAACTGACCCTCCCTTTACAAAATTACGCAAACTTATTTTCTTTATAAATCTTAATTAAATTTCAGTAACAACATAAAACATTCGCTATCGTGCCAGTTTCCACTAATTTAAGAAAAAGATAGTTTCTTCCACACTTTAGTAAAACCTTTCCGTTTACTAATGCATACACTACGAGTAAAACACTTCCGTCTACTCTTCACACAAGCTCCAGAAGTACCTGTTACTTCTCCAATGTTACCCTTACTAGGTGATATAACATCAAATTTTTATCAGCGTACCCTTTTTGCTATTACTCACACGCATAGAGTCCCTAACAAGTACTTGAAGTCCTGCTTAACTTCTCAGTACTGTTTCTGCCTGACAGATAACCTCACTGCAGTATGGCTTCCACTTGCCACCCACTATTCTTTTTACCTACCCCGGGGTATTCTGGACAACATATAACAAAACTCAAAAATAAGCGGATGTTAGTTCATAAAAAATACAAATAAATTTCTCATTACCCAATTAACAAAGAGTAACAACAACCGTCCTCTGCTTACCAGAAAACTGATCCAGCGCAATATTAGCCAACAGCATTCATACACCATATACTCACTTGGGCCCATACATTCACACTACACTAAGACTTACGCTTATCAAAGTCCCTGCTACCAATTACCTTCTGATTGAAGAGTAATAACTTACCAATGGATCCTTTGCTAATTGGGAAGTTTAAAATGAGTGACATTCACTATAGTACATAATCCTGAAATAACCACTGAGTCAGGAAGTTTTAAAATGTTTATCTAAAGTTTTAGCAGAGTAAAATACATGAAAAACACGGTACTTGATCAGAATACCCAAGAGAAAGCATAGGAACGAATTCTCTAATAAATGACAGTGTTTAAGAAAATAAGAGAGGATAGAAACAGCAGCGCAACTAAAGGTTGCAGTATAGTTACCTAAATACGAGAACCAAGCCCCTTAGCCAAGGAGTTGGAAAAGATAGGACCCTGGAAGGATGAAGAGCAAAGACCTCCTTCAGAATCAGGACAGGACTGGTGACCTCTCTATAACGATGCCTGCGCCGTTCCCCTCTCTGGCACTCGATTTCTCCTCGATTCTCCCGTCTAATGGACTCCGCCGCCCCCTCCTCAGGACCTCTTCCGGATAAGGATTCAGTCAGCAACCGATCAGCATGGCAGCCTGGAGCTCTTCTATATGTTCTCTCTTCTGTGGAATCTAGCTCTGACTAATTAACTAATGCTATATTCTATTATACCCTTCTACGCCCATGTACCTCCCCTTAATGTTGCTAAAATATGGGACCACTACTTCTGATTGGGCAGGGACAGGGGGTGGATTCTCGTACCATGTCAATTTTGGCCTAAATTGTGAAGCCTATTGTATTTAACTTCCCGCCCCTTCAAATTAATACATTCACTTTATTTCCCACCCGTCTTACGACAAATGTTATACATTTTACAGGAGAAAGTAAAAAATGTTGTCCGCCGGAAACTTTGGGTACATCATCTTCGGCCAATAGGTCGTGGCCTTGGGAGACGTCCAAGTTGACTTCACTTGGCAGGCAGACAGGACACATGCGCAGAACCATCTGTTTCTCGAGTTTCAAGACACCAACACAGGCCCAAGTTTACGAATTACTAAAAGTGCAAGAAGAAAATATTAAAATCACAAATAAAAAGTTTCACTGTATACCCACTTTCCCTACTCTATTCCCATTTAATTTTAATACTATCCTGCATTAGTAGCGTTAAGAAAACGACAATTTAATAATGACATGAGAGCAAGCTTAAGCATGTGAAAACATTTAGCGGCCATTTTAGTGCACACTGCGCAGAAGCAGAAGTTTCCCACCAAGCAAAGAAAGACGTCACACCATGTGATCAGGTTGCGACATGCGCATTGAGTTTCCCGCGCTTTAGCGGCCATTTTGAGTTATGGACAAGCGTTATTCATTAGTAAAACACATAGACAAGCATCTATCCCTTTGTGTTCGTGAATGCGAATGTTAGTATTGACAGTACAGATTTAATACATTAATACTATGAGGAGGATTGCATACAAGCAAGTTTCATTTTTGAAACCTTGCTCCATCAGAAGCGTTAGCCTTCTTGGCTTAACGCCTCTCTCCGCCACTTCGGAAAAGCAAGGCTGCACCATATTCACAAGGATATGGTGCAGCCTTGCGTTTCCCTGCGATGGCACTAAGTTTTACAACTTAGCGCCAACGCAGGCACCCTTGCACCAGAGTGCAAGGGTGTCTGCTAAGCAGGGAGGTTTGTTAATGTACAGGAAGGTGTCCCTTCCTGCACATAAACAAACCTAAAATGCCAGTTTGTAACTTACGTGTGTGCTGCTTCATGCAGCACACATGTAAGCTACAGAACGACATTTTAAAAAAAGGTTTGTTTATGTACAGGAAGGGACACCTTCCTGTACATTAACAAACCATGGCATTTGCTTTTTCCATGTGTGCTGCACAAGGCAGCACACATGGAAAAAGCAAAAACGAGGAGAAATTAAGCATTTCTCCTAGTTTCGCCATCTTAAGACCAGGGTTTTCCTGGTCTTAACTTTGGCGCTACCTCCTATTTACGCTGCCCTTGTGAATAGGGGGTATCGTCAAAATCAATGGGTGTTGTGGTGGAACGCCCTCCGCAACACCCACTGCACGCCCCTTTCACGCTAAACGCAGCGTGAAGGGGGCCTTATTCACAAATATGGGACCACTACTTCTGATTGGGCAGGGACAGGGGGTGGATTCTCGTACCATGTCAATTTTGGCCTAAATTGTGAAGCCTATTGTATTTAACTTCCCGCCCCTTCAAATTAATACATTCACTTTATTTTCCACCCGTCTTACGACAAATGTTATACATTTTACAGGAGAAAGTAACAATTTTTGTCCGCCGGAAACTTTGGGTACATCATCTTCGGCCAATAGGTCGTGGCCTTGGGAGACGTCCAAGTTGACTTCACTTGGTAGGCAGACAGGACACATGCGCAGAACCATCTGTTTCTCGAGTTTCAAGACACCAACCCAGGCCCAAGTTTACGAATTACTAAAAGTGCAAGAAGAAAATATTAAAATCACAAATAAAAGTTTCACTGTATACCCACTTTCCCTACTCTATTCCCATTTAATTTTAATACTATCCTGCATTAGTAGCGTTAAGAAAACGACAATTTAATAATGACATGAGAGCAAGCTTAAGCATGTGAAAACATTTAGCGGCCATTTTAGTGCACACTGCGCAGAAGCAGAAGTTTCCCACCAAGCAAAGAAAGACGTCACACCATGTGATCAGGTTGCGACATGCGCATTGAGTTTCCCGCGCTTTAGCGGCCATTTTGAGTTATGGACAAGCGTTATTCATTAGTAAAACACATAGACAAGCATCTATCCCTTTTGTGTTCGTGAATGCGAATGTTAGTATTGACAGTACAGATTTAATACATTAATACTATGAGGAGGATTGCATACAAGCAAGTTTCATTTTTGAAACCTTGCTCCATCAGAAGCGTTAGCCTTCTTGGCTTAACGCCTCTCTCCGCCACTTCGGAAAAGCAAGGCTGCACCATATTCACAAGGATATGGTGCAGCCTTGCGTTTCCCCCTGCGATGGCACTAAGTTTTACAACTTAGCGCCAACGCAGGCACCCTTGCACCAGAGTGCAAGGGTGTCTGCAAGCAGGGAGGTTTGTTAATGTACAGGAAGGTGTCCCTTCCTGCACATAAACAAACCTAAAATGCCAGTTTGTAACTTACGTGTGTGCTGCTTCATGCAGCACACATGTAAGCTACAGAACGACATTTTAAAAAAAGGTTTGTTTATGTACAGGAAGGGACACCTTCCTGTACATTAACAAACCATGGCATTTTGCTTTTTCCATGTGTGCTGCACAAGGCAGCACACATGGAAAAAGCAAAAACGAGGAGAAATTAAGCATTTCTCCTCGTTTCGCCATCTTAAGACCAGGGTTTTCCTGGTCTTAACTTTGGCGCTACCTCCTATTTACGCTGCCCTTGTGAATAGGGGGTATCGTCAAAATCAATGGGTGTTGTGGTGGAACGCCCTCCGCAACACCCACTGCACGCCCCTTTCACGCTAAACGCAGCGTGAAGGGGGCCTTATTCACAAGGCAGCGTTAAGCCACGTTAAGTGGCTTAACGCTGCCTTGTGAATAAGGGGAGGCCCCTATCGCCACCACAACGTCACTGAAAGTGACGTTGTGGTGGCGATAGGGGCTTGTGAATATGCCCCTGAGTTTTTACTGGAGAGATATTAACAGCCACCTTCATTCTTCTGCCAGTGTGTCTCCTCTAAGCAGCACTGCTGTGTTCTAAAGTCTCTTAGGGCCCGATTCATAGTGGGGCTCATTTAGAGTTTAAGAGGAAGAGAGCACCATCATAAAATGGCAGCTCTCTCGCCAACCCAACTTGCTGTTCCCTTACTTCTTTAGAGGTGGGGGATTGGCAGAGTTTCTGCCAGCATAGATCAGGATGGCTGTGCCATCGGAAACCCTTTACCTGGTGGCTTGTCTGCCACTTGGCTGCCATCTCACAGTGATGGTAGTCCCACCCATTTTAAGATAGGGCTTCCCTCACTGATTTTGTATTCACAGGACTGCCATGTGGTGCATGGTGTTTCTGGGAAAGAATGAACATTTTTGTGAAGGTCAGCACATCAGGAACATTAATTTTTCTTTTTTTGATTTTCAGCAGTAAACCTTAATTTCAGTGGTTTGTTACTGAGAAGTAAAAAAGAATGCTGGGCAGGCTGAAACAACATAGTGGCCTTCTCGGCATTCTCCAGCGATAAAAGTGCTTCTTTATAGTAGTGGATGAATTCTCATCACAGAGATCCTCACCAGGATGATGGGGAACTCTATATTTGGTGTGCAGTGGTCCACTACGGGGACAGAAGCCAAGGTCCCAAAGTCATAAGTAAACACCCACAGGTCTACTTGCTGGCACGGCTGCTGATTTTCAACTTTTGTACATTCTCAGAACTTTTCAAGTAATACATGGAAACCTGTTCCCATTGCAGTTTTTCTGTGGTGAAAATATTTCCCTTTGGACAAATCCCTTATCCAATACGCCCACCAATATTGGGGTCGCTTCATCTACTTTCCGCTGTACAAACAAATTTACTTATGCCTTGTCAGAATTAAATCTCTGTTTTCAGGACATAAATGATTCAGAGAGAAAATTGTGAACAACCATATATGTGTACGTTTGTGGATTTTCACAGACATTTACAGTATTCCCACTCTGGGACATCCTTTCTTCTCATACCAGAGGAGATTATGGACCGGATGTGCGAAAATGTAATTTTGCATTTCCTAAATAGCGACCCCATACGAATCACTTTTTAGGAAATGCTAAATGCTCTGTATGAAATTACTGATTTCCTAATAGCGATTCCTACAGAGTGAGAATCTCTATTAGGAAATCGCAAATAGGAAATCCTATGCCATTCGTACGAATGAGCCTGTTTTGCCTTTCCAAAATAGCCATTTCATATTAGGAAATGGCTATTTTAGTAATGCTAAACCAAGGATTGCTATGGGCATAAGGTCACTTGTAATGCACCCCAAAAATAGTGATGCACATGTAGAGCACACATAGGCCCCAGGGCATGTGTGCGTTCTATTGCACTTTAAAAAAAGCATCTTGGGATGCTTTTTTAAAATTGCACATGGTTACCATCGACTTTGAGTCGATGGTAATTGCATTTTCTAAATGCTCATTTTGCATTTAGGAAATGCTTTGTACATGTGCTAAGAAATCGCAAATAGATTTGCGATTTTCTATTTAGGGAATCTCAAAATGCGATTTCATCTGGACAGAATGCACATTTTGCGATTCCCTAAAAGCCTTTGTACATAAGAAAAGGCTGTTTTACATTTTTTAACGGGCCGAAATTGAAATTCGGCCAATTAAGAAATGCAAAAGGCCTTTGTACATCTGGCCCTATGTGCCTAGATATGTAACTCACACAGAATCTTCTGTCATTTAACAATGCTAAAACAACTTTCCGGAAAACGTATTTTGGCTCATAAAAGAAGATATCTGTCTGTGTAAGTCAAGCATGCATATGCTAATAGTTTTGTGAATCAGGCCTTTGCCGTCATCTTGTTACCCATGTACAATAGACTATGCTTGATCTTACCTTTATAGCTAATTACATTTCTTTACTATATCCTCCATAGGACTGTTTTATATTCAGCAAGCCCAATGCAGTCTTTATTCTATCTTACTGTCTTCTACGACCCAATATATATTTTATTTATGTGACCTATGCTCTGATTCTTCTGCCCAACCCACCAGCTGGTATTCTTTCTAAGCTACTATCTGTCTTTGCGATTGATACAACTCACCAAAGAGAATCAGTCATGACTTTATGTTTTGCACTTACGTATGTGCCTTCAATTGTTTCTAGTATTTCCAACCTTCTCACAAAAACACAAACCTAGATGGCATTCTCTTTCATTCAGACTTGCTCTTCAACGTGAATGGCTTGAGTGATGGTGAAAGAAGAACAAGATGCCAGAGAATGAAAAATTTCCTAGCTATCGTAACGGAAAGTCTCGCCTCCAAGTCCTTAATAGAATTGAAACTTTTCATTACGATAGCTAGGAAATTTTTCATTCTATGTCAGGACCGGAGGCTCGGATTATGCTAGTTCAAAGCTTACTTACCACCAAGCTAGCCAGATCCAGGACTGGCTTAAAATAGAACCTCTTAAAGGTTGAGTCCGAAGAACAATCCGCTGCATTGAGGATATCCTGCAAACGTGCTCCGAGGTTAAAGGCTTTGGAAGCCCTCGCACCGCGGGCCAATTGAGCACCAAACATGCTCAGGTTAATGCCTGCCTCCTGCATCACCTATCTGACCCAATGAGCAATCGTGGGTGAGGAGACTGCTCTATGAGGTTTACTCAGAGCGATAAGGAGCTGTCGTTCCCCAGGAGTGCGGAACTCTGCGGACATTTCCTCATATGCCTTGAGACAACCCACAACACACAACTTAGGGGAATCCGGGAAGGCCGGATAGGAAACAGCCCTGATTCCACATTTCGTCCGTCTACGGATCGTAAAGGTGATACCAGATTGTGAGAACGTGCGCCCCGTGATATCCAGTACTCGCATGTCAGAGACCCTCCGACAGGAGATTAAGCAGAGCAACATGGCCAGCTTGGCTGAGAGCTCTTTCCTGGACAAGAAGCGGTTGGGTTGCCAGGATAAGAAGAGATTGAGGACCACGTTAACATCCCATAGCACCGAATACCTTTGTTCTGGCGGAAGGGACAGGCACACACCCCTCAAGAGTCGACACACAAAGGGGTGTTCGCCCGATAGGAGCACCGTCCACTGGGAGGTGTCCCGCCGAAATTGCCGAACAAAAGGAATTGATCGACCTGTAGGCCAAACCTTCCTCCGCTAGTGAGGCCAAAAAATTCAGAACGTGGATCACATCCGCTGCCACCGGATCGAGACACCGTTGCAATCACCAACGGGTCCAGCGGTTCCATGAGGATATGTAGCATTTGATCGTGCTATCAGCCCAAGCTCTGGACAAGAGTCCCTCAGCTGCATCAAAATGGCCTGGGAGCGACCATCGTCCCCTGTAATCCTCCACGCCATGAGCAACATCGACCCCCCCAGGATCAGAGGGTGAGGTTGGTGATCCGGGTTGAGCAGAATCTCTGGAAACAGGGAGAGAAGGATTGAAAAATCCCAAGAAAGTTCCAGAAGAACTTGAAACCAAACTTGAGACCTCCACAGAGGGGTGACCATTACCACCTCCGCCTTCTGATGCCTGATCTGCGCTGAGGCCCTCGTAATCATCGCGAACAGCGGAAACGCATGGCCCTTCTCTTGCGACCAGTCCTGAAGGAAGGCGTCCGTGGCTGCCGCCAGGGGATCCGACTTCCAATTGAAGAACCTGGGCATCTGATAATCCAACCTGGATGCAAAAAGGTCCACAGAGAACGGGCCCCACTTCTCCCAAAGGGAGGAGAACACCAACGGGTGGAGCTTCCACAGACTCAAATCCCAGAAGTTGCGTGACTAGAAATCCGCCACCTGGTTGGCTTGGCCCGGCAAATACTCCACCATGACCGAGATCCGATGATGCAGGCAATACTGCCAGAAGCTGATGGCGAGATCTGAGAGGGCCTTGGAGTGGGTGCCCCCCAAGTGGTTTATGTACCGTACTGACGATACGTTGTCCATCTTGAGGAGGACGCAAGCCTGCACCGAGTTCTTGGTTTAGCACCTCATCGTGAAGGACCCTATCAACAGTTCAAGACAATTTATATGTAACCGTTGTTCGTGAGGAGACCACGACCCTCCGGTGGAGAATTCACCACATCTGGCGCCCTAGCCTGACCTGCTGGCGTCTGACTCGATGACTAAGTCCGGGCCGCTCCGAAGATTGCCCGCCCATTCCAGGCTTCCATGTTGGTCAACCACCAGTCGAGCTCGGCACGCACCTCCCCCGACAGGGTTACCATCTTTGAGTACGACAGGCCCTTGCGCAGATGCACAGGTTTTAACCGTTGAAGGGCTCGATAGTGTAACGAGCCGGGAAATATGGCCTGGATTGAAGATGACAGGAGGCCCACCACTCAGGCCAGATGTCGCAGCGAGACTCGCTGTTTGCGTAAGGTTCTCCGCAGCTCGTGACGGATCTTTGTCACCTTTCAAGACGGGAGGCTGAGCGTAGCTTCGCCTGAGTCTATAGAGAAATCCAAACAAATCACCTTCTGGGAAGGGATCAGAAGGGATTTGGTCTTGCTGACAACAAATCCTAGGCTCTGAAGGAGGTCCACTGCCGTCTGAAGCTGGCGCGCGAGCTTGTGTGGGCATTGCTCCATGATAAGGATGTCATCTAGATAGACAATCAACCGGAGCACTTGCACCCGCATGAGTTCCACGACCGGCCTGAGGACCTTCGTGAAGCACCACGGGGCGGAAGAGAGACTGAAAGGCAGGGTGGTGAACTCGTAGGTTTGGTCGTTCCAGAGAGACTGCAGGAACTGCCGGTGAGGAGGAAACAGGGGAATCGAGAGATAGGCGTCCTTGAGTTCCAGGCGCACCATCCAATCCTGGGGCCGAAGCACATCCTGTTACCAGTGGATTCCCTCCATTTTAAAGTGGTGGTAGACCAACCACTCATTGAATTCGTGGAGGTTGATTACCGGTCGCTGGCCTCCGTCGGCCTTGTCGACCAAAAAGATATTGCTTATGAAGCCCCACGGGTGCGGGTTTGCTCAAACAATGCCCCTTTGGCTAGGAGGGAGCGCACCTCCTCGTTTACCAGCTGTTCCTCGGCGTCCGAAAAATGGAGCGGTCGAGGAGCGACGGCTTGCCAGGGGGAGTCGTAAAACTCTATCTGATAACCTCGCACAGTCTGCAGCACCCAAGCATCATTTGTGATGGAAGTCCAAGCTGGGAAAAAATTTGCCAGCCGGCCCCCTACTCTTACAAGGGAAGAAGGGAGAACACTCACAAGAGCCATTGGAAGCAGCTGCGCCTCTGCCACCTTTCCCTCTACCACGTCGTCCTCTGGTGGGATAGAAGTTGACAAATCTGGCCTGGTCCTGAAACTGGCCTTGGTGTGAGCCTTGTCCCCTGGGAGGGTATTGGTTATTTGGGCAGCCGGACGAGTGGCCACTACCTCGGCCGGCCCCATGGAAAACCCGGTTTGAGAAAACTCGCTTCATGGAAGTCTGCGCTTTATCTAAGAAAGTGAATGTGTTAACGAACTTCCCTAATTCCTTTATAAAGGGTTCCCTAAAGAGACCCCCCTGCACAATAGAGCCCGCCTCAGAGTCTTCTAAGTCCCCCAGTTTGGGGTTGACCTTAATCAACAGTGAGCGTCACCGCTCCATCGACAACGCGCAATTTGCGTTGCCCAAGAAAATGACCACCCTCAGTGCCCAGGCTGATAGGGTGTCCGGCGATATCACAGAGCCTGAGGCCTTGGCCTCCTCGGCCATATCCAAAATTTTAGTAAGGGGACCCAGGGCGTCCAACAACTTATCCTGGCACGCCCGCCAGGACCTGTTAATCCCCTTCTTAGGATCTTTCACAAACTTTTGGAGGAAGGTGGCCATTCGTGGGTCAATCTCTGGTGTCATGGCCACTTTCTCTTCTAAGGATGGGTGGGGGCATTACGCTCTAAGGCAGTTACGTGCCTCCTTCTTCAAAGATTTCTGAATGTGCCTGGCCACATAGTTCGCCACCTTCTCTGCCGGGGCCCATTCGGAGGATCTTGGGTGTAGGGTGTCATCAGGATCCAGCATGTCTGAGCATGACCCTTGGTCCCCAGGGGCGGTAATAGAGGGGGTGGAAGATGGCAACCAAGGTCGGGAGGGGCCTTCGTCATCTGTGTCCCTGTGCTCCTCCCCAGTCGGGGTTCCCGGGATGTGGGGGGAGAGGGGCCTGGGGCATTACTAGCTAGGAAGTCCTGCTTAAGCCTGGCAAAGGCATCCAGGTCTACTCTGGCCTGACGAGGGCGCTTCGCCGGGACCCCATCCTGGTCAGGGGAAACAGAGGGGGGTACCCTCGGTAAGAGGCTGGGAAACTCCCGGCCCAGGGGCAAGGGCCACAATTTTGGCACAGGCCTGTGCTATTTGCTGGGAAAGGCGCTCTTCTAAGGACACCATGGCCTCCGACACCGCCCTATAAATGGAAGCATCCACCGCTTTGTAAAAGGTGTAATCGCAAGGGAGGCAGCCAGGGGATCCTCCTCACCCTGGTCCTCATCATAGGGTTCCATTGTCAAAGAACTCCCTGAACAGGGCTAGCTGGCAAGTGACAGCAATGTGGGCCCCAAGCAGTTAATGGAAGCGCTGAGTGCAGAAGACCACTTGGGCTGTCAAGTATATATTTCTAGATATATATTTATAAATCTTAGAGGGGCTGGGGGTCAGCCCAATGACATGTAGGACAAGCCTCACGCTCATGGGTCATGCCCGGGGACACGTGCTTACACCCCGGTACACAAACAATAAGGGGGCCCTCCTGGGAGTGTGTCCCCACAGGTCTGCAGGCCTGTAATATGAACTACAGACCCCTCTTGGGCGTAAAACCTGTGATAGTACCTGACCCTGAAATGGGCATCAATTTAAGGAAAAAGGCAGTTAATTCACGGCCTCACAGCCGGTACAGACCCCCGCGGGGGCGTTGCTCTCTCGCGGACGAGACGGCGCGTTCAGGCGCCACCAAGGTGTGGGAGGACCGCACCGCAGAGCCGCACCACAAGGAAAACAACAGCCGCGAAGAAGCGAGAACGTTCCTGTGGCTGTGAAAGGGCAATATAATGTGCGCTAGAGCGCGAAACGGCTATAATTAAAAAAGAACAACAAAACACATTGCCAAACAATGCGTGTAAACGAAGTGGAAAAAGCCTGCTTACCTTGGCTACGAGCAGCGAAGAAAGAGGCATGAGGAATAGAGACGAGGGACTATCGATGGCACGGCTCCCCTCTCATTGGCTGGAGAGCGGGATGACCTGCTGATTGGACTGCCTTACTTTTTCTTCACAATCCCAAGTTTGCATGGGAAATGTAGTTGTTTAATGTTTAATGTGAATGGCTGCTGTAAAATAAAGCGGAGAAAACTCAGCATCAGCCGAGCCTCCGGTCCTGACATAGGATCATTTGATGATGCTAAAATTGAATACTTTATACAACTTATTACTTCACCTAAAAACCTTACTTGCAAGTGGCTATACTCTATCAACTTCCTAGCACAGTTATCTAAGTTATCACTCTAGATTGCCTGCTTGCTTTCTCTCCTGAAGATACTTTTATCAGTTGGTGCAACAAGTCATATATTGTTCCATTCTAAATACGTGCTTCATCAGAAGATTTTTCTCTGACTGATTGAATCCCATCCTGACTTTTGAATAGTTTGCTTTTGGATAGCTTCCTCATCGTTTATGCCGGTTACCAATGCATACACAGTTCATCTGATCTTTCAGACCTTTCCAACTGAATCTGCACATTATACTATCTCTTATTGCTGATTTATATCTTTTGTCTTTTCAGAGCATCACTTTCTACCAGACTTTGTAATCTTTCAGTGTCACCTGAGCTCTAAAAAACAGAAGGTCTACGGGCTCAATAGTCTCCCCGGTCTCACTCACCTGCTCTGTTCTCCCTGATTTTGAAAACTCTTGAGAGAATTGTTCGCTCAAAATATGAATTATGATCTCTTAATGCCCTCACATTTATATGGGTCACGATCTGGGCATTCAACAAAGGATATTCTTTATTTTTTTCATTTTAGTTCCTTAAGGTCTGTCATGCTAATAGTTCACCTCTCTTGGTTAAATGGATCTGTGGGTGTTTGGACAAAATATGAAGGAAAAAATATTGTGTGGACAAAATATTGTGTCAAGAATATTGAGAACAAAAATACTGTGAATGTAAGTTTCTACGGTAATGCAAAATTTTACTATACTTAGCTCCACATATTCTTTCCTTGAAAATGTATATATCTTCAAGGTACGTAGATGTGGAGTTAAGAATAGAAAATCTATACATGCATATTTGCACTTACCTTCTCGATAATGTTTGCTCCTTGATATTCGTGACACGATATGCTGTCCACAAGATTTTTTTGTCATAGACATCCGGATCCGTGCATCTCATTTGACACTGTTGTTCAATACAATACTCCTTCTTGCTATCTGTCTTGGGGAGAAGTAAGGGCATGAGCCTAATTTGAAAGAGGTGCCAGTCCTATGAGTCCTCTCTCCTGGCAAGATTTTCTCTCCACTTTGACACAGTTTATGACGTCCGTCAGGATGGTCCTTCACTGTTTTCAATATATATGATTCATTTTACTTTCCTAATTCTTTTTTTTTATAGCAAATTTATGCTGATAATTCGCAAATCTTTCTTCTGTTCCTATTTATTTATATTTAAACAAATGTTAAATATTAGCATAGCTTGGTGCTGGTCAGGCACAGGTAACAACCCATTCTTTACAACTTATTCATTACAAACTAGAGAGTTTGCATGTCCAGATCATCGAGTTCACCTATTACAATCTTTACTTTCCCATCATTAGATATTTCAGCTACCATAGTCGCGCAGAGCATAGAATTTGAACAGTATGTGTATCTTACTTTGTAAGATAGAAATAACATTCATGCTTACAGTCTTCTGCCTTTTTATTCAATCATCCACTCTGCATTCCTCACTCTATATGGCACACACAGCACAACATAGGTTTCTCTAGTGACACAGAGCCCTCCCTATTGCTTAGGTTTCCGATATCACTTGCTTTGTAGTGCTTTCCAGCGGTTTTTCTTTATTTCCGGCCCTTGTAGATCAGTTATAAACACATCCAGTCCTATAGATTCAAGTTGTCCAATGGGATGTATCCCCTTGAGGCCCATTTCGGATTTGACACTTTCTTTTTCTACCTCTGAAACTGTGGGTTTCGCTTCTGATTTTCTCATAATCACCCCCACTCGAAACATGTTTTCAGCTCTCACAATTAATGCTTTCTGCTCTACTATTTTTTTTTGTATTTCTTATTCCTGTCTTAGGTGCTAATTACATTTTCTGTTATTTTGCTAAGGTAATCACTTCGGATGCTATATAACTATTTCAAAAACAAAATAAAAATTAGTAAAAGTGTAGGTTCTAATTCTGCTTAATTTAGGGGACACACAGGCACACCTCCCTGACATACTTTGGTTATAGTTGTCATTGGTTGTTTTATTTTATTGGAGTAAACTGCACTTTACACCAAGAAAAAAAGATTGGAGGAGTGGACTTGCAAAAGGGGAAGACGTATATCAATTGACTCAATGCTCAGAATACTCAACGTCATGTATTGCTATGCAGCTCAAAAGAAATACCCCACATTTCCTTTTCAACGTTGGCTGTATCAGGAACATGTGCAATGGAACAGAGGAGAACTGTGCTCCAGCTTTAAAGATGGAAGTAGCATCCACTGCTCCCCTTTTCCGAGCTGTGCTATCTGCAGCTCATACACTACCTAGAAATATGGGTACTTTAGATAGTGCAGTATCTTAAAAACAGGTGCACAACCATGCACTGCTTTAGCTGACATGTTTATTATACGGCCTGCGTGTGCCGCAGTCTAGTAGCAAAGGCTTACCATAAGCCACAAATATACAAACTAGTCTAGTTACACAATCATTCACTCTGCAGTGACATAAGCTCTGGAAATAGGTACTCAAGAGCCTTTTTGGGACTAAAACAATTACACTCAGGAAATTGGTTAGATATGTTTGGTGATATCACATTATGTCACCTTGAACAATGGCAGTAGTTCTATGTTCTGATTTGATTCAATAGTTCTATTCCAGTTCCTAATGATAAGAAGGAATCTGTACTTTTTTTTTATCACAGTCATTAGGAGGAGATACCTAGTTATATTTGGCTCTGTCGGAAAAGCTGCCATTTATATAAAGAAAATACACCTTGGTTCATGGACATCGGTTTCCTTGGTGCTTGGTGCTGCCCTTGTTACACCTGGCCTCAAAGGTAATGAAGGAAGCAGTAATAATTAAATGGAGGCCAGGAAGCCTTCTTTGCTTTCTGTAGTTTTCACGCTTTGCCCTATCCCTACCCCTAAGTTATTAATGTTATCGCGGGTCAAAGGATGGCAAGTGTCATTTCCGCTGTAGGGTCTTGGCCCTAGGCCCGCAGGAAGGATGACACATACTCCAGGTATATGGTAGAGTAACTGGACCTCGAGCACGTGCACTCGGGCACTTTTATTGGCGGGGTCACCTGACCGGTAAAGCCTGTATTGTATGGGCGTGGGGTGGTTGTAAGAGCCAGCCCTCGAGGATTGGCTGGTTAGCGTGTTCGTGCTGGAACACTAGGACGTGTCCAGCAGGACCCTATATCCACTACTCCTCATATTATCATGAATTTAATTGATGACAAAATAACTTTTTTAACATTATGTAAGATTATTCACAGAAATATTCATACACACCATACTTCATGATTTAATGATGTATCCTAATTAAAAAAAAATGTTTTAACTAATCTCAGACTTTTAAGTGTTTCGCTTGGCTAATATGGGTTAATTGAAGGGATTATTAAATGTATGAACTTCTCCATATGTCTGGTACTTCCATTTAGACCCTCACCCTATAGCTACATGCGTGTAGGGGTATATGCTGGAAGGGATATGTGTTGCTATAACGCGCAGATCTGTGTTGCAATAATACCATAATCTGCGCTGAATTATATAGATATATGTTGTAATACCATGAGCTGTGTTGTAACACGGTAGTGCGGTGTGCCGGTTGTTGAAGGGACATTGCTCTTTTGTGATATACCACCACCTATTGTTATGCTATAGAGGATGTTTCTGTGATTGCCAGGCCTCCTCTTTTCTTTTTGCCTTGATATAAAGCTCTTCTCGCTATGATATTCGTGCTACGTGCTTCTCTGATGCACGGCTCTTTTCTGTAATATAACAGTATTTTCAGATATATCACACTGTACTGACTGCTGCTCTTTTCTGCGTTACATCACTTGTTATTGAAACCTAGAACTTTTTCCTGTGATATGCCCTGCTCATGCTTGTGATGGACACTTGCTTCTGTGATATGCCCTGCTCATGCTTGTGATGGACACTTGTTTCTGTGATATGCACTGCTCATGCTTGTGATGGATACTTGTTTCTGTGATATGCACTGCTCATGCTTGTGATGTACACTTGTTTCTGTGGTATGCCCTGCTCATGCTTGTGATGGACACTTGTTTCTGTGATATGCACTGCTCATGCTTGTGATGGACACTTGTTTCTGTGATATGCAAAGCTCATGCTTGTAATGCACACTTGTGTCTTTGATATGCACTGCTCATGCTTGTGATGTACACTTGTTTGTGTGATATAGTGCTTACGTCTGTGATATATCACACCTTGCTGTGACATGCTGCTTGCTGCTATGGCACGCTGCTTGTTGCTCTGATATGCCACTGCATGATGTCATAAACTGCTAATTTCTGTGACATATCGCTTGATACAGTATCATGTTACTTGCTTTCTGGCACACACTTTTTGCTTTGATATGCTGCTTGTTGTGATGTATCGCTTGTTGCTGGAATGTGTACAGGATACACAATGGATGATTGTATAGTATGGACCAACAATGCCACCGAGGTAGTCTAGCCCATAATAAACCACAACACAGAAGGCCAAGTGTCCTGGTAACGTCAACAATGACCTCAGCTAGCTCCCTTCAACATGTCAGCCATTGTTTATCTTTTAAATTGCATGCTTCTCTGGAGGCACTTGGGGTGAAGGTTATTGAAAGAAGACAAACTGGCACGTTATAAAACACCTAACTAACTAAATAAATAAAAAGGTGCTTTTTCAGCTGATACATATTCATTGAAAACAATGAATGAAATACTGAACTATACTGTTTGATTAGATGTAGTAAAAAGAGCAGAATTATTTTCATCATGTAGTTGAAGAAATAGATCTCGGGCACCCCACGTTGTTTGGTTTCTTAAAAAATGCCTTCTGTCAAATTTAGAGGTTTTTGAGCTTCTGCCTGCATGGTTCTGCAAATAAGGGGCCCAAATTGCAATTCGCATCTTCGGGGATGTTTACCTCTCACAAGAGGGGGCTGATTCAACAAATAGTAAAACCTAGCAGTATAGGTCGGCTTGTCATTATTGAAATGCACTGTCATGCTTAGAGACTAATTAGCTAGAGGCAAGGGAAGTTGACTAAGACTAGGCCTCCTTTTTAATACATTCCAAATTGAAACCACTGCTTTTGTGTAATAAATGTAGTCAAACGTATACACATCTTCAATATACAGAGGGCCGAAGCGTCCCTGAGAAGGCGATGTCTTTAGGTGTCCAAGCGAGGGTGTCTAAGAGTTTTTGAAGCAGGTAACTGTCAAATGCGTGCATGTGTGAGCGAAGTTTCGTTTGTATTTATTGATTAGTATTTATAGCGCGAACTTCACCGACCAGGTGTTCAGAGCGCGGTACATCTGTAGGTTTGAAAACCTCCGAGAGAGCTCTGAGCTGTGAGGGTTGCCTGAGTTGGAACGTATGTGGACGTCTGAGATGATGCATTTGCCTCGGGGCGTGGTTACTATTGGTGCAGCAGGTGCAGTGGTACCGGGGCTCGGAGCCCATGGGGGAATATCTCGAGAAGGGCTCATTTGTTGGGAAGTTCCACTTGGAGGGGGGAGCGAGGTCTGTGAGGGCCCACGGAGTTCCAGTGACGGGATCGCTTTGTGTTTGAAAGAAGGGAGGCATTGGCAGGGTATCTGTGGAATGGGTGCATGTGTTAGAAGATTCTTCTTTATTTATTAATTGGCTGTCTTATCTAGCGCGAGCATGACCCAGTAGGCCAGGGCTGAGCGCTGGATGTAGATAGCTGTGAAAATACATGACGGTGGCCTCACCTGTGAGTGCCTGCCTGAGTTGGCACCCGGAGTCTGTGAAAGCTACAGGGGCGTGCGAGGGGAGGTGTGCACACAACGGGGTACCTGAGAGAGGCCCACCAGAAGGGCCATCTGTGAGTGGGCTTCCTGGGATGAGCGTAGGGGTGTCTGGGGTGTTTAAAAGAAGATGGCTCGAGATGTGTGAGGCGAGTGGTGCACGCGCCAGAGAATTCACCTGGGATGTTGGGACAGATGGACTGGGCCTTAATACTGCTCTCTGAAGTGTACAATACAATAATAATCAGGATTTGGTTGGCCCCTCTGGGCCCTGGTGCCACTGCACCTGCTGCACAAACGAAAGCTGCACCCTGTTGAGTGGAGTTCACAAGATGGGATTTCTTTGCGTGAAAATGCACCATTTGCCCACTCTTTTTTCAAAATTTTCGCGGGGGGAGAACCCCCCCGAACCACCCCTTAGGTGGTTCAGGCTCGCTCGCTCGCCACAGTGAAGTACGACAATTGTTTTACGCCCCACCACTTTCAAATGTCACCATCCGCCACTGCGTGCCACCTAAGTAACATGTCCAAAATATAACTCTATGAAGCCAATTAAAAGTAACATGTATCACAGGAACAATTCACGTTCATAAAAAATGACCCCGCACGAATTTACAGTTTACAAATGCATATTTTAATCTAAATCATCGATGTATATTTCTACTGGTAAATTCGATGTGTCCGTCTGCTATACACTGCTTTAGTGTGGCACAGACATCAATACAAAGAAAACATTTCATTTACACACAGTTCAACAGTGACAAGAGAAAACAACGAATTCCCTGTTGGGGGTTAAAGGGAGCAAAACCTGTACCACTGCGCGCTGTGTGATGTTGCCTAGTATTCCGGCATAACCTCCCCTCATTACCATGAAGATAACTGCATGCGTCTGCCGTCTGCATGTAAAGCGACATGATAAGTGGACACAATAGTTTTTTTTTTCATGTGCAAATTAAGTGTTTCTAAAATAATTCCAATGCTTATATGTTTTGATCTGTTTCAGGTAACCCTAAACAGAGCAGTTCAGTTTCCGTTTTCATCAGGATTTTAGACATAAATGACCACGCACCGGAGTTTGCCAAATACTATGAAACTTTTGTGTGTGAAAATGCAAGAGCTGGACAGGTAAGCTTCTGTTTTGCAAGGAAAGCATTGGCGAAATAGATTTCGTTTTCTGTTTCCCTCTGAAGTTGGTCTGGGTATTCTTAAAAATTAAAATGTAAATTCTCAGGAGGTATTTGAAAAAAATAACCCTTCTCAAAGGGTGTTTGTCAATGTAATCAGAGTTTCTCTTTTTAAATGATAGATTAATCTCCACTTGAAGTGACAATGGGATTCTTTTTTTTAAAATTCTTTTTATTAATATCATTTTAGGGAATAAACAAAAGATAAATACATATGGCAGTGTAATCGCTGAATTACTAGACAGCACAGAGCAAATATATATAGAAAACTAGACAAATACATCATTACAATTACCAACAAAATACAAAAGAATCAAATCAAAGAGAGGGCCCTAAGCACAGAAAAGTTAAAATGACTAAAGGACGGAAGGGTCAACATTGGATCATATTGACCCCCTTTTTCCATGCCCCCCATATATGTAGGAAGTTTTTCACAGAACAAATTCCTCTGGGGGCATATGTACAAGCCCCTATGGCCACCACAACGTCACTTATATCGACGTTGTGGTGGCGATAAGGCTGCGCCTTTTACAAGGCAGCGTTAAGCCACTTAACGTGTTTTAACGCTGCCTTGTAAATAAGGCCCTCTTTTATGCTATGGTTAGCGTGAAAGGGGTGGGCAGTGGGTGTTGTGGTGGGCGTTCCACCGCAACACCCATTCATTTTGACGCTGCCACCTATGTACAAGGGTGGTGTACATAGGAGGCAGCGCCAAAATTAAGACCAGGGAAAATCTGGTCTTAAGTTGGCGAAACAAGGAGAATTGCATTATTTCTCCTTGCTTTTACTTTTTCCATGTGTGCTGCAGCACACATGGAAAAAGCAAAATGCCATGGATTGTTTATGTACAGGAAGGTGTCCCTTCCTGTACATAAACAATCCTTTAAAAAGAATGCCATTTTGTGACTTTCATATGTGCTGCATGAATCAGCACACATGACAGTGACAGACTGGCATTTTAGAATGGTTTATGTGTTATGTTATGTTATGTTAATTAAATTTATAAGGCGCACAGCTACCCCGAGGGGTTTCCCGGCGCCAGCCTGGTAGGAGGAAAAGGGAACAAGGACATTACATATTGAACAGCCAAGTTTTCAGACATCTGCGAAAGTTCACATAAACGGTTTCCTTTCTTAATGAGATGGGGAGAGAATTCCATAGGGAGGGTCCCAAGTAAGCAAAGGATCGACCGCGCATGCGCATAAGTTTGATTCTGGGAACAGTGAATTTCAACTGTGTAGTGGAGCGGAGGGGGCGTGAAGGTATATAGGGTTGAACTAAATATTGCAGATATTGAGGGGCTAAACCAGTTTTGATTTTTAACATATAGCTCAGTGCTTTGAATTTGATCTGATTCTCCACCTTTAGCCAATGAAGGTCGCGAAGAGAGCCAGAGATAGGAACCTGGCAGAGCAATCTGGCAGCCGCATTTTGCACCACCTGCAATCTTTGTATCACAGCTTAGTTGGAACCCAGATAGAGGACATGCCGTAGTCCAGCCTAGATGTAACAAGGGCCTGGACTACCGTTCTCTGAGTAGAGAGAGGTAGCATCCAAAGAATTTTCTTTAACCATTTAAGAATGGTGAAACACTTTGAAGCCAACTTCGTGACTTGTTGTTTCATTGATAACTGGTCATCGATGATGAAGCCCAGGTTACGCACCTGATGAGCAGGCTGGGGTAGGGCACCCATTCCAGAGGGCCAGTGCTGGGGACCCCAGAAATCTTGTTGCTTCCCTAAGATCAGAACTTCAGTTTTTTCTCCATTGAGTTTGAGTAGATTATTTTGCATCCAAGACGCAATTTTTCTCAAACCAGACTGTAGAGTTGATGATTCAGATTCCTTTGCTGAAGAGAGGGAGAAGATTATCTGTGTATCATCAGCATAGGAGAATAGAGACAGCCCCGCCTCTTCGGCAACATCAGCCAGTGGGCACCTTCCTACACATAAACAATCCTCCCCTGCACGCAGACACCCTTGCACTATGTACCAAGTGAGGGCTTTGGAAGAGTCACATAGACAGACAGCCTCACATAGGAAATGGCGGCAGCTTACCTTGGTTGGAAACAGCTCAAGGCATTGGAAATGGATGCAGCAGAGCATGCACTACTCTAAACCAAACAAAAATATTATGCAGGGGGCAATAGGGCGGGCGTCTCCTTGTTCATCGCCTGTGGGGCCAGACACAGCACCAGCGAGTGTTGGAGCTTATAGATCATCAGGTAGGATGTTGGGATTGTGGCAGAATTTGAGCGTTTTTATACTACTTTATACGCGGCTGACCTGCTATACCCCAGGGAAGCCACTGCGTACGTTGCCCAGGCTCCTTTAGCTCACTTACAAGAGAGGGATGGCAGGCTCCTAGATAAAGATATTAAGGTGGAGGAGGTCACAAGAGCTATAGGGAATTAACAAGTGAACAAAACACCGGGTCTGGATGGGCTCACTATGAGCTTCTATGAAAACGTCCACTGCCCAATTGGCCCCTGTCTTGACTAGGCCATATAATTCCTTCAGCACGCAGGAGGCCCTCACAGATACGATGAAACTGGCTACTATAACGTTAATACCCAAGCCGGGGAAGGATCCTGCTCAGCGTGCTTCCCATTGACCTATATCGCTCTTGAATGTTGACACCAAAATCTTTACCAGCATTTTAGCAGCCCGCCTGGGGCCCTACATCCCTGGATTGATAGACCCAGCCCAAGCGGACATTCCGGGGCATAGTTGCTGTGACAACACTAAGCGCATCCTCCATCTCATTGATAAATCGAGCAGATCCCCGGTCCCAGCCCTTCTGAGATTGATCAACACTGAGAAAGCGCTTGATCGGGTACATTGTCCGCTCTTACGTCTCGTCCTGGAGAAAGTTGGCCTGGGTCCTTGTTTCAGCAGTTGGATTTCATCTGGTTACTCCGGCCCTAAGGCATCAGTTTGGGTTAATCGGCTGCAATCTTGTTCCTTCCCATCTCTAGCAGGAGGCAGCAGGGGTGGCCACTGTTGCTGCTCCTGTTCGCCTTGAATAGAGAACCCTTAGCAGAGCGGATCAGGCGGCATCTGCATATAGAGGGCATTACCATGGGTGGTCAGGTGCATAAAATGGCAATCTTCCCAGACAACGTAGTCAATCCCTACACTACTGGTGAAGCTCGAGTTGTTTAGTAAGGCATCTGGATTTCAAATAAACACCAGTAAGTCTCAGTGGCATATTCACAAGGACCTACCGCCGATTTATCCCCACCTTAACCCATCAAAAGTGGAGATAGATTTAACACCCCATTCACAAGCGGGTGCAAACTGCAGACATCGCCAGTATTCCAGCGACAACTGCCCCAAAATTTATCTCCACGGTGGACACCATCAACTAACCCTAATGAGATGCCAGATCTGCGATGCGAACCAAAAACAGGCGATAAGCCGCGGTAGCAGCAGGGATTTAACACCTGCCTTCTGCTGGTGTTAAGCAGGATGACTACCTGCAGCATGAAAGGGAGCCCAGCCAAGAGCCACATCTGAAGACCCACAGATGTCATGGGACAATGATCATGCAGCTTCGAGACCCATGAGGGACACAACACCCACCCCCACCCACCCCAGGCCCGCCACCACCCCCAGGACCCGTCCCGCCCCCCCCCCTGGAACACCACAGAGGCAGAGTACACAAAGACAGTGGACCCACCTGAAACGCACCTGCCACCCAGACCCAACGCCAGAGGAGGACATTGCCCACTACAGGCCCAAAAGGACAACCATCCCCCGCATCCTGACCCACATCCCCCACCTGCTGACGGTACCAACCCAGTGGACTACCAACATCCCTCCGCAGACAAAGCTGCTGGCTGCGCAGCACATGTCGGCCTCTGGTACCATCCAACCCACAAATGCCAGAGTCGGAGGAGTCACACAGCCAGCCCCATACAAGGTCATCACACCTGTCCTGGATGCCAACAACAGCCTGGTACCCCAGCACCTCCACTTCACCCACACTGCCCAGGAGCTGCTGGAGACCAAGCAAGGCCCCTACGCCATAGCTGGATTCCCTCACGTGTCAGGGCCAATCAACTGCACACATGTACCCCTCGTGCCCCCTGCCGACAGTGCTCACAACTACCACAACAGAAAGCACATGCATATCATGAATGTGCAGGCAACAGTGGACCGCCCGGGACTCCTCAACAATGTCGTGGCCAACTCCCCAGGCAGGGTGCATGATTCCTACATCTCTCAACAGTCCATCATCACCCAGCGCTCCCAGGATGGCACCCATGGAAATGCAGTGCCCGTTGGTAAGTCCAAAATGAACACACCACACACCTCCAGCCCACAGTCATGCAACTCACGACACTGGCAATGGGCACGCAGCACAACTACATTCAACATGACACACAACATGCCAACCGACCAGACACGACAACACAACTCCATTGGGAATCTGGCCTTGCCATGCCTACAACCCAGCCACGGCATGGCACCACAGACACACAATAGCAGGATGCGAGGAGAGACATGGAGCAGGCATGTGCGAGAGCGGCAAGTGACCAAGGAATGTGAACCTACCCAATGCCAGGTGTGGCGTGGAGGTGCCGGACAGACCACAGAGAGCAAACCACGGAAATGGCCATGTGGAGATCAACTGCTGGTGCATGGAGTGTAGTGGCCAGTGGACGCTACCATGTCCCCACAGGCTGTGGGGCAGAACGCGGAAATGTCGCACGTTACATCCCCCTCTGCATGCGCGTGCATAGTGGGTTGGACCTGCGTACCCCAGGCCTGCGTAGGGGTGTGAACAAAAAGCCCGTCGCACTGGGCGTGGTTCTCATTCGGAATGGACAACGCGTCTGCCAGTGGGGTGCCTCTCGGCCCGCCACAAGTCCTGCGCCGAGCGCGGCGGGCCTGCGTTCCTGTGCGCCTGCTGCACCCCGGGCCGCTGGTCCCCCGAACCGTCATGCCGGTCCCAGCGCACCAACGAGGCTCCGCTCACCTGCCTACACCGGCGTGTGTCAAAGAGGGCCCACCACGTGCCGGTGCAAGCTCCAAGCACCAGTCCCGCGACCTCTGCAGCCTCCGCAGACTATCGCTGGCCCCCCCGATGCTGGCCCACATTACTCCTTTCTCATTTACATACTCCACCGGCGTCCTCTTCGGCCCAGTAGGTCCAACATGTGGAACTGTGTCCTGAGTCTTGAATGGCAGTGACCCCAAGTCCGTGGCAGCGGCCACAGCACCAGACTCCCTTCGATCAGTGAGGCATAATTCCATATCGCAAGCCTGCGACACGTGGTGCCACTAACCCTGTGCAACGTAAGCCGGCGACACGTGGATGAGGGCTCAGGCCTACACTGCGCTCCAGTCGGTCTCACATATGGAACTGTGTCCTGAGTCTTGAATGTCAGTGACCCCAAGTCCGTGGCAGCGGCCACAGCACCAGACTCCCTTCGATCAGTGAGGCATAATTCCATCTCGCAAGCCGGCAACACGTGTTGCCACTATCCCTTTTCAACGCAAGCCGGTGACACGTGGTGCCACTAACCCTGTTCAACGCAAGCCGGCGACACGTGGTGCACCTAACCCTGTTCAATGCAAGCCGGTGACACGTGGTGCCACTAACCCTGTTCAACGCAAGCCAGCGACACGTGGATGAGGGCTCAGGCCTACCCTGCGGACCAGTAGGTCCCACATCCAGCACCTAGTCGCGAATCATGAATGGCAGAGTCCACACTAGTGAACGCATGGAGAGGAGTAAGAGGAAGATGCGGCTCTGTCCGGACGAAAGCCGGATCAGAGTCACGGTGGTGATCGAACACAATCAACAACCGACCTGGTGCCATCAACCGTGTTCACCGCAAGTCCGCGTCCCGTGGTGCCACTGAACCTGAACTACGTAGGCCGGTGGGGCCATCCAACCTAAGCCGGCGACACTCGGTGAATGGCCCGTGCTGACCGCTGCCTCAGGCCTACACTGCGGTCCAGTAGGTCACACATGTGGAGCTGTGTCTTGGGTAAGATGTGGAGGAGTCCACACCATTGGACACACCTCATCGCAGGCGGCATCCCCTAACAGCACTGGTGCCACTAACTCTGTGTGCAATGACTCATGGGCACTTTCTGGTTGGACTTTGGTGGCGTCTGAGTCCATGGCCTGGTGGTTTTCTGCATCTTCATCTGGCTGGACCGGACTTGGTGTCCGACAAGTGTCTGTTCCATTCATCTCCACCATAGTGACTGTTTCAGCGTGGTTCTGCCCTCTGCCTCATGCCCTGGGGGTACACCTTCCACTGTCCACTGAGACACTCCGCGACAAGCCCCTTTGTCATCTACGGGAACCTGCCCTGCTCTCGTGACCCTGTCCCAGTGCCCCGCAAGTCAGCGGCCAGTGGCGGTAGGCCCGTGCAGGATGCTGTGCATCCGGGCCACTAACTCTGTGCAGCACAATTCATGGGGTCTTTACGGTTGAATGGTTGTGTCCTTTACGATGTACACTGTTGTCGATTTCTGACTGCACCAGGCAGCCCTTGCCGGCTGGTGTGCACACACCCCACACACATCCAACACAGGTGTCACTCGATATGTGTGCCTGCTAATAAATGTGGCCAGGCGCACGTGCCCGTAGCCATTCATACCATATGAGAAAGTGTGTCCGTGTGGTCATTGTGTCAGCATGATGGGCACGGGCCCTGCAACATCACAGTGTGCTGTCTTCAGCGGACGATACCATGTCACCTCAGCGTTGGCAGTGACCCTGGACATGTAGCTTCGCCCGCTCCCCCGCATGCACAAGCGTGTGTGCTGGTCCGGCGTACGTCAGGTCAGCGCAGGGGTGTGCTGATTCGGCAGGGGGAGCAGGGCGTGGCTCGGACCTGGCCTTGGGCAGGATGTGCGGTAAGTGTGTCTCTGTGTTGGAGTGTTGTTGCCACCAGGGCCACAGTAGTCGATGTTGTAATGTAGCATGCACCAGGAGGGCGGGCCCGCACGTACAGGGAAATGTAGGAGCGCAAGACCGCTGGGGGTCTTGGCACATGGATGCTAGGTGTTATGTGTATGAGTCCTGCGGCTGCATGAGTCAGTTGCCTAGCCTCATTCGCAGCGTGATCACAGCCAGCCATGGACTGTACACCTCTGTCCACCCTGTCCGGACCATTGGCCTACACTCACGTGGCCGCACACCTTCAAAGGCCAGGGTCACGGTGTTGTTGGCATGCCGCTGGACATGCGCGGACAGGCATGACAATGGTGTGCCGTAGGAGTGCACGTGATACAACCGCGCAGCGCACACAAGCGTGGGGGCTCGTGGGAGGGAGGAGCAGCTGTGAGGCAACGTAACACACAGTGAGGCCGCTCATGTGCCATGTGCTGGGCATATCATCCATGATTCCCAGGGTCAAAGACATCCCACCACACCCACGACAGGCCTCTGTACATCTCCTGAATGCATGCAGATGGTGAAGTTACTGTAGGGATGAAGGGTCCTTTGTCTGTACTATCAGGCGGATGGCACATCTGCAGCTCCGAGCTGGGACTTGCATGTGGCCAGCACCCCCTGACAGAAACGATAGCATTTACTTGCGACTCCCACACTATGCACTGCCCGACGTGAGCCTAACGTGTACACATCCCACACGCAGAAGTCCTTGGTCGTAGTTAGCGTGCATGAGATGGCCTTCACACGTACTCCCACCCCACCCCAGGCCTGCACCCGTTGCACACAAACACTGCTCATTGCTGCGAGCTGTGCCATTTCATCCACAGGACTGGCGCAGGGCAAGCCAGTGCCGCTTCAAGCAGAGCCACTGACGCAATGGCAGACCATCCCGGACACATGCTCGACTCCAGTCACGTGGACCTGTACCGTGCACATCTGCTGCATGTACTGGGGGCACTGCCGTTGGCAGTGCTGCGGATAAGTTACCGACTGAGCTTCCGCCTTGCGAACGTCACCTGCGTTCAGCCTGTGTTGCATTGTCGCTCGTGCATATTCGAGTGGACCATGGATGTCTGCCTCTCCAACGTGACTGTAGCTAACCTGGATTTCGACGTGTGTGTGCACCCCCTGTCGGCCCACGACCAGGAGTGTCACCGTGATGCCCGTTTATGGCATGCATGGATGTTTGGCATGCATGCTGGCAACTGGACTCGGGAGATTGCCCGAGTCGTCGTGTGCAGTGAGCACATTGAGCCGCTACCCGATTGGGCTTTGGTGCACATTGGGGTCAGGGGTTGGAGTCAGCACATCTGTCCGGGTCAGCTGATGGATTACGTCGACGACATGTCAGATGTGGTGGACAACGATCTCTCATTGGAGATGTTGGCCTACACTGCTGCACTCGCGTTCATGGACGAGTGACAAGGTACCTGCAGCCACAACTGGATGTGACCCATTGCACGTGTCCCGATGCCTGGTTGCATGTTGGGAATCTGGTCACATGTCCCAAGAGGACAGTGGACATGGCTGCATTGGCCTGGACTCCTGATCCATGCGCGGACAACCAACGCGGGTTGGCACTGACTTGTGTTGGTGATGGACTCCCCCGGGGTGGACATGGACGCTTTCCTACGTTCCTCATTCAGACATGCTGCTGCATTGGTCTGCATTTCGTGGCACTTCTCTTGGCCGTACTGACACGCACTTGTTGATAAAGTTTCTGCACTTTCACTTGTCTCCAACTGTGTTGTGTCTTGATTTGTATGCCAATGTGTGTGTCACAGACTCTCTGGATCCCTGCCATACATGCATTGCTACCCCATCAGGGCTGTGGGTTGGTACTTGTGCATTATCATGTCCCTGTTTCGTGCTTTGCCAGATGCAGCCATTTACCGGCCACAAGCGGGTGCACTTGTGTCCTGTGTTCGGTTGTGCAAATGTTGCTGTTCGTACCACATTGTGTTCGATGTTGGGGTGCTCTGCTTCCTATGTGTGTGTGCTGCATTGTGTGTGAGTTGTCCCTTCAGCTCTGATTTGGCTCACCCTTCTCCCTTTCAGGCAGTGTGGTTTTCACTTCTGTGCTTGTTCAGTGGTGTGATATTGCCGGGTTGTGTGACTTGTGCTCTTGGTTGGTGTTGTTACTCTTGGGCATGGTTTGTCTGCAGTTGTGCTGTGCTTAATTGTGCATGTGTGCCATTGTGTCCATCTCTCCACGTCCCCCCAGTCCCTGGTCGTTCCTCTCCCTGTTGCTGTGTTGTCTGTTGTTTTGGGCAGTTTCCGGTCCCCGAGTCCTGCCACCATCTCCAGACTGATGTGGTGGACACCATTTCCTCCATGTCATCCAGCTCCTGGTGTGGCGCTGGACTCCCACCTCCGGTGTGCATTGCTGCCTTCTTGTTGTTGGCGTATTTCTGCTTGTTTGTGCATTTCGCATCATTCCGGCTGTTCTGGTTTTCTTCCATTGTCCTCCACCGCTCTCTGGCTGCATTCACCTTGTCCATGATGGCCTGCCATGTACAATGTTTTTTTGCCAATGGGGCTTTTGGGGTTGTATACTGGCTCCGGTTGCCTCCATTGTGCTTGGCTGTTGTTTTCTGTTTGGTTTGTCTTTCTTTTTCCTGCTTTTGTTGTGCTTATTCCCGCCTGCTGTGTGTGTGTCGCAGGCCTGGAGGTGCTTATCGCTGCTTTCCTCATCGCGAATGGGTTCATCGCACGTTTTTTTGTGTTGTGGTTTGTGTTTTTATCTCCGTCGAGGTGGTTGTATCGCGGACATTGGCTGCATTTTCGGCGGACTATCGCATGGTACCGCCGTGTTGTGAATTCCAGGTTAACACAGGGTTATTTTCCCGCGATAGGCTGCGATGTGTAAAGTTGCGTTAACATTTTTTGGAGATGTTTAGCACACGTTCTTGTGAATATACCCCTCAGTTCCTTAATCTCACTATCACACATACGGAAAAAACTTGAGACCCTTTTCCAATTCCCATGGGTGACTCAGGGGATCACATATTTGAGGATCTCCCTAATTTCCACTCTGGATAAGATTGCCCCGTGCAACTATACTGCCTTGCTTGATATTAATCCAGTTGTGGTACGGGGGCCCCATCTCTTGGCTTGGGAGGAAAACAGCCATTAAGATGACCCTCCTACCCAAGATTCTATTCCTCATGCATACAATGCCTCTCCAGCCTCCACCGCATGCCCTTCAGAAACTTCAGCAGCTGATCAAAACATTTATTTGGGATGGGAAGCGCTCACGAATAGCTAGGAAAAGGACCTATCTTCCACTAGGGTGGGTAGGGAATTGGGTGGTAAGAGTGTTTGTAGGTTTTAGGGGTGGGAAAGGTATTGAGTGGTAAGGGTTTTCTTTAGGGTTTATGGGTGGGTAGGGGTATTGGGTGCTAAGGGTGTTTTTAGGGTTTAGGGGTGGGTTAGGTATTGGCTGGTATGGGTATTTTTAGGGCTTAGGGTGGGTAGGGGTATTGGGTGGAATTATGTTTTTAGGGTTTAAGGTGGGTAGGGGTATTGGGTGGTAAGGGTTTATTTAGGGGTGGTTGAGTTTAGGGTCGATAAGGTCAACATATATATATATATATATATATATATATATTATCTACTGGCGGTCGCCAGTAGATAGTTATAGTTACAACCTATTATCCATAGGAAATCCGCGACATTCTATTTGAAATAACTCTCTTGCCGCTTGACGTATCTTCGCAAAATTATCAAACTTTGTGGCCCGCTCCGGTCCGCTCCTACCCTGAAAGTCTCGGGGGGATTCATCAAGCGGGGGCCGAGAAAAAAGGGGGGTCCCAAAACGTGTTTTCCCCATGCAATTTTCCATAGGAAACTTTAGACACGGCTACAGCCCGAACTGCTGAACGGAATTACACCAAATTTGGCAAAGAGGTAGTTCTTGGTTCAGAAAGAACCCTTTTTGTTAAATGGTGTAAATCCGTTCAGTAGTTGCTGAGAAAATCAAAAGTAAAAAGATAGTGATATCTATGGGCACGGAGGATTCGCGCACCCTGAGCGCACCCTGCGCGCACCGTCCCGATCACGAGCTGCATGTTAATTGGCTGTCAGCTGGCTGTCAACATTCCGATTCAGGAAATGTTGGCAGCCATTTTGTCCCTCGGTAGAACCGAGGGACAGAAACAAGTGCGCAAAGCGCACAAAGGGGGCAGGGTAGAAACACCCTGACCCCATGGGTTTGCTCAGGGGGTCCCACAAGGACCCCCTGGGCAAAAAAAAACAAAAACATTTTTTAAAAAAATCGGCAGGGTGCGCTCAGGGTGCGCGAATCCTGCCGAAAAAAAAAAAATCGAAGCGCGGTCTCCCGCGCTTCGATTGTATTTTGCCCCCGGGTGGCCCAAGTCCCGGGGGCATGGTGGGGGGGGGATAATTTAATGTGTGGGGGGCCTCAAAGGGCCCCCCAAGCCCCGGGGACCGCCACCCCCCGGGGCTTAATTGAAAAAATGGTGCGGGAGGGCTCTTCTGCCCTCCCGCAGCCCCGGGGACCGCCACCCCCCGGGGCTTCTTTTTTAAATTGAAATAAGGTGTGGGGGGGGCTCCAGCCCCCCCACACGCCCCGGGGACCACCACCTCCCCGGGGCACTTATAAAATAAATGTGGGGGTCCATTACGGACCCCCAGGGACCACCACCTCCCCGGGGCTGTGCAATTTAAGGGAGGAGGGCCGCGCGGCCCCCTCCTGGAGCCCTTGATGGCCCTGGGGACCGCCACCCCCCAGGGCCGGCTCCTGCAGTGTCCCGGGGTGCCTACCCCGGGACACTGTAGTTTGCTATGGCAGGACGGGAGCCTCGCGGCTCCCGTCCTGCCATAGCAAACTGCTTTGGATATTGGAAGAGAGAGCAGGAAACCTGCTCTCTCTTCCAATATCCAAAGCCGATGCTTTCCACATGGGGAGCTGCATCTTAGCAGCTCCCCATGTGGAAAAGCAATGCCGGCTCCCAAGGGACGCGGGGAGCCGGCGGGACTGTGGGGGATTGGGGACCCCCACAGTCCCCAACGGAGAGGGCCAGCCCCGGGGGATGGGGTCCCCGGGGCAAGAAGTGGCCCGGGAGGGGGGCCATGCGGCCCCCCTCCCCAAAAAAAAAATCAAATGGAAAGGCCGGCCCCGGGGGATGGGGTCCCCGGGGCCTTAAATGGCCTGAGGAGGGGGGCCACGCAGCCCCCCTCCAAAGAAAAAAAAAAATCGAGACCATGCCCCGGGGGATGGGGTCCCCGGGGCCAATACAGGCCCAGGGAAGGGGGGCCATGCGTCCCCCTTCCCGTTTTTTTTAAAAATATTTAATTAAAAAAAAGGGGTAAGGCCCTGGGGGATGGGGTCCCCAGGGCATAAAAACTGGAAAAAGGAAGGGGGGCCACAGAGCCCCCCTTCAGGGGACAAAAAAAAAAAAATTAAAAAAAAACGATCGGGCCCGCAGGCCCCGCCCCCTTCCTTCACCACTCTGCAAACGCGCCCCCTGGCGCGTTTGCAGATGGGGAAGTAATTCCCGTTCAATACTGGGGGTCCCTGGGGGCCAACTGGCCCACCAGGAACCTCCAGTATGCGCAAGGGGGCTGCCTTGCAGAGAGGTGTACAGAGGCCACGCCCCTTTTTACACCTCTCTGCAACGCAGCTCTGTGGCGCTTAATGGAGGTAGCTGGTGGGCTAGTTGCACCCCAGGGACCCTCAGGATTTAAGGGGACTTAATCCCCCGACTTAAAACGCGCCACGGGGTGCGTTTGCACAGTGGTGAAGGGAGGGGGCGGGGCTTCAGGTGACATGTGTGCAAACAGGCCCCGTGGTGCGTTTTAAGATGGGGAATTAAATCCCTTTCAATCCTGAGGGTCTCTGGGGGCCAACTAGCCCAACAGGTACATCCAGAAAGCGCCACAGAGCTGCGTTGCAGAGAGGTGTAAAAAGGGGTGTGGCCTCTCTACACGTCTCTGCAACGCAGCCCCTGGCGCATACTGGAGGTTCCTGGTGGGCTAGTTGGCCCGTAGGGACCCTCATGATTCAAGGGGACTTAATCCCCCAACTTAAAACGCGCCACGGGGCGCGTTTGCACAGATGTCACCTCAGGCCCCGCCCCCTCCCTTCACCATTGTGCAAATATTCCTCTAAAATCTGCCGAACTACGAATTCCGATTTATCACCTGTTATCAGGAGAGACCTCAGTGCTGCATCTTTCAGCCCAGTACTGGTCCTGAAAAGTAATTTTAACCGTACTTACCAGTAACTTGAATTTCCTTCCATAGGATATCATTGCCTGCTTTTTGCTGAAAAAGTTTCTAAGTGTTGATTTTTGAAACATACAAATATTCCTCTAAAATCAGCCGAAATACGAATTCCGATTTACTCACCTGTTATAAGGAGAGACCTCAGTGCTGTATCTTTCAGCCCAGTACTGGTCCTGAAAAGTAATTTTAACCGTACTTACCAGTAACTTGAATTTCCTTCCATAGGCTAACATTGACTGGTTTCACTTGGAAATTCTTCTAAGTGTGGAGTTTTGACACTTTAAAATATTCCTCTAAAATCAGCCGAAATACGAATTCCGATTTACTCACCTGTTATCAGGAGAGACCTCAGTGCTGCATCTTTCAGCCCAGTACTAATCCTGAAAAGTAATTTTAACCGTACTTACCAGTAACTTGAATTTCCTTCCATAGGATATCATTGCCTGCTTTTTGTTGAAAAAGTTTCTAAGTGTTGATTTTTGAAACATACAAATATTCCTCTAAAATCAGCCGAAATACGAATTCCGATTTACTCACCTGTTATAAGGAGAGACCTCAGTGCTGTATCTTTCAGCCCAGTACTGGTCCTGAAAAGTAATTTTAACCGTACTTACCAGTAACTTGAATTTCCTTCCATAGGCTAACATTGACTGGTTTCACTTGGAAATTCTTCTAAGTGTGGAGTTTTGAAACTTTAAATTATTCCTCTAAAATCAGCCGAAATACGAATTCCGATTTACTCACCTGTTATCAGGAGAGACCTCAGTGCTGCATCTTTCAGCCCAGTACTGATCCTCAAAAGTAATTTTAACCGTACTTACCAGTAACTTGAATTTCCTTCCATAGGATATCATTGCCTGCTTTTTGCTGAAAAAGTTTCTAAGTGTTGATTTTTGAAACATACAAATATTCCTCTAAAATCAGCCGAAATCCGAATTCTGATTTACTCACCTGTTATCAGAAGAGACCTCAGTGCTGCATCTTTCAGCCCAGTACTGGTCCTGAAAAGTAATTTTAACCGTACTTACCGGTAACTTGAATTTCCTTCATAGGCTAACATTGACTGGTTTCACTTGGAAATTCTTCTAAGTGTGGAGTTTTGGAACTTTATAATATTCCTCTAAAATCAACCAAAGTACGAATTCCAATTTACTCACCTGTTATCAGGAGAGACCTCAGTGCTGCATCTTTTAGCCCAGCACTGACCCTGAAAAGTAATTTTAACCGTACTTAGCAGTAACTTATATTTTCTTCCATAGGAATCCATTGTGTGGTTTTCAGCAGAAAAGTTTCAGTGTCGATTTTCACAAACTACAAATATTCCTAAAAAATCGCCTGTATGACTTAAACGCATTCTTTCAACTGTTTACAGGAGATGCACCAGTGCTGGATCCAGGATCCAACACTGAGTAAGAAAAAGTAACGATAACAGTTTTTACCTTCTAAGTGAATTTCCTTCCATAGGATAACATTGGTGATTCTATGAGAATAAGTTTCTAAGTGTCAACTTTTAAAGTACAATAATATTCCTTAAAAATCACGACTGAAACCAAAACGCTTTTACTCAACTGTTTACAGGAGATGTTCCAGGACTGAATCTAGGATCCAGTCCTGTGGTTAGAAAAGTAATCCATAAAGTAACTAATTGCATTTAACTAGAAATTCACATTGAGCTGAATGTTGCATTGTGTTTGAAAATGTGTTGCCCATTGCAACAACTGTAACTACTGTACTTAAAAGTCTATTGCCTATGTGCAAAGTATTTAAACTAAAGTAATTCATTCTGAGAAAGTATTTTTTGTAATGTAATGTATAATGTAATTACAATGTAATTTAAAAAATAAAATATGTAAAAAAAAATTGTTTCTGAAAATGTAGTAAATCAGTATGAAAAAAATGTATATAACAATTAATACATTTAAAAATTGTCATTTACAAAACCTTTGAAATTCACTGAAAAAACCGTAGGTTTCAGACATGTTATAGTTACAAATTAGCATTTAAAAAACCTTTGAAATTCACTGAAAAAACCATAGGTTTCAGGGACGTTATAGTTACAAATTAGCATTTACAAAACCTTTGAAATTCACTGAAAAAACCATAGGTTTTAGGGACAGTTATAGTTAGTTGGACATTGCACTCGTACAAAACCCGTGAAATTCCCCCGTTATAGTTAGTCCAGCTAACTATAACTCGCGCCCAGCAATGCACTGCTGATGACGTCACATATTACATCACTCATGACATGGTCAGTGACATCACTGATGACATCACTGATGACATCTCAAATGACATCACTGATGACATCATCCACGTGATAATTTCATGCATCTTCTCACACCCTAATATAACCTTTGATACACCCACTCTAAATTACAGACTGCCATTCGCAAAACCATAGACACTCCAACACCAATAACTACATACTCACTCACTGATTCTTAGGTCTACGCACACATCCACTCACTCACCCGTACAGTCACTCATACTTACGGTCACTCAGTACAGGACTATCATATGCACTCATACTCCTATATAGACACTCAAACACCGCCACTCATCCATAGAGGTACTCACACACCTAGTCAGTCATGCAAATAATTTAACACACTACCATTTACTCACCTATACAGTTATACACACACCAGCTCACTTACTCATACAAATACTAGCACATTCTTACGCTCTTATTCAATCACTGATACAAGCACACACTCATCCATACAGCCACTATCACAATCACTCACTCTCGCTTATAGCTATTTATATACTCCAACACACATATATACTGCCTTTCACATATGTAGTTACTCACACATGTACCACTTGGACATACATTCACTCACTAACACACTCTTACACACACTTACCCACCCATACAGTCTATCACAGATGCACTCTTGAAACCATCCACCCAGTGAATCACCCACTCACACATCTATGCACAGAGTCGCACACACCCCTCCCACACAAACACTCAGGCACCCATACAGATACTCACACAAGCATTCAATAACTCATATAGACACTCATGTAGCTATTCACAAACACATGCAGCCACTTACACAGCAACAGACAGACGGATACAGACATTCACCCAGTTTAGTCACTAACCCATGCATTCAGTAAGATACGTTAAATCACTCACTTATACAGTCAGTCACGCACCTACTAAATCATCCATACAGACACTTACACACCCACTCATTCTTCAATACGTCTTTTCCTATATATATTAAAAATATTTAAACTTTACAGAAACACACAGTCACTGGATGATGTCATCAGTGATGTCATTTGAGATGTCATCAGTGATGTCATCAGTGATGTCACTGACCATGTCATGAGTGATGTAATATGTGACGTCATCAGCAGTGCATTGCGGGGGCGCGAGTTATAGTTAGCTGGACTAACTATAACGGGGGAATTTCACGGGTTTTGTACGAGTGCAATGTCCAACTAACTATAACTGTCCCTAAAACCTATGGTTTTTTCAGTGAATATATATATATATGTATATATTATCTACTGGCGGTCGCCAGTAGATAGTTATAGTTAGGACCTAGTTTCCATAGGAAAAGCGTTTTTTCTTTTCCCAATAACTTTGGCGCCGGATGACAAATCTTCGCGAAATTTTCAAAACTAGTGGGGCGCTCCGGTCAGCTCCTATCCTGAAAGTTTCGGGGTTATTCGTCAAGCGGGGGCCGAGAAAAAAGGGGGGTCCCAAAACGCGTTTTCCCCATGTTATTTCCCATAGGAAACTTTAGACACGGCTACAGCCCGAACTGCTGAACGGAATTACACCACATTTGTCAAAAAGGTAGCCCTTGGTTCAGAAAGCACCCTTTTTTTAAATGGTGTAAATGCGTTCAGTAGTTCCTGAGAAATTCAAATAATAGAGGTCAAAAAATCAATTTCCCATAGGAAACTTTAGACACGGTTACAGCCAAAACTGCTGAACGGAATTACACCAAATTTGGCAAAAAGGTAGTGCTTGGTTCAGAAAGCGCCCTTTTTTTTTTTAAATGGTGTAAATCATTTCAGTAGTTTTTGAGATATTAAAGGAAAACATCTTTATATATCTGGGCGGGACCTAACTACACAAGCACGAGCTTGGCTCTAATTGGCTGCCAACACTTCAATCCTGGAAGTGTTGGCAGCCATCTTGGTGCAATGCTTTTTAGGTCTCGCCTAGCAATGCAGCGCATGCGCTGCACACTACACAAACACCACTGCACTGCCCTAAACCATAAAACACTACCCCAGCATGACCCCCTACACTGCACGAACACCACTGCACTGCCCTAAACTCTAAATCACTACCCCAGCACAACCCCCTACACTGCCCGAACACCACTGCACTGCCCTAAACCCTGAAACACTACCCCAGCATGACCCCCTATACTGCCCGAACACAACTGCACTGCCCTAAACCCTGAAACACCACCCCCAGCATGACCTCTACACTGCCCGAACACCACTGCACTGCCCTAAACCCTGAAACACTACCCCCAGCAAGACCCCCTACACTGCCTGAACACCACTGCACTGCCCTAAACCCTGAAACATCACCCCCAGCAAGACCCCCTATACTGCCTGAACACCACTGCCCTAAACCCTGAAACACCACCCCCAGCAAGACCCCCTACACTGCCCGAACACCACTGCACTGCCCTAAACCCTGAAACACCAACCCCAGCACGACCCCCTACACTGCCCGAACACCACTGCTCTGCCAAAAACCCTGAATCACCACCCCCAGCATGACCCCCTACACTGCCCGAACACCACTGCACTGCCCTAAACCCTGAAACATCACCCCCAGCAAGACCCCCTACACTGCCCGAACTCCACTGCCCTAAACCCTGAAACACCACCCCCAGCAAGACCCCCTACACTGCCCGAATACCACTGCACTGCCCTAAACCCTGAAACACCAGCCGCAGCACGACCCCCTACATTGCCCGAACACCACTGCACTGCCCTAAACCCTGAAACACCACCCCCAGCATGACCCCTACACTGCCCGAACACCCCTGCACTGCCCTAAACCCTGAAACACCACCCCTGCACGACCCCCTACACTGCCCGAACACTACTGCACTGCCCTAAACCCTGAAACACCACCCCCAGCATGACCCCCTACACTGCACGAACACCCCTGCACTGCCCTAAACCCTGAAACACCACCCCCTGCACGACCCCCTACACTGCCCGAACACTACTGCACTGCCCTAAACCCTGAAACACCACCCCCAGCATGACCCCCTACACTGCACGAACACCACTGCACTGCCCTAGACCCTGAAACACCACCCCCAGCAAGACCCCCTACACTGCCCGAACACCACTGCACTGCCCTAAACCCTGAAACACCAGCCCCAGCACGACCCGCTACACTGCCCGAACACCACTGCACTGCCCTAAACCCTGAAACACCACCCCGTGCACGACCCACTACACTGCCAGAACACCACTGCACTGCCCTAAACCCTGAAACACCACCCCCAGCACGACCCCCTACACTGCCCAAACACCACTGCACTGCTCTAAACCCTGAAACACCACCCCCTGCACGACCCCCTATACTGCTCGAACACTACTGCACTGCCCCAAACCCTGAAACACCACCCCCAGCACGACCCCCTACATTGCCCGAACACCACTGCCCTAAACCCTGAAACACCACCCCCAGCAAGACCCCTTACACTGCCCGAACACCACTGCACTGCCCTAAACCCTGAAACACCACCCCCAGCAAGACCCCTACACTGCCCGAACACCACTGCACTGCCCTAAACCCTGAAACACCACCCCCAGCACGACCCCCTACACTGCCCGAACACCCCTGCACTGCCCTAAACCCTGAAACACCACCCCCTGCACGACCCCCTACACTGCCCGAACACTACTGCACTGCCCTAAACCCTGAAACACAACCCCCAGCATGACCCCCTACATTGCCCGAACACCACTGCACTGCCCTAAACCCTGAAACATCACCCCCAGCAAGACCCCCTACACTGCCCGAACACCACTGCCCTAAACCCTGAAACACCACCCCCAGCAAGACCCCCTACACTGCCCGAACACCACTGCACTGCCCGAAACCCTGAAACACCAGCCCCAGCACGACCCCCTACATTGCCCGAACACCACTGCACTGCCCTAAACCCTGAAACACCACCCCCTGCACGACCCACTACACTGCCCGAACACCACTGCACTGCCCTAAACCCTGAAACACCACCCCCAGCATGACCCCCTACACTGCCCTAACACCCCTGCACTGCCCTAAACCCTGAAACACCACCCCCTGCACGACCCCCTACACTGCCCGCACACTACTGCACTGCCCTAAACCCTGAAACACCACCCCCAGCATGACCCCCTACACTGCACGAACACCACTGCACTGCCCTAAACCCTGAAACACTATCCCCAGCAAGACCCCCTACACTGCCCGAACACCACTGCACTGCCCTAAACCCTGAAACATCACCCCCAGCAAGACCCCCTACACTGCCTGAACACCACTGCCCTAAACCCTGAAACACCACCCCCAGCAAGACCCCCTACACTCTCCGAACAACACTGCACTGCCCTAAACCCTGAAACACCACCCCCAGCATGACCCCCTACACTGCCCGAACACCACTGCTCTGCCCAAAACCCTGAAACACCAGCCCCAGCACGACCCCCTACACTGCCCGAACACCACTGCACTGCCCTAAACCCTGAAACACCACCCCCAGCACGACCCCCTACACTGCCCGAAAACCCCTGTACTGCCCTAAACCCTGAAACACCACCCCCAGCACGACCGCCTACACTGCCTGAAAACCACTGCACTGCCCAAAACCCTGAAACACCACCCCCAGCACGACCCCCTACACTGCCTGAACACCACTGCACTGCCCTAAACCCTCAAACACCAGCCCCAGCATGACCCCCTACACTGCCCGAACACCACTGCACTACCCTAAACCCTGAAACACCAGCCCCAGCAAGACCCCTACACTGCCCGAACACCACTGCACTGCCCTAAACGCTGAAACACCAGGCCCAGCAAGACCCCCTACACTGCACAAACACCATTGCACTGCCCTAAACCCTGAAACACCACCCCCAGCAAGACCCCCTACACTGCCCGAACACCACTGCACTAAACCCTGAAACACCACCCCCAGCAAGACCACCTACACTGCCCGAACACCACTGCACTGCCCTAAACCCTGAAACACCACCCCCAGCACGACCCCCTACACTGCCCGAACACCACTGCACTGCCCTAAACCCTGAAACACCACCCCAAGCACGACCCCCTACACTGCCCGAACACCACTGCACTGCCCTAAACCCTGAAACACCACCCGCAGCACGACCCCCTACACTGCCTGAAAACCACTGCCCTAAACCCTGAAACACCATCCCCAGCAAGACCCCCTAAACTGCCCGAACACCACTGCACTGCCCTAAACCCTGAAACACCACCTCCAGCACAACCCCCTACACTGCCTGAACACCATTGCTCTGCCCTAAACCCTGAAACATCACCCCACACTGCCCCCAGCAAGACCCCCTACACTGCCCGAAAACCACTGCCCTAAACCCTGAAACACCACCCCCAGCATGACCCCCTACACTGCCCGAACACCACTGCACTGCCCTAAACCCTGAAACACCACCCCCAGCACGCCCCCTACACTGCCCGAACACCACTGCACTGCCCTAAACCCTGAAACACCAGCCCCAGCACGATCCCCTACACTGCCTGAACACTACTGCACTGCCCTAAACCATGAAACACCATCCCCAGCACGACCCCCTACACTGCACGAACACCACTGCACTGCCCTAAACCCTAAAAAATTACCCCCAGCAAGACCCCTACACTGCCCGAACACCACTGCACTGCCCTAAACCCTGAAACAACACCCCCAGCAAGACCCCTACACTGCCCGAACACCACTGCCCTAAACCCTGAAACACCACCCCCAGCAAGACCCCCTACACTGCCCGAACACCACTGCACTGCCCTAAACCCTGAAACACCAGCCCCAGCACGACCCCCTACACTGCCCGAACACCACTGCACTGCCCTAAACCCTGAAACACCACCCCGTGCACGACCCCCTACACTGCCAGAACACCACTGCACTGCCCTAAACCCTGAAACACCACCCCCAGCACGACCCCCTATATTGCCCGAACACCACTGCACTAAACCCTGAAACACCACCCCTGCACGACCCCCTATACTGCCCGAACACTACTGCACTGCCCCAAACCCTGAAACACCACCCCCAGCACGACCCCCTACACTGCCCGAACACCACTGCCCTAAACCCTGAAACACCACCCCCAGCAAGACCCCCTACACTGCCCGAACACCACTGCACTGCCCTAAACCCTGAAACATCACCCCCAGCAAGACCGCCTACACTGCCCGAACACCACTGCACTGCCCTAAACCCTGAAACACCACCCCCAGCAAGACCCCCTACACTGCCCGAACACCACTGCACTGCCCTAAACCCTGAAACACCAGCCCCAGCACGACCCCCTACACTGCCCGAACACCACTGCACTGCCCTAAACCCTGAAACACAACCCCCAGCACGACCCCCTACACTACCCGAACACCACTGCACTACCCTAAACCCTAAAATACTCCCCCAGCACGACCCCCTACACTACCCGAACACAACTGCACTGCCCTAAACCCTCAAACACTCCCCCAGCACGACCCCCTACACTACCCGAACACCACTGCACTGCCCTAAACCCTAAAACACTCCCCCCAGCACGACCCCCTACACTACCCAAACACCACTGAACTGCCCTTAACCCTGAAACACTACCCCCAGCAAGACCCCCTACACTGCCCGAACACCACTGCACTGCCCTAAACCCTGAAACACCACCCCCAGCACGACCCCCTACACTGCCCGAACACCACTGCACTACCCTAAACCCTAAAACACGACCTCCTACACTACACAAACACCACTGCATTACCCTAAACCCTAAAACACTACCCCCAGCACGACCCCCTACACTACACAAACACCACTGCACTACCCTAAACCCTAAAACACTACCCTACACTACACAAACACCACTGCACTACCCTAAACCCTAAAAAACTACCCCCAGCACGAACCCCTACACTACCCAAACACCACTGCACTACCCTAAACCCTAAAACAATACCCCCAGCAGTACCCCCTACACTACCCAAACACCACTGCACTACCCTAAACCCTAAAACACTACCCCCAGCAGTACCCCCTACACTACCCAAATACCATTGCACTACCCTAAACCCTAAAACACTACCCCCAGCAGTACCCCCTACACTACCCAAACACCTCTGCACTACCCTAAACCCTAAACCACTACCCCCGCACGACCCCCTACACTACCCAAACACCACTGCACTACCCTAAACCCTAAAACACTACCCCCAGCACAACCCCCTACACTACCGAAACACCACTGCACTACCCTAAACCCTAATACACTCTTCCAGCACAACTCCCTACCCTATCCAAACACCACTGCACTACCCTAAACCCTAAATCTACCCCCAGCATGACCCCCTATACTACACAAACACCACTGCACTACCCTAAACCCTAAAACACTACCCCCAGCACGACCCCCTTCACTACCTAAACACAACTGCACAATTTGTTACAGGCGTTGCAACGCAGGCCTGTGGTGCTTACTGGAAGTACCTGGTGGGCTAGTTGGGCCCCAGGGACCCTCAGGATTCAAGGTGACCTAATCCCCCAACTTAAAACGCGCCACGGGGCGCGTTTGCACAGTGGTGAAGGGAGTGGGCGGGCCTCAGGTGACATGTGCGCAAACACGCCCTGTGGTGCGTTTTAAGTTGGGGAATTAATTCCCCTTGAATCCTGAGGGACCCTGGGGGCCAACTAGCCCACCAGGTACCTTCAGTAAGCACAACAGAGTTGCGTTGCAGAGAGGTGAAAAAGGTGCGTGGCCTCGAACGCCTCTCTGCAACTCAGCTCTGTGGTCCTACCTGTAGGTACCTGGGGGGCTAGTTGGGCCCCAGGGACCCTCAGGATTCAAGGGGACTTAATCCCGCAACTTAAAACGCGCCACGGGGCGCGTTTCACACATGTCACCTCAGGCCCCCCTCCCTTCACCACTGTGCAAACGCGCCCTGTAGCGCGTTTTAAGAGGTAGTTTTAATCCCCCTGCCCTATTATGTACTAGGGACTTACAGAGGAGGTCATGCTAATCACAGGGGTACCCCAACGCATAGTGTTCCCTAGTGTATGTAGGTGTTTTCACTGTATTCTAAGTGACTTTTAGCATAGCACTGACTCTGGTTAGTCAGAGTCAGTTACCACCAGTACCCGTCTGAAAAAGTTGTGGGCACAGGATGATTTTGCAACAAGGCCTCTTTCTGCTCCTCTGTTGGTTCTTTCTGCACATCTTTTGCTTCTTCCTGCACTTTTCTTCGTCTTTGTGGACTTCTGTTGCTTCTTTCTGCATTTCTTTTGCTTCTTTCTGTGCGTTTTTTCTTCTTTCTTCATATGTCATACCTCTGTAGGCATAGTTAGAAACTAGCATTTAAAAAACCTTTGAAATTCACTTAAAAAATCATAGGTTTCAGGCACGTTATAGTTAGAAATTAGCATTTAAAAAACCTTTGAAATTCACTGAAAAAACCATAGGTTTCAGACACGTTATAGTTAGAAATTAGCATTTAAAAAACCTTTGAAATTCACTGAAAAAACCATAGGTTTTAGGGACAGTTATAGTTAGTTGGACATTTCACTCGTACAAAACCATAGAAATTCCCCCGTTATAGTTAGTTCAGCTAACTATAACTCGCGCCCCCGCAATGCACTGCTGATGACGTCACACATTACATCATGTAGGAAGGTGGAATCTGACTATATGGTTGCCCCCACTTTTTTGTGTGGTGTTTTGCTGGTTTATGACTTAGTTGGACTGGGATCCTGCTATTCAGGGCCCCAGTCTATCTGCTCTCGCTTGCTGAAAGCGAAGCATACGTCTGTTTCTCTGCCCTCTATCAAGCGAGCAAGGAAACAGACTAATTGCTTTCACTCACAGGGGGCTGCATATTCAGCAGCTCCCTGTGTGTAAAGGCAATGCCGTCTCCCACAGGAGGAGGGGAGTCAGCAAAAACCGCTGGAAAGCCTCCATGTAGACTGGGTGTCGGGCCAGGCCCCAGGGCCAAAATCAGCCTGGAAGGAGGGCTGCGCAGCCTTCCTTCCAAATTCAGTAATGGCTGACCTTCGGGAGATGGGTCCCCGGGGCTGAAATTGGCTGGGGGAGGTGAGCTGCGTGGCCCTCCTACCCATTTGGTAATGGCCAGGACCCAGGAGATGGGGTCCCCGGGGCTGAAATCGGCCATGGGAAGGAGGCCCAAGTCCGAAATTACCCTGGTGGGGGAGGGGGCAAGCAGCCCCTGTCCCCTAATAAAAATATAATTTAAAATAAAAGGCCAGCCCCGGGGGAAATTGTTGAAGGCCATACCCCTTTCTCAACCACTCTGCAAAGGGGCCTCCTGGCGCACAACTGATTGGGGGGACTAAGTCCCCTTGGCTGCTGATGGTCTGTGGGGGCCAACAACCCCTCCTGTTACCTCCAGTAAATCCCACACAGTGATTTTGCTGAGAGGTCATCCAAGGCCCCACCCCCTTTCTCCAACACTCTGCAAACACGCCTCCTGGCACTCTGCTGTTTGGTGGATGAAGTCCTCTTAGAGGCTGAGGGTCTTTGGGGGCCAATAACCCATCCTGTTATCTCAAAGTAAGTCCCACACAGCAGGATTGCTGAGAGCTCATTGATAGCCCTGCCCTCTTTCTCCATCACTCTGCAAACATGCCTTCTGCCGCACTACTGGTTGGGGAATGAAGTCCCCTTCGATGCTGAGGGTCCTTGGGGGCCAACAACCCCTCCTGTTACCTTCAGTAAGTCCAATACAGCGGGATTGCTGAGAGCTCATCTGAGGCCCCTCCCCCTTTTTCCACCACTCTGCAAACACGCCTCCTTGCGCAGTACTGGTTGGGGGATGAAATCCTCTTGGATACTGAGGGTCCTTGGGGGCCAAGAGCCCCTCCTGCTACCTCCATTGAGTCTCACACAGCAGGATTGCTGAGAGATCTTTGGAGGCACTGCCCCCTTTCTCCACCACTCTGCAAACATGCCTACTGGTGCACTACTTATAGGGGGATGACGTCCCCTTGGATACTGGGGGTCCTTGGCGGCCAAGAACCCCTCCTGTTACCTCCAGTAAGTCCCATACAGCGGGATTACTGAGAGCTCGTGGGAGGCTCCCCTTTCTCCACTAGTTAGGAAATAGAATGAAATAAAACCTTAAAAATTCACTGAAAAAAACAAAGGTTACAGGGATTTTATAGTTAGGAAATAGAAAAAAAAACCCTTAGAAATGAACTGAAAAAACCAAAGGTTACAGGGACTTTATTATTAGGCTCAGATGACATTCGTACAAAACCATTGAAATTCAGCAGTTATAGTTACCTGAGCTAACTATAACTTATGCCCCCACAATGCACTCCTTTTGACCTCACATATTGCATCACTTATGACATCCACTCGGATACAGACAGTCACTCAGATGAGATATGTTAGAAAGAATAGTAATTTAACTAATGCTGTAGCTTAGTATATATCTTTAAGTCTTAGAAACGTTTGCGAAACACGTACACTCACGGAATGATGTCATCAGTGATGTCACCAGTGATGTCATTTGAGATGTCATCAGTGATGTCACTGACCATGTCATGAGCCAGGTCGCAATACCAGACCTGTGTACTCACATGGTGTCACCATGTGTCACACAGTGGCAGGGAAAATGAGCTGAAAACCAAAGTAAAGAGTGGATTTCCAACTCGTTTTCAGAGGCAGTACGCAGCTGATGTTCATTAAGAGGTGTGAAAACACTCCAGGACATTGACGACAGCCTTAATGACCCTTTTTCATTTTTTGGGAGTTGGTGGGTGGCTTGGTGAGGGGCAGAGTGCCTCTTAGGTAGCTCTCGGCACGAGGCCCCTGTCCCCACCAAGGCCACGCCCCCTCCTCACACTGTGAAATTCATTTGTAAGTTGGCAGGCATGCACTGCTTTGGTTGATTTTTAGTAGATCTGCATTTCACAGCTCCTGCCTAGATTGTTCAGTTGCTTTATCTTATCAGGGGTTTGGCACTACATGACCAATAGCATTTAGTACTGCTCTAGAGTCATCATCCAGCAAAAAAGTTCCTACTGTTTGTGCCACTTTGCATCATACAGCACTTCTTTATATCTTGAAGTCACCAGCACTAAACTTTTAGAAATCTGGGCATTAATTGAAACATTTCTTCCTTGCAGGAATTCCAGGGAAAATAAAGTTAAGTGTAAAAAGCCTGTATAAGAATATAGAAGCCTCATCAGTAAACTCATAAAAGTGTCATTTTTTGGCATTTCCCATTTTATCACAAGCATTTCTATTTGTTATGACTAAGTTCCATCTACACACCTGCCAGGAAGGATACACATTGGCAAGCAAAATATCTCCTTAAATTCTACTTCTCTTACCCTCTAGTTGCATGGATAAGCATATGTTCTGCTCTTGCAGTAGTATATTCGAGGATACAATTAATATCAACTGTAAGCTCCAAGTACAAATGTTTCAGCTGCCTACAACAAAAAGTTGTAGAAATATAAAAAGATCCAGAGACAAATATATTTAACAATATTGAGTGTATAATATTTTATGGAGAACAGTAGTTGAAATAAAGTCATATAGATATAATAGGCCTTTTTAGCAGGAAAAAGGTGAACGTTTGTCTGGCACAGGAGTGTGCAGTTTAATAGTGCTGACTAAGACTGCTTTATGTCGACCAGTTCCTTTTAGTAAGATTACTTCAGGCCCGTATCCAATTTGCACTCCATAATTTCACACAGGCTGATGAGAAGGCTTCGGTGAAAAGGGTCAAAAAAGAAACAGTAATATATGCCTTAAAGCAGCTGATGCTGGACATGATTCAGGCAGAATCACAGATGGCCTCCCTAGGTTGGTTCATGTTTTTCAGTGTAAAGCAAGCACTATTGATTCGCCCTTTGTGGCGGGGTGTGTGTGATTAGACTACCTCAGCTCTTAATAAGGCATGTGGTTGCTTGAGTTGGAGAGGATTTGCAAAGTTATAAAAGTTATAAAACTCCACAGCTACCAGTATGTCAAGCTTTATGAACATGATATCTCAAAAGCAGCTGTCAGGTATGTTTCGTCCAAGGAGGACACTGGTGCATGTGAGGATAACATTTCTATTTATTGACAAGGAAGTAGGGTAAGACATTTGTTCTGGATAAAAAGGATACGAGTTTTGTGACCATATCTTGATATTATATCTAAAAGTTTAACTCTGTGTATTTTCAAGCCCTGAGTATATCCATCCTAGTCTTTGACTAAACTCCCTTGAAGCATGACACTTGACAAATATCTGGTGATATGACAGCTAAACTCACAAGTGAAGCAATGACAAAGGACCTATCTTTGTGTGTTGGCCTTAATTCTCTTAATCTTCTACCACAACAAGTGTCATCTGTCATTCATAGGCAAAAAGAGATATCACCCACTGCCTTTGGATGCAGCAGCATGAGACCTAGAGAACAAAGCCTCCCCAGCTTAGAATAATAAACACCTGCTGAGTGTAATAATGAGTCAAGTGGTTTCATATTCTGGACAAGATCTGCTCAAGATGCAAGAATTTTGTATCAAGTATATATACCTTTTAAAATGTTGATGCAAACTCCACCACTAGGGAGATAATAAGATTCAGATGAGTTACTTTTAGTTCCTTGTCGGATACTGAAGCCAGGAGGAGTAGGTTCTGCATAAATGTGGCATTGAACTATTGCCAACCCACACTCTTTGTTTTTTCGCATCCAGTAGTGACTGAGCTCCAGGTTTTACCCCACCTTGTTTGCACTTCTATTTGAGTTAACACACATATTCACCTCATTTTAGCTTCCCTGGTACTAAGAGGGTGGAGTAACACTTTTAAGACATGCTGGAATTGGAGTGTAGATTTAATTCAGTGAGAAACATATGAATCAGAAATTACTCTGGTCAGATTATATTTTGTCCCTTTCTGTGTAAAAATGTTACTTCGTTATTTTCATTTATTTAACAGTTTTTTAAGGGACTCACACTACAGGTTACCTTTCCAAAGTACCAGTGATAAGGTAAAAACAAGGAACTGTTCTTATATGCATGTACTTTTCTCCTGCGATAGGAAAGGTCCCAAATCACAGCAAGGAAACATCAAGAATTTTCTTTCAAACTCACTCATTCTGATGATGGGAGGTGCTGCAGTATTTTGGGCGAGACTCGGACAGCACCCAGGAAAACTAGTCAACCCCATACATTTCTGAAAACAAGACTCCAAGTAGAGGCCAGGGTAGTATGATTTACGTAAATCCAACAACATTTTCTTGTGCAGAATGGACTCAAAATTTCAAACTGTGGCTAAAATTCCAGATTTACCTCACATATCTCTGAGGGGAAGTTACCGGAATACTTGAAGATCTCCAAAGTTGCTAACACCCAGAATTTCACCACTTCTCCTGATAATTAAAAAATCCCCACTGCTGTGGGTAGGCCTATCACCTATAACAAGAAAGGTCTCAAGAGTCATCAAGGACACATCAAGATTTTTTCTTTTAAATTCATTCATTCTGGCGATGTGAGTAGATGTGGTATTTCAACCTGGGCACAGTTGGCACCTAGGGGAAACCTACCAACTCCATACATTTCTCAAAACTAGACACCCAGGGGTGTCCTGGGTGGTATGACCTGCCTGGGTCCCACTAGGGGTTCTTTCCATCAATGACCTGCAAACATCAAGCTTTGGCTAAAATCATGGATTTGCCTCATATTTCTTTGAGGGAAAATTCTGGATTCTGTTGTGAGCCCAAATATTCCTACCAACCAGCATTCCCAACTTTTCCTGATACAAATTATATCCCGTTTGTGTGACTGGGCCTATTGCCCGCACATGAAAGACCGCAAAATGCAACAAAAAACATCAATGGATTTCCTTTCAAATTCAGTAACTCTGGTGATGTGGGAAGGTGTAGTATTTCAGCCCAGGCTTTTCTGGCATGCAGGCAAAACTAGCAACTCCATAAACGTCTGTAAGCTATACACCCAGTGGAATACAGGGTAGTGTGACTTGCATTAATCCTGCTAAGTGTTCTTACTCAGAAGCTGTGCAAACATCAAACTTTGGCTAACATCACAGATTTTCTCAAATTTCTTTGAGGAAAAGTAGCAGAATCTGTGGGGATCCATGAAAATCATATCTCCCAGTATTCCACCACATTTCCCGATAACAACAGTACCTCACTTGTGTGGGTATGCCTATTGCCCACAACAGGACAGGCCTAAAAAAGCACAAGGAAACCTTTTCACCTTTTAAATTCATTCATTTTGATGAAGTGGGTAACTGTGGTATTGGGGTCCAGAATCAACTGGCACCTAGGGAAACCTACAAACCCCATACATTTCTGAAAACTAAGTACCCAGGGGAGTCCTGGATGGTGTGAGTCACGTGGACCCCTCTATGTCTTCTTACCAGGAACGCCCTGCAAAAGAAAAGCTTTGACTAAAATCAAGAATTCTTCTCACATTTTGTTTCTCATATTTCTGTGGGGATCCACAACATTCCTACCACCTAGCATCCCATACTTTTCCTCATAAAAATGGCACCCCACTTATGTGGGTGGGCCTGTGGCCTAAAAGAGGAGCCTGTAAAAACTTGGACCTTGTCAAGTCAATATGGTATTAATGAATTCTTCACTTGGTTACAGTTTTGTCCATTGTTATGAAGTGTCTTTTTTTTATATGATTTTTATTGATTTTCACATGGATGGATATCACATCATTTATAGGTTGCAAATGACTTAAACACATGTGCAGAAAAACATTTGAAATGATACATATCTGCTTAATACAGCCTAAATTTCGCCACTCCTCCCTGGAGTACACATTAGGTATTCATATTACATTATTCCAGTATGGTTGTAGGCATGCAGGGTAGGTATGTCTGTCTACAATGTATTTCCGCCCTTGCAGTTTCAGTGTGCGCAGTCTAGGCCATACGCTGGCCTTCTCATTAGTGTTCATAGTTTTACCTCCCCCGCCTCTTGATCAGTCATTACTAACTCTCCACGTGTTGTTTTTCTCCTATAATGTACTACCAGTGTCATGTTCGGATGGTATCTCACTCTTAAGGTCTAACAAATCATCATCCAATGGTTCATCGTGCCTCACATGCTTCATTATAACTTCCTCTGCTACTGCCCACTCTGACATAGCTCGTATCTAGTCAGTGTACTTGAAAGGGTGTACACTCATCCAGTTGATGCCAATTTGTCTTTTTGCCAGTACTGAGCCCAAAATTAGAAGCTTACGGCTAGGTGCTTTTTTGGACGTCGTCAAGACCAGTCCCAGTGGTACTGTGCGTGGGTCACTGGGGATACTCCATCCTGTCGCTTCATTTAAACATTGCACGACTTCTTTCCAGTAGGATACTATTGGAGGGCAGTTCCACACCATATGACCAAACCTTGCAGCTGGAGCTCCACATCACGGACACCAGTCAGATCGTGTAGGGTAGATATCATGGAGCGTCTTGGGCGAGAGATATGCATGATGTGTGTAGTTATTTTGGATCTTTTTAAAGCATGCATTAGAAATCACATTGCGCACCCCCATATGTACTTTTCCCCAGTCTCTTGTATTAAGAACCTCACCTAGCAGTCCCACCCATTGCTCATGTGTTCGGAGTCCTATAGTTGGCATATCCTCCCAGAGTGCAAAATATAAGTGCGATATCAATCTACGACCCCCAGACAATTCCAGCAGGCTGGTCAATGTTCTTGAGGGACGCAGCTCTTCAAGAAATCACGGCCATATTTCCTGAGCTGTAGCAGACATCTTGGCAAATTGTAGGTATTTTCCCGGCCCAAACATATAGGAGTCCACTGCATCATCCCGGGTAATAAACAGTCCCCCCAGATATAGTTCACCAAGGACGTCACAACCCCCATCTCGCTACTTCTGTATTGACATCACCTCCTCAATGTCTAAAAATTATGTCAGCACCCAGATCAGCATATCGCGTTCATAAAGTGCGCAATGTATTACCCTCTTAACAGTCCGTTCCCATATCCGGCTCACTTGCTGAACAAGGGCCAGCATTGCCATTGATATCCGCTAACTACTCATAACCAATTCTGGGAGGGTGGCGTCCCCATGGGTGCCACTGAGCAGTCTCTTTTCCCAATTGCCACCTTCATCTAACCAGTGTATGGCATGCTAAAAATGGGCCGCAAAATAATCCTCGCTCCCATGTCTGTTTCAACATGGCAAGACCCACTCAGACTCTGATTAGCTGTTGCACCTGTGAAGTCTTAACAAAATGGAAGTCAACTTTTGCCACTTGTACATCTACACAATGAAGGAGATAAAAGCCTTTTGCAAGGAGAGGGGGCTGCCTGTGGAGAGAGGATCCACAAGGAGGGATCTTGAGGCACGCCTGTAGTCTTAAGAGGTCATACTGTGGGAAGCAACACTACCAGATGATTCTGAGGAGGAGGACTTCTCTGATAGTGAGGGAGAAACAGAGAAAAATGAGTGGCTTCTAGCTGTTGAGCAGAGGCTGAGAGTTCGACCGGGAACTCAAGAGCTCTGAGTCCCAAGAAAAGAAAAAGTGTGTAGCTCAGGAAGTGAGCTTGGCATAGATGGAGGTGGAGTTCAGCTCAGATGGTGGCAGCAAAAAGGTGTTATTTAGTGCTGAGGGCGAAGTACACACACCCAGAGATGTGGCGCCTGACTTGAAGGAGGGGGTTGACATACACCAGGGGGTTCAGGTTTATAAAGTAGCTCTAGTGGTGAGCAGTGTCCCTGAGGTGGATTGGGGAACTGCCACAGGGGATCATATTCCTAATGGTTGGAGGGACATTCTACTGAATCTAGATGAGAGGTGCAGAGAGAGGGGTTCCCCCATGGTAGAAGCCTTGGTATGTGGGTATGGAGACTACCCAGAATACTGTGGCTTGAGTGACAGAAACATTCAGACACTGTTTTGCCAATCTCAGTAGGGTGATGTAGGGTACTTTTCTAAGGCACTGGATGGTGAGGCAAAGAGTAGCCTGGCTAAAACTTGTGTGGGGCTGTGTCAGATAGACAGGAGGCTGGAGACCTGCGCCAGGCAGACTCTCGCACAACTCATGAGGAGTGTGTTTCCCTTGGGGGGTTGGGTGTACTCCCTGGGAAGTTCTGGCTTCCCAGGCACAGGTCCAGACTAAGGGACAGACCCTAGGTTGGATAGCCAGGTCCAGGGTGTCCCCCTGACCTGGAGGAAGGGGCGACTGCTAACAGTGCCCCTACCGGTTTGTCTTCTGGGGGTACCACTTCAGGTAGGAGGGTACAGAGCCCCAGGGAGAAGGACAGGGTGTGGGGGAGCCCACCCCAGTCCCTTGTTTAGCATCAGGGTACAGACCCTGAGGCACCCCATAACTGGCAGAGGAACTGTGCAGGACACTTGCCACAGGTGCCCCGACAGTTCTGGAGTCTGGGGGTACCTCTCCACAGTGGAGGGTTCTGGACCCCGGCCGGGAGGACAGGGTGTAGGAGAGCCCATCTCAGTGTCCTGGTCAGCTGGAGGGTACAGACCCTAAGCTGGTGGGTCAGTGTCAGGATGCCATCCCTGAACTGGCAGGGTGGAGAGTGGACAAAGGGTGCCAGGCACCTGGGGCTACCACCTCCGCTTGTTAAGGTCACAGAGGTTGGAGAGCCCTGAGAGGCATGAGGTCTGGCTCTCGTCACTGACAGCTGTCTGTGGCCACTGTGGCCTGCTGCCCTGGTGGACAGAGTTGCCCCTGGGAGGGGGACATGAGTCACACCCCAGGGGTGGACTGGGCCACACCACTGTGTTGGCCATGTGGGTACTGTCTGCCTGCTGCGACACATCTGTGAGCAAAGTAAGCTTAGGCGCTGAACAGATGGGGTCCACAGGTGAGGAGGAGGGTTCCCCAAGGGTTAGCTTAGTGGGCCCTGAGAGTATTGACAGAGGGATCCAACTGGGTTCAGCAAGGCGTAGAACCAGAACATGCCCCCGCTGTTGTGGGCCAAGTCTGTGTTCTATAACCCCAAGAAGGGAAGTCCATCAAGTAATTGATTAGTCTACCCTGGCTTTAGGCTGGGAGGGGGTTGTGTTAGACTTGGATTTTTCAGCGGGTTTATCCCCAGACTTTTTGCTTCTTCCTCCTATTTTTCCTGACCTGTTTTGTTGGCTTTAGGACTCTGGGCACTTTCCCACAGCTAATCAGTGCTAAAGTGCATATGTTCTCTGTGTAAATTTGATTTACTGATAAGATCCTAGTACAGTGCACTGGGCCTGTAAATCAAATGCTGCGAATGGTCCTGCAGCACTGATTGTGCCACCCACACAGGCATCTTTTCAAAGGTGTCTCAGACCTGCCACTGCAGTCTCTGCACAAAGTTGTTACTGCCATGTTGACCTGACAAGTGCATACCTTCCCTTTTCTTACATATAAGACACCCCTAAGGTAGGCCCAAGGTACCCCTGTGGGCAGGGTGCTGTGTGGGTAAAAGGTAGGACATGTACTGATGTGTGTGACATGTCCTAATAGTGAAATACTGAGCATTTTGGTTTTTCCTATTGAAAGGTTATCTGTCCCATGGAGTAACATGGGAGATACTTTGTAACATCTTACAAGTATAACCATCTCATAGGGACAAGATAGGAAGATTGAGTTTAAGCTCTCTAAAGTCAGAATTTAATAACACATCTTTTAGTAAAGGTGGTTTTTAAATTGTGTGTTTGAAAATTCCACTTTTAGAAAGTGGGCATTTTCTTGCTTAGCCATCCTCTGTGCCTCTGCTGGTTTGTGGATTGACTGGCTTTGGAGTGACAGGGGCTGGGGATGTGCATTCACTGTAGACAGCCACGGGGGTTGAGGTGTGTCCTGCCATTCCTGGATGAGTCAGGACTGGGCTGAATAGACCTGGGCTGCATTTAGAGTACTGGAAGGAAACTTCCTTAAACCTGAATAGGCCGGTCTGCCTTACACAATGCTGTATCCACCTCCTGCGAGGGAGCTGGACCAGAGAAGACAGAACGGGTTTGGACTGAGATAAGAGTCTCTCTGCCATAATAGAACAAAGGAAAATGGGGTATAAATATTGGGGCCCAGACCCCAGAACTTTGGATTACTTCTGGACTCAAGAGGAACCTCTGCCAAGGAGAAGAGCTGGGAAAACTGAAGGAGAAGTACTGCCCCTTTGCTCTGTGTTGTGTAGGGTTGGCCTGCAGTGGCTGTTTCTGCCCAGGAGAGGACCAAGACTTTGCTGTGTGCTGTGTATCCTGCTTGAAGATCTCCAAGGGCTTGGTGTACAGCTTGCCTCCTGATCTGAAGTCTCAGGGACACAAGGACTTCATTCCCTCTGTCCTCCTGCACCTGGAACTGCTGTTTCATCTACCACAGAGGTAAATAGCAACACCGATGCTAGAGAGCGCTGCCGCGACCTGCAATGAAGTCGTGGGCACTGCTCGTGAACTGCACAACGCATTGCCATGACTTACACCGTGGCCCCAACGCTTGCCTACACCACACTGTACCGACTCTGAAGCCGTCACCAAGGCCGCTGCCTGCACTGGAGCCGAGTGCACCGCTCGTGACGCTCATGACACACCGCCCGACTCGCACCGCAGCCCCGACCTCACCGAAGCTGGTGCTTCATTATCACGGAGCCGATATCTGACGTGGGCGACCTCCTGAATTCATCCACCCTGCATTGTTGTAAGGAACCAATGCCTCAACACCACCTCGATGTCACCTCCACAGCAACAGTAAGGAACTGACGTCTCCCCTCCCTGCATCGCAGTAAGGAACCAACACCTCACCTCCCCTGTGGTTGTACGGAACCGACGCCGCCCGGTGCCAACGAAGCCGATGCCGTGCCCCATCTTTGTTTTCATTGTTTACCAAGGTACTGTTCTTTGGGGACCGTGTGACTCCGGGCTCAACGCCGCGCACCTCGCGGTCGGCACCGTACTTTGGGATTTTCAGCTGTTGTAACGTCGTAATAGCCCCCGGTGGAGCTATTTGTTGCTACAAGCATTTTTTTTTATAACCTACTTTTGATGATCTCTTGGTATATGTATCGTGGAGTTTTGCTGTTTTGGTCTTGTTTTGTTTAGATAAAGATTTCCTATTTTTCTAAACTGGTGTGGTGTCCATTTGTAGTGTTTTCACTGTATTCCTGTATGTGTGCACAAATGCTTTACACACTGCCTCTGAGACAAGCCTGCCTGCTCATGCCAAGCTACCAAGGGGATGAACTAGAATGTTTAAGGGCGTAACTCCCTTACCCTGACTAGAAGCAAGGGTCCCTACTTGGACAAAGGTGCAAACCATTGCCAACTAGAGACCCCCATGTCTAACAGTGGCCCATAGGAGGTCTATGATCAAACTATCCCCCTCTTCAAAATGCCTCTGAGGGATCTCATACAAAGTACCCTGCAGCATGTATAAACACTGCAGTAGTACCACCATCCTAACTAGGGAGGCCTTCTGTTAGAAATGGGGGTCTCTAGTTGGCAGAGGTAGGTACCTTTGTCTAAATAGGGACCCTTGCTTCTAGTCAGGGTAAGGGGGGTACACACTTTAGAGAACCTTGGTAGCTTGGCACGAGCAGACAGGCTTATCCCAAAGGCAATGTGTAAAGTATTTGTACCAACACTCACAGTAACACAGTGAAGACACCACAAATGGACACCACACCAGTTTAGAAAAATAAAATATCTTTATCTAAACTAAACAAGACCAAAACGACAAAAATCCAACATACACAGTTAAAAATATGACTTTCAAAAGGTTTCAAGAACTTGTACCATAGAAAACTATGGATGCGTGACTTTTACACAAAGTACCTGAAGATGCGTCAAAATTCACAAGGCCAAACAGCTGCAGAGAAAGTAAGTATTGGACAACACAGCGATGCGTCAGTTCCTGAGTCCTTGGGAAGTGAGTCGACAGTTCTGCTGCACACAGGAGAAGTGATGCGTCGAATACGGACTATAGCGGGAAGTGAGGCATCGAAATCCAGGACGATTCTGGTCTGCGGGTGATGCGTGGAAAACTTGGTGCACAGGTACAATGCGTGACACACCAGAGGTGATGCACAACTTTGCGAGGCTTCGGGCCGTCCGGTGTCGGTGCTGGGGGCTGCGCGACGAGACTTCGCGTCGCCCGGCGAGACTCAACGAGGCTTCGCGTCATCCGGCGTTGGTTCCGAGAGACTTTGCACGGCTTTGCGATGCTTCGTGCCGGTTCTTGCAGAGATTAGCTGCAAAACCCACCTCTGAGGCCTTGTAACTGGAAGGAGGCACCTCAGGCAAGGGTAAGACTCACAGATGGCAGAGTCCAGCAGCACCAGCAGATTTGCATGAAGTCTGTTGTGTCCTTGAGACTTCAGAACAGGAGGCCAGCACACTTCAGGCCCTTCGAGATCTCCTTCAAGCAGGGGACACAGCACACAGCAAAGTCCTTCTCCTTTCCATGGCAGAAACAGCAACTGCAGGCCAACCCCAGACACACAGCAAGGGCAGTACTTCTCCTCAGTCTCTCCAGATCTTCCCCTTGGCAAAGGTTCCTCTTGAATTCCAGGAATGATCTAAAGTCTGGGGTTTTGGGTCTGATACTTATATCCCAAAATGTCTTTGTTCTGTTTGTGCAAGGGGCTCTGAGCCCAGTTCAAACCAGTTCTGGGGGGCACTCTGCAAGTGCACAACAACATCAATTTTCAGTGTGAGCCTTGGCTCCAGACACACCACAGGGGGGTGGAGCCAGCATTGTGGAAGGCAGGCACAGCCCTATGCAGGTACAGGTGCTACTCCTCCCACCACTCCAAATGCAGGTCAGGCCTATTCAGCCTAGTGCTGACTCATCCAGACTCCTGAAGCCACTGCACCTCTCCAGCCCCTGTCACTCCAAAGCCAGACAGTCAATCCACAAACAGGCAGAGGCACATAGGATGGTTGAACAAGAAAATAGCCACTTTCTAAAAGTGCTATTTTCAAACACACAATTTAAAAACCATCTTTACTAAAAGATGTGTTATTAAATCCTGAGTTCAGGGATACCAAACTCCAGTTTTATATCTTATCCCTATTAGAAGATATGTTTGTAAAATGTTACAAAGCATTCCCCATTCTGTCCTATGGGGCAAGATAGCCTTTCAGTAGTGAAAAACGAAATTGGCAATATTTCACTATCAGGACATGTTAAACACACCAGTACATGTCCTACCATTCACATACACTGCACCCTGCCCAAGGGGGTACATTGGGCCTACCATAGGGGTGTCTTATGTGTAAGAAAAGGGAAGGATAGGGCCTGGCAAGTGGGTGCACTTGCCAAGTCGACATGGCAGTTAACAAACTGCGCGCAGGCACCACGGTGGCAGGCCTGAGACATCTTTTCAGGGCTACTCATGTGGGTGGCACTATCAGTGCTGCAAGTCCACTAGTAGCGTCGTTTGATTTACCAGCCCTGGCACACTCAGTGAACTTTACTAGGGACCTACTGGTAAGTCAAATATGCCAATCATGAATAACCAATCACAATAACGATTTACCCAGAGAGCATATGCACTTTAGCACTGATCAGCAGTGGTAAAGTGCCCAGAGTCCTATAGCCAACAAACACAGGTCAGGAAAAAATAGGAGAAAGAAGCAAAAAGTTTGGGGATAACCCTACAAAAAAGGCCATTTCCAACACCTTCCCCATGAGTGAGAGAGGGAGTTCTTTCCAAAACGGTATCGATGCACGAAGGCCTCCCATTACTCTGCCTATGTTAAGGTCTACAAATCGCTGATTCCCATAGGCAATGCGAATTCCCAAATACTGTTGTCCTTCTTCACCCCACCGTAGCTCCACCCATGGCAACATCCCAGGGCGGCCCACGTCAGACAGTTCACCCAATGGTAACAAAAAGTGTCTTATGGCCATCCACACATGGTAGACATTGTTTTAATCAGGAAAAGTGTGGTTAAGCAGGGTAGTAAGGTTTTCTTCATTGCTTGAAAGTGTCTGAGTTTTGTTTCATATAAAAACAGGAAAACAGTCATTTTTTCCCATACTTTGATATTCACAGGCCATTCTGTGTAAGTAAACATGCTGGGATCCACACATACCACACCAACCTGAATTGCCTTAGCTGACCCAGAGTCCTGAATTGTTCAGCTATTCACCATGATTGGCAGATTGAGGTGATTGCCACCGATCTGCTTGTCCCAGAAGGGGAGATAACGCCCACCAGATCAGCAGGAAAAAATAGGAGAAACAAAATCGGTGTGGGTCTTGCTTGTCCTGGTATCCCACTGCACCCCAAACCCTCAGCATCAGACAGTCTTTCTGCTACCTTGGAAAGGTAGAATAGGGAGATAACCTCTCTTGACCTACCCGTATGTCAAATTTATCCCCAAAAGAATCCAAATGTATTCTTGTTAGGCTAGGGGATGACTTCAGTATCGAGGTCTAGGGTCCAGTGGGGCAGAAAGACTGTTGGGGTTTTATAACTGGAAGTTATGGTCTGATGCCAGGTTGCACTGGCCAACATCCCATTTTTTTAAACTATCCCTGACATCCAGTGGTCTTTTTTCCCTGTTGGGTGGAGGGCAGATTGCGGTAAATCCCCCCAAACCAGTTGGGACTTCAGGGGTGGAGGTATGTCACAATTGCAGGCCGGTCCATCCCCCACCCAGTTTAAAAAATAAATAAATGATTATTGTGATCACTTGACCTTTCTGCCCCACAGGGGAGCAAATTGGTGTATATCGTCCAATCTGCCTTGGGTGTTAGGGGGACAAAAAGGCTGTTTAAACTTTAGGGGTGAGGGTTATGACCTGATGACAGAAAGCACATCCCCCACCCCATTGCTTTAATAAAAAAGAATCTGGTATCCTGTGAGCTAAATCACCCAATCTGCCGCCGGTGAGCGGAAAGACATTTGAGGCTTTTGGGGTAGGGGTATGGCCCTATGCCTGTATGCACTTCTCCCACCACTTTTTAAATATAAATAAAACATTCCTGGTGCGTAGTGTGTTTTCTGATGTTTCATGGAGGGAAAATTAGAGGTAAATCCCCCATTGAGCTTCCCTGGGTGGCTGAAAGAGTCGTGGGCCATTAGGGGTGTGGGTACAACCAGATGGCAGGTAGGGCTGGCCAGAACCCCTTTGTATTTTTTAAATAAACCCTGGTGTCAATTTAGTAGGTTCTCTACACCCGCCCCATGAGTGCAGATGGGCTAAATTCCCCCAATCTGCCCCCAGGGTGTGCAGAAAAATGGTTGGGGCCTTGAGAATTTGGGGTACCACCAGATACCTAGACAGGCCAGCATCAACCTCATTTCTTTTTAGAAATAAAAAGTATCAGGTGTATAGTGGGCTTTCGGTCCCTCTGATAGGTAGAAAGACTTTTGGGGCCTTTAAGTATGGGGGCACAACTTGATACTAGGAAGGGCCGGCACTGTACATTTCTTTTTTTTCATTCCCTGGCTTCAAGCGTGCTTTTCCCACTAGGAGACAGATTGGTGGAAAACTCCTAATCGCTTACCCTAGGAGAACAGAAACGATGAGATGCTACCTTTTTTGGGGTAGGACTGGGCCATACCACTGGTCTGCTTCCCCCTGATAGCCATTCCTGCTTGCTTCCTTTTGTGTGCTGCCCTCCTGTAGTGATCCCCATTTTCTGCTTTCCAGTTGTACTACTCTCTTGGTGATCGATGCTCCAGGAAGGCTGAGATATACATCTGAGTATGAATTACAGTGAAAGCGGCCAAAGCCTAAATGTTCCACCTGTTTTTATTTGCAGTCTCTGATGTCAGCACAAATGCCTCACTGCTTGTCACAGAGACTAAAACAACAATGTAATGCTGTGACACATGATATTCCCTTGCAGCTTGAAATTTTTCACAAAGCAGAAAACTTTTCTGGTGCGAGCCCCAGAAGACTTTTCTGTCTGCAATGGGAGAACAAGATGTTCACGTCCTGCGCAGTGCATAGGTATTGTGAAGGACGTGACCATCACATGTTCTGCACTGGAGGGGTTAGCTGGTGAAGATAATTGCCTGTAGAGCATCCCCTTCCAATACACTAAGTTATTTAACTGGGTAGTTCCTCTCCATCTCTGTTCAAGGCCATTTACTTTCTCCTGATCTAACAGGAGCAAATTTGATAACAAATTCCAGCGTTCTGAAGTGGGAAAAGTTCTTTATGAATCAAGAGCTGCATCATGAATTAAAAAAAACAAAAATTGATTGGTGTTTAAAGTATTCTCCGCCACTGTAATTACTCTGGGACAGAGTCCAGTCCATAGTTTTCTTGCCCACCTTGCTACCTCTGACAAGAACCAGATATTGGCAAATCATCCTATGTCCTGATTCAATATGATCAATCTAGCCTCAACTGCCAGGCAATGTCTCCTCTGAGCAGGAGCACAAGCAAACGCAGACCGCTTTCAGCTTATTTTGGTCTCATCAGAAGGTTGCAGTGAGTGAATCTGATGGCACAGTGGAAAAGGGGCCCACATCTAGGCATACCTTTCACTTTCTTGGCAATGCACTGAAAAAAACAAAAATTGATGGATGAATTGCTTGAATTACTTTCGGACACCAGTATTTAATGTAGGCCACAATCTAGTCTATCAGTTCCTATGCCCACCAAGACACTGCAGACAGGACACCGTCATACACTTCTTGATGTTAGCTAATTTAACATGTTCTATTGTGAACCATTGACATATGCTTGGTGTAAACACAGTTTACATTTTATGGAGACAGGCATTGAATACTATTTGATAGGAAAGCATACAGGCTAACAATAATCCATTTTAAAATCTGTAGTTGCATAAATCCCTCAAAAGTTTCATTATCAATAAATGTCTGAACAGATTGTGTGAAGCATCAAAATTTTTAATAGCAAACAAGTTTTCGGCTTATGGCAATGCATACGGAATTCTCTTATAGACAATTTCAGCCCCTGCAATGGGCAGTAAAGTGATTCATCTGGTCCTATAGCACCGATTAAACATAAGTGAGAAATGTGATTGAGAAATGGCTGTCATAATTTACTGAATGAATGCCCAATAAAGAATGTATGAGTGAAGAATGAGTTTATTAATCAATGATTAAAATAGCAAGTGTAAACAGCTACAATATTCACAGATCATTTGACTGCTAGACCTGGCCAGGACTGAATCTGTGTATGTATGGGTGACAAATGACACGCTTCTGACTCGCCCCATTTCTTTTTCCATATGTATTGTTATGTATGAAAAAGAAGACAAATTCATAATTGCAGCATTTATTTAATGTGCTTAGACCTCCAAAAGTTCAGGACAACTGAAGCAATTGTTTGGCATTGTCACTAGCTGGGCCTTTCAAACAATGAAAGCAAATTGGTGGCAGTGAGATAAGGGTTGAGTGAGTAAATGTATTAGCTGGTGAATTAATAAAGGGTCTGTGTTTTGGGTGAGATGGGAGACTGCCTCATTATTAGTAATATTATCTACAGAAAGGGTGCTATAGAGGGAAAGATGCAAAAATACAACAGGGTGGTTGCTGACATAGTTTGAAGGTCAAATGGAGTTCCCTATAGATGCAGCATCAGGTAGAGGGGTTGGTTGCCTGAAACTTTGTGGAAGGCAGGACTACAGTTCCCACAATGCACAAGACCATCAGCATTTGGGGGATCCCTCAAAAGGCCCGATGGCCAGCAATTCTTCGGATCCGGAGCGTTGTTTTACTTGCAGTTTGCAGCGGACTAGTGTCACTAGTTCAGGAAACTCTGAGAGTGCTGCAGGCTTCCACAAGGGTTCCTCAGTCTTGAAAAACCAAGAAATAGCCAAGGAAACGTTTCGAACAGGTAGTTCCAGGAGCATTGCCACAGGTGCAGGATGTTCCTCTTTTGCTTTGTGCAAGTCCTGTTGTCGCATACATAAGTCTCTTCTTATGTCTTCTGTGATGCAGGTTATTCAGAACTTAGGTTCTGATGTCGGGGTGTCCCTTAAATCCTAGATTTAGGGGATTAGGGTTTTGGGAGCAAATAGACAAGGGGCTGCTAGTCCCTGCTGCTAATCTGACTGATATGACCACATCCGGGGATGTGGGTTCACTTTCTCTACCCAGAACCCTCTATTCTGGCACTCCTAAAGATGGCAGAGGCCTAATTTTAGTGTACAGACCACGCTGCCCATCCTTGAGGTGTGGCTAGCCTTCTTGGGATGTACAATTCCTTGACTTGCTAATTTCCCACCTGTCCGGGTGCAAATATGCCTGGGACAGTGGGAGGACTGTTTCTTCTTCTGGGAGTCAGCCCTGATGCTTATCAGAGGCGTGTGCAACCTTTAAAGCTCACCGCCTTGATGTGCCACTTCACTAGCCTACTTTGGAGGAGGGAGGTGTGACCTTCCTGCTCAAGCTTTTGTTGCTGACTCCTGGGAGTGATCACACTGCCTCGCAGGAGGTCAGAATCCTGATTTGGTGGCAGCAAACCCAGGAAGCTTGGACTTTCCAGCCAGAGTACAGAGAAGCTGGGGCAACCAAGTGGGCAACTTCTAAAGTAGACATCTGGGTGCAAGCCACATCGCCATCAACATGCAATTCACATCAGGGGTGAGAAGGCACGTTGTTTGATACCAAACACAGCTTATTTAGGCGGTACCATAATGGAGCTGCCAACCTCAGGTTTGCTCGGGTACCAGCCCATGTTATCCCATGGACTGTCTATCACTTACAGTGTCCTTTAATGGTAAAGAGAACTAGAGGGTCATATAAGCTTGCACTTACATGTCCAAACCTTTGATATAATGCTCCCTGCCTCCTGGACTTTAGGAAACCTTCCTTAGGGGTGACTGGCATATATCAGAGAGGCATTGACTTTGCCTCATATGGTGAGGGTAAAGTCGAGTTTGAGCAGTTTGCACTGCTCCTGCAGTCTGCAATGGCAGGCCTGCTGTCAGTAGTTTATTTGGATCGCTTAGGGTGGCACAGCCAGTGCTGCAAGACCTCGAGACCCTTGACCACTCATGCCCTTAGTACCACTCGTACCACTTACTAGGGACTTATAAGGGGGTAAATTCCTTGTCAATTGGGATTGCCAACTCACACAGAACAGTTTTAGGGAGAGAGCACTGACACTGGATCCTGGTTAGCAGGCTTCATTGCACTGTCAGAGTCGAAAACCACCATCCAGAAGTTGAAATGTGTCATAAAGTAGAGGGACATCTCCAAAAAGCCCTATTTTCTTACAAACCACCAGCCAATACACCCAGGAGAATCTGCCCAACCCTGGGAAAGTCTTCCTGGCTTGTCAGCGAGGAAGAAGGTAAAGAAAACTGTCTGTACTATTGTAGGGCCTACTCTGTCTCACATCCTCCTGTCAAGGTCACTCCCTCAGGGCAGTTGACTTATCTCAACAGTAAGAGGACCCATTTTAAATTGAACTTTAACTATAGTTGTGTCTTTTTTTCCTCCCCTTTTACTTTGGGTAGTGACGTGCCCACCTTGTCTAACACTATCTTTGCTAGGGCCACACCTAGCTTACCTAGAGATGTCACCCAACACTCTAGCAACCCCACCATGACCAGCAGGGTCAGGGGGCCTAGCTTACTTTTGTCTGTGGGGTCTGCCTGCCACGCCAAGGACAGTGCTGCCATGAAGACCAGCACCCAGCAGAGGCTCCTGACGGCTGTCAGTATCGAAAACCACACCCTGAGCTCTCCACTGATAGGTGAAGGAGCTACCTTAGGGGCAACTGTGGGTTCTTAGAACCATTCTTGCTGTTTAGAGTGGGGGGCACATCATTTCCTGTGGCAGACACCCTTATTCAACTCTCCCTTTGGTCGATTCAAGGGGGACACCCTGATTCTGAACAGCTGTCTGACTTTTCAAGACTTCTTTGCGGTTAGGATAGGCCTTACCAGTGGCAACTTTGGGATTCTCGCTTACTGGCATAGAATGCCCTTGGGTTGCTGGATCTGGGTTGCTGGATCTGGATTGCTGGATTAAGAGTGACCTCCCTTTTCTTTTCTTACCCTTTTTCCCCTTCTTTTGGGGCCTAAGTCTCCTAACTTTAGGGACAGGACCCCCAGGATCTTTGGGCTAGGTGGCATCCTGGGCAACAGCCGCTTCTGGGATCAGACCAATCTCTGGGAGGTCATTGCCTGGGATAAAATCTAGGGTAGGTCAGGACTGACTACTACCCTGTGCTAGCTAAGGGTATACTCCCTTTCTAGGGGCACTAAGGCTACAGGTCTGACTGTGCCCCCCTCTTGGACTACCCTTACTCTCTTACTCTTCTTGTTTCCCCTGGCACCTACTGGTCTGGGGACACCAACATGTCACCCACTATGCTATGACTGGCACCCGTGTCTCTCAGGCCTGTGTTAGGGATCCCATTTACCTGAATGGAGTGGAAGGTTTTACTACCACCCTCAGGGATCATAAGCTTACCATCTGGACCCCCAGTTAAAAGCTAAGAGGACCTCCTCATCTGAGGTGTCCTCCCCAATGGCTACACTGGACAGCCCAGTGTGTATCACCTTTTTGGGGCAGGCTGCATCCTCTCTGTAGTGCCCTGCCTGTTGGCAGTCAAAGCACAACCTGCTGTCCAAGAGTATTTTTTTAGCTCTGGTTCCCCCTTCCCCTGCTTGCCAGAGGTGGGGTGGATTTTGATTGCCTCCTTTTTAGAGTTATTGGATCCTGAGGGAGTCTCTTTGGTGGGCTTACTACCTTCCTCCTTTGCTTTTTGTGGGCCTAACCCCCCATTTCTGGAGTCACCCCCTGGGTCTTCTTGGCTACCCTTGTCCTTACCCACTCATCAGCCTTTTTTTCCCAACTCTCTATGGCTAGAAAGCTCTGAATCTACCAGATAATGGTGTAACTTGTCTGAGGTACCGTTTATTACAATGTTTTCTTTCATAAACAGCCCATCATAAGTACCTCATTACCTTTTATCCAGCCTTCCAGTGCTTTAACTGAAAAATCTACAAAGTCCACCCATGTCTGTTTTTGCCCTTAATGGGTGTCCCTAAACTTTAGTCTACACTCTTCTGTGGTGAGACCAAACCCTTCTGTGAGTGTCTCCTACGTGTGCCTGTTGGACTCAGCCACTTCCTCATTAAGGGTCAGAAGTCTATCTCTGCCCTTCACCCAGAATAACTCCACCGAGAGCCCTAGTGCTGGTACATGGCCGTTCGGATGGGATTTCTCTAAAACATTTTGCATTTCTTCCCCTTGGTTTTTGCAGATTTTCTTTTCTTGGCCTTAGGACTCCGGGCGCTTTCCCACTGTAATTCAATGTGAAAGCGCGCACACCCTTCCTACGCATGCTAGGAAGTAGTGCTTACTTGATTGGTTCAGATGTTGTACCTGGGAGTGCCCTGTAAAATTGTACACCATAAACCCAGGGCAGGTACTGCACTGGCTAATGGTGGGACACTGCACTGATTGTGCCACCCACCAGAATAGCCGTACAAATATTTATGAAGCCTGCCATAGCAGTCCCTTGGGTGCGCAGCTGCGCCTATGCTCAGGTTGGCATGTCCAGTCCATTGGCCAACCCTGAGTAGGCCTTCCACTACCACTAGAGCACCCCTGGGATAAGCCCTGAGGGGTGAAGCAAGTGGTAGGCGAAAGACAGAGCAGGTACACATGGGTGTTCTCTGCCCAGGTAGTGAAGAACCCCCATGTGGGTTTTACCTACCTGGGTTAATGACTCTTCCCATGGGACAACACCAGGGTTTTGCTGATTCTCTGCTTCTGGCCTTAGGGCTCTGGGCACTTTCCCACTGTAAATGCAGTGTGAAAGTGCGTGCGCCCTTCCTACACACGTTAGGAAGTGGTGCTTACCTGATATTTTTAAACATGCCTCAAGCCTACCATTGCAGGCCTGTGTGCGCGCACTTGCGATGTTTTTAAACATGTGTCAAGCCTGCCATTGCAGGCCTGGGTGTGCACAATTGCACTTATGCTCATGTTGGCCTTTCTAAACCACTGGCCAATCCTGAGGGGACCTTTCACTACCAGTAGAGCACCCCTGGGGTAAGTCTTAAGGGGTGAAGCAAGTGATAGGTGAAAGGGAGGCCAGGTAAACATGTGTGTTCCCTGCCCAGGTAGTGAAGAATACCCATGTGTGTTTTCACTGCCTATGAGGGCTGCTCTTCCCATACGTTAACATGGGGCAATGGATGAAAGTACTTCAGGCTGCAGTAGTGGTTTGCAGTGGAGAAGCCTCATAATGTTACCTATCATTGGATTCACAATGACAAACCCATCCTGTGGTAAAGGTGGATTTGTCATTAATAGCTTAGAAATGCCACTTCTAGAAAGTGGGTATTTCTCTGCTCTAAAACTCTTTGTGTGCCTTTTAGTTTGACTCCAGTCCACATTGGAGGCTGGGGGAGCACACCTGGGCAATCCCCAGAGACAGTTATAAACATTGGGAATGCAAATGGAACATCAAACCTCTGCCATATGAGGGCCTGGCTGGATAGATTGGAGGAAGAGGTTTTGGCACTTGGCTTCTGGGAGTCAGATCCTTACCCCACTAAAGATTAAGATCTGCATTCCACGGCCCCATGGCAGGCAGGACTGAAATTTTGGGGAGACATCTGTGGGTCAAAGCGAAACCCTCTGAACCACCCCCAACTTCAAAGGCACACTACAGTATAACTACTAGTGCCATACTTCAGCAGGGTAGATATACAGATGTGGGGATGTGGGACCGGAAATCCTGAAACTGCAGAGTGCACACTGCCAGAGGAATCTGTAGTGCACAAGGAGGACTACTGCCATTGGAAGAGACCTTCCATCCTTCCACAATAGAGGCTGGCCTGGGCGGAGCACCTGCTGCTGAGTGACACCCTGAAGTGTGCTCTCAAAGGGTTTGTTGGCTTGTCCCCTGTTTTCTTGTGGAGGTCTCATGGACTTCCAAGACCTCCTGTGTTGGACCTACATCATATACTTGTGATATCTGGAGAGTGATGCCCTTTTAAGTGCCCACATTGTCTACTGGATCCCAATTGGTAGTGCGGTGTGAGCGTGGAACTAAGTATTGTGCCTGGAGACCGATTCCCTTGTGCGTAGCCCCAAAAGTACTGCCCGCATCTAACGAGTGTGGCCCCTCCATCGTGGGGCCTCAACACGCATAAAGCGTCTTGTAGGTGGTGAGCGGATTCACCGGTTGCGGGAGCCCACGTGGCCTGCTTTGTCGATCGTGCTGCATCTCTCTCGTGCAGCACGCCGACTGCATGCTCATTGCGTGCGGTGTCCGATTCACAGGTTGCGACCCTCGGAGGTCAGGGCATACCCGTAGTAGTGCCTCATGCTACCTCGTACGGCACTAATGAACTGGTGCCTGTGTGTGTGAATGGAATAGTCTGGGGCGACCCGTATTAATGCACACCAGACGTTGTGCCTCATTTCCAGGGGGGGTACAGAATTTGAAACTCTTCGTTGTCTGTGACTAGAATTGTCTGGTGCGACCCGTATCAATGTGCACCAGACATTGTGCCTCATTTCCAGGGAGGTACGGAATTTGCAACTCTTCGTTGTGTGCGACCGGAATTGTCTGGTGCGACTCGTAGCAACGCACACCAGACCTTGTGCCTCATTTCCAGGGAGGTACGGAATTTGCAACTCTTCGTTGTATGTGATCGTAATTGTCTGGTGTGACAAGTATCAACGTGCATCAGACATTGTGCCTCATTTCCAGAGGAGGTGCGGAGGAGCGGATTCATGTTCCAAGGTGCCCGAATTGTCTGTGTGCTACTTTGATTGACTTGTGTTTGACTGGGGGCCTCTTTCTTCTGAGAGGCTGCCCTGCTTCATCCCCCATTCATCGATTATTCCTTTTGTGCCCTCAGTGTGGTAGACCAAATGGCCTCTCCTCACCAGGCCCCACGACTTTGTGTTGGCAGGTACTATTGCCCGGACCAGGCCAGGGTTGTGAGAGTAATTGACCGGGCTACTCAACACTTTTGAGAGCGATCAGACGTGGGTCAAGTGACTGCATGACCCCCTTTGTGCTTTGCACAACTCGGCTAGTGCTGGAGTGCACAGTGTGGAATCCTTTGATTGAACGACTATCACCCTCAGCTCATTTCTGCTCCTCACACCGTGGGTGAACTTCCCCAGTAGTGGCCAAGCCTCCGTTTGTCGACTGCCGCCTAATTAGCCCTGTTACCTATCCCCACCTTCTTCCATGGGATCCTGACTAATCGTGACTCTGGCTGTGGTGGCCTAGAATCAGGGGGGAAGGTTTTCTTTATCTCCAGACCATGGGTGTAGGGCAGTTGGGGTGTGCTGGATGGTGGACTAGGTCTTGGCCACGGTGTCTGCATGTGCATTATCAACTGACCTGCAGGATGGGATATCAGTTGCACCACATTTACGGTGCTGTGTGCATGTGTGTGCGAGTGCGCTCCATATGAACCTGCCTGATAATCGTTTAACCTTGTATTGGTGCTGAGTGAGTGTGTGGGTGTGACTGCCTGTGTTTAATTCCACAGCACAGCGCTGTTGCTTTACACATTAATTCCTTGCCAAAAGAATGCTACATTTGACATTGGTTTTTACCCATTCTGCCTTGGCCCAAGGTGCTGTTTAAAAGTGTTGTAATTATCTGTGTGTACACGTTTCTGATATTGTTATCTGGGGGCACCTTATACCTGTGTGGTATTGAATTATAATAATTTCCAGGGTGGGCTTCGTTGTGACAACCTTTCACACTGCATAAGGGTGCTGGGAGGGTAAAATAGGATCTTTCCCAATTGTGCATATTACTAATGTCGATTTACAACATTTGGGCCTAGTACTGCTAGTGATGGTCTGAATGTGATTTGTGCACCGAAATACATGATGTTCATGTTGTGTTAGTTAATGTGTGTGTTGAATGCAAACTTTATTTACATACACCACTTGTGAAATCTCTTTTGTGATGTTCAGTGTATTAATTTTGTGAGAGTGCTGTGCTAATGCTTTACACATTGCTTGTGTGATAAGCCTGGCTGCTCAGTGCCAAGCTACCAAAGGTTGAGCGCTGGTTTTACCGTGAGTGTACCCACCCACCCCTAACGGGAGTCGTAGGTTCTGCCTGACTAGGGCCTCACCTCAGCCAACAAGAACGTGCCGGTTCCAACAGCTACCCACCTCATTTTGCAGGCCCTCTCTAAGGCTGCAAACCATTTGTGTATGTCATCACCATCACTAAACCTGGGGACATTCCTATTGGAAAATTTAGAGTCAAAGGATTCCTCCTTTTTGCTGGTATAGTTAGTATTGCTGCCACCATCTTTGGGCCTCAAAACCACCTTAACCCTTCTTTCCTCAAGGGCTAGTCACCTCTTCCCAAATTAAAGCTTCATCTCCTCCAGGGAGAGTAGGTCAAGATCTTCCTCAAGGGTTCCTACCACCTTGACATTAGGGGGTCCTACCACCTTACCATTAGGGGGGTATCCTAGAGTGACTCCTGTCACCTGCCACTAGTGAATGGGGTATGGAAAAGGGTTAAGGCCTTCACCTTCTTCCCCATTATCATCACTTTGGGCTAGGGCATCATCCTCACCCTTTTCCGTGTCGCCTTCTGAGGAACATCCCTCCCTCTCTAACCTTTATTCCTCATAGAAGCGGAGGGCTTTGTCAAGTTCATACTTTTTAGCTGTTACTGTATAGCTAATGCCCCTTGCTTTTTGCACAGCACCCCCAGATCACTGATCCTCATAGTTGGAATGACTGACAAGTCGAGAACCTTAACAGCCTCCATTGTGCCTAAATTTTATTTGGAATTTGGGACCTTTTTTAAAAATAAAGAAAAAACATTTAAACATTTTCCTAACTCACCTAAGCCTTTTAAATATACTATTGGAATAGGGGTCTACACAGGGCCCTAATAATCCAATTAAAACATTTTAAAAAAATTGTGAACAAATAATTTTTGATGCTAAAGTCTTTTAAGTGGATTTCTCGTACAAAATCACTTATGCCCAAGTGGTACTGCAACACACAGATTCAGGATTCCCACCGGTGTGACACCAATGTAGGAAAGTGGAGTAATATGTAGTGTGGGGGTTAGACTTCACCATGTAATACTATCATGATACCCAAAAGATGGTCCTTGGTTTCACACTAATAAATCCTTAGCTCAGTCCTCGTAGTGTGGTAAAGAGCAGTCAGGCTTTACTAGAGGAACGTGTTAAACATTTACATGGAAGATAAGTAATTGACTCAAGAGAAATCCGACACCAACTTCTAAAAATAGTATGTATTTTTATCCTAATTTAGGCACCAAAACCAATGGAATAACATATATATAACTTGAGTGTTAGAAATGGGTTTTCTGGTAGGCTAGGGTATGCACCTAAGCCAGGCAGAATCCACCACTATAGTCAGGATAAGGGGATTACACGTCTAAAATAACCCCCGCTCACCCCCTTGGTAGCTTGGCATGAGCAGCCAGAATTATCTCAGAGGCAGTGTGTAAAGCATTTGCATATAAGAAACAGTAATACAGTGAAAACACTACAAAAGGACACCACACCAGTTTTAGAAAAATAACCAATATTTATCGGTGTAAAACAAGACCAAAACAATAAAACTCCAACATACAGTAATCCACAATACCAATAAAGCAAAAATAGACTTTATATACAGTTCCTTGAAGTAGATAGCTCCGTCCGGGGCTATCACTGTGTTGTGAACAAATAAATCCAACAAGTCACTCGTGTTGCAGGTAGAACTCCTTGAGTTTGAAGTCAGGAACACCGGTGGGTGTTGGGGCTGCGGTGTGAAGTGAAGCAGTGCGACGTGCAGTGCCCTCAGGGCGTGGTGCAGGCAGCGGCTCGGTGACGGTTGTCCAGCGGCATCGGTGAGATCAGGGCTGCGGTGCTAAGTGGGGCGATGCTCAGTGCGGAGCTTACAGGTCAAGGTGCAGGCAGTGGCGTTGTCGTTGCTGATGCGCTGTCGCTGGTAGGCTCAAGGCTGCGGTGCAAGATGGGGCAATGTGGCGTGCGGGGCCCACAGGTCATGGTGCAGACAGCGGTGGGCCAAAGCTGCGGTGTGGGACAGAGAGGTGCGTTGTGTAACTTACGAGCGGTGCCCCCAAACTGTGGTGCAAGCAGCTGCGTCAATGTCAGCTTGGAGAGGCGGCGGTAGTGAGACCACGGCTGCGATGCGGAGTGGGACGGTGTTCCGTGTTCTCCACGAGCGGTGTCCACAGGTCATGGTGCAGGCAGTATCGTCAGTGACAGCATCGCAGCGTCATCGGAGGTACCAAGGTAGTGGTGTGAAGCTAGGCGGTGAGGAGTGCGGTGCCCACATGTCACAGTGCAAGCAGTGGCTCGGTGGCAGCGCCAGGCGGCGGTGTCAGTGAGACCATGGTTGCTGTGCGAAGTGCAGCGGTGCCCTCTGCGTTGCCTTCAGGTCACGGAGCCAGCAGCGGCGTTGTTGATGGCGTCGGGTTACCCTTTTCCTTTGTGGCAGCTGAAACATCCAGTTCCAGAAGCCGGTACCCAGAAGAGGTTGAAGCCTTTGATTTCCCTGAGGCTTCCAACAGGAAGCGGCTCTACATCAAGCCCTTGGAGATACTTAGAATGCAGAAAGAATAGTCCAGTCCTTTCCCCGCCCAAGACAGAAGCAGCAACTGCAGGCCAACCCAGCAAAGCACACAGCAAAATGGTAGTTTCTTCTCACAGTTCTTCCAGCTCTTCTTCCTGGTAGGTTCCTTAGTCCAATGATAGTCTAAAGTTCTGGGATCAGGGCCCCACTATTTATACATCATTTTCCTTTGAAGTTGGTACAAACAAAGTTCCTCTGGCACACATAAACCAGTTCAGCCTGGCTCAGGCCAAGTTCACCACAGGAGGTGGAGACAGCTTTGAGAGAGGCAGCCACAGTCCATTCAGGTACAAGCAACAACTCCTCCCACTACTCTAAATGCAGCCAGGTCTAGTCAGCCTGGCTATGAGTCACCCAGGAAAGTCAGGGCACACCTCAACCCCACCTTGTGTCTGTCTAGTGTGAATGCACAAGCCAGGGCCTGTCACTCTAAAACCCAGACAGCGAATACACAAACAGGCAGAGGCACATAGATGATTAGACAAGAAAATACCCACTTTCTAAAAGTGGTATTTTCAAACTCACAATATAAAAATCATCTTTACTAAAAGATGTTAACCTATGGGAGAGATAGCCTTTCAACAGTGAAAACGAAATACACAGTATTTCACTATTAGGACTTGCAAAAATACATCACTGCATGTCCTACCTTTTAAATACACTGCACCCTGCCCATGGGGCTACCTTGGGCTTACCTTAGGGGTGACGTAGATGTAAGAAAAGGGTAGGGCCTGGCAAGTGGGTGCACCTCCAGGTCGACATGGCAGTTAAAAACAGTGTGCAGACACTGCAGTGGCAGGTCTGAGAACCCCTTTGAAAGGCTTCTGGTGTGGGTGGCACAATCAGCGCTGCAGGCCCAATAGTAGCATTTGATTTATAGGCCCTGGGCACAGATGTGCACAGCACTAGGGACTTAGTAGTAAATCAAATACGCCAATCATGGAAACACCAATCCATACACAATTTACATGGAGAGCATATGCACTTTAACACTGATTAGCAGTGGTAAAGTGCCCAGAGTCCTAAAACCAACAGAAAATAGGTCAAAAATAGGAGGCCAAAAAACAAAAAGTCTGGGGGTAAACCCGCTGAAAAGCCAAGTCTAACATTGAGTTATAGATTTTTGAAGCAATATAAAATCAGAGCAGAATAATACAGTGAAACTTTATCATTGCAGTCAATTGGAAAAACCACTAGTGACAATCATTAACTTGCAGGTCGAGTTGTGTGGTACCCTTGCATGTTATAGGAGATGCGGGACCCAGGACCAAGCCACAACATTCAGATCAATTTTACTTGGACCATGGAGCCCAGGTGCATAGTTGTCCTAGCTGCCCCTGGTTCTGAACAGAAACTGCAGGAGAGCTGCTTTTACTGCTGAAATCTACGGAAATCTCCTGGAATGAGTCTTGATCAGACAGTTCCAGGAGCATTGTCACAGGTGCAGGGTATCCCTCTTTGGCTTTGTGCAAGTCCTGTTGTCGCAGGCACAAGTCTCTTGTTCTGTCCAGTTTGATGCAGGTTGAACTGAGGTTCTGGTGTCACGGGTGCCCCTTAAATCCTTGATTTAGGAGAGTTTGAGGTGTTGGAGAAAGTAGCTAATGGGCTGCTAGTCCCTACAGCTAGTTTGCCCCTGAGATGACCACATGCGGGGTTTGGGTCACCTTATCTATCCAGAACCCTCTATTCTGCCACTTCTAAAAATGGCAGAACCCTTCTTTTAGTGTACAGAACAGGTTTCCCACCTTTGATGTGTGGCTAGCCTTCTGGGAGTGTACACCTCCTTAACTATCTAATTTGTTACCTGCATGGGTGCAAATGTGCCTGGGGCAGGGGGAGGGCCTTCCGTAGGGGCTGAGTGTCATATATCAGAGATAGTGCATTGACTTTGCCACACATGGTGAAGGTAAAGTCACGTTCGGCCAGTTTGCACTGCGCTTGCAGTCTGCAATGGCAGGCCTGCTGCCAGTAGTTTATTTGGGTCACTCAGGGTGGCACAACCAGTACTGCAATCCCTGAGGACCCTTTACCACCCATGCCTTAGGTTCCACTGGTACCATATACTAGGGACTTATAAGGGGTGTAAAGAGCTTGTCAATTGGGATTGCAAATTCACAAATCAGTTTTAGGGAGCGAGCACTGGCACTGGAGCCTGGTTGGCAGGCATCAGTGCACTGTCAGAGCTAAAAACTAGCATTTAGTAGTTCCAATGCGGTCTTACAGAGGGCACAATGAAATTATTTGTTACCTTTAATAAACAGCTCTCTAGCTGTGAATGAGAATGTAATGCATGTGAGGAAGAATGCACTTTTGATGCTCCATCAAAGAGTTGAGTGAACCTATTTAAATATGAATAATTAGAAAAATATGAGATGTGCAAAATCCGGAAGCAATGGAAACAGGTTCAAAAAGACTGATCTTCAAGTAGCAGTAGCTGTAACATGGCCAGAATGCACTATAAGTTGATCCCTTTGTCGTAATTTTTGAAGTCAGTCCCAAAGATCTATGTGGCCAATTAACGGGAGAAAAATCTGAATCCAGCAAAGTTTTGAAGGCAACCTTGGTTGAGGAGCATAGTGTAGGAGAGAAATAGGCTTTTTAGAGAAACTTATAACCCGCAAAGTTGTCACAGTGATCGTGGTTTAAGAGCCAATCACCAGATACCATCATGAAGCATATGTAGCTTTAATTACTAAAACCCTCAAGGAGAAAAAGTTAATAGCCACTGTTGATGATGAAGAACATATGAAATATCTAGCAGTGATGATGTCAGCAAAGGTGTTACTCTGATTTTTGAAGTGAAGATGTATACCACAGTGTTTATTCAAGCAGGAAGGGAGCTTTGGTGGTCCACCTCGTTTGCATAATACTTTTTAATTTCAGACTGGTGAACAAAGGCCAACTGCTTTGCATGCACACATACCGGACTTACTAGACAAAACAAAAATGTAAAGTAGAAATAACTTACATTTTGGGAAATTTTATGTAGGAAACAGTTTATTTTTAGCAAAAATGAAAAAAAATGTAAACAAAGTTTAGGATTTTGCTTAGGGTCAGATCACTGTGCTGTGGTTAGATTTAGGGGACAAATTAGGTTTATAACCAGGGGTAAGGTTTGGCATAGAGGTACAGTTAGCCCTAGTTTCCTGCTAGGGTTTGATTTAGGTATAAGGTTGAGATTAAGCTTAGGGTTGAGGCTTAGTTTTAGTGTTAGTTGAGCTCTTGGCTTAGGTTCTGGTTAAGGGTTACTTTTAGGTTTAGCATTACGATTAGTTTCAGACATTTACAGTTTGCTTTCACGCTTCCATAAATAGGAAGATGTGCTTGTGAACCCAAGAGTGAGAAAGGTTCGGTGTGGCAGTCATGACACGTTTCTATCTCTGTGATTGTCTGAAACATCTAATTATCTGATTATTATCACCTTTTATGTCCTCTTTCACCTTAAACAAACTAAGAGCCGGCAAGAAATAACAGCATGTATTTTTAGCAGCTCCTCAGCGCCCTTCATTTCTTTTCTTCTTCCTGCTCATTCTGTCTCTGCTCCTTGCTCCATGTTTGCTGCAATGATTCTTGTTCTGTTTTTCACCTCCCCAGAGGTTCTTGTTTCCTGTGCTTCAACTTTGCTACCAGCTGCTATGTTTATGCTTCTGCTGATGGTTTCCAGGTCATTACAAACTTCCATTGAAACCTACACCGTCTCTGTTATGGCAAAAACATATAGAGTATTTTGTAGAATGTCAGACCACGACATCTAAATGGCAGAGCTCCTATCCTTAAATCAGTGCAAAGTTGAGTCAGTGGGGCCTATAACTCATTTTTAATCAATCAATCAATTAGGGGGTTTGTAAAGCACACTACTCACCCGTGAGGGTCTCAAGGCGGGGGAGGAGGGGTAAGCAGCTCCGTTCAGTCAAAGAGCCAAGTCTTGAGTGCCTTCCTGAAGGTTTTCAGGGAGGGGGCGCGTCTGATGTCGATCGGGAGCTCGTTCCAGGTCTTGGCCGTGATGTAGGAGAAGGCTCTTCCACCTATTCTGGCTCTGCGGATGCGCGGAGTTTCGGCGAGGGCGAGGTCGGCTGATCGGAGGTTTCTCTTGGGTACGTGGAAGGAGATTCTCTCGTTGAGGTATTGGGGTCCGGTGTTGTGGAGGCATTTGTAGGCATGGGTGAGTATCTTGAAAGTTACTCTCTTCTCAACGGGGAGCCAGTGGAGGTTCTGCAGGTGTTGGGTGATGTGTTTGTGTCGAGGGATGCAGAGGACGAGTCTGGCTGCGGTGTTCTGAATGGTCTGGAGTTTGCGGAGCAGAGACCTGTTGATCCCAGCGTAGAGGGCATTTCCGTAGTCCAGTCTGCTGGTTATGAGTGCGTGGGTGACGGTCTTCCTTGATTCGGGGGGGCATCCATTTGAAGGTCTTTCGGAGGATGCGGAGGGTGTTGAAGCAGCTAGAGGCGACGGCGTTGACCTGTCGGGTCATGGAGAGGGAGGAGTTGAGTACGATGCTGAGGTTTCAGGCGTGGTCCATGGGGGTGAGAGGGCTGCCGAGGGCGGTGGGCCACCAGGTGTTGTCCCATGCAGAGGGGGAGGGTCCGAGGACGAGGACCTCTGTCTTCTCCGAATTGAGCTTCAGGCAGCTGCTGCTCATCCAGGATGCGACGTCCTTCATTCCTTGCTGGAAATTGAGTCTGGTGGTGATGGGGTCATTGGTGAGGGAGAGGATGAGCTGGGTGTCATCGGCGTGGGATACTATGCTGAGTCCGTGCTGTCTGACGATGGCGGCGAGGGGGGCCATGTCTATGTTGATCCTTGTGGTACTCTGCAGTTGATTTCCGTGGGTTCGGAGAGGAAGGGTGGCAGTCTGATTCTTTGGGTTCTGCCGGTGAGGAAGGAGCGAATCCAGTCTAGGATGGTACCCTGTATGCCGGCGTCGTAGAGTCTGGCGGTGAGCGTGCGTTGGGAGACGGTGTCGAATGCTGCCGAGAGATCGAGTAGGATCAGGGCCGCGGTGTGGCCTTGGTCGAGGAGGGTGCGGATGTCGTCTGTGGTGGCGAGTAGAGCAGTCTCTGTTCTGTGGTTGTTGCAGAATCCGGATTGGGAGGGTCGAGGATGGCATTTTCTTCAATGAATTCTGTTAGTTGGGCGTTGACGGTCTTCTCGGTTACGTTGGCCGTGAAGGGGAGGAGGGAGATTGTTCAGTAGTTCTTGAGGTCCGTGGGATCTGCTGAGGGTTTCTTGAGCAGGGGTCTGACTTCAGGGCCTTTCTGTCACCTATACCTCGGCGGCCTCTCAGGATCGGTCTGTTGCTCAAATGGGTCCACCTATTGACACCCTCAATTCCGAATTGCCATTATAGCACGGAAGATTAAAGTGGTAAATTGGGGGAAGGAAAGGAAGGGAACAGCGGGGAGGGAGAACTGTAAAAAAGAAAGGCTTGTTTAGAAAACTAGCTTTAGAAAACAGTCTAAACAATTATAGTGTAAGCAAATAGAAATTCTCTCTTCCTATATACCTGTAAAGGAAAATAACAAGATCCTGCAGTAGCCTTAAGAAGGACATTCTGTATTCATCCAGAATGTCCATAGGGCTACCACATCTTCTGTAGAACTGACTTTGAATAAACCCAGATCTCATTCATTGGAATCTGCGAACAGAAACAATAGGTTGTATACTATGCCTTATATATACACCAGAGAAGCATACACTCTAGATACAAAAGTACACACCAATGTTTGTGTAATGTTTAACGTCACAAGGGAGGAAGGACAAGGCTTAGCATCAACCTCTCACTGACCCCCTGCTAGAACATGAATAAAAAAAGAAAACACAACATGTAACAATTCCAGATGACATATGGTTAATTTCTTCTGGGTATCATTCCATAGGTATCATGTAGTAATGAGCACACTATCCATTTGATAATGTTAAAATAATGAGAAAGTATAAACGTGATAGTATTGCCTTAGAAAGCAGGTACTATACCACCTGGTATCTATGATGTTTTAGAGTTTCCTGTGGCAGACACAAATCCTGGAAATGGTAATGCAGAGTATATACACGAGCCCTCAATTCAAGGTACCGGCTCCTGCGACCATACACGAGCCTTCAATTCAAAGTACCGGCTCCTGCACAAGCAGATGACATCTGTTTGTAGTGATTCCCTAATGCGGCATGCCCCCATCAAAAGCCAAACAACAAGGAACTTGGAGGCGGTGTCAGAGACACCCTTATCGCACCGGACACTTCTCGGAACCCAAACTCCTTTGTCCTCGGAGTTTCCAGCAAGACGGAATAATCTGCGGAGTTTCCTCCGACCTGGAAGGCTTTCAAAGCCTTCTGGGATGCCGCATTACGTCACTTCCTGTGCGCACGCGACGCGCCGCACAGGCTGCTGGGAAATGAAGTCTTATTTCCCCGTCTCAGGAATACCTCTGTATTTCCCTTCCTGCCACCATTCCAGTAGCGCCCGGTAGACTGGGACATATCTTCCCCAGTTCTATTCTCTCTGTTGTCGCTGGCATAGAGAAGTGTCAGCGTGAGACAAGGTAAGCTTTGTAACAGCACATCCCTCTTCCGAGGAACGCTGACACGAACCAGGTTTGTTTGGATACTTATTGTGGAAGGACTTGATGCACTTTGGCGCATGCATTCCTGCGGCGGGTTCCCACGAATTCACTTCCGCGCCATGCCCTTTCCAGGATACCAGGTACCATAGTCGTGAGCCTCTCATTTTGGAATCCAGTATTTTCTGCACTTCATACTCTGGCTCATTATTAACCAATATGGGAGAAGGCCGTTTTTTAACTGGTGTGTAAGAGGGTTTCAGAAGAGACACATGGAAAACAGGGTGTATCTTCATGGATCTTGGAAGAGCTAGTAGCACCACAACTGGAGAGATGATTTTCTTGATTTTATAGGGTCCGATAAACTTCGGATTGAAGATGCTATATTTGCGAAAATGGATGTTTCTGGTAGACAACCATATCACATCACCCACCTTGTGTATAGGATTTGGTTTACGGTGTTTGTCCGCCGTTGTTTTATATTGCACCTTGGCATTTTTTAGGTTACGGTAGGTATGTTTTAGGGTTTGCTATATATGGGTTATTCTGTCTTGTACTTCAGGTACCTTTAGGTTGGTCACCGAATGGATAAAAGGTATGAACCGAGGATGAAAACCATAACTACTGTAGAAGGGAGCTATTTTTGTTGACTGATGTTTTGCACTATTGTAGGCTATCTCTGCTAGGCACAATAACTCAACCCACGCATCAGAGTTCTCTTCGGCGTAACACCTTAAATACTGTTTCAGGGTCTGATTAAGTCTTTCGGTCTGTCCATCTGACTGAGGGTGGAAGCTGGTCGACTTAGAGGACTTCATATGTAAAGCAGCACACCAGGCCTTCCAGAATCGAGCGGTGAACTGTGGGCCCCTATCAGAAACAATATTAGTTGGAAGACCATGTAACCGGATCACATGTTGCATAAGCAATTTAACTAATTGTCCAGAGGTGGGTTCCTGTGCACAAGCTATAAAATGGCCCATCTTGGTGAGAATATCCACCACAACAAGAATGGCGGTATAGCCATTGTCCTTTGGTAAGCCGACTATAAAGTCCAAGGAAATCGTCTCCCAGGGGACGATAGGGTTTGGAAGTGGTTGTAGCAGTCCTTGGGGTTTTCCATGGTCTACTTTGGCTTGTACACATATGTCACACTTGTGTATCATGTCTTTTACATCTTTTCTAACAGAAGGCCACCAGAATTGTCGAGATATTCTGTCAAGAGTTTTATCGATACCATTGTGCCCTGCACTATGAGCACTATGGCACCACTGAAACACCTCCTTACGCAAGGCCGTATTGGGCACTAAAAATTGTTTGCCTTTCATGGGCAGTCCTTTAATCAGAATCCATTGATTATGATTCTTTAGCCATTCCTTCCAATAGCGGTTTTGCACACCCTGTGCTACTTTTTGCAGAAAGGAATCGGTTTGGATTAGCCCCACTACTTGTTGTGGATTCAAAATAGAACAATGTTGTTCATTCCTATTTTCTTGGATTCTTTCTTTTCTGGAAAGAGCATCAGTCTTTTTGTTCTCCGCTCCTGGTCTATAAGTAACGATGAAATGAAATTCAGAAAAGAAAAGCATCCACCTTAGTTGTCTGGGTGATAACATTCTGGTAGATCTCATAAATTGCAGGTTACGTTGATCGGTATATACCGTCACCACATGTTTAGCTCCCATCAATAGGTGTCTCCAATCACTGAAAGCGTCCTTTATTGCTAATAGTTCCTTTTCGGCTATGGTGTATCTTATCTCTGCGTCATTCAGTTTATGTGACATATAGGCCACAGGGTGTAATTGGCCAGAGGTTTTGTGCCTTTGAGAGAGAATGGCTCCAATGGCTACATCTGATGCGTCTGCTTCCACTACATAGAAAGCCATTCTGGTTTGGGGTGAGCCAAAATGGGAGTAGTAACAAAGGCTTTTTTCAAACACTGAAATGAAGTTTCAGCTTCCTTTGTCCAAAGAAAGGAAACATTCTTTCTAAGCAGTTTGGTAATGGGGGGCCACTGTGTTAGAAAAGTAGCATATGAATCTGCGATAAAAGTTCGCAAATCCTAGGAAACATTTTATGTCTCTGACGTTGGTAGGTCTAGGCCACTCTTTAACGGCCAGGATTTTACGCTCTGACATTTCCTGTCCTGTGGGTGACAATATAACTCCCAGGAACTCCACCCTACTCACGTGAAACTCACATTTACTGAGTTTACAGTACAGTCCATTCAGCCTCAGTGCCTGGAACACCTGACAAACATGTTTATAGTGATCTTCAACGGTGGATGAGTAGATCAAAATTTCATCAATGTATGCCACTACAAACCTGTCCAAAAACTCCTGCAGCACCTCGTTCACGAAATATTGAAACACTGCGGGGGCATTGCAGAGGCCGAAGGGCATCACTGTATATTCGTATAACCCGTACCTAGTATGAAAGGCGGTTTTCCACTCATCGCCCTCCCTTACGCGCACCAATTGATATGCCCCTTTCAGATCTAATCTTGTGTAGATGGTAGCTGCCTTAACCTGCTCAAGTAAAACAGGTATCAGGGGTAAGGGATATCGATTCTTTATGGCAACATTATTGAGGGCTCTAAAGTCAATACAGGCCCTCCTCTCACCATTCGCTTTCATCATAAAGAAAAGAGGTGAGGCTGCAGGTGACCTGGAGGGGCGTATAAACCCGTTCTCAAGATATTTGTCAATATATTCTCGCAGATGAGTATTTTCTGGTTCAGTTAAAGCGTACAGCCTCCCACAGGGAATTACCGCTCCTGGTTTGAGGTCAATTTGGCAGTCATAATGCCTATGAGGGGGTAGAGTGTCTGCTTGCTTCTCACAGAATACATCCTAGTATTCGGTGTAACAGGAGGGCAGGGTAACGTCCGTTTCAGCAGCTGTGGCCACACTATACATTGTACTTAGGTGTTTTACTGGAGTTAACATGTTGGAATAATAATGTTCATTACACCAGGAACTATTAAGATCCATCGTTTTTTCTTTCCAATTGACAGTGCGATTATGCTTTACTAACCAAGGAAGGCCTAGAATGACACCATACTGAGGAGCCTGGATGATGTTAAATCTCGAGCATTCAGAATGCCTATCCCCACTACACATCTCTAAACTATCAGTGTGAAATGTAATGGGACCTGTACTCAATTCCGTCCCATCTACTGTTAGTACTTCTTCAGGACTGTCTTTGGCATTCAAACCGAGAAACAGTCTCTTGGCTACCAGGCTATCCATAAAAAGTCCTGTGGCTCCTGAATATATCATAGCTTCCACTCTCTGCCAACCTTTCTCTGCTTTTAATTGAACTGAGATAAAGAAATGGTCTGCTGAAAGACCTGCCTTTTGTTTAATCGAAGGGATGGTAACACCACCCAAAGATCTCCCTTCTGGCATCTTTGAGTTTGTTAGTTTTCCTGTGTTGTTTCTGCGATAGCCACTTGCGGTTTCTTGAAACCTGTAGTGATTTGTGGTTTAGTTAAGCACTCTTTAACGAAATGGCCTTTTTTGCCACAATACATACAGAGGCTGTTTTTTCTCCTCATTCTCTCTCTTGTTGAGTTAGCGGTGCACGCACTGCACCTATTTCCATAGGTTCAGCGGGGGACCCTGGTGACCCCCCCTATGACTCTACTCTTATTGAACCGGGTAGGTGGTCGTTTAACCTTCCTCCTATCCCCTCTACGTTCCCCCATACGGTAATCCAACCGTAACGTGAGATTAATAAGGTCAGTACAGTGCGATGGCTGAGGATCAATCTGGGCTAATACATCCTTCATCTCATCTTTTAGACCTTGGTAAAACAAGGCGGCCCTTTTTTCTTCAGGCCACTGTGTTTCTGCCACTAGAGGTTGAAAGGTATTGATGTCCACTACCAGGTCCTTGTTGCCTTGCTTTAATTCTAGCAGTTCTCTATCAGCCGAGAAAGAAGCTGCTCTGCGATCGAACACTGTTTCGATTTCTTTCCTGAACTCGTCCCAGTTGTATAATAAGGGGTCGTCTCGGCGTACAAAAGGTACGGCCCACTGGGCTGCATCCCCGGTTAGATACGAGATCATAAAGGCTACTCTAGCCTGATTAGTGGGAAAGGCCTTGGGTCTACAAGAAAAATTTAACATTATTTGGGTCATAAAGACCTGTACTTTGGACGCATCTCCGTGGAAACGTTCCGGAGCAGCTAAGGGTATGGGTGTGGTACCTCCACGGTAAGCGGAGGATGTTAATGTTAATTGGAGCTTCTAAAGCGCATATCACCAACTGGTCTCTAAGCGCTGTGAGAGAAGGCACCATAGCGGCTCTACTGAGTAGTGTGCCCTAGCTTAGGCCAAGATTGTGCCCCAGGCTTCTATGAAGAGGATGGTTTTTAATTTTTTCCTAAAAGGGAGAAGTGCTGGTTCTTTGCGGAGGCCTTCTGGCAACTTATTCCAGAGCTGGGGAATCAATGTAGAGAAAGCTCTGCCCCCCTTGGAGGAGCTCAGGAAGCGAGCACAGGATAATAGCCCAGCGTCAGAAGACCGAAGGGAGCGCCCTGGTACATAAGTTACCAAGCGTTCTTTTATATAAGCTGGGGCCTGTCCATAGATTGCTTTATGGGCTATACATAGCCCCTTGAATCTGGTTCTCTGCTTCACTGGAAGCCAGTGTAGCTGCTGTAGTAGCAAGGTAGCGTGGGCCCTCCTAGGAAGCCTGAAAATCAGTCTGGCAGCGTCGTTTATGACTACCTGGAGTTTTGTTAGCTCCTTCTCTGGAAGGCCAACATACAGTGAATTCCCGTAATCTAAACGAGAAATAATCAGTGCAGTCACTGCCATGCGAAGTGCGGTAAACGACAGAAGGGGGGCAAGTTTGCGTAACAGTCTTAGCAGCCCCACACATGTTCCCACCACAGCAGAAACTTGGTGGGACATGGAGAGTTTGGCATCCAGTTTTATCCCCAGACTCTTTACAACTGAGGCTGGCTTTGGAGTAGGGCCCAGCTCTTGAGGCCAGAATTGGTCACTCCAGGGGTTAGTATCAGTGGTGACAGCCAAAACCTCAGTTTTATCGGGGTTTATTTTGAGGGAAATGGCTGTCATCCAGTTTATTGTAAACTTCAAAATGTTCTGTATTCGAACATGGGCCGAGGGGGAGTTAGCAATCTGGATGATAATTTGGGTATCATCTGCGTAGTTAAAGACTTGGCATTCCATACCAGATAGAGCTGCCACTAGGGGGTAGAGGTAGGCATTAAAGAGGAGGGGAGACAGTGCCGATCCCTGAGGGACGCCGCACGTCAGCCCACCAGAATCAGAAACCTGGTCAGCAAGTTGGATCCTTTGCGATCGGTCTGATAAATAGGAAGTGAGCCATTGGAGTGCTACCCCTGAACTCCTAGTTCCCCCATCCGCGACAAGAGTAGGCCATGGTTGACCGTATCAAATGCCGCGGACAGGTCTAGCAGAACCAAGGCACATGGTTTTTTAGTATCTGCCATCAGCCTAAGTTCATCCAGGACTGCCAACATCACTAGCTCTGTACTGTGGTGAGCCCTAAAACCAGCCTGTTTTGTGTGAAGTAGCTGATTGCTCTCTAGGTGGTGAGTGAGGGTTTTCAGCACATGTTGCTCCAGCACCTTTGCCAAGAAAGGGAGCTGAGAGATAGGCCTAAAGTTTTTAAGATTTGCTGCATCAGCCCCAGGTTTTTCAATAGAGGTCTAACTCTAGCCTCTTTAAAACTGGTTGGGACGAAGCCGGTTTTAAGGGATCGATTTAATAAATTGAGGACCCTCATTTTCCACTGCGGGAAGTGCCAAGCGAAACACCATAGGTGGACAAGGGTCCGCAGGTGAACCTGATTTGGTCCGTGCCATGAGGAGGCACAGAGAATCGTGATCTAACTCAGGGAAGGTTAAAAGAGGTATAACATAGGCAGGAAGCGTAGGAGCCGCCACAGAAGGGATCTGGACAGCAGGGGTTTGGTGGATGACTGCCAAGAGGTCGTTAACTTTGTGCAAAAAATAGGTCTGAAATTTATTGCAGTCTGTAAGGCAGCCTAAGGGACTCTGTTCAGGTGACTGTCTTAGCTCTGTTATGATCCGAAAGGTCTCCTTCTGTTTATTCTCGGCGGCCAAGATCCTAGATTCATAAAATTCCGCCTTCCTGGCTATGATGGCTTTTTTATAGATGCCAAACTTAGCTTTGTATTCAGCGAGTGCGCCTGGGTCGTATGTTTTACGCCAGGCTCTCTCAAACCGACGTAGCATTTGTTTTTCCTCCCTGAGTGCCGCATTAAACCAGGGCGCCCTTTGCCCTTGTGTCTCACTCTCTCTCTACGAGCGGGAGCAACTTTGTCAATAGCATTCCTCATCCTAAATGCGAGGGACTCACTTTCCTGGTCAAGGGTACCCTGCACTAAGTTTTCTGGAGCTGAGTTACGCAGGATTGTAACTAGGACATCTTTTTATTTTCTTCCACCCACGTAAGACTTTCCATTCTGGGGGGGGTGAGGGAGTCCTACCGGCAAGGGGAATTACGCACCAGATCAGGAAGTGGTCGGACCAAACGCAGGGACTGATATCTACTAAACTGGTAGAGGGGTCAGTGGTCCAAACTAGATCAAGGGTGTGACCTTTTTCATGGGTGGGGGCCTTAATAAGTTGTCTAAGTTCCAAGGTAGTCAGAGCCTCTTCCAATTGTATGGCATGGGTATCTCTAGGTACAAGGTTCCAATGTAGGTTAAAGTCTCCTATTACCATAACATTTTGGTACCGGGAACGAAGGTCACTCACTAACTCTATAAAGCGCTCAAGGAATTTAGTAGAGGTTTGAGGAGGGCGATAGACCACCACTAGGACTAGGCAGGATGTCTTGAAGAGAATCTTAGCTCCCAAGATGTCTGCGCCCTCGATGTTGTCGGTGACTATTGTGTTTAGCGTTAGTTGTTTGTTATATAACAAAGCAACCCCCCCACCTCTTGTGTCTCCCGTTATGTTATGCCATAGGGCTGTGTAGTCTGGAGGCAGGGCTGCTGTCATGTCTGATATTGAGGAATCTTTAAGCCATGTTTCCGTGATCCCCGTGTAAAGGGGAACTCCCAAACTGCCATGGGCCCCCTCCTATGTTACGCCAAGTCTGGGCATCAAAAGGATTCCTCTGTATTCTGTCTACCTTATCTTGAAGAGCCGCTGTCTCCACCCTAGAGGCCGTGATATCCTGTTGTAATATAACTAAAGTTAACACGTCCTCTAGGGTGGCCATAGTTACAATGAACCGATCGGGAGAGGTATATTATTTTTTAGGCAGATTATTCTGTCACCTATACCTCGGCGGCCTCTCAGGATCGGTTTGTTGCTCAAATGGGTCCACCTATTGACACCCTCAATTCTGACTTGCCATTATAGCACGGAAGATTAAGGTGGTCAATCGGGGGAAGGAAAGGATGGGAACAGCGGGGAGGGAGACCTGTGAAAAAGAAAGGCTTGTTTACAAAACTAGCTTTAGAAAACAGTCTAAACAATTATAGTGTAATCTAATAGAAATTCTCTTCCTATATACCTGTAAAGGAAAATAACAAGATCCTGCAGTAGCCTTAAGAAGGACGTTCTGTATTCATCCAGAATGTCCATAGGGCTACCACATCTTCTGTAGAACTGACTTTGAATAAACCCAGATCTCATTCATTGGATACTACGAACAGAAACAATAGGTTGTATACTATGCCTTATATATACACCAGAGAAGCATACACTCTAGATACAACAGTACCCACCAATGTTTGTGTAATGTTTAACGTCACAAGGGAGGAAGGACAAGGCTTAGCATCAACCTCTCACTGACCCCCTGCTAGAACATGAATAAAAAAAAACCACAACATGTAACAATTCCAGATGACATATGGTTAATTTCTTCTGGGTATCATTCCATAGGTATCATGTAGTAATGAGCACACTATCCATTTGATAATGTTAAAATAATGAGAAAGTATAAACGTGATAGTATTGCCTTAGAAAGCAGGTACTATACCACCTGGTATCTATGATGTTTTAGAGTTTCCTGTGGCAGACACAAATCCTGGAAATGGTAATGCAGAGTATATACACGAGCCCTCAATTCAAGGTACCGGCTCCTGCGACCATACACGAGCCTTCAATTCAAAGTACCGGCTCCTGCACAAGCAGATGACATCTGTTTGTAGTGATTCCCTAATGCGGCATGCCCCCATCAAAAGCCAAACAACAAGGAACTTGGAGGCAGTGTCAGAGACACCCTTACCGCACCGGACACTTCTCGGAACCCAAACTCCTTTGTCCTCGGAGTTTCCAGCAAGACGGAATAATCTGCGGCGTTTCCTCCGACCTGGAAGGCTTTCATAGCCTTCTGGGACGCCGCATTACGTCACTTCCTGTGCGCGCGCGACGCGCCGCACAGGCTGCTGGGAAATGAAGTCTTCTTTCCCTGTCTCAGGAATACCTCCGTATTTCCCTTCCTGCCACCATTCCAGTAGCGCCCGGTAGACTGGAACATATCTTCCCCAGTTCTTTTCTAGCTGTTGTCGCTGACATAGAGAAGTGTCAGCGTGAGACAAGGTAGGCTTTGTAACAGCTTCCAGTCGTCGGGAAAGATGACGGTCTCGAAGGTGGCATTGATGGTGCGTCGTAGTTCCGGAGCGATGGTGGTGGCGGCTCTGTGGAAGATGTGCAGGGGCAGGGATCCGTGGGGGCTCCTGAGTGGATGCCTTTCATGGTCGAGGAGGTGTCTTCGGTGGTGACTGGGGTCCATGGAGGAGATGGTGGGCTGGCTGGCATTGCTGGAGTTGAAGGCGGTTTCGGAGTCAGGTGTCTGGTCGTTGAAGTTGTCGTAGAGGCCCTTGATTTTCAGATGGAAGTAGGAGCCGAGCTTGTTGCAGAGGTCCTGGGATGGGGTGATGTCCATGGTTTCGCTGGATGGCTTGGTGAATTCCTGGATGGCACTGAAGAGTTCCTTGGAGTGGCTGGAGTTGGCAAGGATATTGTTCTGGATGAAGGTCCATTTGGTGGAACTGATGCGTAGGTGGTATTCTGTCATGGCGTTCTTGTAGGTGGTGCGATCTTCCGTTGTTTTGCTGTTTCTCCAGTTCTTCTCGAGACGTCTGCAGGTGCGTCTGGATTCTTGGAACCAGGTGGCCTTCCTGGGGCGCTGTCTGTCGGGGTTACATAGGGATGCGAGCTCGTCTGCGCAGTTGGAGATCCATCTGTGGAGTTCTTTGGCTGCGAGGTTGGCGTTGGTCTAGGTGGTGGGGGCATCACGGTTGAGGGTGGAGTTGAGCTGCTCCTCAGTGACTTTGCTCCAGTTTCTTCGAGGAGGGTGGGTGCAGGTTTGGGCGGTGTGGGTTTGTTGACGAGGAAGTGTACGCAGTGGTGGACTGTCCATGGGGGTTGCCTGGTGTGGCTGAAGCAGATGTTGGTCCCTCATGCGAAGATGGGGTCGAGGATGTGTCCCGCCTTGTTGGTGGGGGTGGTGACGAGCTGTTTCAGTCCAATGTTGGCGAGGTTGTCCAGAAGGGTGGTGGATTTGGGGTTACTGGGGTTGTCGAGGTGGAACGTCAGGTCTCCGATGAGTACATAGTCCATGGAGGCGATGGCGTGAGGTGCGATGAGGTCAGTGATGGTAGTAGCGAATGAAGCGATAGGTCCGGGGGGTCTGTAGGCAAGGTTGCCGTGAAGTGTGGTTCTAGGGCTGGTCTGGACCTGGAAGTGAAGGTGTTTGGTGGTGGAGAAGGAGTCACTCGTGGTGGAGGTGGAGAGTCGTAGGGAGCTCTTGTGTGCGATGGCGAGTTCTCCCCCTTGGGGGTTGGGGCAGTCCTTCCTCTGGATCTTGTATCCGTCGGGGATGATGGTGGCGATGTCGGGCCGGAGGAGGCGTTGGTTCAGGTTTCTGTAAAGAAGGCGACATCTGGCGAGAGGGTGTCGAGGAGGTCCCAGATCTCTATGGCGTGTCTGTGCAGGGAGCGCACATTGAGGAGTATGCACTTCAGAGCTTCAGTGGTGTTGGCATCCGACGAGGGGGCGGCGGCCGTGGTGGTGCGGAGGGTGGTGAAGGTTCGCCGGCAGTTGCGGCAGGAGAACTGGCTGTGGGTGGTACTTATTTGTACTGAGGATAAAACACAGAAAGGGGAAATATGGAAGAAGAGAAAGGTGGAAAAACCGTCACAAAGGGAGAAAGCAAGTTCCTTCAAGAGTGAGATTAATGGGCAGGTAGTGTCTGGCAGTGAATTTAATAGGCATGAGGTTGATTGAAGATTATGCAGCCTTGGTATTTGGATCACTGACATTAAAGAGTGCTGGCCTCGGGATTCTGATCAAACTTTGGGCACTGGCACTCATTCTTTTATAAATTAAGCCCTTCATTAAATGACAGAGTCTCACTGATTAAGAGGATGTTGCCCAAATGCTTCTATATATTCTCTGAACCTCCTTATGGACGTTCCAATAACATAATATAGGATGCTTTCACCCAACTTGACATCTTTATATTGTTAAAGAGTGTCAGATGATTATTACATTACACACTAATCAGATAATGTAAGGATAAGGAGAACTGTATGCCAGTTATTCTGCTGTATGACTACGCTGCACATTTCCAGTCCATAGATACTGCAATGCAAAAGTAAATGACTTCATAATCTTTGTTAGATGACCGACCAAGGTTCTCAACTCTTGTTGAGTGTCCCCTTGAATCGACTCTGTCAAGTAAAGCAAACTATCAACGCTGTTAGAATTTTAAAAACGGTCAACAAACGATTGACATAGTTTCACGTGGTAACCTTATGAGGGTAATTGACAATTTAAAAACCCACTCAAGAACTGGAGAAACAGAGGGTTTGCTACCTTCTAAAATCTGTTCCTAGCCAATAACTTCATTCCATGTGAATGACTAATGTAGGAAAGAGTTCTTTTTGCATAGTCACCGCCCTCCCCCACCCCAATTTTTGCTCTAATGCTGATGATTATGACTCTGAAAGTGCACTAGTGCCTGCTGCCCAGGCCCCATTGCCAGTGCTGTCTCCCTAAACCTGATACATGTGAATTGGTAACCCCAATTGGCAATGACTTTAAACCATTATAAGGTGCTGGTAAATGGTACCAGTGGTACCCAGGGCATTGGAGTTAAAGGAGTCACCAGAGCCTGCAGCATTTTTTGTGCCACCCTGAGTGATCCAAGTAAACAGATGACAGCAGCCCTGCCATTGCAGACTGCAGGAGTAGTGCAAACCTCTCGAACTCGACTTTGCCCTCACCATGTGTGGCAAGGTCAATACACTATTTTCAATATATGCCAGTCACCCCTATGAAAGGTTTCCTGAGCCCAGGAGGCAGGGTGAATTATATTAAAAGTGAGGACGTATAAGTGCAAGCTTAGATATCCTTATAGTAGCCATTTCCGTTAAGGGCTACTATAAGTGATGAGCTGTCCATAGGATAGCATGGGCTAGCACCAGGGCAACCTCAAGGTTGCCAGCTCCATAATGCTACTGCCAAATATTTCATGTTTGGTATCAAACAACGTGCCTCATCACCCCTGACTCGAGGGCGATATGGCATGCACCCAGATGGCTACCTTAGAGGTTGTTTACCTGGTCCGCCAGCCTTTCCTGTGCTCTGGCTGCCAGGCCACAGCTGCTGCCACCAAGACAGAATCTGAACCCCTGCCAGGAGGTGTGAACTCTCCCAGGAGTCAGAAACAATGGCCTGGGCGGGAAGGAGGTCACACCTCCCTCTCTGACAGTATGGCTAGTGAAGTGAAACATCAAAGCAGTGAGCTTCGAAGCTTTCACCGCCTACGATATGCAACCAGGCTGCCTCTCAGAGGAGGAAAAAGCCCTCCCCCCGGCACATTTGCACCCAGGCAGGCAGCAAAATTATCTAGTCAAGCGGTGTACACCCCCAGAAAGCTAGGCACACCTCAAGGGTGGGCTAACCAGTCTGTACAGCTAAAAAAGTTTTCTGCTATTCTTAAAAGTTGCAGAATAGAGGGTTCAGGGTAGAAAAGGTGACCCCCCCCGGATGTAGTCACCTCAGGGACGGCATAGCTCCTGGGGCTAGTATCTCATTGGCCACTTGCACCCACAACCCTGACATCCCTAAATCTAGGATTTAAGGGGCACCCCTGACACTAGAACCTCAGTTCTTATCTGACTTGCAACAAAGGACACCGAAGAGACCCGAGTCTGCTACAACAGGCGTTACACAAACCAAAGGCATGATACTCTGTACCTGAGGCAACCTTCCTAGAACTGCACTATTGCAACTCATCCTGGACAAAAGACCGGATCCCCCAGACAGAGGGACCCCTTTGAGAGCCCAAGGCAACTCCAGACTCCCATGGACTAGTGGCACTAGTCCCCTGCGCACTTCAGGGAAAAACAACATACTGGAACCACCAAAGAATTGCTGGCCATTGGGCCCTCTGAAGGATCACCCAAAAGTAGATGGTCCTGTGCATTATGGGAAACATAGTCTTGACCTCCAGCATGTTTCAGATGACTACCGTTTTCCTCCGGAAGTCGAAATAACTTCATGCTGACCTTACTGCTGCCAGGGCTTCTTGATGGCCAGTCCAGCAACCACCACCTTTACTCGACGCAGCAACCAGTGGGAACACCAGAACACCTTCATCCGATTCCAGCAGTGGCCTTGTTGTCGACTTTTTGCACTTGTTTTCTCATCAGCACAGTGTAAATGTTAAAATCAGCTTCCCTGCTGCTCCCGCTTCAGCACCGAGGACAGCCAGGACAACTCTGCACCCTGGCTTCTCAAGCCAGGTAAAATCGAACTGACTGTTGTGGCTTAGTCCTGGGATGCTCATCACCTTAACCCTCCTTGGGTTCCACACAACTCGACCTGTAAGTGACCAATTGTCACTAATTCTTTTTCCCATTGACCGCAATGTTAACATTTTGCAGTATTGATTTGCACTGATTTATTTTTCTTCTAAAATCCATAACCCCGGTTATACTTATCCAGTTGACTTCATTTTGGTGTCTAAATTTATGTAACAATCTGCTTTATTTTTATAAATTGGTGTTGGATTTCTTTTGATTCATGTCAATTACTCATCGTCCATGTACTCCGAAATGCTTAACATACGTTCCTCTAGTAAAGCTTGACTGCTCTTTGCCACTCTACCAGGAATGAGCTAAGGATTTATTATTGTGAATCCATGGACTGTCTTTGGGGTGTTGTGAGAGTATTGCATACTGAAGCCTAGCAAGCTTCACTGCATAATACTCCACCTTCATACAACTAATAAAGGCCAAAGGGCCACAGACATGTTTAAAACAACAGGCATACCATCACACGATGACTGCTGATTATGGTACAGGCCTACTTCCATAAGCCCACAGATGTAATAGACATACTACAATTTAACAAAGCCCTGGTAGAGTGCCCCAAATTGGTCACTCATACCTATAATAATTACTGACTCTGAAACAACCTAGGCATGAATATGTCAGATTTTCCTGGACCCTGGACAGTTGGCAAATTGATAAATAAACAGCTGCACTACATGCTTCATGACTTAATGCATGCCTTATAGTTTTGAGTAGGATTGACTTTATCCGCTATGATATCCTTAACTGTTCGTACATTTTGCTAGTGAGAATTTTCAAGAACTGTCCTGTTGCTCTTGATGTTTGTCCTAAGTGTGGTATTGAGAGTGTGGCCTTTAAGTATGAAGGTTAGCTATGCGCAAGGTTGAGCGCTCTTTAGAGAAAGATGCGTTCAAAATGTCTTTAAAATAAAATACGTGCTGTGGAATCTTACCTCTTGCTTGTCTGCAAAATCTAACGCAGGTAAGACTGTTATCATTTGTCATGGACCTAACTATCAGAGTGTGACAAAGATTGGATATCTTCGATGTAGTGTGAAAGAGATTTGAGTCAATCAATAAAATGGTGCTAGTCTCATAGGGAATCTCTTATAGCCCCGGAGAGATGGGATAAATACAAATGAATACACAATCAAACATTGTCAAAAGGTAGAAATGTTTCCAAGACTTAGTATCATCCAAACAAGTTGCTTATTTTATTTATAAATGTGACATCACAGCGCGCGACATCGCACGTGGCTTCGCAGGATGAAACAAGACAGAAAGTGGCATCACAACCCATGAGCTCCCAGGAAGTGATATCACAAGAAGTGACATCAGCTCTTAAGACCTCACACATATGTTTAGCAGGTCTATTATGAGTACATTTGAGTGTATTACGAGATTTAACAAATTAGATTTTACATTGGGGTTGTGCCAAAACAGTAATGCAACCCTGACGCAAAATCTGGATCTCAACTTTTAAATGTCATTATTTTAAAACTCTGCCACAAGAAAATTGGCCACAAGGAGAAATGTGGCATTAAATCTATTCTGCTCAATTGTTTGCAAAGTCTGCATTTTAAAATATCTTTTGGGGTTAAGGCAACTGCTGTAGCGATTTTTGTGTACCCAGAAAATCACAGGGAATAATAGTAATGGAAAGATAACTCCTGAGGTTAAGGCATTTGCTGTAGAGAGCTCTGTTGTATCTAGTCCCAGTTTTGAGTTACAGTAACATAGAGGAGGGGGTGTGGCCAAGATGGCTACTGTGTGAGACGTCTCTCCTCGTCTCTCCGGTGCTGCCGCCCAAGTTTGCTGTCTTCCCGCTTTCACAGCACCACCACCTTTTCAATCTGGGCTGCGGAGGGTGGGGGAAGACAGCCCTCGCCATCCGGTGAAGAACACGCCCGACTGGAGGTCGGGGAGCTGGGACCCACCCGTGCTGGGAGGCCTGGTGCGGCGCTATGTGCATCCCGGGCTGCGCATGCCTGAGCCACCCAGATCTCAGCAACAGCCGGGCGCCAACCCGGATGGCCCACCACCGCGGAGCCCCACTGGGGCAAGGGACAAAGCGGGAGGCCCAACGCCCGGTTGACCACCTCATGGCAAGACGCAGAATCAGACACGCGGAAAGGTCAGAGGGCCCGGACGGAGCCTCGTGGGCATGGGTGGTCGGCCCGGCAGCCGGAGCTGTGCATCGCAGTTCCCGGGAGAGATGCAGTGGAGTCTGCAAAATACCAGGCGAGCACTGGGGGCCTGCAGGAGAGTGGCAGAGCCCTTGCTGACACCGGGGACGCAGTCCCACACAATCCGCCCAGCAAAGGGGGTGAGAACGGAGTGTCGTGGCAGGGAGGAGCGAGCTGAACAGCCCGCAGCAGCGTAAGGAAGGGACACCAGCTGGCAAGCACTGGGGGCCTGTGGAGGAGCAGGAGAGATCTCGTTGGTGTCAGGGACAGAGTCCCACCCAAACCGCCCGGCAGGGGGGCCGCAATTAGAGCGCCACACCAGGAGAGAGCGGATTACCTGCAGCACCGCGAGGTGGAGAACATGGTGAATACACCTCCCAATAGGTGGAGAGTTGAGATGCCACGGGCGACATCGGTTGGGCCCCAGTCTTCCACAGGCGGCCCGGCTGAAGCAGACTGCCCCCCCCTCTACAATGCAGCACATGAGGCCACTCAAAGCAGCACTGGTTTTGGGATTGGTATAAGCCGCCCTCTCCTCCTCACCCAAAGGTAACCCCCACAGCGCGAGAAAGAATTAGATAGCAACCCAGGCTGGGAAGACAGAGAGGTGCACATGCTCAAGAGCAGAGAGAACCCTCGCAGTTGAACTTGGCACACGTTGCTGCGGACCTCGGACCCCCGGGGCCATACAGGAAGCGGCTTAGCACCTCACAGGCCCAGCGCGGGAGACAACGCCAATCCCCCTCCGCTGCAATGCTTCACACCCCACGCAGCCTCCTGCGAGATGGCGGCAGCCAGACCTAAAAAGGACCGCACATTCAAAGAAATATTCACGAAACCCCTGGGGGCCCAGCAGGTGATCGTTCCACAGCTTTACACCCAGCTTCCCAGATTTCCCTCATACATCCTGCTAGGTTTGCCCAACCCACTCACTTACCCCCTGAAATCCTTGAGAGGAAAGCAAATCGGGATCGCCTTAGTGGCAGCCTTACAAAATATACTATCACACTGGGGAACCACTCATATCCCAACACAACTGGGGTGGTATCATCATCTCTGGTACGTCCTTGCCTTGGGATGGAGAAAATTATACTCACATATAATAACAAAGGGGCTTCATACCGAGACCTCTGGAAACCATATATTTCCCTCCTAAGGCAGGAGTTTCGGGAATTGACATGTCCTAAGTATCTGCGAGTTCTCCGACTCTCCGACCCGTTAGATAAGAACGGTCCTGGGGCAGACCCATTGGATGGGGCAGAATTGTAATAAAGCTGACAACAGACCCAAATGAGTGTGGGAGGAAGGAGTGGTGGGAGGCTAAGGGACCTTCTCGTGTTACATTGTCCTTTTTCTTAATTTCTATTGTTCTGTTTTTTGTCCTGTTATTGCTTCTTGCTGAATAGCCGAAAAGTGTATTGGATAAGTCATTTACCATGCAAGTTGGCACAAAATAATAAAAGATTTAAAAGATAAAGTAACATAGAGGGTTAATATGTCTCCTGCAAAGGACATCATGTAGTATGTAGATGACAGATTTTTATTTTATGTAGCTAGGTAAGTGGGTTACTGCTTTTAACACGGAGATCCTCTTGTTACTTGCAGCTCATAAATTGAAATCCTTTTAATATAGCACAGTGAGCTATGAAGGACATGTAACTACTAGACCTTGTAACCCTCACAGTTTTATGTAACACATTCTGTATATTGATTTACAAACTTGCGTGATTTATTGTCAATGTATAATTTATACATCTGATGTAAAGCACTCTGACACCCTGCACCTGGATGGGTAGCACTATAAAATAAATGAAACAAAATAGTAGTTTTTACCTTGTTGTTTGTGTGAATACTGTGACAGTCAAACACATCTGACATTCTTATAGTGAATGCATATCTCTTATATACAGGGACTGAGTAAAGTCAAAAGCATGCCTCTCTTAAGTACTTTTTGAAGTAATAACAAGCTGTGTGCCTTTGCTTCCCCTCCACTGTGTTTGCATTTATGTTTGAGGCTCCAGATATCTCTCAGCTAGGATACTCCAACAAAAGGAGGTCTGATGGTCCCTTAACTTTGACCTTTGTTATGGGCCCAGCTGGAATCTGAAAAGCCCCCTCCCACCCTGCACGTTGCTGCTCAGAACGAAAGCAGACAACATGCAGGCGCTGCTGAATGTGTCCTGGTGTCTGAAAATGACACCAGGATGAGTTCAGCATATTTCTGTGGGACTCAACTTCTCTGCACGGTAGACGGTTGTCCACCCTGTGAAAATAGTGGGTAAACGCCGTCTACCCATGTGTACCCTCGACTCGTGCCCTGCTGCCATGTTGTTTGTATGACAACAAGAATGTTTCTTTCATTTGCACAATTGTTTATTTATTCCATCATTATGTCAAACACATCTAAAAATATCAGTCTTTACAATATGTTTTTCATTTCTTAAAAATAATTCAAGTCCATTTGTCCTTGAGCATATATTTCAGGTATCCGCTCTATTTTCTTAGATCATTAGGATGTAGAGGCATTTTAAAAGTCTTTCAATGCAGTCTGTATAACAAATCTGCCAATTTATTCTTTAAAAAAAACACCTGCAATTATTAAGTAGATGTTTTGATAGATAGCCTCTGATAACATGGTTGTACTTTGGCCTTTTTCTGTATTTTGAAGGCCTCTTTAAGACAGAAATCAAAGACCTTTTGTGATGCACATGGTTATTAATGAAAGGCCTAGCTGGGTACCAATCCTATTTTAGCTACAATTTCCAGTTGCATTTTGAAAGCTGATGCTAAAGCATTGCACTGAACTGTTTGTTCTGTGTCCGATTGCATGGTGCAGTGTCGCAAATTGCTGGCTAAAAGTCTGTGCACTCTGTTCAATTCCAGATGTCTCCAACCCATAGACAGAGAAGACAAGAGGCTGTGTGCTTCAAATAACACTGACTCGTTCCATGTGCTAAAATGGTGGACACCTGGCATATCATAAGGAATCTAGGCGAAGTTTCTTTTTATGCAGGCAAATTTCACAAAAAGTTCATGAAAGTTGCATTATATAGAATTCACAAGATTTCTTGAAGTTTCACATTACATGATTTCACTGAATTTTCACTGTTGGAAGACTAGTTCATGAAGAAAATGTCTTGCCGAGACACATGCTCTGCTTAAGACTATCTCCTGCCTGTATCTTACATTATTTTTTACGCAAAGTAGGCCTCACAAGAAAATAGTCATGCGAGATGCTGACACCGAATTTCACATCAAAATCATACATGTGCAACATTCCATTACTGTTAGAACTGAGATCCTTGGCGTGGTTTACCCACACTTTTAACTTTCTGACCTCCTGTTTTTGCTGACTTCATTTTTGCTGGCTTTAGAAATCTGAGCACTTTGCCACTGCTAACCCGTGCTAAAGTGCATGTGCTCTATACTTTAAACATGGTAACATTGGTTTTATCCACAATTTGCATTTTTGACTTACTTATGAGTCCCTAGTAAAGTGCAGTACATGTGCCCAGGGCCTCTAAATTAAATGCTACAAGTGGGTTTGCATCACCGATTGTGCCAACAACTTAAGTAGCCCTTTAAACTTGTCTCAGAGCTGAAGTGTAATTTCCAATTGGGACGCAATGGGAAACCCAAATTTTGTGTCCTTGGACTCGCAATTTTAAAACACAACTGATGGTAAAGTTGGTTTTTAAATTGCAGTTCTAAAAATGCACCTTTTAGAAAGTTGGCATTTTCTTACTTAAACCCTTTGGTGCCGTATGCCTGTCTCCAAAATACACATCTGGGGTGGGTCACAACTGGCTTCCTGCATTCTCTCTAGACAGCAACACACAAAGGTAAGGTAGATGTGAATGAGTAGTCATCTGCATGGTGATGGGTCATCCTGAGCAAGGAGGGAGGGAGGAGCTGACACCCTGCACCTGAAAGGGCTGTGTCCTGTGCCCACACAAAGGATTGCATACCCTCCTGGATTGATGTTGGAGCCAGGGCAAAAAAGGCAGGGTCTTGCGATCTTCAAAACATCTCTTTGAAGTCTCCCTACCTCAAAGGCCCAACTGGGTATAATTACTGCGCCTCTGACACCACCAAATCAGAACACTTCTGTAACTGAGGACATTCTACCAGGAAAAAGTACTGCTGTGCTGCCAGAAGGGAATGCCACTTTGCTGAACTGCTTCGCTGTGTTGGCCTGCTGCCTGTTGCTTCTTACCTGAGAGTGAGAAGGACTGGACCTGCAACTTTACATCCCAAAACCTAAGTACTTTCCAAGGGTGTGTTGGCTTGCCTCCTGTTTCTGAAGTCTCAGGGATAGCAAAGACTTCATCTTCATCTTCAACTCAGCACCTGGACTTTGCTTGCTGTAAGTCTTGCTCTGCCAAATGGTGCCAATCTAGTCCATGGTCCTTGGAAGTGAGTTTAAAGTGCTGTATCTGCCTGAAACTGCGCATTGACGCTGTTGCTCTGATCGGAACAACGCATCACCTGCTGCGAGATTGGGATCAACGCATCACCGCTGTTGCAGAGACCAGACTGGCGCATCGCACTTGAAACTGCCGCATCACCTCCGGAACCACTGCATTGGAACCAACGCATTGCTGCCACTGCGTCGAGAAGATTGACACATTGCCCAGCCACTGTGGATTAACCCAGCACATCGCATTTGGGACCACCACACTCGGAACCAGCACTTCACTCAACAGAACCGATGCATTGCCGCAGTTGCGTGAAGAAATCCTGTGCAAAACATCAACTGCGTGGGGATCAACGACGCATCTCGTGCTATGACAATCATTAAGGTCCTTTTGCTCAGTGAGGCCGGCATGGGTCCTATAGCCAGCCTTTTGCTCCATTGCGGGCAGCCTGAACTCTTGACTTTGGGCCTGATTTATATCTTGGGGGACGGGTTACTCCATCACAACGGTGACGGATATATTGTCAGCGAAATGAAAATCCAATTATATCCTATGGGATTTATATTTCGGCAAACAGGATATCTTTCACCCGTCCGCCAAGATCTAAATCAGGACCACAGTCTCGGTACAGCGTGACCAATTAACCCTTTGAGTGCTATTTGCTTTTAAGCGCTGTTTTTGCATTTAATCTTTAAAAATTCATATCTCGACTCCTATTGATTGGATTTTTGTCATTTTGGTCTTGTTTTATTTATAAGATTATTCTCTAATTGTCTAAACTGGTGTGGAGTCTTTTTGTGGTGTTCTCATTTTGTTACTATATGTGGTGTGCACAAATGCTTTACACATTGACTTTTACTTAAGCCAGATTGCTCTGTGTCAAGCTACCAGAGTGTGAGCACAGGTTAATTTAGAGTGTGTTACTGACTTACCCTGACTGGGGTTCCTACTTGGTGCATACCTCTGTGAACCAGAAACCCATATTTCCAACACTGGTGATCAGCAGTGAGGATAGGACTTGTATTTGTGCAGTTCATGCAATGATTGGTGTACACTGCTATCCATATCTCAGACCAATTTCTTTTTCAAATCATGTCTCTGGAAAAGCAGCATCTGCACCTACAAAAATGGATTTTGAGCTGGCCAAGCTGGAGTCCTACTCTGGGGCTCAGATCTAAGATTTCTGTAAGGGGTTTGAGCTTTCTACTAAAGGCTTAACAAGTAAAGTGGAGGTGCAAAAGGCGCTGAGGGCCTGGATAGAAGCTCGTGATTCACTACCTGTGACCCCAGAAGAGGAGGATGAGGAACTGGATGGTGATGAGGATCTGGACCAGGATTCGCTGAAGAATCTGGGACTCCCTGTGGGGCCTGGGGGGGGGCAGCAGCATGCAAGGAGAGATGGTTCCCCCTACGGCATGGAGCAGAGTATCATCCAGAGGTCTGTCCCCAGAGGAGCTGGAGGACAGGCGGGAGGAGACGAAAATTAAAATTGCAGTTTGCTAAGCTCAAGTTGGAGGTGAAGAAATTGACATAGGAAGTGAGCTTGAGAGAGCTGGACTTACAGGCCAGGAGGGCTGGGTCCAGCACATATGGTTGCAGCACATCTTCAGTAACCTCTGAGAAAAGAGTACACATACCCAAGGGTCTGGTGCCTGATTATGGAGTGGAAGATGACATAGATGGTTTGAGGAAGTGAGATTGCTTTGCAGATGCACACGATCCCTGAAAGAGAGCGGGGCTAGCCTGTGGAAGCATATCCCTACTGAGAGAACGGGCACCCTACTGGACCTAGAGAGGAGTGACAGGATGAGGTATCCCTCCAGGAAGGAAGCCCTAATCAGCAAATATGGTTTGACCCCATAGAAGTACAGGCAGAAGTTTAGGGACAGTGTGAAACTATCCCCACAGACCTGGGTGGATTGTGTTGATTCGTTTTGCAAGGCACTGGATGGTTGGGTGAAGGGCAGTGGTGTTAAGGATTATCAGGGGGTGTATAATTTCATTGCAAAATAGCAAATGTTTAGTCTTTGTTTTCCAGATCTGCACCAGCACTTGATTGATAGTACTCTGTCTGACCCCAGGGAGCTTGCTATTGGGGCGGACCACTTGGTCAGCACCAGTGTCCACAAGAAGGTATCTAGGGGGATCACCACAAGGGTGGGAAGTGTCCTCATCAGAAAAAGGAGGGAGGACAAAAACAAAAGTAAGGAGTTCTCTAAAGGACTGCAAACTAGTTCTGCAGGTCAGGATTCCCATCCCCTTGCTGAGAAGAAAAAGAAGTGGTTCCCTGACAGCAAGTCTGCAGGGAAGGCACCCCTAAGTGTTATGAGTGTCAACATGAAAGCCACTACAAGGGGGATGCCAAATGTTCCAACCGGACATTGTGGTGGGGCAGAGTTGAGGTTACCCTAGTGTCCCTGGGTGATGGAGAAATGGTGCAGAAAACCCACATGCCTGACAATGCTAGGAAGTACAGTCAATGGGTCACCATCAATGGGCAGAGGGTAGAGGCTCTGAGAGACACAGGAGCCAGCCTGACCATCATCCGGTGTCATCTGGTGTCTTCAAAGAAGGTAGTCCCTAATGTGTTCCACTGAGTTGTTGCTGCTGACATCCGTGAAAGCCACTACCCAGTGGCTCTGGCTCCCTTTGAGTGGTGGGGGGGGTCTCAGGTTCCATGAGAGTAGCTGTGAGTCCATCCATGCCTGTGGATTGTCTGCTTGGTAACGACCTGGAGCATACCATCTGGAAGGAGGTGGAGCTCAGGTCACACTTGGAGATGTTTGGGTTGCCTGAGTGGGTGTGACTGACCACACAGTCCATATCAGCCCATGAGGGTGGTCAAGTAGACCTGGAGCCCAGAAGAATAGACCAGGTGCCTGCCAAGAAGAGGAAGGGCAAGGGGCACAGGAAACATGTTCCTGAAATTCCCACAGTCTGGGCGGGGACTGACCCTGAGGGGGATGCCATGGTACTACAAGGGAGAATGTGGCCAAACTTGGGAACGTGTCTGAGTTGTCCAACTGGCAGCAGGAAGGAGGTCCCATCAGGGAGGTGATCTTCAAGATGCAGAATGAGTGCCCTACTTTTGTGAGCCTTCGGGCAGGAACCTGAGACCCATGCAGCTGGTGATGCCTCCGGAAAACACCTGATTTACTGGGAGCATGGTCTCCTGTATAGTGAACCTAAGGCTCCTGAGCCTGGTGCAACATGTGTGTTTCTGGTACCCCAGTGCTTCAGGGCCTTCCAACTGGGTCTGGTGCATGATGGGCCACTGGCAGGTCGTTTGGGGCAAGACAAGTCCTTTGACGGGCTTGTCACCCACATCTATTGGCCTCAAATGAGGAAGGCCTCAGATGCGTTCTGTAGGTCCTGTCCTACCTGCCAGGCCAGTCGCAAGTCAGGGGGGAGTGCAAGGGCCCCTGCAACCTTTCCCTCTCATTAGCACCCCTTTTGAGAAGGTTGGCATCACCTTCGTTGGGCATCTGGATCCCAAGACAGTCATGGGCAACAGATTTGTTCTGGTCTTGGTGGACCATGACACCTGGCACCCAGAAGCTATCCCTCTGAGGACTGTGACTGCACCTGTCGTGACCAGGGCGCTGATTGAGATCTTTACGCAGGTTGGTTTCCCCAAGGAGGTGATACCTGACCGGGGTATCAACTTCATGTCTGGGTACATGAAAGGCAATGGTGAAGGAGTGTGAGGTAACCTACACGTTCTCCATTCCTTACCACCCCAAAACAAATGGGTTGGTTGAAAGGCATGAATATGGGTCTACCCGAACCCATGAGGCATAAGTGGGACGTCTTCCTGTCATGGCTTTTGTTCGCCTACAGGGACGCACCACAGAAGGGCATTGGCTTCAGCCCTTTTGAACTTCAGTACGGGCATCCTGTGAGAGGAGCTCTCAGTTTGATTAAGGAATGCTGGGAGCAAGCTTCTAGGAAACCACCCCAGGATATAGTTAACTACATGCTTGTGTTCTGCAACAGACAGCCCGCTTCCGGAAACTCGCACAGGAGAATCTGGAAGCTAGCCAGGAGGGCATGAGATACTGGTATGACCAGAATACCACTGTGGTTGAGTTTCAGTCTGGTCAAAACGTGTGGGTAATGGTGCCTCTGAAGCCATAGTCCCTGCAAGACCTTTGGTCTGGGCCTTATGGGTTGAAGGAGAGCTTGAGTGATGTCACCTACTTGGTGGACCGCAAAACTCCCGGGAATCCTTTAAAGGTCATTCATGTCAATCGCCTTAAGCCCCACTTCGAGAGGTCTGAGCTTACCATGCTCTTGGTTACTGATGATGCGATGGAAGAGCAGAGTGAACCTCTCTCCGACTTCCTTCCTTCCAAGGATCAGGATGGGTCAGTGGAGGGTGTCAGCTTCTCCCCTACCTTGACCCTAGATCAACGGAGATACTGACACCAGTTGCTAGAACAGTTTGTCTCTATGTTCTCACTTCCACCAGGGGTCACTACATGGTGCATCTATGATATTGACACTGGGGACAGTATGCCTTATTTCTAACAATTATATTTTATGATTTAATGAAATCATGGAATTTCGCACACCCTAAATCTGTCCTCTAAAGAGACGTATGGCTTGACTTCATAACACGAGCAATGGTCTTCCTAGATCACTCAAATAGATATGTGATAAGTTAATGATCTACTTTCAAGTATGTGTAAAAAACTGAATTTCCAACATCGCATAATAAATTGTGCTTATAAACTCATCACATGAATAACCTTTTCAAAAGATCAGGCCATGCCTAGTGAGAGGGTTCCATCATACTCTACTAGAAGGCCGAAAACATAATTTTCCATTTTCAATTTTCTGACCCACAAAATCCACCAGTCCTCTTTGTTCTTTTGGAGTTGTTTAGATGGTGATGTAGAGAATGACATTGATACATCAAAACTCCAGTGGTAGTGAAAAAGAGATTTGTGCACTCACTTACAATGTCATTAAGGGGTGGTCCCTTTAACGCAATCTTAGATCCCCAACAGTTTCATGTTAGCTTCTGAGAGCTTAGCGGAAAGGAAAGGAATGGAAAATGCTGATATTAAAAAGGGCTCTTGAAGCACTGTTATTTTCCTCTTTTTGCTGCTGGCTTCATAGTCGCCGAATTGAGGGGAGATGAGTATTGCCTTTGGTATCAAAGGGCAAGCAGCATGTATGAGATGTTACCACTGCTGCCTCATATTGATGCTCATTAAAGCAGAAGCTTTGCTGTTTGCTTTATAGACACCTTGCTGTGCCCCTAATGTTAGAGCTGATGTAGTTGGTGGTGGAAATACTTTAGAATCTTTAGATGTGACTGGAGCAATATTAATTTTTCTGCAATTGTATGCTGCGACTTTTCACAACTTGGTGACTTTTTGAACAAACATGCTTGAATGCCATTTTGGTCATTCCATTTCTGACTCCAATAATTTTATCAGCCGTCACTCACCTTTTTTGGACCTGCAGAAGTAGGTTAGTCAGACAAAATTATAAGTTGCGATACATGTTCTGTACAATATGGAGACAATCTGAATCTTTTCCTCAGAACGAACTGTTCCGCGGAAAGTGACAATTCAGTTAAATAAAATTGCCCGATCACCACGAACATGTCATAAACACTGTCATGAAACGGTCACACAAATTAGTTGTACCAAAAGTGAAATCATGTTAAATCGATCAAAAATATGTATTTCAGCAAATTTGAATAGATTCAAAGAATGAACAAAAGCAAAAGTTCAACTTAAAATTCACCAAAGTGCTGAAAAAGTATTAATATAGCCTACAACACCACTACCTTCTTAAGAAATTCCTCTAAAACATTTTTATGAAAAGTGTCGCATCCCTGCGTGAAAACAGCGATGCAACACTTTTCAGTGCGCCCTCCTTGCGACACCATGGGTTCGCCGTATTTACTGTATGGACCTCCATGTCCCAAGAATTTATAGATACGTCAGTATTCCTGACGTATCTGTAGGCGCAAAAGTGACACATTGCTGGGGTGTGTCTGAAAACAGACGCAACTCCAGCAATTTTTCCTTTCACATGGGACAAGCCCCATATGAAAGAGCCTGCGTCAGTCTTACGCCTACTGTGAGGCAGGCATAAAGATTTGACGCAGTGGCATCCTAGAAATATTGCAGTGAAATCTCATAGATTTCGCTGCAACACTTCTACAAGCCTTTTTTTGCGGGGGAACACCCACCCTGCATACATTATACCTGACGCAGGTATAATGTAGCGCAGGGCTTTACAAAGTGACGCATCTGCCTAGATGCTTCACTTTTAAATATGGCGCAACGTGGTGCATTTTTTACGCCGCCGCAGCGTCACAAAAAGTGACATAACGGCGTGCAAAGGGCTCATAAATAAGCCCCATAATACAAAGTATTGATCATGATGCCTATGTTCACAGAAGCATTTGAAATTTTGCCTACCATGTACATCTATATTGCTGCCCACCTCCTGCATTGGCATTATATACTATTAGCGCAAAATATGGGATTTTGAAGTATAAACCTTTGAAACAATACATAAAACCATCATGTGCTTCAGTTTACCTAAATGCGCAAAGAGTTTTGTGAATGCGATCCCTGCTCTTGAGTTATTGAAGGTTCTTTTTTATTAGGCCTTAACCCGTTTGCTGCTCCGAACGTTCTGCGCCAGTGCGGAACGTTCTATTAAACGGGCGGGGCCGCGTCGGCCAACGGACGTGCGCAGCACTACCGAGGTAGTGTCTCATGGCTGCCGTTGGCCGATGCACACAGCAACGGTTAAGGGTCGATTCACATAGGTAAACGTACACATTTGTGTAAGTTTACGTAATGGTATCTTTGCGAGTACGGAGTCCCTGCATATTTAAAGATGTGCAGAGACTCCCCACTCGTAAAATATACTACTCTTAAATCACTTTGTGAGTAGCAAAGATTCGTAAAATAACCCAGAAGTGTAAGTTTACCTTTGTAAATCAGGCCCTAAGTTATTAACCTGCTTATCCATAGCAGTTTTTACTGCTGTTTATATTGCCACCAAAACAAGTACTTTTTGCTATTCAGTTTCTCTTTGTCTACAAAGAATGTTTGATCATGCTGCAATTTAATAGCTATTTGACACAACAATGCTACTCCTATGCCTGCAATCACAGCCAATTTTTCATATTAAGGAGGATTTTAATGTACAACTGGAATATGTGAAGCTCTATTTCCATTTCATTGTGTTTGTTAATGGAGTTTGTTTGCTGTATTTTCTATGGGAAAATAATGATGTACTCTTTTGAATGTCCTTGCATTAGTACCAGTAAACAATTAAGCCTATTTGTATTTTCAGCTAATTCAAACTGTAAGTGCTATAGACAAAGATGAGCCGCCAAGAGGTCATAGGTTTTTCTTTGAAATGGTACCAGAATTCACTATCAATCCAAACTTCACTGTTTTGGACAACAAAGGTAAAACTCTCCTATGCATCAAACACTTGTTTAATTCAGTTTTTTCCTCTGCCTTGCTTCAGGCTCCCCATTCATCTGTTTCAATTCATCTCTTGAACACAGATAATACAGCAGGGATTATTACAAGGAGAAATGGGTATAACCGGCATAGAATGAGCATCTATCTATTACCTATTACTATCTTTGACAACGACTACCCCATCCAGAGCAGCACCGGCACTCTGACCATCCGGGTGTGTGCCTGCGACCGACACGGCAACATGCAGTCCTGTAGTGCAGAGGCACTGCTCCTCCCTGCCGGCCTCAGCACTGGAGCGCTCATTGCTATTCTCCTCTGCATCATAATACTCTTAGGTAAGAGACTCGCGGGGCAATCGCAGTGTTTCATATGCAAAGTGATATTCTATTGTCTTCAAGTTCATTATATGCATGCCAGCTGCTGTGCACCGCACAAACAACACAAGAGAGGAGAGAGGCTTCTCGAAACTCATACTGAAATTTATACATGAAAGCAAGAAATCAAAATGCATAAAATGAAGGACAGCTTAGTCATAAAAATGGGAAGTCATTAAGCTTAGCTTTTAGTGGGCAGGTGTTCTCAGCTCTTAGATCCTTCCCTTCAATTCTCTTAAAGTTCTCCTGCCAGCACTTTTCAGTAGGGCTTCCAAACTTTCAGAAAAACAATGAAATAAAGTGCATTGCTACTGTGGGGTGGGTGCCAGTAATTACAATGGTTTTTGTCAAGTCTAGGCATTGCTAGGACTCACACATACAAACATATACAGCAATAATTTTACGGCACATTGATCACATATGCAATGTTTTTTTCCATGAGTCAATACAGAATGCTTATGTATTGTTCTTAGCTGGGTTCAATAGCCTTTGCATTCATCTCCTTGATAAAATAAGAGGAATCATTTTAATATGGATTTAAGGCTGAACAAAGAACCTACTACAACTGCCAAATGTTATCCTTCTTGCATATGTTTACATTCAAGAAAAAGCAACTTATATTGGCACTATACCTGATCATGAAATAATGTTGACTTTTAGGGCCTGGTTATGACTTTTGGCGGAGCAGTGGCTCGGCTGTGCAAACGGCCACGCCACAGCTCTGCCGAAGGTAGCCACGCCAATCTGCCAAATTATGGCTTTTCAGTAGTCTGGCAGGCAGCCGGCATGGTGGTTCCATGCGGTGCTTCTTAGGCTGTGCTGCCTTTGAAAAAGGCACCGCAATGGGAGCGCACTACAAGGTTCCTGCATGGCATGGACTTGAAAGTCCATTCGGTGCAGGAACAAATGTGCATGCACACAGAGGGTCACATGTTATCCTCCCCTGTGCACATCCACATGCGGTTGAGGCACAGCGGGCCCTGTAGGGCCCCCTTTGTTTACTCTTCCCCAAGTTTTACATGGAGGAAGTAACTCTGTGTAAACCCTCAAGGAGAGGAAACTTGTAATATGCTTGGCGGGACAGCGCATGTCACACCAAGCATATTGCGGCCTCTGACCACCGCTCCAACGCCAGGGAACGGAGGTTCCCTGGCAGAGCCAGTGGTCCCTGGGTGGTCCGACCACCCTACTCCTAATGGGGCGGTCAGACGGCTGGTGCAGCCTTGGCTGGATCAGCCACCGCTGCACCACCAAGAGTCTGTCGGTCCTCAGACCCCCAGATTCATAAATGGGTCCTTGGTGTTAATCACAAACTGCATTTTGTATTACTTTAGTAATACTACAGTGGTAGTACTCACGTACTACAAAATGCTATTCACAGACTTGTGTGCAAAGGTCTCTGCCTCTCCTATATTTTCTGTGCAGAGATCTTTGCCTGCGTGTAGTGTCTTCGCACGTGTAAGCATTCGTCTTTGTAGTGAATGTTGCAGTGATGGAGGAGTGGCTGGAAAATGGTGAATACCTACGACTAAATGAGAGTTTATGGAGGAAAAAGGAGGGATTAAGGAAGGGGATTAGGCTGGGGCATGCACCCACCCATAAAAGAGTATTACTACCTATATTCGCAAACTGCACTTCTAAAATTACTGCGGCCAAAAGGGACCCAAAACAGTTATAAATGTACTCCAGCTCAGACCTGAGGTCATATTTACAAGGGGATGTCGCCACCAGAACGTCACTTTAAGCGTAATTCTGGTGGCAATATGCCCTGTTCCATATTTACAAAGCGGGGTTACGCTACTTTTTGTGACTGAGCACTGCCTTGTAAATAAGGCCACTTTACACGCATCACTTAGCATGAAACGAGCATGCAATGGGTGTTGCTGTGGGCGTTCTACCGCAAGACTCATTGCTTTTGACGCTGCCCCAGATTTACAAGGAGGTGTAAATCTAAGGCTGCGCAGAAAACTAACTCCATGCAAGAGCAGGCGTTAGAATGGGGAAATGAGTGGAAATACTTTTATTTCTCCTCGTTTTTGCTTTTTCTATGTGTGCTGCATTCTTCAGCAAACATAGAAGTAACAAATCGCCATTAGGGATTGTTTATGTGCAGGAAAGTACAGCTTTCTGCACATTAACAATCATTCCCTGCTGTGCAGGCACCGTTGCACTATGGTGCAAGGGTGCCTGCGTTGGCGCTAGGCAGCTAAATTTAGCACCAGTGCTAGGGAAAGCACAAGGGGGCACAGTATTCTTGTGAATACCGTGCATCCCAGCGTTTTAAAAATGTCAGAGCGTGGCGCTGCCAAATTTGACGCAGCTCCACGCTCCGACATTTTCTTGTAAATATGACTCCCGGAGTTCAGCAGCACATATGGCCAACCACTGGTTCTGCAACACTCTTCCATAGAAAATAATGAAGGTAGGGACATGACATAGAACCCCATAGTAAATACTGTTCGGTTTAATTCTTTTTAAACAACATATACAATTATTTTAATGCTAAAAATATGTATACATTACAAACACTATTCTTTTGCTTTTAAATATTTTAATTACTTTTTAAATGTTAAAATGAATGTTACTTTTTAAAAATAAATGAATTTAATTCCATACTTACCTTTTAAAAAATGTAATACATAAGAAATTAATATAAACACTATGGGCCTCATTTACAAGGCCCTGTGCGCCGCCGGAACATCACTGTTAGTGATGGTCCAGCAGCGCTCACTGCAGGGCCATATCTACAAGGCCACGTAAAGCCACACTGCGTGGCTTTACATGGCCTTGTGGATTTGGACTGAGGCAACGCATCGCAAGTCACTGCGTTGCCTCACCCTTCTATAGGGAGGCTTGCCATGGCCGTTACGGTGGGTGTTCCCACATAACACCTATGACATTTGACACAATCCCAGATTTACGAGATTTCATAAACCTGGGAGTGCGTCAAAAGCCTACTCCTCCCCAGGGGAGGCGCAACGAGGAGAAATACTTTTATGTCTCCTCCTTTTTCCTTTTCTATATGTGCTGCATTCTTTAAAGTTTGTTGAGTTAAGGAAGGACATGTGCGGTATCTTCCATGTGCATCGTTCATGTGTCCCTCTTCAGTTGGAGTGCTCTAGGGTTGGAATGTAGAACTGTGAAATGGGAATCTCTTGTATTGAAATTCTTGTATCTGTCTCTAACATTGGAGGCTTTTGTAATTTATTACTCTGACTACAAATGAAATACATTCCGCAAACACTGGGATGTCCTGAGAGCATACCTTGTTGTGACTGGCAATTTTGGGGAGCATTTTAAAATGGAACATAGACAACATAATTATTGAGTTCCACAATCATGAGGGCCATTATCTTGTGCTTCAAATTAGGCAAATAAACACCTCTGTAGGTAGTGAAATCTATTACTTCTATTAAATCTACTACTTGGCACCACACAATATCTATAAAGTACTGTAAAACCATAGGGCCAAATTCTCATATTTTCTTTGACAGACTCCATAGTCAGTGAAGCAACAGTGCAAAGAATACACCACACAGTCTTATGCAGAAGGCAATTAGATGTGTCTAACCCTATGCTGTAAGAGAGAACTATAGCCTTTTCTCTTACACTAACCAATCCTTTTGTTCCAAAGCCTGTTGCTAAACCCAGTGTCCATGAGCTCTTTCAGGTAACCTATACAAGGGGTTGCCCTTGAGCAGATACAGTTATCATATTTTAGATTACTCACACTAACCTTAGTTAATCTATCGTTACAAATAGGCCATGCCAGGTCCCTGTCCTAAGGAGACCCTGAAAACATTACTTGTCGAAGTACTTTGACAACTTTCCAAGGTAGTAAAGCCTTTCATTTAAAATGTATCTTGAGAGGTGGACCAAACTTCCATGAAGCGTAATTCCGCCCTTAGACATTTCCTATCTCCAAACCCTCTGGGACACATTTATTTCTTGTGAATTATCTAACCTATTCAAATCCTACAAGGTCCACTCTATGCAGCTAGGATCTGAAACTCTCTGATGGCCCTTCATTTGATTTGATACTGTTATATGGATTAATATCTATCAATTTATATTTTCCGAGTGTGTTCACCATTGTTTTACTGATGACGTTGCTTCCACACTACGAAAAATTCACTATGTAATTTCTGCTATACAATATGCTGATACCCACGATTTGACGATAACTACTTGAATGAGCGAGTATTTCAAATGCCTCAAAAGAATTTAAGGCCCAGATTTACTACTTTTGTGACGTAAACCCAGAGCACAGTCTTGACGTGGGATTAACTATCCAATGCAAATCAGTATTTTCGTTTGAAACTATCCAAGAGTGACTCAAAGTGGTGCTATGCGCTACTTTGCACTTCATTACGTTATGGGGGCATTCTGTGTGTGATTCATGGGCGTTCCCATGCAACCACCCTTGGGTTTTGATGCACATCCCTATCTACCAACACTCATAGACAGGAATTTGCACCAAGATCTTATGCCTCCTTGAGGCAGGCGTAACAAGGAGAAATGTTTACATTTCTCCTTATTTTACCAACTTTGCATGTTTGCTGCATTGCACAGCATGCATAGAAAGTGGCAGAAGTATTGAAGCATAGTTTCTGTACTGGAAGGCTTACTTCCAGTACAAAACCTATGCTTTAGTAAGGTGTGTGTTTTGGCACAATGCAGCCAAACGTGTGGGAGCACTGGGGAAGAGAAAAATGCACCATATCTTAATAGATGTGGTAAATTTTTTCTCACTTTCCTTGACCCAAGGCAGCACAGCAACTTAGGTTGCTGTGCTGCCTTGTGTCAAACATTAGCAAATCTAGGCCTAAATATATAGCTGTGGGTTATGAAAATATTTGCTCAAATGTTATCACTAATTCATTTTCTGTCACACAATGTTGATTCTTTCCAATTATTCTCAATGCATGTCAAACATATACTAAGGAGGTACATTTTGCTTGTATACAAACTTCAACCAAAGCACTATAAGGAATGGAAGGGCCAGTAATTACTGACAAACAGGCTATAATGCTGTTAGGCAATTTCCCCAGCAGAACATTGTTCTAAAGTAGACATGAAGAAGCAAAAAACAGATATTGGAATATTGGATCCAAAGGCCCGGCATTATTGGCTCTCTGCCACTTCATTGTCACCACATGAATAACTGCAGTATATGGGAAAATGGACCCCCAGCTGTATGTAAGCATGATATTGAAAGTCAAAAATTACTTCCATGACCATATAAACATGTGATCGCAGGCTGAATGCGTTTCAAAAGTCATGAAATGCCAAGGTGACTTGCAGTAACCTCATTAAGTAAAGTTTATATTTTATAATAGAAAATAGTTCAAGTACTATACACTTAGATTAATGAAAACACTTTTGAAATATCAACACCTTGCCCTTCGACCAAGGTATAATTTGCTTTTAAGGTTTAAATTCATATTAACTAAAATGCCCCTTCTCTTTCCAGTTCTTGTGGTGCTGTTCGCAGCATTGAAGCGACAAAGAAAAAAGGAGCCCTTAATCATTTCAAAGGATGACGTGCGAGACAACGTTGTAACCTACAACGATGAAGGTGGTGGAGAGGAGGACACACAGGCCTTCGACATTGGCACACTGCGGAATCCAGAAGCTAGGGAGGATAACAAAGCCAGAAGAGATATAATCCCTGAAACAATTTTTCAGATTAGAAGGACTGCACCGCTGTGGGAAAACATCGATGTGCAAGATTTCATCCATCGACGTCTAAAAGAGAATGACATGGACCCAACAGCGCCCCCTTACGATTCACTAGCAACCTACGCCTATGAAGGAAATGAGTCCATAGCGGACTCTCTAAGCTCCTTGGAATCGGTCACTGCAGATGGAACTCAGGATTATGACTTTCTCAGTGACTGGGGGCCGCGGTTCAAGAAGCTGGCAGATATGTATAGCGGTGATGACAGCGATAGAGACGTCTGAGCAGATCTCACTCTGATCATTGCTTACAGAAACTAAGTGAAATCCTGCAACTGAATATAATTTTTGGGCCATTTAATACAATTCTGAACTATTTGGATAGGTGATTTTATTACACCGCTTTTGCATCTACAGTTTTTGTGCAATGGTAAACTCTTGGATACATACATCTATTGGATGTAGCAATGTGATCTCAATGACAGGTATTTACTGTAAAGTGTGACTAGATTAAGTGACATGTTCTTTCTCGCGGAAAGCAAAATGTAAGTGTTGTTTTAAGAGTTCACTTAATCTGTAAATCCACATAAATAGTTGCGAATGGCTTGAATATATAAAAGCAAAATACACCCTTTCTGCCTAAAAATGGAAAAAGATGTATCAGTAGTGAAACAATGCTGAAAAGGCTTTTTGTGCCTTTAAAAATAAAGAGATGGAAAACTTTTTTTCAACATTTTGTTTGTTTCTATCAAAATCTCATCGCCTTCATTATAACCTTGGATATTGTACATAGATACACACCAGGACAAAATTTAGAAAAACAAATATATATTAATTCAGAATTACTAATTGATATCCCTGCCCTATTTATTGAATTAAAAGAATGTCTTTGTGTGTGTTCATTCATAATATTTTTATATCTGTATATTTATATTTTTGTATTTTTCTGAAATAAATTAGCATTTATAAAACCCCACCATTTTTTAATGAAAGAATGATCAATGTATAGGAAAGACACATGAATTGCTTTTTGCTGTTTTAAAAATTTAGAACAAATTACTAGCTTTATGCAAGTGATTAATCGGATAGGTATTTGGTAGCCTACCTTATTTCAGTTAGAAGAAGTTGCCTAATTCTTTAAACTGCGATATGCAGTTATAGTAGAATACACATTCGTTTGTGGTGATGTAATGAAAGAGAAGTAATCCTAGTAAATGTTTTGTTCATCACTAATCATTTGACAACGTTTAATTGTAATAGTACCTTCCAGGCACTTGTTGACACACACTGACACCAATTAAAAATAAAGTAAATGCACGTTTAAACGTTTATATCTGACATTTCAAAGTCAGATAGATTCAAATCTTGTATTGTATATATTTCTCCTTCATTACAGTAAAGACAATTAAATAAGGCATGGCTGACACACTTTTTTTTTACAAAAACAAATCACAAATAATGTTAATGCCCACTCTAAATAACAGATACAAAAATGTATTGAAGAGTAACCTGCCAAAAAAGTAACTTTGGGGATATGTGTTGTCCACCAAATATTAAACAAGCCATTTTGACATAAACGTGGGAGAATTATAATGACCATTAGAATGTTTTGGATAATGTGTATTTGTGTTTATTTGTTCATTACTTTGAAAACCTCAGTAGCATAACTGGAAGCAACTTCAGAGTGTTTTGGAAGATACAGAGGTAAAATTGAGCCCGAACATCAGCTTCAAAAGAGAGAACAAGAAAGATGCTGACCGCCACAGATGAATTTCAATCTAATACTCCAAAAAAGAACAAGGATAGCATGTCACGACTTAAGTGGAAGCAAAAGACACGTAGCAGTCCCAGTGTGGTATGGAAATTATTACAATATAACACAGCGGACATTTTAAGAAGTGATTTAAGTTACAAACTGGAGACAGACTTCAAACTTTGATCAGATTTTGAATGATGCTGTATTTGAGTGCGTGAGCTTTTTTCGCAGACAAAATCATTAATTACATTTGAAAATATATTCGAGTGTGTTGTAAAGAACATGACTTACATTTTATGACTTTCCAAATATACAGTTTGATTTTCTGTGCAAACAAAATACTGAAGCCTATGAATCGTCATCATTGACTGGGAAACCGGCTGCTACCTCTGGCTTGCCCAATGTGAACCCTCCTATTGACCTTGCTAACCCTGGTCTCATGGCTCATGAAAGCAGTCGCAGGAACAGTTCTCTAAGTGTCTCGTTTACTTTCTCTAATTTCTTTTCATTCACCTTTTCCTAGGCCGTCCTTACAAATGACCCATTAATTGGTGTGATATTTATTGCATGTGATAAAATATGACTCCGCCAGTCAGAATTTATAGGGTGCCATATATACATCCCAATTATGAGTTTTGGGAAAATAAAATGCCTGGTATTTTCCAGAACAAGCAGCTTTGGGCGCGGCAATATCAGGCATCTTTGCCCTGATAATTAACTGCAGGTTTTACCTGCCAATATTTACCACAGAACTCATAATTGTGATATGCGCTGTTACCATGCAAATAATCAGGCTTCTCTTAGTCCGGGTTATTTTAAGGATTTTGGGGGCCCCTGTATGGGCCAGCTTTGAATATGATCACCCTTTTCCTGCTAATTGAAGCCCACGTGATGCCAAGCAAAACTAAATGATATTTAAGGCTTTAACAGGGTCACACGGGAACACTTACAATACATCTTATCCGTAACACCCAAAATCCTTAAGGTGACACTGTATCGAAAGAGTCAGAGGTAGAGGTAGGTAGAGGGAGAGAGCGGTTCAGGTAGAAAAATAGAATTGACAGAAGTCAAATAGCGAGGTGGTTCGCTTTCCCAGGGGGTCCGTGGATGGTGGGGCCCTTGACAACTGCCTTCTTTGCCCATGCCTTAAAGCATCTTTGCTGTTATAAAGTGCCTTAGTCACTGAACAGTAAGGGAAGTCTGCAGAGTGGCAGGAACTACTTTACATCTCTGAAAGAGTGCATTATGTAAATTATGGCTTCATCGGAGGAAAAGGGGAAAGGAATTGAAGCCTCGAGTGTTTGATAACAATGAACCTCCCTGACTGCAATGAATGGTTATTATTTTAACCTTTTATTCTTCTCCTTTGGAGTATGCTAATTCTTTTTTCCATGCAGGTGGACTTGTTTTAATTTGACAGCAATGAAATGGAAGGATATTAGTGCGGAAGACTCTGAAAAACGATTTGATCCGGAATGGTGATTAACAGAATACACAACACACACACATACTGTTCTATTATTTGTGGTCACTCATGTGTAAAGCATTAATATTCCATGCATTATTTCTAGCTCTCCTACAGAATATACTCGGCGAGTCTCACTCTTTGCATGCTATCTTTAGAGCATGTTCAGAAGTTCTACTTGGAGCTCAGTCATATACTGCTACATGGCAGTCCACACACCTCTGTTCGGGTCCCTCTGCAGGGGAAGTTGTTTTGCGACACCAGTCTTCAGTCATACCCCATACTTGTCCATGAGAAAGGGACCCATGTGTCCCCACAGATTATCTGTACAGTTGCAGCTCCAAGAGTAAGGTTTTAACTGGAAAATAACAGGAAAACTGGCATGTGCCTTCTAGGAAAAAACCCTACCTGTAAGTTACCTAAAGCGCTTTTGAATCCTGAATAATACTAATTCTGAAGTGTAATCTTGTCCGAGAAGGTGAGACCTTAACACATAAGCAAGGGATTTGGTTTCATGTTAATACCAGCAAGACTTTCAGCAATCAAAAGAGGACATAAAGAAGTAAAAACTGGTAATGGAGTAGAAAGTTAGAAATAAAACCAAATAAAACCATATATTTCCACCATGAATCAACTTTGACTTTATTTCAGTTACAAAAATGTTTCACCAGTACCCAGAGCTACGACTGGAGTAGGTCACTGTTCCCAATATACAGAGTGAAACCAAGTCTGAACAGAGAACTAATGGCTACTGCAAATCCAACTTAAATATGATAGACTAAGCTCAGCTACTGAATGCCTGAAGCAACTTCATTGGCTGCCGGTGCGCCAAAGAGCACGATTTAAGCTCCTGGGGCATACCTTTAAGGCATTACACCGCATTGGTCCTAAAATTCTCCAAGATAAAATCCGATTCTACATCCCCTCCAGATGCTTACGGTCACAGCATCTTGCGCTTGCAGAATCAAAAAGGATCAAAAAGGTTAAGACCGGGGACGCACCTTTCGCACCTCGCGGCCTTACACTGAATGGGCTGCCAGTCGAGCTCGACTTATCAATGACTATAATACCTTCAGGAAAAACTAAAAACACATTTATTTCCCACCTAAGCAGACTCTTACTTCCTCCTGCCCTTCTTTTCAGTACCAGACCCCGCCTCCTTAGCGCCGTGATATCCCGTTGGGATGAATGTAGCGCTATATAAATAAATAAATAGACTGTCAGACTTAAATGACTCTCATGCGGGCATGGCTGATTGGCATGTAGAACAGATGTGTTGTGTGTCAACTCCTCCGATGCACCATATTCCTCCAGATATATTCTGATGAAGGCAAGCTTCTGAGTATGGTAGTAAATTACCCTTCGAAATCCTTAACAGATCATTACAATGAGGGTGTGAGGTGGCTCTGAGGCATTGGTGAGAAAATAGCAACTGAAGAAGCAGACCTATCCTTTGCTGTGTGGTGCTGTTGAAAAGAAGCTAAACGGAGGGACAGTGGACCTGTGTGCACAGCCAAAATGAGTGACTACTCACACCAAGCAGTTGAACTCACATGAGACTGCCCTGGAGAAAGATAACCAGAATGTCTTCAGGTAGGGCAAAGAACTAACATGAGTGCTTTTTCGGTGGCTGTGTACAGTCGAGGAGGCTTTCAGGAGACCCATGGGTGCTAATACAGATGTTTACCTCCTAAACCTTAATCCAGATGACCACCCATGCCCAAACTGCTACTATTTCCATGTGAGGTAGGAGGAAGGCTATTGCAAACCCCTATCACCAGACTCAACTGGTGGGAAGAATTGCAGCACCAGGCTGCTTTCGGGAGATATAGCCTACTCACTGTCTACAAAGGGGTGAGCAGCAACCAGGAGGGTAGGCTCTGGAGTTGACCCACTAGGAGTGATAAAATGGTAGATTGTGTCATGAGTGAGACAGTGAGCTGGTCATCGAGACAGGCTCTTCTCCCTCCCAACTTCCAACTGTGCAGTGAGGCAGGATGCTCTGAGTAATTCTTTGGGAAGTACCGACAGTGCCACCTAACAGAAATAATTGGTGATCCTACAGGTGGTGGCCGTGTCACTAGTTCTGTTAAGCGCCCTTAGGGGTTATTAGGATGGTGGAAGGATGGCGGGGAATCCAGACACGGACAGTGGCGGACGCAAAGACCGTCTGCCACTGAACCGCCGCAGGCAATCGGTACGATTGCCCGGCGGACGGCCCAATGAGTCCTAAATGCTGGCTGCAGACAGCATTTCCATGGCGGCGATGCCGCCTTGGAAAGGCTGGTGGGGATTGGTGACGGGGGCCCGTTGCGTGCCCCCCTTGTTTTGGGGGGTGGTGAGGGTGAACTTGGGGGGTACCCATGGTACCCCCCTACATTTCACAGCACTAAGTGGCAGGCACCGCATGGTGCCTGCCACATAGTGCTGTGAAATGCACCACATGCTGTTTTAGCATTGCGGCGGATGCTGCTGTCAGCAGCACCCGCCGCAATGTTAAAAATCACGATCCGACCGTCATGGTGGCGGTCGCATCCTGATCAGGTGTGCGGGACCGCCGCATGCATGCCGGACAGTCCTGGTTTACGCCAAGATGGCGGACGGACTGGAATCCGTCCGCCATCCTAATGACCACCTTAGTAAGAAGAGATGCTGCAACAAATCCCCAGTGAAAACGGGAATACATTGGTGGACTTCCTTGCTGCAAGGGGATCAAGTTGATTTAAGCCAATGTCATTGTGGAGCTTGACCACAATAAAATTGATACACCAAACTTTCATGATCGAAATATTGATAACCTAAATATTGTGAACCTTATACTTTTAATTAAAGTAACATAAATATTGATTTCAAAACATCCCCTATAAAAATATTGAATGGTTAGAAATATATGCTTCCAAAATATAGAGCACAACATTATTGATTTAAAAACAGTAACATTATAAATAACAAAAATATCAAAAAACAAATATAATGTACACAAAATTCCTAAAATATTTTAAAAAATATTACATTTATTTAATTTTTAATAAATTGTGTCTTTTTCAAAAGTATGTTTAATATAATTAAAATTATGTTTAATTCCTATTTAATAACAAATATATATGTTTTGTTTTACAAATAATCATAAAGTAATGTAAATGTTTTATGTTGCAAATATTTAATATAAAAACATGGATCAATTCTAAAAAGAGTTTTTTGTAAACACTTATTTTTTTTAAAAATAAAAATATAATTTAGTTTTTTTAACAATATATATACTTTTTAAATTTAAAATGTATAATTTGTATTTTAAATATCTACAAAAATGTAATTTCTTGAGTTCTTAAAATTCTTAAGTAACAAAATGGTAAACACACATATATATATTAATAAAATAATATTTTTTTATTTAATAAATGACCGAAATAATCAATGTAATGCTTGTTGGAATTATATACTATTCTAACTCCACTCCAACAAACAATGGGCAAAGACCATTAAGGGGGTAGGATTTGCTATTCTAACTCCAGTCCAAGTAACGTTAGAGCATATACATATACAAAGGAAGTCAGACTTATTGTAACTCCAGTCCAACTAAAATTGGGGAAAGTTATTATATATAGGGAAATACAATATTACCTCCCGTCCCTCCCTCGCCTTCCTTCAATACCAATGAGGCCCCGCCTCCCACCCAGACCCACCCCCAGCATAAAAACTCTGCCCGCCCCCACCTCCACCTGTTTTTTTCTGTCTCCCTAGTGAGACTTACCTTCAGTTCCTCCTTGTGGCGGTGCCGGGGAGTCTTCGTGTTGGTTCTCTGCGACGGCGGTGCCCTCGAGGGAGTTCTCCTGGCGATGCCTCCTCTCCTCGTCTCCCTCGTGGATGGGGGCGGAGCGGTGGCTCAGGATGCTGCTGCGTTGTTTGGCGGTCCTCCTGTGGCTGGGGCTGTGTTTCCGGGTCGGGCTGTTTTGGATGCCTCCTCTCGGACTGCACTCTTCTGGGAGACCTGGTAGGACGGGTTTGTGCCCGGTCTTTTATTTTAGATGGCGTTTTTGTGGTTTTAACCTGTTTTTGGCTGTTTCCTAGCCTGGGCTTTCATTGGAGGGTTCCTGCTGGGTTTTTCTCTACTTTAGGGTCGGGATGTTGCTTCTCCATTCCTCTGCTGCCATGGGTCGCAAAGGGTGTTCAAGCGGAACAACCTGGTTTCTTCTTCCTCTTCTTCCTCTACTGATGGTTCTCCTGTTCCCCCCAAGCGCCCTCGGGGTCGGGCCTTTCTGGGGGTGATGTGCCTCTCATGTCCAAGGATGAAGTGCAGGGCATGATTGAGGCTGCGGTGGCTAAGGCTCTTTGGCTCGTCCGGTGCCTGCTGCTCCTTCGCGTCCTCGCCGCTGGATCCTGCTGGGGCTGTTTCCTGTCGGACGAGGAGGGTCCTTCTACCTCCTCGGGGGAAGTATATCTCCAGGGAGGAACGCTGGGATGTTCTGGCTCATGTGCGGGACAATTTGGGGTTCCCTCCGTTCCAGATGGGAGAGGGAGATGGTAGTCTTTTTCCTCAGTATGCTTCTCCTCCAAGTTGGGCATGCCCTTTCAGGGTCCGGTCAAGGACATGGTGTTGCGGAGTGGCGTGAGGTAGATAAGTTGCAGGTCCCTCGCTTCCTTCAGAAACTGTATCTTTTGGAGGGGGAGGATCCCTTGCCTCACAGTTTGAAGCTTGACTCTATCCTGGCCACTCTGATTGGCAAGACTGCGATTCTGCCTGAGGATTGTACCCGACGGATGCTACTGATCGGAAGGTGGACTCTGGCCTTAAGCGCTCCTTTGCTGCTGGGAACCTGGCGCTGCGGGCTAGCCTTTTCTCTGCCTACTCAGCGCAGCTCCTGGTGCAGGATTTCGAAAGTTGGCTGCCGCGGTTCAGGAGGGGTCTGACTGCTCTGACCTCCTGGCTGCTATGGAGCAGCAGGCTCGGCTGCTGGCGGACATTTCTTCTGACGTGATCAAGTCTTCCGCTATGTCCACTGGAGCTTTGGTGGCTGCGCGTCGTTCCCTCTGGCTCCGGTCCTGGAAGGCTGATCCTGGTGAGAAGGCGGCTCTGTTGAAGTTGCCTTTTGATGGGCTGGCGCTGTTTGGGGAACAGTTGCCTGCCTTGATTTCGAAAGCTTTCAAGGAGCGGAAGCATGCCTTGCCCTATAAGGGCGGTTCGGCTCCATCTGGCAGGCCTTGGAATAGGGCCCCTCGTTCTTCCCCTAAGCGTGATTCTCGTCAGTCTTTCCCGCAGGCGGAGGTTTCAGCCCCGTTTTTCTCCCAAGCACGCTGCCTCCGCGTCTAAAGGCCCTGCCAAGAAGGGTCCCTGACAACTACTGTCTGGCCGCTTCCTGCCGGTGGGTGGTCGTCTTCGGAGTTTTCTTCCTCGGTGGCAGCAGGACGTTCGGACGGCTGGGTCCTGAGCACTGTGGGTCTTGGGTACGTGATCGACTTTGTGCTGGTCCCGCCGGATTCGGGGTTCGGCTGACTCCGGTGCCTGTCTCCGGTCCCCGCAGGGTGGCTCTGCTGGACGGGGTGTCCTGTTTGCTTGCCAAGAATGCCATCTGCCGGGTTCCTGTCGCGGAGGTGGGGACGGGGACCTACTCCATTCTGTTTCTGGTGCGGAAGGTGACCGGCGGCTTTCGGCCTGTCCTGGATCTCAAGTGGGTCAACTCCTGGATTCGGCCCGCTTCACTTCCGCATGTTGACCCTTCAGGCCATCATTCCTCTAGTTCAACCTGGCGACTTCCTGGCTTCCTTGGACCTCGAGGACGCCTATCTCCACGTCCCTGTGGCCGCTTCTTCTCAGCGTTTCCTGAGGTTCGCTGTGGGAGACGCCCATTTTCAGTTTTGCGTGCTTCCTTCGGCCTCAGGTCCGCGCCCAGGGTTTTCACGAAGGTCCTGGCGCCTCATGGCTCTCCTTCATGCGGAGGGGGTTTTCATTCACCCTTATCTGGACGACCTCTTGCTGCATGCTGCGGGGAGTCTCTTTGCTCGCTCACATTGGGAGGGCCTTGGAGGTTCTTCAGGGGCACGGGTTCTTGGTGAACTGGGGAAAGTCTTCTTTGGTCCCCTCTCAAGACATGGTGTTCATCGGGGCTCGCTTTCGGACTTTACTCGGCCTTGTTACCTTGTCCGACAAGCGCTTGCTCTCTCTTCAGTCCCAGGTTCGGGCTTTGATGTCCCGGGCGGCTTCTCCGGCGGTCCAGTGGCTGCGGGTGCAGGGGCACATGGCTTCCGTGGTGTTTCTGGTTCCTTGGGCTCTGCTTTCATCTCCTCCGCCTGGCCAACTGGATCCTGCTTGGGCTGGTCTCCGGGGTCTCAGAGTCTCCTGTCCCTGCTGCCCATGTCGGACCGGATCCGGGGGAGCTCTCCTGGTGGCTCTGCCGGCATCACCTTCTGGCCGGGTTTCGCTGGCTCCTCCGGCTCCGCTTGTGGTGACTACGGACGCCAGCCTGTCCGGTTGGGGTGCTTGGCTGGGGTCGGATCAGGTTCAGGGGTGCTGGTCCCTTCTACACTCACGGAGGTCCTCCAACTGGCGGGAGTTGAGGGCGATTTGGCTTGCCCTGGTGCACTTTCAGGACTCTCTGCAAGGTCGTTGGGTGTTGATTCAGACGGACAATCTGGTGGCGAAGTCCTATGTCAACCGTCAGGGGGGGACCCGGTCCCGGTCCTTGAACTTGATTGCCAGCGTCATCTTTCAGTGGGCTCAGGTCTGGGTGCTGGGTCTGTCGGCTCTCTACATTCGGGGGGTGGACAATGTGAGGGCGTATCTGTTGAGCAGGGAGATTCCGTCCTCTCGGGAGTTCTCTCTCCTTCCCGGTGTGTTCGTCCAGTTGGTGAGTCGTTGGGGCCTCCCTGTGGTAGACCTGTTTGCGGATCCGGGGAATGCCAAGGTGGTCCGGTTCTGTTCTCTGGGCAGGTGTCCCGGGTCTCTGGGGGTCGACGGCTTGACCTGTCCTTGGCCTCGGGGTCTGCTGTATGCCTTCCCCCCTTTCCGCTGCTCCGCTCCTTTCTGGTGCGGGTCCGCAGGGACTGTGCTCAGGTGTTGTTGGTGGCTCCCCGCTGGCCGCGGGCGAATTGGTTTCCTCTCCTGTCCGGGCTGTGTTGCGACCGGGAGTGGGTCCTTCCTCTGGTTCCGTCCCCTTTGGAGTTTCCGGCCCTTCCTCTGGATTCTCTGCGGAGGTTGCACCTGACGGCCTGGCGGTTGAACGGCAGGGCTTAGCTGGGTTGGGGGTTCCTGCTCCTTTGGCTGTTACTTTGCAGGCTTCCCGTAGATCCTCTACTCTGCTTTCCTATGCTAGGCATTGGCGTGTCTTTTCGGCCTGGTGTGCTGGCAAGGGTGTTGATCCCACGGTTGCTGACCTCTTTGTGGTGATGCAGTTCCTTCAGGATGGGGCTCTTCTGGGGTTGTCGGTGGCTTCTCTGCGGGTGCAGTGGGCGGCTATTCAGGCTTTTCGGGGCTCCTGGCGTAATTTATGGGATGAAGGGGCTCTGATGCCTCGTTTTTTTCAGGGACTGTTGAATTTGTTTCCCGCCCTGTTCGGTCCTTCCCTTCGTGGGATTTACATTTGGTGTTGGATGTCCTGTCTGGTCCTCCCTTTGAGCCCCTTGAGGGTCTTGAGTTGCGTCTCTTGACCTTTAAGACCTGTTTTTTGGTGGCTATCACCTCGGCGCGGCGCTTAGGGGAGTTGGGGGCCTTGTCTTGTAAGTTTCCTTCTGTAAGGTCTTTTCGGATCGGGTGGTTCTGGTTCCGGTTCCGTCCTTTGTCCCTAAGGTCAGTTCGGCTTTTCACCTCGGGCAGGAGGTGATTTTGCCTGAATTCTGTCCTGCTCCTTCCTCGGCTGAGGATTGTCGCTTGCATTGTTTGGATGTCCGTCGGGCATTGCTGTGGTACCTGCAGGTTGTCGAATCCTTCCGGGTGGGGACTCTTTGTTTGTTAACTTCGGTCCGGCTCGGAAGGGTGTTAAGCCTTCCACGGCTACTTTGAGTCGTTGGATTCGGTCCGCGGTCTTGATGGCTTACCATCTTAAGGGGGTGGCTCCTCCTGTGGGGGTTCAGGGGCGTTCCACTCGCAGCATGGCGGCTACGGTGGCTGAGTTGCAGGGGGCTTCTGTGGTGGAGATCTGTAGGGCGGCGACCTGGTCTTCTCCCTCTACGTTTGTCCGTCACTATCGTATTGCGAGCCTGGAGCGTTTGGATACTGTTCTGGGCCACAGGGTTTTGTCCTCTATGCGGGACCAGGGATGTTGATCTGTTGTGTTTGGGGGCACTGTATTAAATTTTGGTGTTTCTTTCTCACTCAGTTGTCCGTCTCTGTTTTCTTCTGCTTGCTATGTCCTCATTGGTATTGAAGGAAGGAGAGGGAGGGACGGGAGGTAATGCTTCCATTTCTAACGATAATGGCATTACTCCTAGTCCTACTCCTCGCCTTCCTTCGAGGACCCTCCTCCCTCCCGGTGCGGTTCAACTGAGTGCTAGCTCGGCTTGTTTACGTACAGGTGGAGGTGGGGGCGGGCAGAGTTTTTATGCTGGGGGTGGGTCTGGGTGGGAGGCGGGCCTCATTGGTATTGAAGGAAGGCGAGGAGTAGGACTAGGAGTAATGCCATTATCGTTAGAAATGGAAGCATTCTATTCTAACTCCATTCCAACTAACAATAGAGAAATGGCATATATTGGGGTGAGGAGGTCAGATTTAGTATTCCAAGTCAACTAAGATTAGGGAAAGTGCATGCATTTAGGTGTTGTGTTCAGAATTACTATTATAATACCAATCTAATTAAAGGGGCAAAGTGCATATATTTAGTGGGATCAGATTTACTATTCTAACTGCATTCCAACTAATCCTGAAGAAAGTGTATATATTTAGAGGGGTCACATTAATTGTTCAAACGCCAGTCCAGCTAACATTGGAGAAAGTGCATATGTTGTGGGGTGTTGGGCAGATTTAGTATTCTCATTTCCGCCTTATAAACATTGAAGAAAATGCACATAATATGTGGGAGGTATAGATACAAATTTATGTGCGCTCCAAAACATTGAATTAATGGCATACGTTTAGGGATATCACAATTGAAAATTCTGTATGGCCAATACATTTTTTTCATGAAAAATATTTTTTACTTTTAATAAAAAAAAACGCTAATCTTATTCTATACACTTATAAACATGCACACAGATTTGCCAATAGAGGCAACTCAATAAAAAATATAATAAATATCAGCAATAATATTATAAAATATGTCACTATATATATATATATATTTTATTTTTTAAATAATACTTTATTCAATTAAATACATATAATTTCATGACAAATCAAATGTAAACAAAAATAGTTAGCTGATTATGTATGTTATTTATTTATGAATTTATTATGAAAATTTAAAAATCAACATTTCAACTATTAAAATTTGCAAACTATGAATTAATTTTTATTAGAATATTAAAAAATAATTATCAATATTCACCTTTTTAAACACAACCAGTTCGATTATACAATAAAACCTGCAACCTCATTGGAACATCCAAAAGATAAGAATTATTAAAATAATTAAAAATATTAAGAAAAATATAATTTGTACTACCCATCTAATGCCCCAATAAAACTAAACAACCTAAAAAATAACCATTTTTAAAGCTATAATATTTATAATGTATTTTACATAATTACGGACAACCTAACTTTAAAAGCAAAATAAGAAAATACTATACATAATACATAAATGCCATGCTATTTAAGGAATCAGTGTGTTACATTTCGATAGTAATGTACAAAAAATAATATACTTATCCTCAATATTCCCATCCTTGATATTTTTGTACTAACAATATTTTCATCTCGATACTTAGTGCCATCAGCTTATATTTAGGATCTGCAATGAGCTAAGTATTTGAAGGGATTGAAGACCAGTGCCTTCCTGCAGTGGTCATTTGGAATGAATCTGTGTGGCTCCTGTAAGCTTTCTGCACCACTCGATTCTGAGCTGGGACTACCACTGCTTTTCATAGTGCTGAGAGCTGGACTGGTCAATGTGTAATGATGGAAAAGCCAACAATTGAATGTGTGAAGTTAACACTGAGGGGTGTGGGATTTGTATTGTGTTCTGGTGAAGCGACAACCCTCGGGTGACATGATACATATCATAGCTATTTGTGCTGTCTAATGCATGCAACAGAGATTATGCACTATTCTGATAATATTGTCAGCCCTTGTCCTGCTGAGGGCTCCGAGCTATCTAGCTAAAGACAAAAAGATGGCCTGACAAGATGGGCAAGTAGTGCGATAAAATGTAAGACACCAATGCTTAGGAGACAAAGTTCAGCACAGGACTTGTCTGTTCTTCACAAGCTTCTTCTCAATCTCTTGTCTGAAAGGAGCATGATGATGCCAACCCTAATCTTGCTCAGAGACAGTCAGGGGAAATATCAGTAGTAGTAGTAGTAGTAAAAAGACAATTGATGTAGACTATGATCTGTAAAACCAACTAAACACATTAATACACAACAGTTAAAACAGTACAAACATCTGAAATTGCCACACCTAAATGAGAATAGCCTTTAAAAACCTTCCCAGAGCACATGTTACATTAAGGGACTCCATGTTTAAAAGAAGCTAGATAGCCTTGCTGCGAGGCTGAAATTTGTACTTTAAAAAGATCGGTTTTAATATCAGACTTCTGGCTCTAAGAAAATGTAACCAATCAAGTAATAAATGTGCTTTAAAATTGTCTCTCCATAAGCCACAGGTACCTTTGTCGTCCCCATCCAAAAGATTATAACATTTTTCCTAATTTAAAAACAAAAAGTTAAAAGCCACAGAAAATGTCAGTAACAGCAGGCACAGGAGGGCGTTGGCTAAAGAGACTAAATATGAGTACACACGACTTTCCTGCCAAGGTTCCAAAATATAACTTGCTGATCTTTTCAGAGACAAATAGCGTAAAATCAGTAAGCCTTGATTCCTTCTCTCATCTTTAAATCCTTGAGCGTGTGGGCGGCTTGGTAACCTTATAATAGCAATGTTTAACTTTGCTGCCATTTGTACTAATCTGATTCTAAACTTACTCGCCCATACTAAATTACTACTTGATATTTATTTGGCACAGAAACATGAGATTTTTGGTTCCTCCTCACCCCAGAGTTCATCCCAAGTTAGGAAATTCCAAAAGTGTAATTCTGCTTAGATCCTAATGGCCATGATCACAGGAGACAGTAAAGGCCCTCCAAATTCTTTTATAAATTTAACTAGCCATCACAACTGTCGATTAAACCTGGGCATTTCCAACTTCCCTGTACAAGGACCAATTTAATTTCTCATTGAATGTCATCCCCAGATACTTATAGGAGGTGACAACCTCTACAGATTTATCCCCCAGTATTAACATGTAAGTTTTAGATTTCTTGACAATGTTGTTTTATCTATATTAATGGTTGGATCATTTACCACACAATATTTACTAAAGACTCAAGTTTTCTTTGGAGCCCCACCTGGGTCAAATCGATGATTGCCAAATCATCAGCATATAAAAGGCACAATATATGTCTTTCCCCCATTTTTGGTGTGAACGGTTTTGCTTCCATCAGAACTTTAGGCAGGTCGTCGAGGTACAGGAAAACAGCGTGCCAATACACACCCCTGCTTGAGACCATTTTCTAGAACAATTTTCTTTGACAGTAATCCACTTAGATCCAATTCCACCTGTTCCCAATTCCACCTGTACCCAATTGTCCTGATGGAATTCTTCTAAAATTGCTTTGAGGTACTTCGGGTACCCATATTCCTCAACTTAGACTACAGAATTTTCCAGTTGACTAGGTCAAAAATGGAGCGGAAATCTACAAAGCAGCAGAATAAGTTTCCAGTAGCTTCTATCACCTTCTGTCCCATAGCGCACAAACTAAACCAATGGTCAATTGTTGAATGACCCTGCTTGCATCCTCCGTGTTCAACGGGTATCAATTTCTTGGAGTCTATCCACTCCTTCATAAACAATAAGATATGTTTGGAGTATAACTTATCCCCAACATCAATGAAACTTATCAAACGGAAATTACTAGGACCGCCTTGGTCATTTTTCTTTTATGTAGATTTTCTTTATCCCATTTCTGCTGACCGGAAAGATTCCTAATTTTGTTACAGAAATAAAAACCTTTGAAAAAAAGCTAGCCCAGCATTACCAGTTCTTCCCAATTTGCTTTATAACAGTCAAGTTACTTAGACATAACCAGAGCCTTACACTCCATTTTTACCTTAAACATTTCTCTCTCCCTTGTACACAATGGAAACTGCTTTTTGTATCGCACTTTCATTAGCCTCATTTTCAATACTTGACATTGACTATCAAACAAAGGCTGTTTATTTACCACATGGGGCAGTTTAGATTATTATCAGTAGTATTGCACTTTACAACTAATGGTGTCAGACAATCCACACCTCACCAATGGTCTGACTATACCAATTCAACACCTCAGCATCCTCAACCCTCGCTCCCCCCAATTAAAAGAGGCTCCTTACTTGGTTTTGTGTTAACATTGTCATATACTGTTAATCTAATCTAGGTGTATGGCATGTTTAGGAAATGTCATCTCTACTGGGATCACAGCCTTTCTTTGGCAGGGGGCAGAATTAAACCCCAATGATCACTTCCCATAGTTTCTACAACATTAATCTCATTGCAAAGCTCAAAACACCATGCTTGTAAAAATATATAATCTGTTGGGCATCTCTGATTTCCATACACATAGGTTTTCGCCTGCTAGGATATTGTCCTTAAAGTGTCCATTTAAACATACAAAAACGAACTCAGTTATTTGTTTAATCAGCTGCAGACCTCTTTTTACCCAAATTTTGTGTATTGTATATCCAATCAATAGTACATACATAACACATTGCCACCTTTAGTGTAGACAAAAAATGATCAGCACTGGCCGGGTTTCAGGAGTACATAAAAGGTGTCCACACTAGCATTTGCCATGGTATAATGTTACATCAGACATGCATGAAACATGGCCAGTTACACCGAGATAGCGTCTGCGAGATGTATAATAATTCATGGGCAGCATCGCATGGGTGTGCATGCAATCAATTGTAAGCTTTATTCGGTTTAAAAATCACAAACCATAAAAGCATCCTAAAAATCATAAAAACATCTGTACATCACAAAATTATAAAATTCGATAAAATAACAATTCATGATAAAAAGCGTAGCAATTAACCCTCACAGACTTTATGTGCAAAATATCTGATTGAAATTTTCTATCACAATATATATAACTCAGTAAATTTTTAAATTAGCCGTAGTGTTTAACATCTCAATATTTGACAATATAGTACAAAAAATTAAGTGCAAAGTAGTAAGGCATATATTTATACCGAAGCTAAGTATACAGTACAATCATCATTCATCATATTATGCCCCGGTTTCTTCATAGACAAGTGCTTCGAGATGTGAATTATTGTGTCTTATTTTAATTGCCTTCTGAATGAAGACCGCCACAGCATTACAGACTTTAATATTATCTAGGCTACAGATATATTCAAAAGCAGGTCTATATAAAAATAACCTCTCCTTTAAGAACAAAGGTCGTAAAAACACTTCCTAAGCTCTCTATAAAAGTTACAGAACAAAATAAAGTGTAACATTGTCTGATTTGATTTGCCGTCACTAGGGCACTTTGGCAAGTTTTGGCTCCACTTGCCCATTTTTGGAAAGGCTGTTAAAAGATTAACCAAGCCCATCTGTAGTCTTGTAAGGTAAAATCTGTGTGTTGTGTTTGTGACCTGCAATAAATAGTTTGGTGTCCCAGTCCCAAAGGTTCTTTCACAATATTCCTTTGTCAAGGGTTTCGTGTTGGCATCTACTTCCCTCAACCAATTACATGAGTCCACCAAGCTACTTTTAATTCTTTTTTGTCATACTCAAGTATTTGGGAGGGATTTTCTAGATCAACATCCTCAACACATTCCTTTAAAAGATTTCTAATATATATCAGCCACGGGATTTTACTCTCATGGTCAAGGGCAATGCAATCTCTAATTACATCTTGTGTAAACCTTGCACCCTCTTTGCTCCATATCCCATACCAAGTATTTAAACTTATGGTGCTTATGAAATCACTAATATACGGTGCCCCAAGTTCTTTATGTACACTATATGTAGGGGTGGAATTTGGTACAGCAAGCAATCTTCGTAAAAAATTATTTTCTTGAGTTTGAAGGGTTACACAATTTGCCGCCCCCCAAAGTGCTGCTCCATAATAAGTTCCATTTAGGCACTTGCTGTTATATAAAGTCATGATTTCCTTGATTGGTTTATTACCAATTTTTTTTCGAAAATCTGAAGATTGCCTCAGTCGACCTGACAAATTTTAATTTACATTGTTCAATCTGGGTTCTCCAATGTCCCTTTGCATTGTAAACTAATCCCAGATATACAAATGAATTTGTTGCTTTGATAGGAACACTATTTACATGGTGAATCTTTGTTTTTGGTTTCCCTTGCCCACACACCATCGTGAAAGTTTTGTTCAAATTTAGTGCTAAATCCTTATTGTGCATAAATTCAGCAAATGTTTCTATCAGGGACTGTAGTCCGTTCGCAGTTCTTGATAAAAGAACTGCGTCGTCCGCATAGAGTAAAATTGGAACAGAGTGTTTGCCTACTCTTGGGGCGTCAGCACTTAGATTTTGTAACTCTGCATCCACTCCATTTACATATAAGGAAAATAGAAGGGGGGCAAGGACACAACCCTGTCTAATTCCCCGGGTTACCCTGAAACTTGATGTACACTCTCCTCCTACCCCATGATGCACTCTAGTACTCAAACGACTATACAGTTGTGAAAGATAATTCACAATGTCATTTGTTGCCCCCATATTAATCAGCGTTTGCCACAGTTTTGAATGATTTACTAAATCAAAGGCACTTGTAAGGTCAAAGAAACAAAGGTGTAAGTGACCCTTTTTCGTGATTGTATATTTAGAAATAAGAAGGTGCAAATTAATGCACTGTTCTATTGTCCCTATCTCCCTTCTGAAGCTGTATTGTGTTTCAGTAAGGATTTTATTCTCCCCTGCCCACAATTCCAGTCTCTCCAGCAATATCCTACCCATTACTTTAGATGTTGTATCGAGAAGGGCGATTGGGCGGTAACATTTGAGGTCTTTCCTATTGCCCTTTTTGAAGATCGGGACAATGATGCTTTCTGTCCATGTTCTTGGAATCAAACCTTCAGCAATAGTGTAAAACACATTTTGTAACAACGGACCCCACAAACCCACATTAAATTAAAAAATGTCTATGGGGACACCATCAACACCAGGTGCCTTTCCATTAGCACTTTTTTCTAAGGCTGATGTGACTTCATTTGCAGTAATGGGGTCTTAGTTGAAAGTATCAAAATTTATAAAAATGTTATTATTATCTAATTTAGAAATATATATTGGATCGCTATGTGCTGTTGAGGCAGGGGTTTCATTATCTGAATTAAAAACCTTCGTAAAATGGCTAATCCACTCTTGGGTTTGTACTAGGCTTTCAATTTTTACAGCACTACTATCTTTAAAATAGGGGTGGTTTATCGTTTTCCAAAAAGGGAGGAGTCCCTAGTATTAGCTGCCTGTGTAAGCTTCTCCCATGCTTCATTTTGAATCTCCCTCTTTCTTCTTGCCACTGTCTGTTTATATATCGTCCTCCGGTTTTTGATCTGTTCATTATCTTTTGGTCTAATTTTCAAAGCATTCTTTAATAGGTGGTTTGCCTCTGTACATTCTGAGTCAAACCAGCTAACTATCTTTTTCTTTTTTATTCTTATTCTTAATTTTTAGACCCTGGGATATCGCTGCGGTTATTTTGCAGAAAGCCCCAATGATATCTTTATTTGTTGAATCCCCGCTTTTACATAATTCTATATCATTCTTACAATCACTCAATAGTCTCTCTACAAAATCAATCTGATTTATCCCAGACCATCTGATCGAAATGCCGTTTTCTCCCTGAGTTTTTATACTTGGTGCTAAGCAAGGTCCTCCACAAGGGATATCATTTAATCTGACAGTTAGGAATACTGGGTTATGGTCGCTTAGGCAGCTTTTTTCCACCTCCATTTTTGCTATCTGATTCTGACCATGTGCCGAGATTAATATGTGATCGATTATAGAGCACTGGCCATGCCCTTCAAAAGTTGGTAACTCCACTTGTCCCTCCTGTAGCGTCTGATCCACTACTTCCAAATTATATTTATACAAGGCTCAGTTAATTGATTCACCATACGTATTATGTGGGAAATGGGTGTAGCTTTCTCCAAACTCATTCTCATATCCACAGTACTTCCCTTCGAGAATGTCACATTTCCTACTATTGAAATCTCCAACACAGATCAAAAGTAGTCACCTTTGATCTGTTTTAGAAACAGGTCAAGCTCCTTCTCAAGGGATAAAATTACTTGATTTCTGTTACTGCCAAAGACATTATTATAAAAATTAATTATTACAAAACACTGGTGATCAATAGTATTTAACCACAGAAACTGAAAATAGGGTGAGTCAGTATAAACTTGCTTCAATGTCAGCGGGCATGTAACCGAAAGTAAAACAACTAGGCCTCCCTTTGCCCTTCCACTTCGTGAGGGGGTTGCTTGTGTATCAATTGTTGAGAAGCCATCAACAAAAAAGGGTTCTGTATGCCAAGTCTCTTGTATACAAATAATTTGACAGTTTTTCAAAAATTCAGGCCATACCTTAGCATCCAATTTCGAGTTAATGCCTGCGATGTTCCATGAAACTATAATCAGATTATAGGCCTGTAAATTTAATGTTGACGATAGGCCTTTATCAGCAAGGAAAAAGTTTTGTTTAAAATATTGTTCAGCACCCTGGTGCAGTCAATCTATATCACTGCATCGTCTGAAAGCTGAAAATCTATTAGACAAGGGCAAAGGTCTGTACCTATCAGCTATCAATGGACCAGTGTCATACTCTTTTGGGTTTCTCGTGATTGGTCTATAAAAATATCCAAGCGGTACCCCGGTAATATCTCTTTTCCCATTATTGACTGACATTTCTCCATCATTAGGTATTCCTTCAAGCAAGACTTTAACCATTGCCGGGTGTCGAAAAGAGACAACCACACAGTCTCCCTCTCCAATTTTCTGAGATCTCCCTACCCAGGGTACTCTTCTCACCATGATAATGTTTCTTGCCAGAATATTTGAGTTATGGTAAGAGTGTTTCATGAACCAATGCAAGACCTTGTTCTTCAGGTCTACCCAGCCCTCATTAACACCATCCTCCAATACTGGAACATCTCTAAGGATAATAGTGTAAGGTGTAGCCTCAGGTGGTAGATGGAGGGAACCTTGGTGATTGTGTCTAGGTTCAGATCTTTGCATTATTTTATCCTGATTTCTAATTGTAGAACATGTAGGACTTGTTGTTTTTGTCACATTTCGGGATGATGCTGGTAACTGCAAGTCCCTTTTGTAGTTTCCTTGGCTATGTTCTCTACAATTTTTCCCTATTTTTCTCGTCATACCTAGATGCAGGTTTCACTGGGCCATATACAGTCTTATTACTAGCAGTGTCTCTCGTTTTATCCTTTCCCACTGTGTCTGATGGATTTTTATCAGATAGTACTTTCTCGTGAGATGACAAATCTGTAATGATTTTCAGGATCTGCGCTACATCAGCCTTAATTTTCCCTATTTCCTTTAGGAGATTTTTCTCGACTGGGTCGATCTTCCCAAGTAATTTTTTTGAAGCTAAATCCAATTTAATTGAACAGTCATTACTAGTGTTGGCCTTTTGCCCTCCATAATGTTTAGCAAGCATTGGCTGGGATTGTTTAGTTGAATCATCACCTTTTCTTTTCACTAGCCGTTTGCATTTGGCTACTGGTGGAATAGAACTACTTGTGTCTTCTGATAAAGCCAGTATTTCCAATGGGTCAGATGATACACAAGGGGCCCCATGGGTATTATACACTAGGACTGTTACGCTTTTCATTTGGGCATTATTGGTCAAATCTGCTTCTGGTGCAGGCCCAGATGGAGGCAGTATAGTCTCATCTATCACAGTGGTTAATGCATTCTAAGTGGCAGCTAAACGTTCTTCCACATTTTCAATTTCACTATTAATTAGACCCATTGCATTGTTAAGGTAGTTGGTTATAGGAGCACTCAGTCTGGCGGTTTTGTTCTTACTACTGGAAACAGCACCCGCAAGCTTACGTTTCCCCATGTCTTGTGATGTATTATTAAGTTTTACAAGATAACACCACCTTTCCACTGTATAAAATGGGGGTATGTTGTACAAGAAAGCGTTTTGAGTCTCAATCTCTTACCCCAGTTATCAGCGTTTCACAGCAAATTTCAGGGACGTGGCCCAGCCTCTTCCGGCCGCTGACAAGCGCAGATGGGCCCGCCCTTGGCCCGGGCACACCCGCGCACGTCCCGCGCTGCGGGAGCCCACTCCTGATTTTCAAGCGCCTCCTGGGGCTGTGATTGGCTGTGTGGGCTGACGGCTCCGGTCGCGGAAAGAACCAAGCAGGCAGGCGGCTAACGGCGGGACCCGCGCTGCGGGAGCCCGCTCCTGATTTTCAAGCGCCTCCTGGCGCTGTGATTGGCTGTGTGGGCTGGCGGCTCCGGCCGCGGAAAGAACCAAGCAGGCAGGTGGCTAACGGCGAGACCCGCGCTGCGGGAGCCCGCTCCTGATTTTCAAGCGCCTCCTGGCGCTGTGATTGGCTGTGTGGGCTGGCGGCTCCGGCCGCGGAAAGAACCAAGCAGGCAGGCGGCTAACGGCGGGACCCATGCTGCGGAAGTCCGCTCCTGATTTTCAAGCGCCTCCTGGGGCTGTGATTGGCTGTGTGGGCTGGCGGCTCCGGCCGCGGAAAGAACCAAGCAGGCTGCCGGCTAATGGCGGGACCCGCGCTGCGGGAGCCCGCTCCTGATTTTCAAGCGCCTCCTGGCGCTGTGATTGGCTGTGTGGGCTGGCGGCTCCGGCCGTGGAAAGAACCAAGCAGGCAGGCGGCTAACGGCGGGACCCACGCTGCGGGAGCCCGCTCCTGATTTTCAAGCGGCTCCTGGGGCTGTGATTGGCTGCGTGGGCTGGCGGCTCCGGCCGCGGAAAGAACCAAGCAGGCAGGCGGCTAACGGCGGGACCCGTGTGCATACAAATAGAAGACAAGAAAGACAACATTAAGCATTCTCTGGCAATCATGAAAAACCATAACAAACATTAAAGGAACAGGTCGAGGTTTGCAGTGGGGAGGGTCAGGGACAGTGTGATGGTGTCACGCGTGAAGCATGGGACATGGCTCCAACCTTCTATCTGATCACGGCCATCGCAGCGAAGTGGGGCATGAGTGGTAATCCTAGTAAAAAAGATGAAGCATTTGGAGTTTCACTGGGCTAAAGCAGCTGTACTCTAAGTGGATAAGGTATTGAATTAAGGGCCTCCGCAGACATTGAAACTTCTTCTCCGTTTTTGTTAAACTGTGCGATAGCCGTTCCATGGCTAAGATATGCCAAAAGTGGGTGAACCATTGCGCTAGGGCATGGGGTGCTGTCTGTTTCCACATGAGTGCTATAAGCTGCCGCGCCACTAGGAGCAGGAGACTCATAAGCTTTCAGTCCGCATGAGTGATAGCCTGCAGATCTGGGGTCTAATGCCCAAAATAACCATGGGGTATGAGAACGGGTAGGCTATGACCTCCTTAATGTGTCCCAAGATATCTTTCCAATACGTCGCTATAACTTTGCATGACCACCAGATATGTTGGATGTCTCCTTTTTCTTCCCCACAGCGCCAGCACAGAGAGGATGTTCCCGGCCGAAAGACCGCTGGGTATACCGATGAATGTAAGACCCAGTGCCGCGGTTGGCAATACTACAGCCATGAGGCATTCATGAGCTGATAGTCCACTCTGTACTGATCAAATGATGTCATGCTGTGCCCCGTAAATAAGTCTCGAAGCATCCAACATTCCCCATCGCTCCAGTGATGGAGTGAAAGAGGCGAAAGCACTTGGAGGAAGTCGGAGTTGCGTGCGATTGGTGTGTTTGGAGAGGAGAATGCAGTCAGACACTTTTTAAGAGCCACTTTATCCAAGATATCGAGTACCATCCGAGTCGGGTGGCGACATATGCACTTCGCGGGCGAGCGTGTTTGGGCAGCTATGCCAGGGCCCACAATGGTGGACACACGACCGCTCGGTTCATGTGGAACCGTGCTTCTCACTCTCTCGGTCCACCCACTCAGAGATATACCGCAAGTGGGCAGCCCAGTAATACTCAAGAAGATTGGGGCATGCCTGACCTCCCCTATCCCGTGGTAGCATCAACAGCGCGTTTGCTACCCTGGGGCTCTTGCCGTTCCAGACAAAGGTCCGGATGTCACGCTAGAGGCGCAGGATGTCATCCTGTGGAATCGGTGTTGGCAGAGTCTGAAATAGATAGAGGACCCACGGCAATACATTCATTTTCACTACATTCACACTCCCCAACCAAGAGATGTGTAAGGGTTTCCATCTCTGAAAATCGGCCAAGATGGAGCGGCATAGGTGGGACCCAAGTATTTAATGGGCGCCTGGGACCACTGAAAAGGTGCTAGGCATTGCAGGGCCGGGAGGTCCTGAGCGGGAATGTTCAAGTTGAGCACTGAGGACTTGGTCATATTAATCCGAAAGCCCGATACTATCTCATATGCCTGGAGGCAATTCACAACAGCTGGGAGGGAGATTTCAGGTTGAGAGAGCATAAGAAGTAGACCATTCACAAAGAGGCCAATTTTGTGTGGTTGGTCCCCTAAGGTGATAACCCCTCCCCGCATCTCTGTTGCGAATCATGATGGGAAGAGGTTCCATGCAGACCTCTTTTTGACACAGAACAATTTGGGAAAATTGCCTCAGGAATCATGTAAGCCTCCAGCATTTCACTATACATGTTATCGGCCCAAGTAGGGGAAAGTTGGTTAAAGTCTCCCACCATCAAAATAGGGGGAGCACCCAACACCCCTAACATGGAAACCAGATCACTATCAAACAGCTGCCACTGCAAAACCTCATTACCCCCGGTTTACACAAACATTCATAATTATTAATTTATTCATTAGTAGATAGCCATCAATCAAATGTAACAAACCTGCCAAAATCCAATCACAATTAGTCCGAATTAAACTGGCCCCTTTCACACATTTTGTGGAAATCATCAAGAAATGACTGATAAGTGTCCCACTCTCACTTTAATTCCGTGTTTTGAGAATTGCATAAAACCACACTGATTTAAATTTTCATTCACTGACTTAGGGCCTCATTATGATGACGGCGGGATGTGTACTTCCGTCGCATTTTCGGCGGTCCTCCCGCTACCTTCTTGGTGGTCTAACCACCCATTATGATGCATGCCCACCACCGCTGATACTTCTACTCCCGCAGCTGTGGCGGGCGAGGCAGAGGAGGTCCATGGAGGTGTTCCCGCCGGGCTAATCATGACCTGTGTTTCTGCCAACCTTTTCCTGGCGGGGATACCGCCGTGCGTTAGTCAACGGAAAGGCAGTAAATGATCCCAAATATTGAGGTGAGGGTGCATGTGCCCTTGTGTACTGCCACTAGTGCACATGTAAAGCGCTCCAATGCTTTTGGGTCTGGTTCGTTCTATATCAAACTGCAAAATAATAAAAACTTAAAAAGTTACGCCCGACTGGCTGGAGTCACGTTCTGGAGCGTGCATGTCCAGAAAGTGATACAACACTCGCTTGCATGATGGTGACTGAAATAGAGATGTTCAGCAGTGGCATGATACTTAAATGTTTGGCATTTGCTGCATTGTGGAAGCACTGCAGTGTAGGCAGCATTGGCATCCAGCTTATTTCCAGCGGCGAAACATACCGTCGTCATGTCTCCGCCGCTGTGAAACCACCAGCCTCGCAGGAAACTCCTAACACTGCGGTGGTGGAGGCCGACTGCTCCACAGAGTACTTGGTCCCACCACACCGGTGGACTAGCGGTCAGACCGCCGAACTCTTAATCAGGCCCTAAGTCTCATGGAAACAAATTACTACATTTTCACAGGAAATATTTGCAGGCTAACAATAGTGACGACCACAGCAGCATGGCATCTGGACATCGTATAACCCAGAGGCCAGCATCAGCTGATGAGAGACGTCTTGCCACCATACCAACACCAGAGCCCTCAGTTAGTGAAATACTTGGAGTGTTCACTGATACCTGCACTTCCCTAGAGACTTGGATAGACTGTACATCAGTTGACCACAATATGTTGAGGACAGATATTGATCAGGTCACAGACAGGGGGCCCAATCCACAAAGGTTAACTTAGACCCAAAGTCTAAGTTTAGACCTGAACTCTAAGGGCCTCATTTACAATAAGGCTGTGCCATTGGAGCGTCACTTTTCGGGACACTCCGGTGCCGGAGGAGTCTGCTCTATATTTACCAGGCAGCATAAGCCTCTTTGTGCGGCCTAATGCAGCTTTGGAAATATCATTCCCTTTAATGCACTTTTCCATGTTAAAGGGGCATGCAATGGGTGTGGCTGTGTGCGTTCCCAGCAACACCTATGGCTTTTTGACACTGCCCCAGACTTACAAGGAATCGTAACTCTAGGACAGCGCCAAAAACGTACGCCCCAGGGGAGGCAAAACGAGGAGAAATACCTTTATTTCTCCTCGTTTTTCTTTTATCTATGTGTTGCATTCTGCAGCACACATAGAAAGAGGAAAAAGTCTCTTGTGATTGTTTTTGTGCAGGAAGGTTTCCCTTCCTGCACAAAAACAATCATCCCTGCTATGCAGGCACCCTTGCACCATGGCGCAAATGTGCCTGCATTGACGCATGGCAACCCATTGTGCGCCAATGCAGGGGAAAAGGACAGGAATGCGCCATATCTGATAGATACAGCGCATTCCTGCCCTTTTCTTTTGCTGTAGGGCAGCTCAGCAGGAAGGCCTGCAGCGCTGCGCTATGGCAAAATCTTGTAAATAAGGCCCTAAGTTTAGACCTTAAGTAGAGCTGAAGTCTAAACTTAGACCTCAGGTTTAAACTTAGACTTCAGGAATAAGTTTACCTTTGAGAATCGGGCCCTTGGTTTGAGGCACGGAGACACCATCAGTGCAAATGGCTGTGGAAGTGCCTCAACTGAAAACAATGTTTGATTGGTAGGTAGCAGGAATCAGTTACATCACTGGAACATTGTACCATGGTTAACAAAGGGAGGTCCCATTGCAACAATGTCAGTATGGTGGGTCTCGGAGTCTCGACTGAAGGTAGGACTGTGGAGCTCCTCGAAGATAATTAGATAAAGCAGCCCCAACAGGATTGGGGTCCCTTTTGTTTGTCCAGTAAAAGTGCAAAGAGTGCATGCTCCTTTATATTTGTTCTAATGCTACAGGACTATTTCCTGACAATTCCCATTTTAGATGTTTTGGGGCCAATTCACAAAGTCATGTAAGAGTACGTAAAAGAATACTACAGTACTAATTTACAAACTCGAAAATGCACTCTATTACTAGTTCCATAAACTATAATGCACTTGTTAAATGGGGCACCCTCCACTTATGTAACAGAGTATCCCATATGTCAAACTCTAAATAAGACCCTATGTTACAAGTCATGAAGTGAATGAGAAGATCAGCCTACGAAAATGGATACATTCTCTTTTAAGTTTTAAAAGATAAGTTTATTCAGCACAAATGGTTAAACATCACTACAACTTGTATATCAACATCCAAAAAATTACATTGAGAAGAATATCATTCTCTTGATGCGAGTAGGTGGTTTGTTATGTGTTAGAAAACCTGACTTATAAGCCACCCACCCACAGGGAAACCAGAAGGGTAATATACAACATGAACTTCTAGACATATGAAGGGGTTAGCACAGCACATTGAAAAAGTGCACAATCTATTCACTGGCACATTGAATATGTCCAATCAGTAGAAGTCAAAATATTGAATTTTAAAAGAATAAATGCAGTAAAGCGCTTAGAAGCAGGTGGCGATAAAAATGTTACTTTAGGTCACGCTGGACCGGGGCAAAGTCAAAGTTCAGGCCGACCGCCATGGCACGCCGGCTGGCTACAGAACTCACTCAGGCCCCGGTGAACAAAGTACCTTTCCACGTCGCAAGATAGGAAATACGTCAGTGTCGAGTCCTTCAGACACAGGATGCGTCGATCTTCTCCATGCAGTGAAGGCAATGCATCAGTTCCAAAGACGAGTGCCAGAGTTGAGAGGCATCAAGCAATGCGCCATAATCTGCCTTACAGTTGATGGGATGCTTTGATCTCACCAAGCTTCAGTGGCTGTGAAACGCTGTCCGATGCGTCGATCTCTGAAGGCAAAGCGCTGGTTCTGAGGCAATGCAACCATTTTACTCCCACAAACGGGTCAAGGCACTGGTTCTGCTACACACAGCCAGGAGATGCATTGATTTTGTAGCACGACAGCTGTAGCACCCACTTCTCAGGTCCAGAACTGGGGAGGCACCTCAGGCAACGGTAGGGCTCACAGAAGATAGAGTCCACCAGCACCAGCAGAATTGCTGTAAGTCTTTTGTGGCACTGAGACTTCAGAAGACAGAAGGCAAGCCAGCAAGCCCTTGGAGATCACTTTGGAAGGAAGGCAGAGTTCAGCTCTCCTTCAGCTGAGTCAGAGAACAACAACAGGGCAATGTGCAAGCAGCAGTCCTTCCAGAAAAGCAGTCCAGTTGAGTCCTTTAAGCAGCACAGCCGTTCTGACATAGGTGCAGTTAAGGTTCCAGAAGTGTCTGATTTGATAGGGCCTGGACCCTGGTACTTATAACCAAAAGTGCCCTTGATGTGGGGGGTGATTTCAAAAGAACTCACTGAAGTGCACAAGGATCCATTTCTGTCCAATCCTGTCTGCTAGGCTAACCATGGGGGATAAATAAGTGCTTTCCGTGAGGACAGAACACAGCATATTCATTTGTAAGTGTGAGCCATTTCTCCCCCTTCCTGCCCAGGAAGGCTACCAGTATGCAGATGAATCTCCTGTCACACCCAGCCATAGTAGCATTTAATTTATAGGCCCTGGGTATATGGTATACCACTTTACAAGGGGCTTAGAAGCAAATCAAATAGGCCAAATAGGTGTAAATCACTTTATACCATGTTTAGAGGACAGAGCATATGCACTTTAGCACTGGTTAGCAGTGGTAAAGTGCCCAGCGTCCTAAAGCAATCAAAAAGATAGTCAGAAAAATAAGAGGAGGAGAGGAAACATTTGGGGTAACCCTGCAAAAAGGACAATTTCCAACACAACTCCCTCCCATCCTAAAGCCAGAGTAGCCTAATCAGTACCTTGATGGACTTCCGTGATTAGGGTGATAGAACATAGACAATGTCCCACTACTGCAGGGGTACTTGCCAGTTCTACACCTCTGTGAACCCAGTTGGATCCCTCTGTCTATGCTCCCAGGGGCCACTAAGCTAATCCATGGGGAATCCTTCTCCTCACCTGTGGACCCCATCTGTACAGCACCTAACTTTAATCTGCTCACAGATGCATCCCGATAGGTAGATAGTACCACCATGGCCAACAAAGTGATGTGGCCCATACACCCCTTGGGTCTGACTTCGATCCCTAACCCAAGGAAAACTCTGTCCACAAGGACAGCAACCAATAGAAGCCAATGACAGGTGTCGGTGTCAACAGCCAGGCCCCAGGCAATTCAGGGGTCTCTGTGTGCTATAGCCCAAGGTGCCTTGCATCCTTTTTCCACTCCACCTGGAACTGGTCCTCCTGCCAAGGCTCTGTATCCTTGGGCTGGAGTCAGGGATGAGTCCTTCGCCCCCCTCCCCTCCATCTGGGGTCTGTACAGTCCTTTTGGGAGTGGTACCCCCGAAGACTAAACTGTCAGAGCACTTGTGGCAGCCACCCTGCCCAGTTGTCCCACCAGTTTAGGGGTGCTATCCTGCAACTGGTCTTCACACCCAGGGTCCGTACCGTTAGGTTGAACGAGAGTTAGGGGTGAGTCCTTCCGCCCCCTACCCATCCATCTTGGCTTCTGCACCCTTCTCTGTGGAGTAGTACTGCTAGACCCCAGAACTGGTTGGATGCTTGTGTCAGCTGCCCACCAAGTTATCCTGGTACTGTGGGGCCACCCTCAGTGGATGGTCTCCTGGTACAGACTAGAATACCTTGCTGGTGCCCCCTCTGGGAGTATCCAAGCTCTGTGGCTGGGAATAGGGCGCCCTGGGTCTCTGCCCACCCCCACCTCCTTCTTCTCTGAGAAAGGACATAGGACCCTTTACCCCCCACTATACTGGGACATGTCTGGATTACTGTGAACCTCCTCAGCCCTCGGCTGGGGGGAGCCTGACCACTTCCTTTAGCATCATTCCCAAATGCCTTTCCAGACACTCTGGTATTCACCCAGAGGTCCGCCTCCTTTGCAAGTTCCCAGGGGTCAGAGAACGTTCACTCAACCAGGTGTTGGCATAGCCCTGGAAAACAATAACTGAACAAGTGTACTCTGGTGATCAAATTGTACAGCCCTTCAAAAGTGTTTACGATGCTACCCTTCATCCAACAATCCAGTGCTGGGCAAAATTACCCCACAAAATCTCTCCAGGACTTGTGAGACAGTTTCTGACTGCCCCTAAATTTCAACCTGAGTTCTTCTGGGGTGAATCCATACTTCTTAACCAGAGCCTCCTTCATGGGGGTATACCTCAACCTGTCCCTCTCTTCTAGGGCCAGTAGGACATCCCTCCCACCACCAGGAATATGACTCCATATGCCAGTTCCCCAATCCTTCTTAGGGATCATGTGCACCTCTAGAGCTACCTCATATGCCTGAAACCACCGGCGTATGTCATCCCCCTCCTTGAAGTTAAGCCTCTGGGTATGTGGACTGTATCCTCAGCACTGGACACAGTAGTTTTGCTGCCACCACAGGACTCGCTTTGCTCATAAGTCAAGTTCTTTCAAACTTAGCTCATGGGCCAATTTTGTCTCCTCAAGAGCAAGTTTTTCTCTGGTTAAAGCCCTTTCAGCATTTAATTTACAGGCCCTGGGTATATCGTATACCACTTTACAAGGGACTTACAAATAAATCAAATATGCCAAACAGGTGTAAACCAATTATACCATCTTTAGAGGAGAGAGCACCTGAATGTTACCACCGGTTAACATTGGTAAAGTGCCCAGAGTCCTCAAGTCAACAAAAAGGTCAGAACAATAGGAGGAGGAAGGCAAAAAGTTTGGAGTAACCCTGCAAAAGGGCCATTTCCAAACACTCTTATACAATGTTTCCAATGCAATAGGCTGAGGGCAGGACACATTACCAAACAGAAACTCCAGATAGATACTAACAAGCAGGTGCCAGGCTCTTCTCATGCAAAGAATGTGAGACAGTCTTGAAGTAAAGATACAACAAGCTTTAGTGAAAGGTTAACTTCACTAAATCTGCAGTTTTCCTTTTGTTGTGCCAACTTCAGAATAAGGCTACACTTGCTTAATAGTCAGGCATTGTACAATACAGGATAGTAAGATGGCAATCCATTTAAAACGCGTATATGTGCAATAATGCTAAGGTTCTAGTAGTGCTTTATGCAGCTGTAAACTGAATTCACAAAAGGTATTACAAAAGGGAAACAGCCTTTACAACGCCGCTTGAACCACGCTGTGCCTTTACAATGTGGTCTTAACCACAAATGCGTCTATACAACGAATTCCTTTACAAGGCAAGTTGTTACAACGACTTGCCTTAGGGAAAGCGTTGTTGGACAGATGTTGTATTTTACCTCCAACACTTTCCCTACTGCTGCTCAGACTGGAGTTGGAATAGTAAATTATACTATTCCAAATTCCAGCACTTTCCCTAAGGTAAGTCTTTGTAATGCTTTGCATGGTGTTAGACCTAGCATCTTGGCGCCTTTTTCCCCTGTCTTTCTGCTTCCGACCTCCTGTTTTTGAGTGTGTGCTGCATTTAGTTTTTGCTGGTTTTAGAACTCTGGGCACTTTACCACTGCTGATCAGTGCTAAAGTGCAAGTGCTGCCTGTGTAAATTGTGATTGTGATTTGTTATCCATGATTGGCATATTTTATTTACTGGTAAGTCCCTAGTAAAGTGCACTGTGTGTTCCCAGGGCCTGTAAATCAAATGCTACTTGTGGGACTGCAGCACGAACTGTGTCACCCACATGAGTAGCCCTGCAACCAATTGTCAGGCCTGCCACTGCAGTGTCTGTGACTGCAGTTATAAACTGCCACGGCGAACGGGCAAGTGAACCCACTTGCCAGGCCCTACCCTTCCACTACATATAAGGAACCCCTAAAGTAGGCCCAAGGTAGCCCCATGGGCAGGGCGTCGTGTATTTAAAAGGTAGGACATGTACTGGTGTGTTTTACATGTCCCGATAGTGAAATACTGCTAATTTCGTTTTTCACTATTGCAAGAGCTATCTCTCCCATAGGTTATCATTGGAACTGCATTGTAACCTCTTACAAGTGTAACTTTCAATTAGGAAGAGATTGAAATTTGGAGTTTGGGTCCCTGAAATCACAATTTAAAAATACATTATTTTATGAAGTTGATTTTTAAATTGCATGTTTGAAAATGCCACTTTTAGAAAGTGGGCATTTTCTTGTTTTACCATACCGTACCTCTGCCTGCCTGTGGAATCCACGTCTGCTTTAGTCTGACAGTTAGGCTGTTTGTGCATTCACTCTACACAGTCACACCAAGGGAGCTGGGGTGTGCCCTGCATATCCTGATGGCCCATCACCAGGCTGATGAGTCTTCCTGGGCTAGAGTGGTGGGAGGAGTTGTCACTGACACCTGAATAGGGCTGTGCCTGTCCTCACACAAATCTGTCTCTACCTTCCTGTAGTGTGTCTGGAGCCAGATCAGAGAAAGGTAGGGTCTTGTGCACTGCAAAGATTTTCCTTTGAGGTTTGCCTACTTCGAAGGTAAAAACTGGTATAAGTACTGGAGCTGTGACACCATAACTTCAGAACACTTCTGGACTAAGAGGAGATCCTGCCAGAAAGCTTGTTGCTGTGTTGTGCTGGCCTACTGCTTGCTGCTTCTGTCTTGGGCAGTGAAAGGGCTGGACTTTGCTTTCTGTGTCCTGCTTCCAAGGTTTCCAAGGGCTTGTGTATGTTGTTCTCCTGTTAAGAAGTCTTGGGGCCATCAAAGACTTCACCTGCAGCCCCTGAACTCTCCTGCTGGGAGTTCTGACCTGCCAAGTGGTGCCAATTCCAGTTCTGAGCACTTGGAGGTGGTGTTGCTGCAAAGAGAGAAAAAAAAACACACACCGACCTTCAGTGTCTGTTTTTCCTGATGCAGCACCGCCAAGCAGCTGAAAAAGCAGCGCATCACTGCGGTGCTGCTGAAGAATCGACGCAGCACCTGCCGTGTTGCTGAAAGATCAGCGCAGCCTGAGTCCTGAGCACCGTGTCTCCAATGTCTGAGGCCCTGCTGTGCGGCTCAAGAAATTGATGCATCACCTGCCACATGACTTGAAAATCAACCCAGCACCTGTTTTGCTGCTGCATCGACCCAGCGTGTGTGGATTTTCGACACATCATACCTGTGCGCCATGTTCTCCATCAAAGTAGCCCCGCAGTACGGACCCAAGACCACGTGTGCAGAAATCAACGCTTCACCTTCCCTTGCAGAAAGGAATCGACGTAACACTTCCCCTCCCGTGCAGAAGGACCTGACACCTCCGTTTAACTGGGACTAAGGAATCGATTAATGACTTTTGGTTTCCGGCACCTCACCTTCTCTGCGGCTGATTTCCATCTTGGATGTTGATGCATCAGAGGTACTTTGTTCTAAAATAACCGCATCCATAGATTCCTATGGGCTGAACTTGCTTAAACTGTTCAAAGTGATATCTTGGCTTATGTATGTTGGATTTTTGTTGTTTTGGTCTTGTTTTACTCAGATAAAGATTCGATATTTTTTTAAACTGGTGTGTACTCAGTTTGTAGTGTCTTCACTGCACTACTGTGTGTATACGTACAAATGCTTTACACATTGCCTCTGAGATAAGTCTGACTGCTCGTGCCAAGCTGCCAAGGGGGTGAGCAGGGGTTATTTTAGCTGTGTAATCCCTTTACCCTAACTAGAATATGGGTCCCTACTTGGACAGGGTGCAAGCCACTGCCAACTAGAGACGCCCATTTCTAGCACATGGTAAAGAAATGCGTATTAACTACACATTCGTTGTTGAGACCGCGTTGAAAAGGCAGGCGTGATAAATGCATGCGTGGTTCCGACATACAACTATTACAAACAACTGGGTCTACATAATAGAACATTCCCAGCCCACCCTTTTTTTCATGAGGTGAAATCTTTCAACAACTCAATAGCATATACCCTAATCACTTCTATTTTATTTTCTTGTTCAATACATTTTTCATCAACATCATCATCAGCAATTTCAGGTGAATAAGATTGGACCACATCTTTATTTCTGCATGCTTGTTGAATGATCAATAGTCTCAGTTTAACCAGAACATAAAAGGTCAACATAAAAAGAATCACTGCTATTCCAATTCCACAAAGCTAAATTCCCTATCTCCCAAATAATACCATTCCCATTCAAGTCTAAGCCACTTTATTTTTCTTGCAATACTAATATGCTGTTCTTGATCTGATTTATCTGTTCAAGGGGAGTGAGAGATGTGGTAGAGATGTGGATACAACATTCAGACCCTACTATTGTGGAAAAAAACCTTTAGGCCACCAGGACATATTTTGCAAGAGCATGATTCTTTGAGTGTCCTGCTGATCAGATTTCAGGCCCAAAGAAATAGCATAGGTATTGGCTACTGCTTCCAGTATTTTGGCATTGTAACTAGTTTCTCTGATGGCTTCCCCACCCATAGCTGGGAAACAAAATGGAGAAGAATCTGTTCATTTCAGACACCTCATGGTGCCCCCGCTATTGCAGAGTGTCGGATGGCAGAGACCTCATAACCAGCACAAGAGACCCCTGCTCAAATCACAGGGAAGCCAGGGATAAGCTTTCTTGTCACAGAAGGATTGTGCATATTCCTTTTGATAACATTTATTAAACAACATGCCGGAATAGAAACGATGTTCACAAGTTGTTGCATCTTTTCTACTACAGTGTCACATTTTCTTTGGCCCACAAATATGCTCTAGTTTGCAGTTTCTCACTGTTCACAAAACTGCACCCATTTTGAGTAAGCAAGATGTGTCATGTTAGACAAATAGTAGCTGGTGGGATTGTTTAAATCCTATAGACTGAAGAGACTTTCCGCACATTAAAGCGCCTGCACATTAAGGCAGTCGGTGCCCATTGAACAACAGATCAAGGAAAGTTTTATTTTTGCTGGTGGGCATTCCATTTAATGGCAAACCCCTTAAAGCATTAGTAAGCAAGTGAATTCAAACAAAGCATGAAAAGAGATCAAGGGGCAGATTTATCAGCGAGTTGCGTCACCCTTGCGCTTCGGAAGGGACGTAAGGGTGACGCAACTACTAAGTCAGATTTATCAAGCCACGCAAAGACACTTTGTCTGGTCATGTGTGACTTGATAAATGTTAAGTAATGCAAAACACTGTGTTGCATTACACTAGCCCTAGGGAGGCGTTCCATGGGTGGAATGTGGGTGTTCCCAGATATTACCATTATGGGTAGACCTGGAATGCCTCAAAATGCTACGGCTCCCCAGGTGAGGCGTAATGAGGAGAAATATCTTTATTTCTCCTCAGTTTTTCCTTTCTATGTGTGCTGCATTCTCATAGAAAGAGAAAAATGTCTCAGAGGATTGTTTTTATGCAGAAAGGTGTCACTTCCTGCACAAAAACAATCCTGTCTGCAATACAGGCACCCACCCTTGCACCATGGCGCAAGGGTGCCCGCATTGGCGCTAAGTAGCACATTGTGCACCAGTGCAAGAAAAGGACAGAAATGTGCCGTATGATGTTAAATGTATTGCATTCCTGCCTTTTAACACAGCGCAGCAAGGTGGCTTGCTGCGCTGCATGAAATAGTGATAAATCTGTCCCTAAATGTTTGGTGATATTTTTCAAGCAACAGCAAGTAGGAGTTGTTCTCATGCAAAGTTTGGTGGCTTCTTTCAAGGACAAGTGCAGACAGTTTGCTTTTCCTCCAACTGTCCATTCCACAGACAAGAGATATCCCGCCAGGAGTCAGAGACTGAGGGCAGCCCAAAGGGAGCTGGCAGATCCACAGAGAGATCCAGTATCCAAGAGATGGCTGTTTAACTTGGGTGGAGGTGGTAACGATGAAAGGTGACGGGTGCATCATTGCTGGGCAGCAGAGGAGCTAGACAGGTGGGCTGGCTCCTTCCGGAAACAAGTCTGGTCCAACTGCAGGAGAGAAAACAGAAGCAGGCATTTTTTTTCACAGACAGCTGTGGCATAGGGCTTGATCAGGTGCAGAGGTGGGCACTGGTGGTAAGGCATCTTGCAGGGGTGCAATGCACTTGCCCTGAAAGGAGTGGATCCCTGTCAGTAGTCTGTGATACTTCGTTGCTGTGTTGGTGATTAGCAACACAAGATAGAGTCTTTTCCAGAGAGGCTGCAGCATGGGCTTTCCCTGGGGCACCTTCACGTACACCCAATAAACTCGCTGAAGGGTGAGGTAGTCTTTGGATGGGAAGTCAGGTAGGATGCTTGAACATGAGAAGGGAAACTGTAAAGGCAGCTAATATGTTTCCTGCAGTTTTGGAGAACTGCATCATTATTTAATTGCAGGTCTAACTTTGCAGACAAGACAGGTAGATTTGAAAGCAACATCATAGGGCATCCCATAACCATTTCATAGGGGCTCATTGTTGTTCTTTGGGTTGGTATCGCTCTGATGGTTGATAGCCCTAAAGACAAAGTATCTGGCCACTTCAGTTGGGTCTCAAAACAGATCTTTGCTATATTGTTCTTAAGAATGCTATTATTTCTTTCTACGTTTCCTGCTGATTTGGGGAGGTAAGCACAAAGGAATTAATGATTGCTCCCCAAATCTGTGCAAATCTCCTGTAGTACGGCTGAAATGAAGAGTGTTCCTCAGTTGCTTGAGAGTTAGGATTCCAAAACAGGGAATGAAGTCTCTAGGTAAGCACTTTGTTACAGTTGCAGCATCTGCTCTTGCTAAGGGATATGCTTCAACCCTCCCTAAAAACATAAAAACCATCTCAATAACATAGGAATAGGAGGCACATTTGCCATGTGGTTAAACTCCATTTTGAGGTGGGCAAAAGGGCCCCAAGAAGGTGTCTGAGCAGCAGGGTGGTCTTGATTCCCTTACCAATACTATGTGACTGACAGATGCTACAGAAGTGGCAATAGTTCTGGGAAATAGAAAGAAAAAGGAACTCAAACCAGTAGGTTGTGGCGGCATGAAATATTTTATCCATTTCAACATGGGCACCTCCATGATACAGCTGTGCAATGTAGGGGAGAAGAAATTTTGGTGACACTACCCATCCTGAGTTGTTGCTCCACACTCCTTCTTAGTCCCTTGTGTATTTCTGTTTTGTCCAGTGCTATTATTCAGCTTTGGAGGTGTGCTTCTCTGACAAAGTCAAATCTTTTAGGAAAGGAAGAGGAAATAAATTGGTCTGTACAACATACATAGTAGAGTCACTGGCTTGAAACAAAGCAGATTTTCTAGCTGTGGATTCAGCTAGGGCATTCCTTTGAGACACTTCATCATGAGAATTCTGATGGGAAACATTTAGCAACCACTAGGTTAAAAGTAAAGTGTTCAACATATTCTGTACATACAAGCAGTTCTTAATTTTGATACCGGCAGCATTTAGGATACACCTGTGCATCCAAAGAAGCACAATGTCATGTATGACTCAAAAACATATTTGGAGTCTGTAAATACAGGCACAATCTTTTTCTCCCTTAGGGTGCAATCTCAGGTAAGGGTGGCACATTCAGCCACTTGGGCAAATTTCATATTAGGTAGGTGGCAGCTTTCAACAACTCGATATGCAGTGCATACAGCATATCCCACAACCAGATACACATTATTTATAAGGCATGCTTTATCTACAAACTCCACTAATTCACCGTTAGATATTGGTGCATCAATAAGATCATTGCAGAGTTTTGTTACACGTTCAGTTACCACAAGACAATCATGTGGTTCTCATTCCTCATTCTTGAGAATCACTGATGTGGATTTCAGAGTGGGATAATGGACTAGTTTGATGTGGTACAATAATAGAATTGCGTGTCAAGATAACCAGGCAATGAAAAGGTGTTAGGTCTTGGTAGTGAGGAGGAGAGCAACAACTGAGTGAGGGAGAGCCACAATCAAGGTACAACTCTATAATGTTAGAGGTTTCAACAATTTGGGCAGCAGTTGCTACCGAGTGGGGACATGGAGGAGACTATGGGGTCTAAAGAAGAGGACTATCAAGCGATATTTCTTTCTAATCCCTGTGATTTTGTACCAATACCCCAAGAGCAAATCCTTCTCTTTCATTACAATACAATGTAAACAGTTTTGCATAATCAGGGAGCCCTAACGTAGGTGCAGAGGTGAGGACTTGATTAAGTTATACAAATGCATGTCCAGCTTTTTAGACAATGCAAAGGTTCTATGGTGTCCTTTTTAATATACTTTTGCATGGTATTTGTCATAGTGGCATACCCAAAGATTCACTGTCTACAGTAAGCAGCCATTACCAATAACGTTTGGAACTGGGAGGTGGTTACCAACTGTGGTAACTTACAGATGGCTTCAATCCATTCTGTTGATAAGTGGTGCTTTCTTGTCGAGATCTCATGACCAAGATAGGACACACAGGGAGGGCAACATTTTGTTAGAATAGAAAGAGTCCTACCTATGCATTATTTCATGTATGCTAGCATTCACAGCACCATTTTATATGTCGACGCCATTTTGGGTTACAATCAAAACTTATACTCTGCCATTTCCGAGAAAAGGCCCCAATTAGGTTTTGTTTCTCCAAGGTTAGGTTTGGCTATACTAATGAATACACTGTTCTTATTAACGCATACCTTTCCCTTTATATAGAAGCCTTCTCTAACTTGTCTAGTGGCGGGCACGGGCAGAATGACCTTGACTGCTAGATAGTGTGTGCCCGGCTTCAGAATCAAAACTTAATTTTTGTATTTCACTGTTTTTTGCATCTGCTTGGAAAATTCCATTATGGGCGTGCCTTCATTGATTCTGAAATGTACATAATGTATCTCTATGCTTGCTGATGCCAGTCCCTCTGCAGCACTCCTAAGCGACTGGGCAGACCGGGCTCCACTCTGAGTGCACTTGAATAAACAGATATTGGTTTGTATTCTCTACTGTCTGACAACTCTTCATTTGGTATGGAAGGCTGAGAGGTGGTCGTGAGTGACCCCGGTGACCCTAATCGGGCCACTTCCTTCAATTTAATTTCCTCCTTTGAAGCCTTATGCACTTTCTTATCCGTTGCAGAGAGGAGGTAGACATAGTTGGTCTTGCAGTGGACTAAAGTAACAGATGCATGTAAAAGATCATCAACAAATTGGACTAAATTAGAGTTAAGGGAACGACCAAGGTGTCTAAATCTCCCCTTAAGGCCTAAGAACAAAATGAAGCAGTCTTTATAAATCATTGGGGAAGTCTCCACTGTGCAAGCTGAGATATGCTGAATAAAAACATGAAGAGAATGTCACTTTCTTTGTAGATGGATACGTGTTAGAAGGTGCCCTTTGTGTCATGGTAAACCCCACTTTTTGCTCTAGATGCAGTTTTTATATATCTGGAAGTGCACTGGTATCTGCTAACCAAGCCCCAGTGCCAGTGCTTTTCCCTTAAACTGTAACTGTTGAATTGGTACACCCAATTGGCAAGCACTTATCACTCCTTATAAGCCCGTAGGTGATGGTTCCAATGGTAACCAGGGCATGGGTGATAAGAGGGGACACCAGGGCTGCAGCACTTTATTATGCCACCCTGATTGACCCCAGTAAAGGTATGTCTGCTGGTCTGCTATTGCAGCTCTGCATGAGCAGCCTGTCTGCTCGAGAGTGACTCTGCAAATACCATGTGCTACAGAGCCACACTACTGCCTTAATGTAAGTCACTCTTAAGGTCGTCCACCTAAGCCCAGGAGATAGAGTGCATTATACTAAAGGTGTGGATATATATGTACAGACATATATATCCCTATAGTAACCCTGTAAAGCAAGGTTTTACTGTAAGTGACCGGCGGTCTATAGAGTAACATGGACTGGCTACTGAGAAAACTCAAGATAGCCAGCTCCAGCTTGTATCGTGTTTGGTATCAAACACTGCGCTTTTTCACCCCCAACATGATTCTCGTGTCAAATGTGAGCTACCATGCACAGGGGTGCCACCTTGCATAGGTTTGCCCCCAGGATACAAAACTCCAGTGCCTTGACGGGCTTTCCCAAGCAGTTTGCTGCCAAGACACGATTCTGCCCTCCTTGTGGGATGTGCTAGCGCTTTCCCAGGATGGAGACAAAGGCCTGGGCAGGAATGAGGTTACACCTCCTCCCTCCCAGGATGGCTAGTGTTTACAGTCATCAAGGCGGTGAGCCTCAAAGACTTTCACAGCCCTTTATGTGTAATTACCTTGTCCCCCACTCGAGGACAAAGCCCTTCCTGCCCTGCAGCTCAGGCAGACGGGAAAATTAGTTATTCAGGAGGCGTACAGTCCCAAAAGCCTAGTCACACTTTTAGGGTGGGCTAGGAGGTCTTTACAGCCAAGGAAATGTTCTGCCATTTTGGCAGACCCTGCCTGAAATAGAGTATTCTGAGTAGCACAGTGACATACACCCACAGGATGTTGTCACTACAGGGGCAGGATAGCCGCAGGGACCAGCAGTCCATTGCCCACTGTCCCTCACACCTTTAACGCTCCCTAAGCTAGGACTTAAGGGGCTTCCCTGGCACCAGAACGTCAGTTCTAACTTGGAATCCAACAAGAGGCACAGAGAAGACGCCGTAACCGAAAACAGGATTTTGGACTCTGCTGCAGCACAAAGAGTGGACACTTAAGTACTGGAACCAATTGTCCACATGTGTCTGTGGTGAAAGCTCATTGCTCCCAGCATGAGGGACTCCAGTGAACACCAGAAATGCAAAGCAGACTCCCCTGACTGGTGTAACCAATCAACTGCAACCTGCAGAAGAATAGACATGCCGCGTCACAAGAATTGTGACCTGCTGGGTCTATTGTGAGTGAGCCCAAAGAGAAGTGGTGTCCTTCAAGCCCAGAGTAGTAGCTAAGCTCTCACCAGGTTTTGAGCTGCCAGTCCACTCCTGTTGACCTCCAGCTCCCGAAGTACCCGAGGACTACATTTGCCGCAGCCAAGGCTTGGTGATTGCCAATTGGGTGATCGACCCCTTGAGTGACATCTCCAGCCCAAGAGGAACTCACAGCAACAGCGACTGATGTCAGCAATGACCCCGCTGCTGTGTTCGTGCATCCTGAAGTTGGAGTCGTCGAGTGTGTGGTAAAGCATTATTGCCGCGACCTGCCCCGTGATTGACAGCTGCCAGCTACCTCTGCACCCGGAGCCACAGAGCAAGGTAGAAGAAATCCAGCTGTTGCACTCGGGTCCTAGGACCCCAAAGGCCTCTACTTTCCGAGGGTAGAGTGTAACTTGAACTCCAAGTTGTTTTGCCTAATGCTACATTTTTGACAGCTCCTGTGGACATCATCACCACTAAGGACAGCCAAGTAACCTCTGTACCCGGACTCCATGGGCAAGATAACGATGTAACAACTATCAAGTCTTGGTCTAGGGACCCACAGAACATTAACCATAAGAGGGATCATTTGAACTTGCCTTGCAACTATCGTTTTGCTAAGTTTGTTTTCCCCCATATGTTTAAAACTTTGAAAATCTATAACTCCGGTTAGATGCAACGTATCAAGCTTATTTTGGTGCCTATATATATATATATATATATATATATATATACTTGAGAACTACCCAGAGTTCTCTGCTTCTGTATATATATATATATATATATATACATATATATATATTCACTGAAAAAACCATAGGTTTCAGACACGTTATAGTTAGAAATTAGCATTTAAAAAACCTTTGAAATTCACTGAAAAAACCATAGGTTTTAGGGACAGTTATATTTAGTTGGACATTTCACTCGTACAAAACCATAGAAATTCCCCCGTTATAGTTAGTTCAGCTAACTATAACTCGCGCCCGCAATGCACTGCTGATGACGTCACATATTACATCACTCATGACATGGTCAGTGACATCACTGATGACATCACTGATGACATCTCAAATGAAATCACTGATGACATCATCCAGTGACTGTGTGTTTCTGTAAAGTTTAAATATGTTTAATATATATAGGGAAAGGCTTATTGAAGAATGAGTGGGTGTTTAAGTGTCTGAATGGATGATTTAGTACGTGCGTGACTGACTCTACAAGTGAGTGATTAAACGTATCTTACTGAATGCATGGGTTAGTGACTAAACTGTGTGAATGTCTGTATCCGTCTGTTTGTTGGTGTGTAAGTGGATGCATGGATTTGCGAATAGCTACATGAGTGTCTATATGGGTTATTGATTGGTTCTCTGAGTATCTGTATGGCTGCCTGAGTGTTTGTGTGGGTGGGGTGTGTGTGACTCTGTACATAGATGTGTGAGTGGGTGATTCACTGGGTGCATGATTTCAAGAGTGCATCTGTGATGGACTGCTTGGGTGGGTGAGTGTGTGTATGGGTGTGTTAGTGAGTGAATGTATATCTCAGTGGTACATGTGCGAGTAACTACATATGTAAAAGGCAGTATATATGTGTGTTAGAGTATTTAAATGGCTATAAGTGAGAGTGTGTGATTGTGAGAGTGGCTGTATGGATGCGTGTGTGCTTGTATCAGTTATTGTATAAGAGCGTAAGAATGTGCTAGTATTTGTATGAGTAAGTGAGCTGGTGTGTGTATAACTGTATAGGTGAGTAAATGGGTGTGTGATTAATTTTTGCATGACTGACTAGGTGTGTGAGTACCTCTATGGATGAGTGGCGGTGTGTGAGTGTTTATATAGGTGTATGAGTGCATATGATAGTCCTGTACTGAGTGACTGTAAGGAGTGACTGTACGGGTGAGTGAGTAGATGTGTGTGTGTAGACCTAAGAATCAGTGAGTGGGTATGTAGTTATTGGTATTGGAGTGTGTATGGTTTTGAGAATGGCAGTCTGTAATTTAGAGTGGGTGTATCAAAAGCTATATTAGGGTGTGAGAAGATGCATGAAATTATCACATGGATGATGTCATCAGTGATGTCATTTGAGATGTCATCAGTGATGTCATCAGTGATGTCACTGACCATGTCATGAGTGATGTAATATGTGACGTCATCAGCAGTGCATTGCGGGGCGCGAGTTATAGTTAGCTGAACTAACTATAACGGGGGAATTTCTATGGTTTTGTACGAGTGAAATGTCCAACTAAATATAACTGTCCCTAAAACCTATGGTTTTTTCAGTGAATTTCAAAGGTTTTTTAAATGCTAATTTCTAACTTTAACGTGTCTGAAACCTATGGTTTTTTCAGTGAATTTCAAAGGTTTTTTAAATGCTAATTTCTAACTATAACGTGCCTGAAACCTATGATTTTTTAAGTGAATTTCAAAGGTTTTTTAAATGCTAGTTTCTAACTATGCCTACAGAGGTAGGACATGTGAAGAAAGAAGAAAAAACGCGCAGAAAGAAGCAAAAGAAATGCAGAAAGAAGCAACAGAAGTCCACAAAGACGAAGAAAAGTGCAGGAAGAAGCAAAAGATGTGCAGAAAGAACCAACAGAGGAGCAGAAAGAGGCCATGTTGCAAAATCATCCTGTGCCCACAACTTTTTCAGACGGGTACTGGTGGTAACTGACTCTGACTAACCAGAGTCAGTGCTATGCTAAAAGACACTTAGAATACAGTGAAAACACCTACATACACTAGGGAACACTATGCGTTGGGGTACCCCTGTGATTAGCATGACCTCCTCTGTAAGTCCCTAGTACATAATAGGGCAGGGGGATTAAAACTACCTCTTAAAACGTGTGTGCAAACGCGCCCCGTGGCGCGTTTTAAGTTGCGGGATTAAGTCCCCTTGAATCCTGAGGGTCCCTGGGGCCCAACTAGCCCCCCAGGTACCTACAGTTAGGACCACAGAGCTGAGTTGCAGAGAGGCGTTCCGAGGCCACGCACCTTTTTTCACCTCTCTGCAACACAACTCTGTTGTGCTTACTGAAGGTACCTGGTGGGCTAGTTGGCCCACAGGGTCCCTCAGGATTCAAGGGGGCGTGTTTGCGCACATGTCACCTGAGGCCCCGCCCCTCCCTTCACCACTGTGCAAACGCGCCCCGTGGTGCGTTTTAAGTTGGGGGATTAGGTCACCTTGAATCCTGAGGGTCCCTGGGGCCCAACTAGCCCACCAAGTACTTCCAGTAAGCACCACAGGCCTGCGTTGCAACGCCTGTAACAAATTGTGTAGTTGTGTTTAGGTAGTGAAGGGGGTCGTGCTGGGGGTAGTGTTTTAGGGTTTAGGGTAGTGCAGTGGTGTTTGTGTAGTGTAGGGGGTCATGCTGGGGGTAGATTTAGGGTTTAGGGTAGTGCAGTGGTGTTTGGATAGTGTAGGGAGTCGTGCTGGGGGAGTGTTTTAGGGTTTAGGGTATTACAGTGGTGTTTGGGTAGTGTAGGGGGTTGTGCTGGGGGTAGTGTTTTAGGGTTTAGGGTAGTGCAGTGGTGTTTGGGTAGTGTAGGGGGTCGTGCTGGGGGTAGTGGTTTAGGGTTTAGGGTAGTGCAGTGGTGTTTGGGTAGTGTAGGGGGTACTGCTGGGGGTAGTGTTTTAGGGTTTAGGGTAGTGCAATGGTGTTTGGGTAGTGTAGGGGGTACTGCTGGGGGTAGTGTTTTAGGGTTTAGGGTAGTGCAGTGGTGTTTGGGTAGTGTAGGGGTTCGTGCTGGGGGTATTGTTTTAGGGTTTAGGGTAGTGCAGTGGTGTTTGTGTAGTGTAGGGGGTAGTGTTTTAGGGTTTAGGGTAGTGCAGTGGTGTTTGTGTAGTGTAGGGGGTCGTGCTGGGGGTAGTGTTTTAGGGTTTAGGGTAGTGCAGTGGTCTTTGTGTAGTGTAGGAGGTCGTGTTTTAGGGTTTAGGGTAGTGCAGTGGTGTTCGGGCAGTGTAGGGGGTCGTGCTGGGGGTGGTGTTTCAGGGTTTAGGGCAGTGCAGTGGTGTTCGGGCAGTGTAGGGGGTCTTGCTGGGGGTGGTGTTTCAGGGTTTAGGGCAGTGCAGTGGTGTTTGGGTCGTGCAGGGGGTCATGCTGGGGGGAGTGTTTTAGGGTTTAGGGCAGTGCAGTGGTGTTTGGGTAGTGTAGGGGGTCATGCTGGGGGAGTGTTTTAGGGTTTAGGGCAGTGCAGTGGTGTTCGGGCAGTGTAGGGGGTCGTGCTGGGGGAGTGTTTTAGGGTTTAGGGCAGTGCAGTGGTGTTCGGGTAGTGTAGGGGGTCGTGCTGGGGGAGTGTTTGAGGGTTTAGGGCAGTGCAGTTGTGTTCGGGTAGTGTAGGGGGTCGTGCTGGGGGGAGTATTTTAGGGTTTAGGGTAGTGCAGTGGTGTTCGGGTAGTGTAGGGGGTCGTGCTGGGGGTTGTGTTTCAGGGTTTAGGGCAGTGCAGTGGTGTTCGGGCAGTGTAGGGGGTCGTGCTGGGGCTGGTGTTTCAGGGTTTAGGGCAGTGCAGTGGTGTTCGGGCAGTGTAGGGGGTCATGCACGGGGTGGTGTTTCAGGGTTTAGGGCAGTGCAGTGGTGTTCGGGCAGTGTAGGGGGTCGTGCTGGGGCTGGTGTTTCAGGGTTTAGGGCAGTGCAGTGGTGTTCGGGCAGTGTAGGGGGTCTTGCTGGGGGTGGTGTTTCAGGGTTTAGGGCAGTGGTGTTCGGGCAGTGTAGGGGGTCTTGCTGGGGGTGATGTTTCAGGGTTTAGGGCAGTGCAGTGGTGTTCGGGCAGTGTAGGGGGTCTTGCTGGGGGTAGTTTTTCAGGGTTTAGGGCAGTGCAGTGGTGTTCGTGCAGTGTAGGGGGTCGTGCTGGGGATGGTGTTTCATGGTTTAGGGCAGTGCAGTAGTGTTCAGGCAGTGTAGGGGGTCGTGCTGGGGCTGGTGTTTCAGGGTTTAGGGCAGTGCAGGCAGTGGTGCTCGGGCAGTGTAGGGGGTCGTGCTGGGGGTGGTGTTTCTGGGTTTAGGGTAGTGCAGTTGTGTTCGGGCAGTGTAGGGGTTCGTGCTGGGGCTGGTGTTTCAGGGTTTAGGGCAGTGCAGTGGTGTTCGGGCAGTGTAGGGGGTCATGCTGGGGCTGGTGTTTCAGTGTTTTGGGCAGAGCAGTGGTGTTCGGGCAGTGTAGGGGGTCGTGCTGGGGGTGGTGTTTCAGGGTTTAGGGCAGTGCAGTGGTGTTCGAGTAGTGTAGGGGGTCGTGCTGGGGGTGGTGTTTCAGGGTTTAGGGCAGTGGTGTTCGGGCAGTGTAGGGGGTCTTGCTGGGGGTGATGTTTCAGGGTTTAGGGCAGTGCAGTGGTGTTCGGGCAGTGTAGGGGGTCTTGCTGGGGGCAGTGTTTCAGGGTTTAGGGCAGAGCAATGGTGTTCAGGCAGTGTAGGGGGTTGTGTTGGAGGTGGTGTTTCAGGCTTTAGGGCAGTGCAGTGGTATTCGGGCAGTGTAGGGGGTCTTGCTGGGGGTGGTGTTTCAGGGTTTAGGGCAGTGGTGTTCAGGCAGTGTAGGGGGTCGTGCTGGGGGTGGTGTTTCAGGGTTTAGGGCAGTGCAATGGTGTTCGGGCAGTGTAGGGGGTCGTGCAGGGGCTGGTGTTTCAGGGTTTAGGGCAGTGCAGTGGTGTTCGGGCAGTGTAGGGGGTCGTGCTGGGGGTGGTGTTTCAGGGTTTAGGGCAGTGCAGTGGTGTTTGGGCAGTGTAGGGGGTCGTGCTGGGGGTGGTGTTTCTGGGTTTAGGGCAGTGTAGTGGTGTTCGGGCAGTGTAGGGGGTCGTGCAGGGGGTGGTGAGTCAGGGTTTAGGGCAGTGCAGTGGTGTTCGGGCAGTGTAGGGGGTCATGCTGGGGGTAGAGTTTTAGGGTTTAGGGCAGTGCAGTGGTGTTCGGGCAGTATAGGGGGTCGTGCAGGGGGTGGTGTTTCAGGGTTTAGGGCAGTGCAGTGGTGCTCGGGCAGTGTAGGGGTCGTGCTGGGGGTGGTGTTTCAGGGTTTAGGGCAGTGCAGTGGTGTTCGGGCAGTGTAGGGTGTCGTGCTGGGGGTGGTGTTTCAGGGTTTTGGGCAGTGCAGTGGTGTTCGGGCAGTGTAGGTGGTCTTGCTGGGGCTGGTGTTTCCGGGTTTAGTGCAGTGGTGTTCGGGCAGTGTAGGGGGTCTTGCTGGGGGTGGTGTTTCAGTGTTTAGGGCAGTGCAATGGTGTTCGCGCAGTGTAGGGGGTTTTGCTGGGGCTGATGTTTCAGCGTTTAGGGCAGCGCAGTGGTGTTCGGGCAGTGTAGGGGGTCTTGCTGGGGGTGGTGTTTCAGGGTTTAGGGCAGTGCAGTGGTGTTCGGGCAGTGTAGGGGGTCGTGCTGGGGGTGGTGTTTCAGGGTTTAGGGCAGTGCAGTGGTGTTCGGGCAGTGTAGGGGATCGTGCTGGGGCTGGTGTTTCAGGGTTTAGGGCAGAGCAGTGGTGTTCGGGCAGTGTAGGGGGTCGTGCTGGGGCTGGTGTTTTAGGGTTTAGGGCAGTGCAGTGGTGTTCGGGCAGTGTAGGGGGTCGTGCTGGGGCTGGTGTTTCAGGGTTTAGGGCAGTGCAGTGGTTTCGGGCAGTGTAGGCGGTCTTGCTGGGGGTGATGTTTCAGGGTTTAGGGCAGTGCAGTGGTGTTCGGGCAGTGTAGGGGGTCTTGCTGGGGGTAGTGTTTCAGGGTTTAGGGCAGTGCAGTGGTGTTCGGGCAGTGTAGGGGGTCATGCTGGGGGTGGTGTTTCAGGGTTTAGGGCAGTGCAGTAGTGTTCGGGCAGTGTAGGGGGTCGTGCAGGGGGTGGTGTTTCAGGGTTTAGGGCAGTGCAATGGTGTTCAGACAGTGTAGGGGGTCGTGCTGGGGGAGGTGTTTCAGGGTTTAGGGCAATGCAGTATTGTTCGGGCAGTGTAGGGGGTCATGCTGGGGGTGGTGTTTCAGGGTTTAGGGCAGTGCAGTGGTGTTCGGGCAGTGTAGGGGGTCGTGCTGGGGCTGGTGTTTCAGGGTTTAGGGCAGTGCAGTGGTGTTCGGGCAGTGTAGGGGGTCTTGCTGGGGGTGGTGTTTCAGGGTTTAGGGCAGTGCATGGTGTTCGGGCAGTGTAGGGGGTCTTGCTGGGGGTGATGTTTCAGGGTTTAGGGCAGTGCAGTGGTGTTCGGGCAGTGTAGGGGGTCTTGCTGGGGTAGTGTTTCAGGGTTTAGGGCAGTGCAGTGGTGTTCGTGCAGTGTAGGGGGTCGTGCTGGGGATGGTGTTTCAGGGTTTAGGCCAGTGCAGTAGTGTTCGGGCAGTGTAGGGGGTCGTGCAGGGGGATGGTGTTTCAGGGTTTAGGGCAGTGCAGTGGTGTTCGGGCAGTGTAGTGGGTCTTGCTGGGGGTGGTGTTTCAGGGTTTAGGGCAGTGCAGTGGTGTTCGGGCAATGTAGGGGGTCGTGCTGGGGCTGGTGTTTCAGGGTTTAGGGCAGTGCAGTGGTGTTCGGTGCAGTGTAGGGGGTCTTGCTGGGTGATGGTGTTTCAGGGTTTAGGCAGTGCAGTGGTGTTCGGGCAGTGTAGGGGGTCTTGCTGGGGGTGATGTTTCAGGGTTTAGGGCAGTGCAGTGGTGTTCGGGCAGTGTAGGGTGTCATGCTGGGGGTGGTGTTTCAGGGTTTAGGGCAGTGCAGTGGTGTTCGGGCAGTGTAGGGTGTCGTGCTGGGGGTGGTGTTTCAGGGTTTAGGGCAGTGCAGTGGTGTTCGGGCAGTGTAGGGGGTCTGTGCTGGGGCTGGTGTTTCAGGGTTTAGGGCAGTGCAATGGTGTTCTGGCAGTGTAGGGGGTCATGCTGGGGCTAGTGTTTCAGGGTTTAGGGCAGTGCAGTGGTGTTCGGGCAGTGTAGGGGGTCGTGCTGGGGCTGGTGTTTCAGGGTTTAGGGCAGTGCAGTGGTGTTCGGGCAGTGTAGGGGGTCGTGCAGGGGCTGGTGTTTCAGGGTTTAGGGCAGTGCAGTGGTGTTCGGGCAGTGTAGGGGGTCGTGCTGGGGGTGGTGTTTCAGGGTTTAAGGCAGTGCAGTGGTGTTTGGGCAGTGTAGGGGGTCGTGCTGGGGGTGGTGTTTCTGGGTTTAGGGCAGTGTAGTGGTGTTCGGGCAGTGTAGGGGGTCGTGCAGGGGGGTGGTGAGTCAGGGTTTAGGGCAGTGCAGTGGTGTTCAGGCAGTGTAGGGGGTCATGCTGGGGGTAGAGTTTTAGGGTTTAGGGCAGTGCAGTGGTGTTCGGGCAGTGTAGGGGGTCGTGCAGGGGGGTGGTGTTTCAGGGTTTAGGGCAGTGCAGTGGTGTTCGGGCAGTGTAGGGGTCGTGCTGGGGGTGGTGTTTCAGGGTTTAGGGCAGTGCAGTGGTGTTCGGGCAGTGTAGGGTGTCGTGCTGGGGGTGGTGTTTCAGGGTTTTGGGCAGTGCAGTGGTGTTCGGGCAGTGTAGGTGGTCTTGCTGGGGCTGGTGTTTCCGGGTTTAGTGCAGTGGTGTTCGGGCAGTGTAGGTGGTCTTGCTGGGGGTGGTGTTTCAGGGTTTAGGGCAGTGCAATGGTGTTCGCGCAGTGTAGGGGTCTTGCTGGGGCTGATGTTTCAGCGTTTAGGGCAGCGCAGTGGTGTTCGGGCAGTGTAGGGGGTCTTGCTGGGGGTGGTGTTTCAGGGTTTAGGGCAGTGCAGTGGTGTTCGGGCAGTGTAGGGGGTCTTGCTGGGGCTGGTGTTTCAGGGTTTAGGGCAGTGCAGTGGTGTTCGGGCAGTGTAGGGGGTCTTGCTGGGGCTGGTGTTTCAGGGTTTAGGGTAGTGCAGTGGTGTTCGGGCAGTGTAGGGGGTCGTGCTGGGGCTGGTGTTTGAGGGTTTAGGGCAGTGCAGTGGTGTTCGGGCAGTGTAGGGGGTCGTGCTGGGGCTGGTGTTTCAGGGTTTAGGGCAGTGCAGTGGTTTTCAGGCAGTGTAGGCGGTCGTGCTGGGGGTGGTGTTTCAGGGTTTAGGGCAGTGCAGTGGTGTTCGGGCAGTGTAGGGGGTCGTGCTGGGGGTGGTGTTTCAGGGTTTAGGGCAGTGCAGTGGTGTTCGGGCAGTGTAGGGGGTCGTGCTGGGGCTGGTGTTTCAGGGTTTTGGGCAGAGCAGTGGTGTTCGGGCAGTGTAGGGGGTCGTGCTGGGGGTGGTGTTTTAGGGTTTAGGGCACTGCAGTGTTGTTCGGGCAGTGTAGTGGGTCTTGCTGGGGGTGGTGTTTCAGGGTTTAGGGCAGTGGTGTTCGGGCAGTGTAGGGGGTCTTGCTGGGGGTGATGTTTCAGGGTTTAGGGCAGTGCAGTGGTGTTCGGGCAGTGTAGGGGTCTTGCTGGGGCTGGTGTTTCAAGGTTTAGGGCAGTGCAGTAGTGTTCGTGCAGTGTAGGGGGTCATGCTGGGGGCGGTGTTTCAGGGTTTAGGGCAGTGCAGTAGTGTTCGGGCAGTGTAGGGGGTCGTGCAGGGGGTGGTGTTTCAGGGTTTAGGGCAGTGCAATGGTGTTCGGGCAGTGTAGGGGGTCGTGCTGGGGGTGGTGTTTCAGGGTTTAGGGCAGTGCAGTGGTGTTCGGGCAGTGTAGTGGGTCATGCAGGGGGTGGTGTTTCAGGGTTTAGGGCAGTGCAGTGGTGTTCGGGCAATGTAGGGGGTCGTGCTGGGGCTGGTGTTTCAGGGTTTAGGGCAGTGCAGTGGTGTTCGGGCAGTGTAGGGGGTCTTGCTGGGGGTGGTGTTTCAGGGTTTAGGGCAGTGGTGTTCGGGCAGTGTAGGGGGTCTTGCTGGGGGTGATGTTTCAGGGTTTAGGGCAGTGCAGTGGTGTTCGGGCAGTGTAGGGGGTCTTGCTGGGGGTAGTGTTTCAGGGTTTAGGGCAGTGCAGGGGTGTTCGTGCAGTGTAGGGGGTCGTGCTGGGGATGGTGTTTCAGGGTTTAGGCCAGTGCAGTAGTGTTCGGGCAGAGTAGGGGGTCGTGCAGGGGGAATGGTGTTTCAGGGTTTAGGGCAGTGCAGTGGTGTTCGGGCAGTGTAGTGGGTCATGCAGGGGGTGGTGTTTCAGGGTTTAGGGCAGTGCAGTGGTGTTCGGGCAATGTAGGGGGTCGAGCTGGGGCTGGTGTTTCAGGGTTTAGGGCAGTGCAGTGGTGTTCGGGCAGTGTAGGGGGTCTTGCTGGGGGTGGTGTTTCAGGGTTTAGGGCAGTGGTGTTCGGGCAGTGTAGGGGGTCTTGCTGGGGGTGATGTTTCAGGGTTTAAGGCAGTGCAGTGGTGTTCGGGCAGTGTAGGGTGTCGTGCTGGGGGTGGTGTTTCAGGGTTTAGGGCAGTGCAGTGGTGTTCGGGCAGTGTAGGGGGTCGTGCACGGGGTGGTGTTTCAGGGTTTAGGGCAGTGCAGTGGTGTTCGGGCAGTGTAGGGGGTTGTGCTGGGGCTGGTGTTTCAGGGTTTAGGGCAGTGCAATGGTGTTCTGGCAGTGTAGGGGGTCGTGCTGGGGCTAGTGTTTCACGGTTTAGGGCAGTGCAGTGGTGTTCGGGCAGTGTAGGCGGTCATGCTGGGGCTGGTGTTTCAGGGTTTAGGGCAGTGCAGTGGTGTTCGTGCAGTGTAGGTGGTCGTGCTGGGGCTGGTGTTTCAGGGTTTAGGGCAGTGCAGTGGTGTTCGGGCAGTGTAGGGGGTCATGCTGGGGCTGGTGTTTCAGGGTTTAGGGCAGTGCAGTGGTGCTCAGGCAGTGTAGGGGGTCGTGCTGGGGGTGGTGTTTATGGGTTTAGGGTAGTGCAGTGGTGTTCGGGCAGTGTAGGGGGTCTTGCTGGGGGTAGTGTTTCAGGGTTTAGGGCAGTGCAGTGGTGTTCGTGCAGTGTAGGGGGTCGTGCTGGGGATGGTGTTTCATGGTTTAGGGCAGTGCAGTAGTGTTCAGGCAGTGTAGGGGGTCGTGCTGGGGCTGGTGTTTCAGGGTTTAGGGCAGTGCAGGCAGTGGTGCTCGGGCAGTGTAGGGGGTCGTGCTGGGGGTGGTGTTTCTGGGTTTAGCGTAGTGCAGTGGTGTTCGGGCAGTGTAGGGGGTCGTGCTGGGGGTGGTGTTTGAGTGTTTAGGGCAGTGCAGTGGTGTTCGGGCAGTGTAGGGGGTCGTGCTGGGGCTGGTGTTTCAGGGTTTAGGGCAGTGCAGTGGTTTTCAGGCAGTGTAGGCGGTCGTGCTGGGGGTGGTGTTTCAGGGTTTAGGGCAGTGCAGTGGTGTTCGGGCAGTGTAGGGGGTCGTGCTGGGGGTGGTGTTTCAGGGTTTAGGGCAGTGCAGTGGTGTTCGGGCAGTGTAGGGGGTCGTGCTGGGGCTGGTGTTTCAGGGTTTTGGGCAGAGCAGTGGTGTTCGGGCAGTGTAGGGGGTCGTGCTGGGGGTGGTGTTTTAGGGTTTAGGGCACTGCAGTGTTGTTCGGGCAGTGTAGGGAGTCTTGCTGGGGGTGGTGTTTCAGGCTTTAGGGCAGTGATGTTCGGGCAGTGTAGGGGGTCTTGCTGGGGGTGATGTTTCAGGGTTTAGGGCAGTGCAGTGGTGTTCGGGCAGTGTAGGGGGTCTTGCTGGGGGTAGTGTTTCAGGGTTTAGGGCAGTGCAGTAGTGTTCGTGCAGTGTAGGGGGTCATGCTGGGGGTGGTGTTTCAGGGTTTAGGGCAGTGCAGTAGTGTTCGGGCAGTGTAGGGGGTCGTGCAGGGGGTGGTGTTTCAGGGTTTAGGGCAGTGCAATGGTGTTCGGGCAGTGTAGGGGGTCGTGCTGGGGGTGGTGTTTCAGGGTTTAGGGCAGTGCAGTGGTGTTCGGGCAGTGTAGTGGGTCATGCAGGGGGTGGTGTTTCAGGGTTTAGGGCAGTGCAGTGGTGTTCGGGCAATGTAGGGGGTCGTGCTGGGGCTGGTGTTTCAGGGTTTAGGGCAGTGCAGTGGTGTTCGGGCAGTGTAGGGGGTCTTGCTGGGGGTGGTATTTCAGGGTTTAGGGCAGTGGTGTTCGGGCAGTGTAGGGGGTCTTGCTGGGGGTGATGTTTCAGGGTTTAGGGCAGTGCAGTGGTGTTCGGGCAGTGTAGGGGGTCTTGCTGGGGGTAGTGTTTCAGGGTTTAGGGCAGTGCAGGGGTGTTCGTGCAGTGTAGGGGGTCGTGCTGGGGATGGTGTTTCAGGGTTTAGGCCAGTGCAGTAGTGTTCGGGCAGAGTAGGGGGTCGTGCAGGGGGAATGGTGTTTCAGGGTTTAGGGCAGTGCAGTGGTGTTCGGGCAGTGTAGTGGGTCATGCAGGGGGTGGTGTTTCAGGGTTTAGGGCAGTGCAGTGGTGTTTGGGCAATGTAGGGGGTCGTGCTGGGGCTGGTGTTTCAGGGTTTAGGGCAGTGCAGTGGTGTTCGGGCAGTGTAGGGGGTCTTGCTGGGTGTGGTGTTTCAGGGTTTAGGGCAGTGGTGTTCGGGCAGTGTAGGGGGTCTTGCTGGGGGTGATGTTTCAGGGTTTAAGGCAGTGCAGTGGTGTTCGGGCAGTGTAGGGTGTCGTGCTGGGGGTGGTGTTTCAGGGTTTAGGGCAGTGCAGTGGTGTTCGGGCAGTGTAGGGGGTCATGCACGGGGTGGTGTTTCAGGGTTTAGGGCAGTGCAGTGGTGTTCGGGCAGTGTAGGGGGTCGTGCTGGGGCTGGTGTTTCAGGGTTTAGGGCAGTGCAATGGTGTTCTGGCAGTGTAGGGGGTCGTGCTGGGGCTAGTGTTTCACGGTTTAGGGCAGTGCAGTGGTGTTCGGGCAGTGTAGGGGGTCATGCTGGGGCTGGTGTTTCAGGGTTTAGGGCAGTGCAGTGGTGTTCGTGCAGTGTAGGTGGTCGTGCTGGGGCTGGTGTTTCAGGGTTTAGGGCAGTGCAGTGGTGTTCGGGCAGTGTAGGGGGTCGTGCTGGGGCTGGTGTTTCAGGGTTTAGGGCAGTGCAGTGGTGTTCGGGCAGTGTAGGGGGTCATGCTGGGGCTGGTGTTTCAGGGTTTAGGGCAGTGCAGTGGTGTTCGTGCAGTGTAGGTGGTCGTGCTGGGGCTGGTGTTTCAGGGTTTAGGGCAGTGCAGTGGTGTTCGGGCAGTGTAGGGGGTCATGCTGGGCCTGGTGTTTCTTGGTTTAGGGCAGTGCAGTGGTGCTCAGGCAGTGTAGGGGGTCGTGCTGGGGGTGGTGTTTCATGGGTTTAGGGTAGTGCAGTGGTGTTCGGGCAGTGTAGGGGGTCGTGCTGGGGCTGGTGTTTCAGGGTTTAGGGCAGTGCAGTGGTGTTCGGGCAGTGTAAGGGGTCGTGCTGGGGCTGGTGTTTTAGGGTTTAGGGCAGTGCAGTGGTGTTCGGGCAGTGTAGGGGGTCTTGCTGGGGGTAGTTTTTCAGGGTTTAGGGCAGTGCAGTGGTGTTCGTGCAGTGTAGGGGGTCGTGCTGGGGCTGGTGTTTCAGGGTTTAGGGCAGTGCAGTGGTGTTCGGGCAGTGTAGGGGGTCGTGCACGGGGTGGTGTTTCAGGGTTTAGGGCAGTGCAGTGGTGTTCGGGCAGTGTAGGGGGTTGTGCTGGGGCTGGTGTTTCAGGGTTTAGGGCAGTGCAATGGTGTTCTGGCAGTGTAGGGGGTCGTGCTGGGGCTAGTGTTTCACAGTTTAGGGCAGTGCAGTGGTTTTCGGGCAGTGTAGGCGGTCATGCTGGGGCTGGTGTTTCAGGGTTTAGGGCAGTGCAGTGGTGTTCGTGCAGTGTAGGTGGTCGTGCTGGGGATGGTGTTTCAGGGTTTAGGGCAGTGCAGTGGTGTTCGGGCAGTGTAGGGGGTCATGCTGGGGCTGGTGTTTCAGGGTTTAGGGCAGTGCAGTGGTGTTCGGGCAGTGTAGGGGGTCTTGCTGGGGGTAGTGTTTCAGGGTTTAGGGCAGTGCAGTGGTGTTCGTGCAGTGTAGGGGGTCGTGCTGGGGATGGTGTTTCATGGTTTAGGGCAGTGCAGTAGTGTTCAGGCAGTGTAGGGGGTCGTGCTGGGGCTGGTGTTTCAGGGTTTAGGGCAGTGCAGGCAGTGGTGCTCGGGCAGTGTAGGGGGTCATGCTGGGGGTGGTGTTTCTGGGTTTAGCGTAGTGCAGTGGTGTTCGGGCAGTGTAGGGGTTCGTGCTGGGGCTGGTGTTTCAGTGTTTTGGGCAGAGCAGTGGTGTTCGGGCAGTGTAGGGGGTCGTGCTGGGGGTGGTGTTTGAGGGTTTAGGGCAGTGCAGTGGTGTTCGGGCAGTGTAGGGGGTCGTGCTGGGGCTGGTGTTTCAGGGTTTAGGGCAGTGCAGTGGTTTTCAGGCAGTGTAGGCGGTCGTGCTGGGGGTGGTGTTTCAGTGTTTTGGGCAGTGCAGTAGTGTTCGTGCAGTGTAGGGGGTCATGCTGGGGGTGGTGTTTCAGGGTTTAGGGCAGTGCAGTAGTGTTCGGGCAGTGTAGGGGGTCGTGCAGGGGGTGGTGTTTCAGGGTTTAGGGCAGTGCAATGGTGTTCAGGCAGTGTAGGGGGTCGTGCTGGGGGTGGTGTTTCAGGGTTTAGGGCAGTGCAGTGGTGTTCGGGCACTGTAGTGGGTCATGCAGGGGGTGGTGTTTCAGGGTTTAGGGCAGTGCAGTGGTGTTCGGGCAATGTAGGGGGTCGTGCTGGGGCTGGTGTTTCAGGGTTTAGGGCAGTGCAGTGGTGTTCGGGCAGTGTAGGGGGTCTTGCTGGGGGTGATGTTTCAGGGTTTAGGGCAGTGCAGTGGTGTTCGGGCAGTGTAGGGGTCTTGCTGGGGGTAGTGTTTCAGGGTTTAGGGCAGTGCAGGGGTGTTCGTGCAGTGTAGGGGGTCGTGCTGGGGATGGTGTTTCAGGGTTTAGGCCAGTGCAGTAGTGTTCCGGCAGAGTAGGGGGTCGTGCAGGGGGAATGGTGTCTCAGGGTTTAGGGCAGTGCAGTGGTGTTCGGACAGTGTAGTGGGTCATGCAGGGGGTGGTGTTTCAGGGTTTAGGGCAGTGCAGTGGTGTTCGGGCAATGTAGGGGGTCGTGCTGGGGCTGGTGTTTCAGGGTTTAGGGCAGTGCAGTGGTGTTCGGGCAGTGTAGGGGGTCTTGCTGGGTGTGGTGTTTCAGGGTTTAGGGCAGTGGTGTTCGGGCAGTGTAGGGGGTCTTGCTGGGGGTGATGTTTCAGGGTTTAAGGCAGTGCAGTGGTGTTCGGGCAGTGTAGGGGGTCATGCTGGGGCTGGTGTTTCAGGGTTTAGGGCAGTGCATTGGTGTTCGTGCAGTGTAGGTGGTCGTGCTGGGGCAGTGTTTCAGGGTTTAGGGCAGTGCAATGGTGTTCTGGCAGTGTAGGGGGTCGTGCTGGGGCTAGTGTTTCACGGTTTAGGGCAGTGCAGTGGTGTTCGGGCAGTGTAGGGGGTCATGCTGGGGCTGGTGTTTCAGGGTTTAGGGCAGTGCAGTGGTGTTCGTGCAGTGTAGGTGGTCGTGCTGGGGCTGGTGTTTCAGGGTTTAGGGCAGTGCAGTGGTGTTCGGGCAGTGTAGGGGGTCATGCTGGGGCTGGTGTTTCAGGGTTTAGGGCAGTGCAGTGGTGCTCAGGCAGTGTAGGGGGTCGTGCTGGGGGTGGTGTTTATGGGTTTAGGGTAGTGCAGTGGTGTTCGGGCAGTGTAGGGGGTCGTGCTGGGGCTGGTGTTTCAGGGTTTAGGGCAGTGCAGTGGTGTTCGGGCAGTGTAGGGGGTCGTGCTGGGGCTGGTGTTTTAGGGTTTAGGGCAGTGCAGTGGTGTTCGGGCAGTGTAGGGGGTCTTGCCTGGGGGTAGTTTTCAGGGTTTAGGGCAGTGCAGTGGTGTTCGTGCAGTGTAGGGGGTCGTGCTGGGGATGGTGTTTCATGGTTTAGGGCAGTGCAGTAGTGTTCAGGCAGTGTAGGGGGTCGTGCTGGGGCTGGTGTTTCAGGGTTTAGGGCAGTGCAGGCAGTGGTGCTCGGGCAGTGTAGGGGGTCGTGCTGGGGGTGGTGTTTCTGGGTTTAGGGTAGTGCAGTGGTGTTCGGGCAGTGTAGGGGTTCGTGCTGGGGCTGGTGTTTCAGGGTTTAGGGCAGTGCAGTGGTGTTCGGGCAGTGTAGGGGGTCATGCTGGGGCTGGTGTTTCAGTGTTTTGGGCAGAGCAGTGGTGTTCGGGCAGTGTAGGGGGTCGTGCTGGGGGTGGTGTTTCAGGGTTTAGGGCAGTGCAGTGGTGTTCGAGCAGTGTAGGGGGTCGTGCTGGGGGTGGTGTTTCAGGGTTTAGGGCAGTGGTGTTCGGGCAGTGTAGGTGGTCTTGCTGGGGGTGATGTTTCAGGGTTTAGGGCAGTGCAGTGGTGTTCGGGCAGTGTAGGTGGTCTTGCTGGGGGCAGTGTTTCAGGGTTTAGGGCAGAGCAATGGTGTTCAGGCAGTTTAGGGGTTGTGTTGGAGGTGGTGTTTCAGGCTTTAGGGCAGTGCAGTGGTATTCGGGCAGTGTAGGGGGTCTTGCTGGGGGTGGTGTTTCAGGGTTTAGGGCAGTGGTGTTCAGGCAGTGTAGGGGGTCGTGCTGGGGGTGGTGTTTCAGGGTTTAGGGCAGTGCAGTGGTGTTCGGGCAGTGTAGGGGGTCGTGCAGGGGCTGGTGTTTCAGGGTTTAGGGCAGTGCAGTGGTGTTCGGGCAGTGTAGGGGGTCGTGCTGGGGGTGGTGTTTCAGGGTTTAGGGCAGTGCAGTGGTGTTTGGGCAGTGTAGGGGGTCGTGCTGGGGGTGGTGTTTCTGGGTTTAGGGCAGTGTAGTGGTGTTCGGGCAGTGTAGGGGGTCGTGCAGGGGGTGGTGAGTCAGGGTTTAGGGCAGTGCAGTGGTGTTCGGGCAGTGTAGGGGGTCATGCTGGGGGTAGAGTTTTAGGGTTTAGGGCAGTGCAGTGGTGTTCGGGCAGTGTAGGGGGTCGTGCAGGGGGTGGTGTTTCAGGGTTTAGGGCAGTGCAGTGGTGTTCGGGCAGTGTAGGGGTCGTGCTGGGGGTGGTGTTTCAGGGTTTAGGGCAGTGCAGTGGTGTTCGGGCAGTGTAGGGTGTCGTGCTGGGGGTGGTGTTTCAGGGTTTTGGGCAGTGCAGTGGTGTTCGGGCAGTGTAGGTGGTCTTGCTGGGGCTGGTGTTTCCGGGTTTAGTGCAGTGGTGTTCGGGCAGTGTAGGGGGTCTTGCTGGGGGTGGTGTTTCAGGGTTTAGGGCAGTGCAATGGTGTTCGCGCAGTGTAGGGGGTCTTGCTGGGGCTGATGTTTCAGCGTTTAGGGCAGCGCAGTGGTGTTCGGGCAGTGTAGGGGGTCTTGCTGGGGGTGGTGTTTCAGGGTTTAGGGCAGTGCAGTGGTGTTCGGGCAGTGTAGGGGGTCTTGCTGGGGCTGGTGTTTCAGGGTTTAGGGCAGTGCAGTGGTGTTCGGGCAGTGTAGGGGGTCTTGCTGGGGCTGGTGTTTCAGGGTTTAGGGTAGTGCAGTGGTGTTCGGGCAGTGTAGGGGGTCGTGCTGGGGCTGGTGTTTGAGGGTTTAGGGCAGTGCAGTGGTGTTCGGGCAGTGTAGGGGTCGTGCTGGGGCTGGTGTTTCAGGGTTTAGGGCAGTGCAGTGGTTTTCAGGCAGTGTAGGCGGTCGTGCTGGGGGTGGTGTTTCAGGGTTTAGGGCAGTGCAGTGGTGTTCGGGCAGTGTAGGGGGTCGTGCTGGGGGTGGTGTTTCAGGGTTTAGGGCAGTGCAGTGGTGTTCGGGCAGTGTAGGGGGTCGTGCTGGGGCTGGTGTTTCAGGGTTTTGGGCAGAGCAGTGGTGTTCGGGCAGTGTAGGGGGTCGTGCTGGGGGTGGTGTTTTAGGGTTTAGGGCACTGCAGTGTTGTTCGGGCAGTGTAGGGGTCTTGCTGGGGGTGGTGTTTCAGGGTTTAGGGCAGTGGTGTTCGGGCAGTGTAGGGGGTCTTGCTGGGGGTGATGTTTCAGGGTTTAGGGCAGTGCAGTGGTGTTCGGGCAGTGTAGGGGGTCTTGCTGGGGCTGGTGTTTCAAGGTTTAGGGCAGTGCAGTAGTGTTCGTGCAGTGTAGGGGGTCATGCTGGGGGCGGTGTTTCAGGGTTTAGGGCAGTGCAGTAGTGTTCGGGCAGTGTAGGGGGTCGTGCAGGGGGTGGTGTTTCAGGGTTTAGGGCAGTGCAATGGTGTTCGGGCAGTGTAGGGGGTCGTGCTGGGGGTGGTGTTTCAGGGTTTAGGGCAGTGCAGTGGTGTTCGGGCAGTGTAGTGGGTCATGCAGGGGGTGGTGTTTCAGGGTTTAGGGCAGTGCAGTGGTGTTCGGGCAATGTAGGGGGTCGTGCTGGGGCTGGTGTTTCAGGGTTTAGGGCAGTGCAGTGGTGTTCGGGCAGTGTAGGGGTCTTGCTGGGGGTGGTGTTTCAGGGTTTAGGGCAGTGGTGTTCGGGCAGTGTAGGGGGTCTTGCTGGGGGTGATGTTTCAGGGTTTAGGGCAGTGCAGTGGTGTTCGGGCAGTGTAGGGGGTCTTGCTGGGGGTAGTGTTTCAGGGTTTAGGGCAGTGCAGGGGTGTTCGTGCAGTGTAGGAGGTCGTGCTGGGGATGGTGTTTCAGGGTTTAGGCCAGTGCAGTAGTGTTCGGGCAGAGTAGGGGGTCGTGCAGGGGGAATGGTGTTTCAGGGTTTAGGGCAGTGCAGTGGTGTTCGGGCAGTGTGGTGGGTCATGCAGGGGGTGGTGTTTCAGGGTTTAGGGCAGTGCAGTGGTGTTCGGGCAATGTAGGGGGTCGTGCTGGGGCTGGTGTTTCAGGGTTTAGGGCAGTGCAGTGGTGTTCGGGCAGTGTAGGGGGTCTTGCTGGGGGTGGTGTTTCAGGGTTTAGGGCAGTGGTGTTCGGGCAGTGTAGGGGGTCTTGCTGGGGGTGATGTTTCAGGGTTTAGGGCAGTGCAGTGGTGTTCGGGCAGTGTAGGGTGTCGTGCTGGGGGTGGTGTTTCAGGGTTTAGGGCAGTGCAGTGGTGTTCGGGCAGTGTAGGGGGTCGTGCACGGGGTGGTGTTTCAGGGTTTAGGGCAGTGCAGTGGTGTTCGGGCAGTGTAGGGGGTTGTGCTGGGGCTGGTGTTTCAGGGTTTAGGGCAGTGCAATGGTGTTCTGGCAGTGTAGGGGGTCGTGCTGGGGCTAGTGTTTCACGGTTTAGGGCAGTGCAGTGGTGTTCGGGCAGTGTAGGGGGTCATGCTGGGGCTGGTGTTTCAGGGTTTAGGGCAGTGCAGTGGTGTTCGTGCAGTGTAGGTGGTCGTGCTGGGGCTGGTGTTTCAGGGTTTAGGGCAGTGCAGTGGTGTTCGGGCAGTGTAGGGGGTCTTGCTGGGGCTGGTGTTTCAGGGTTTAGGGTAGTGCAGTGGTGTTCGGGCAGTGTAGGGGGTCGTGCTGGGGCTGGTGTTTGAGGGTTTAGGGCAGTGCAGTGGTGTTCGGGCAGTGTAGGGGGTCGTGCTGGGGCTGGTGTTTCAGGGTTTAGGGCAGTGCAGTGGTTTTCAGGCAGTGTAGGCGGTCATGCTGGGGGTGGTGTTTCAGGGTTTAGGGCAGTGCAGTGGTGTTCGGGCAGTGTAGGGGGTCGTGGTGGGGGTGGTGTTTCAGGGTTTAGGGCAGTGCAGTGGTGTTCGGGCAGTGTAGGGGGTCGTGCTGGGGCTGGTGTTTCAGGGTTTTGGGCAGAGCAGTGGTGTTCGGGCAGTGTAGGGGGTCGTGCTGGGGGTGGTGTTTTAGGGTTTAGGGCACTGCAGTGTTGTTCGGGCAGTGTAGGGGGTCTTGCTGGGGGTGGTGTTTCAGGGTTTAGGGCAGTGGTGTTCGGGCAGTGTAGGGGGTCTTAGCTGGGGGTGATGTTTCAGGGTTTAGGGCAGTGCAGTGGTGTTCGGGCAGTGTAGGGGGTCTTGCTGGGGCTGGTGTTTCAGGGTTTAGGGCAGTGCAGTAGTGTTCGGGTAGTGTAGGGGGTCATGCTGGGGGTGGTGTTTCAGGGTTTAGGGCAGTGCAGTAGTGTTCGGGCAGTGTAGGGGGTCATGCAGGGGGTGGTGTTTCAGGGTTTAGGGCAGTGCAGTGGTGTTCGGGCAATGTAGGGGGTCATGCTGGGGCTGGTGTTTCAGGGTTTAGGGCAGTGCAGTGGTGTTCGGGCAGTGTAGGGGGTCTTGCTGGGGGTGGTGTTTCAGGGTTTAGGGCAGTGGTGTTCGGGCAGTGTAGGGGGTCTTGCTGGGGGTGATGTTTCAGGGTTTAGGGCAGTGCAGTGGTGTTCGGGCAGTGTAGGCGGTCTTGCTGGGGGTAGTGTTTCAGGGTTTAGGGCAGTGCAGGGGTGTTCGTGCAGTGTAGGGGGTCGTGCTGGGGATGGTGTTTCAGGGTTTAGGCCAGTGCAGTAGTGTTCGGGCAGAGTAGGGGGTCGTGCAGGGGAATGGTGTTTCAGGGTTTAGGGCAGTGCAGTGGTGTTCGGGCAGTGTAGTGGGTCATGCAGGGGGTGGTGTTTCAGGGTTTAGGGCAGTGCAGTGGTGTTCGGGCAGTGTAGTGGGTTGTGCACAGGGTGGTGTTTCAGGGTTTAGGGCAGTGGTGTTCGGGCAGTGTAGGGGGTCTTGCTGGGGGTGATGTTTCAGGGTTTAGGGCAGTGCAGTGGTGTTCGGGCAGTGTAGGGTGTCGTGCTGGGGGTGGTGTTTCAGGGTTTAGGGCAGTGCAGTGGTGTTCGGGCAGTGTAGTGGGTTGTGCACGGGGTGGTGTTTCAGGGTTTAGGGCAGTGCAGTGGTGTTCGGGCAGTGTAGGGGGTTGTGCTGGGGCTGGTGTTTCAGGGTTTAGGGCAGTGCAATGGTGTTCTGGCAGTGTAGGGGGTCGTGCTGGGGCTGGTGTTTCAGTGTTTAGGGCAGTGCAGTGGTGTTCGGGCAGTGTAGGGGGTCTTGCTGGGGGTGGTGTTTCAGGGTTTAGGGCAGTGGTGTTCGGGCAGTGTAGGGGGTCTTGCTGGGGGTGATGTTTCAGGGTTTAGGGCAGTGCAGTGGTGTTCGGGCAGTGTAGGGTGTCGTGCTGGGGGTGGTGTTTCAGGGTTTAGGGCAGTGCAGTGGTGTTCGGGCAGTGTAGTGGGTCGTGCACGGGGTGGTGTTTCAGGGTTTAGGGCAGTGCAGTCGTGTTCGGACAGTGTAGGGGGTTGTGCTGGGGCTGGTGTTTCAGGGTTTAGGGCAGTGCAATGGTGTTCTGGCAGTGTAGGGGGTCGTGCTGGGGCTAGTGTTTCACGGTTTAGGGCAGTGCAGTGGTGTTCGGGCAGTGTAGGGGGTCATGCTGGGGCTGGTGTTTCAGGGTTTAGGGCAGTGCAGTGGTGTTCGTGCAGTGTAGGTGGTCGTGCTGGGGCTGGTGTTTCAGGGTTTAGGGCAGTGCAGTGGTGTTCGGGCAGTGTAGGGGGTCGTGCTGGGGCTGGTGTTTCAGGGTTTAGGGCAGTGCAGTGGTGCTCAGGCAGTGTAGGTGGTCGTGCTGGGGGTGGTGTTTCATGGGTTTAGGGTAGTGCAGTGGTGTTCGGGCAGTGTAGGGGGTCGTGCTGGGGCTGGTGTTTCAGGGTTTAGGGCAGTGCAGTGGTGTTCGGGCAGTGTAGGGGGTCGTGCTGGGGCTTGTGTTTCAGGGTTTTGGGCAGAGCAGTGGTGTTCGGGCAGTGTAGGGGGTCGTGCTGGGGGTGGTGTTTCAGGGTTTAGGGCAGTGCAGTGGTGTTCGGGCAGTGTAGGGGTCGTGCTGGGGGTGATGTTTCAGGGTTTAGGGCAGTGGAGTGGTGTTTGGGCAGTGTAGGGGGCCGTGCTGGGGGTGGTGTTTCAGGGTTTAGGGCAGTGCAGTGGTGTTCGGGCAGTGTAGGGGGTCGTGAAGGGGTGGTGTTTCAGGGTTTAGGGCAGTGCAGTGGTGTTCGGGCAGTGTAGGGGGTCGTGCTGGGGGTGGTGTTTCAGGGTTTAGGGCAGTGCAGTGGTGTTCGAACAGTGTAGGGGGTCGTGCAGGGGCTGGTGTTTCAAGGTTTAGGGCAGTGCAGTGGTGTTCGGGCAGTGTAGGGGGTCGTTCTGGGGGTAGTGTTTTAGGGTTTAGGGTAGTGCAGTGGTGCTTGTGTAGTGTAGGGGGTCGTGCTGGGGGTAGTGTTGTAGGGTTTAGGGTAGTGCAGTGGTGTTCGGGCAGTGTAGGGGGTCTTGCTGGGGGTGGTGTTTCAGGGTTTAGGGCAGTGGTGTTCGGGCAGTGTAGGGGGTCTTGCTGGGGGTGATGTTTCAGGGTTTAGGGCAGTGCAGTGGTGTTCGGGCAGTGTAGGGGTCTTGCTGGGGGTAGTGTTTCAGGGTTTAGGGCAGTGCAGGGGTGTTCGTGCAGTGTAGGGGGTCGTGCTGGGGATGGTGTTTCAGGGTTTAGGGCAGTGCAGTAGTGTTCGGGCAGTGTAGGGGGTCGTGCAGGGGGAATGGTGTTTCAGGGTTTAGGGCAGTGCAGTGGTGTTCGGGCAGTGTAGGGTGTCGTGCTGGGGGTGGTGTTTCAGGGTTTAGGGCAGTGCAGTGGTGTTCGGGCAGTGTAGGGGAGTCGTGCACGGGGTGGTGTTTCAGGGTTTAGGGCAGTGCAGTAGTGTTCGGGCAGTGTAGGGGGTTGTGCTGGGGCTGGTGTTTCAGGGTTTAGGGCAGTGCAATGGTGTTCTGGCAGTGTAGGGGGTCGTGCTGGGGCTAGTGTTTCACGGTTTAGGGCAGTGCAGTGGTGTTCGGGCAGTGTAGGGGGTCATGCTGGGGCTGGTGTTTCAGGGTTTAGGGCAGTGCAGTGGTGTTCGTGCAGTGTAGGTGGTCGTGCTGGGGCTGGTGTTTCAGGGTTTAGGGCAGTGCAGTGGTGTTCGGGCAGTGTAGGGGGTCATGCTGGGGCTGGTGTTTCAGGGTTTAGGGCAGTGCAGTGGTGCTCAGGCAGTGTAGGGGGTCGTGCTGGGGGTGGTGTTTCTGGGTTTAGGGTAGTGCAGTGGTGTTCGGGCAGTGTAGGGGGTCGTGCTGGGGCTGGTGTTTCAGGGTTTAGGGCAGTGCAGTGGTGTTCGGGCAGTGTAGGGGGTCGTGCTGGGGCTGGTGTTTCAGGGTTTTGGGCAGAGCAGTGGTGTTCGTGCAGTGTAGGGGGTCGTGCTGGGGGTGGTGTTTCAGGGTTTAGGGCAGTGCAGTGGTGTTCGGGCAGTGTAGGGGGTCGTGCTGGGGGTGGTGTTTCAGGGTTTAGGGCAGTGGTGTTCGGGCAGTGTAGGGGGTCTTGCTGGGGGTGATGTTTCAGGGTTTAGGGCAGTGGAGTGGTGTTTGGGCAGTGTAGGGGGTCTTGCTGGGGATAGTGTTTCAGGGTTTAGGGCAGTGCAGTGGTGTTTGGGCAGTGTAGGGGGCCGTGCTGGGGGTGGTGTTTCAGGGTTTAGGGCAGTGCAGTGGTGTTCGGGCAGTGTAGGGGGTCGTGAAGGGGTGGTGTTTCAGGGTTTAGGGCAGTGCAGTGGTGTTCGGGCAGTGTAGGGGGTCGTGCTGGGGGTGGTGTTTCAGGGTTTAGGGCAGTGCAGTGGTGTTCGAACAGTGTAGGGGGTCGTGCAGGGGCTGGTGTTTCAAGGTTTAGGGCAGTGCAGTGGTGTTCGGGCAGTGTAGGGGGTCGTTCTGGGGGTAGTGTTTTAGGGTTTAGGGTAGTGCAGTGGTGCTTGTGTAGTGTAGGGGGTCGTGCTGGGGGTAGTGTTTTAGGGTTTAGGGTAGTGCAGTGGTGTTTGTGTAGTGTAGGGGTCATGTTTTAGGGTAGTGCAGTGGTGTTTGGGTAGTGTAGGGGGTCGTGCTGGGGGTATTGTTTTAGGATTTAGGTTAGTGCAGTGGTGTTTGGGTAGTGTAGGGGATCGTGCTGGGGGTAGTGTTTTAGGGTTTAGGGTAGTGCAGTGGTGTTTGTGTAGTGTAGGGGGTCATGCTGGGGGTAGTGTTTTAGGGTTTAGGATAGTGCAGTGGTGCTTGTGTAGTGTAGGGAGTCGTGCTGGGGTAGTGTTTTAGGGTTTAGAGTAGTGCAGTAGTGTTTTTGTAGTGTAGGGGTCATGTTTTAAGATGCAACGCTCCAATACCTGACCAGTCTGCACTACATAAAACTACAAAAAAACTAAAAATAAAAAGTGTTTTGCACACTTTTGTCATTGGGCTATATGTGGGCTACATCTGGGTAATATTTGTGCTACATTTGGGCTCTTTTTTCTCTGGTGGCCATCTTGGAAGACTTCTTTGTTATGAAGTTTCCTAATTTCCTCATTTACTGCAGTCTCCTCAGTAGGAAATGCTTTCAGTTTTTACTTTGATTCCATCAAGAAGGCATTCAGATGTGTCTCACATTTGCCATAAATTCAGAATGTTAGCACTCTAGTTGCTCATTAGATCACTGTACTAAAGCTACTGCTCACCAGGGAGTTAACTGGAAGTCTGCTGCTGGTATTGAAAGTGATTGTTTCAGTCTGCATGTCAGAATTTTCTAATGAAATAGAAGAGGATTTGAGATCTCACTTAAAACATGCCCTCATTTTTCTTTCTGCAGCACTAACCATAATTTCTATTTAAAAAGAACCCCCTCATTTTGTTCCTTTTTAAATTAAATGTTTTAAGTATTAACGGTTTATTCCAATCAAGATGGCTTCCGGTGTGCCATACTTTTGTCATAAGTAAGGCTGTTAGCGCTCTAGTTGTTCTTTAGAACACTCTGGGAAGCTGCAGTAGAACACAAAGGCATCAACTGGCAGGCTGCTCCTGTTGAAATATAACAGGAAGATATTTGAGATCACACTTGAAACATGTCCTAATTTTTCTTTCTACAGCACTACCCATAATTTTTATGACAAAATTAACCCCATCATTTTGTTCCTTTTTAAATTAAATGTTTTAAGTGTTACCAGTTTATTCCAATCAAGATGGCTTCAGGTGTGCCATACTTTTGTCATAAGTAAGGCTGTTAGCACTCTAGTTGTTCTTTAGAACACTCTGGGAAGCTGCAGTAGAACACAAAGGCATCAACTGACAGGCTGCTCCTGTTGAAATATAACAGGAAGATATTTGAGATCTCACTTGAAACATGTCCTAATTTTTCTTTCTATAGCACTAACCATAATTTCTATGACAAAATGAACCCCATCATTTTGTTCCTTTTTAAATTAAATGTTTTAAGTGTTACCAGTTTATTCCAATCAAGATGGCTTCAGGTGTGCCATACTTTTGTCATAAGTAAGGCTGTTAGCACTCTAGTTGTTCTTTAGAACACTCTGGGAAGCTGCAGTAGAACACAAAGGAATCAACTGACAGTCTCTGCCCTTGTTGGATGTACATGTTTTACTGAGAATGTCAGACTTCATTCTCACATGACTGAGAAAGATAATGTGAATTTACAGAAAATATGCTCTCATTTTAGCTTCTGGAGCACCTTCCAAAACTGTATGGGACAAGCATGTGAAAATAGTTTTCTCTCAAACATGATTCATGATATCCCAGCAGAAGGTTTTTCACAGGGTAAAATCACCTTAGAACACACCACAATTCCTGAAATTAGTATGGTACCATCAACAAATGAATTCTAATGTAACTAAAGTCTGTTATCACCCTTAATAGTTCTCCTTTTGGTAACCCTCAAAATCTTTGATTCACTACAAGGCATTTCAATGGGGTACTATCATGTATATTGGTCTCAAGATGGCTGCCAGCAATTCCAGGATGAAGTGCTGACAGCCAATCAGATCTCACGATGACATGTGTGGTTAGGCTCCGCCCAGATATATATGTGTTTTACTTTTGATTTTCTCAGCAACTACTGAGCGGATTTACACCATTTAACAAAAGGGTTCTTTCTGAACCAAGAACTACCTCTTTGCCAAATTTGGTGTAATTCCGTTCAGCAGTTCGAACTGTAGCCTTGCATAAAGTTTCCTATGGGAAATTGATTTTTTGACTCTTATTTTTTAATTTCTCCGCAACTACTGAACGGATTTACACCATTTAACAAAAGGGTTCTTTCTGAACCAAGAACTACCTCTTTGCCAAATTTGGTGTAATTCCGTTCAGCAGTTCAGGCTGTAACCGTGTCTAAAGTTTCCTATGGGAAAATGAATGGGGAAAACACGTTTTGGGACCCCCTTTTTCTCGGCCCCGCTTGATGAATCACCCGAGACTTTCAGGGTAGGAGCGGACCGGAGCGGGCCATAAAGTTTGAAAATTTCGCGAAGATTCGTCAACCGGCAAGAGAGTTATTTCAAATAGAATGTCGCGGATTTCCTATGGAAAATAGGTACTAACTATAACTATCTACTAGCGACCGCCTAGTAGATAATATATATATATATATATATATATATATATATATATATATATATATATATATATATATATATATATATATATATTAAATGCAGTCAATTTTTATAAATTGGTGTCCGGATTTCTTTTGAGTCATGTCATTTACTTATTGTCAATGTTGGTGCATGAAAAGCTTATTTATTTATTTATCATGAGTTTTATATAGCGCTGGCTAGACCCGGAGGTATCAGAGCGCTTTACATAAGGCACAGCGAGTTGCAAGTTACGAGTTTAAATAAGTTACATAATGATTACATAGAAACGACAAGAGTACAGTCAAGGTACAGTAAATAAAAGACAGTTGCATGGAAATTAACAGGAGTAGTGGGAAAATCAAAAGGGGGAAGAGAAGGTAGAGGGGACAAAAGTAGTGTTATGAGAGAGGGTGTGGGGATAAGAGGGGATGGAGAAAAGGCAAATCAGAAAGAGGGAGAAACGTTTGAGGATCGTCAGGGGGGGGAACGAGGGAAAAGGGGAAAGCACAAAGGTTCAACAAGATGGCGGGTCTGGGTCCGGCGGAATTGGCAGAGATCAGCAACAAAATGGCGGTCAGGGCAAAAGACAAAAAGTCATAAAGTCCATGGAAGTGACCCAGGGAGCGTGAATTAAAGTGCAAAAAAGAAGTCAGGGGGGGGTACGTAGTTCCAAAGACAAAGGCGGGGAGGAAGGGAGAAGAGGTGTGCAGGCTCGGGCCCACTGCGGCATCGGTGTAGACAATCTGCCGGTCGTGGCTCCCGCGCCCCCATACCTGGAAAAAGTTCTCTCGGGTCTCAGGAGTCAGGGACGAGGCGTAGCATATCCAGGTAGACAGCCAACATGGGGAGGCAGCGAGGCGGCAGCGAGGACTGGCAGGAAGCCGATGGAGACAAAGCTGCGCAAGGCTGGCCCCATTATCATTCATCAGCGGCGACTCGATCCGAGGCAGTAAGCAGAGGGAGAGAACAGCAGCAGCAGCGGGACAATAAATGTCTTTCCCCGATGTTCAGCTGGGTAGGTGACGGCCGCGGGAGAACCCAGGCCGGACTCCTCTATAGCCGAACCAAGCGGCTCCACTGGGCATCAGCCAAGACGTCTCGATGTCCTGTGAAGAGAGGAGATCACGCCTTAGAGCAATCCAACACCATCCGGAGCAATCTGGAGGAGCCAGAGCTGCGCCGAGGCTGGATAATCACCAGGAGGACAGTAAGCTCCGCGTGAGGCGGTAGAGTCGGAAAGAGAGGCATCAGCGGTGCGGTAATCCATGCCCCGATGTCCGGCTGGGTAGGAGACGGCCTCGGGGAAACCCGGGCCAGACTCCCCTATAGCCGATCCAAGCGGCTCCACCGGGCATCGGCCAAGTCTTCTCCGTGTCTGCTGTCCGGATACCGGAGGAAAAAACAGAAAAAAGGGGTTATTAAGGGGTTAAAGGTCCGGCGCGGCAAACACTGACCGGGAGCTCCCGGCCGGAGCTCCTCACCGGGCGGCCATCTTGTCTTGTCCACCTTAAGCTTAAGTTAAAAGCTTAACACATGTTCCTCGAAGTAAGCCTGACTGCTCTCTGCCACTCTACCAGGATTGAGCTAAAGATTGCTGTGAGAGAGGTCCACTTTTGTATATTGTGTTAGTATTACATGATAAGGCTCACCAGCCATATCACATAATACTTCCACCTTGCAACAATAAGAAAAGATGGCAGAATACAAATTTCATACTGTAAACCAATGGGCATTTGCAGGGATATAGGAAAAGATGGTAGCAGGTTTAGGGTCTAAAAGAAATGGCTCTCAGGTCCTACACAAATCTGTTCACATTGGTCTTTCCTGCCTTTTTGATAGGAACTATAGCAGTATTACATCTGATGACAGTCAGAGCCAAAAACACCTTGTTGGATATGGGCTGTGATCACTAGTTAAATCTTTGCTTCAGGCTTTAGAAGATACTGTGGAATTTTTGGGAGCTTCTTCATAGGATTGATCTTTATCTTTACTGGCTCTTTGGATCGAAATGCACTCCATATCATTGCCTCTAGTTGATGATAACTTGGAGGGAACCTGAACAAGCAATTCTGATAAATCTTTAGACATTCAGGGTTATCAACAACAGTCTGACAATTTGTCTCACACAGCAGGGCAAGGACCTTTTTTCCTGCTCTGTAGCACTTTGAAGTTGGTTCCATCAACTGTACCTAAAGTAGTACAATTGAACTGTCACAAAATATCACGTCCCACTAGATTAGCTGGTGAGGAAGACCTTAAAAGGAAAGCATGCCTGTCCATGTTCGGACTAAGGGTTATAGAGATGTGGGGTGAAACACCTTTATTTCAAAAACCAACCTCAACTATGGACATCCCTGAGAGAGACAGTGAGGGGAATGCAAACGTTTTCAAGGCAGAAACAATAAGTAAAAATTCTTACACCCAAAGCTATCTGAGCCATCTCCTGTACACTCCAAACAGACTTTGCAATTTTTCACAGAACCTGAGTAGGACGTTCCTTAATGTTGGGGAATTGTTTCTCAATGCTAATTAAATTGAACGGGGTCCAAGGGATATGAACAGTGACTCTACCCGGTGGGGCAGGGTAATCTCTTAATGGAAGGAGGGTGTCAGGAACTAGGAAAGTGGGGACTTCGTCATCTGCATTGCTAGAATGAGGGTTAGCCTCTGCCCTCTCTATTTGGATCCAGTTCCTTGTCAGTCGAATTATAAATCTTCTTATACTGTCTATGGTTATAGTAGATGCAGCGTTCTTAGGGATCTATACGCTCAGCTGTGACAGAACACACAATCAATCTAAACCATTCCACATTAGTGGAGTTTGCTTCATGTCTCACCATTCACACATACCCCTTCTAGTGCACTGCGGTAGCTTGATCGCATTGCAACTCTTCCTCGATGTTTCCTCCTGGCACACTATTTACACTACATGTAAATGTGCAGTAATAATAAGCCTGCTTTAAGCAAGTATAAATTGAATTCACCAATGATATTATAAACAGCCAGGTCTGCATAAAATGGCATTCTTGAATATCAATACTAATTCTCCTCTACGGTTCACCTTAAGGTATGAGTAGAGAAAGTATGGTACAACATGAAAGCTATCACCAAATGCACTCCTGGACCCACCATATTGAGAAGGATTGAGGGTGAGATTGAAAGTTATAGTAATTTGACTGAGTGTTCAAGTTGTCATAGGGAGTTAATTGTGTTACCATGAAGGTGTTTTTTTAGAGAGATTACTATTGAGAGTGGCCCATGGGAACAGTAAGTCCTAGAGAGAGATATTATACATGATGCAATTATTATCACACACTTGGAATACCACTGGAGACTCTGCAACACTGATAGGACAACAAGTAACTACTCTTGTTTATGGCATTGTTAAATTTCAGTGGTGTGTATACATGCAACTATTACTTAGGGAATATGAGAAATTGGGAAGACTGGTTACATGGATCCTCGGGAAACACTCCCCCATACATCTGATGGTCATCAAAAATGGGAGAGAATTAATACCAAGCACTCAAATACGTATTAGAAATGTACACTAGTACAATGGTAGCTGTGGTAAAAACCAGAAGCACATCCTATCTATTTGTTACACAGTTAGGGAGTTATAGTAAGTCTAGAGATACATAAATTTGCATATGAGTTCAATGTGTGGTGCTCTAAGAACAACCAAGCACCCTGCTACCTACAGGTGTTGTAGTAGTGTCTAAAAGGAGTTGTCACTATAAGACAGAAGTACACAATATTGGAGTGCATAAATATGAATTAATTCAGAAGGAGAGTCCATGGACGTCAATGTTTCCTTATAGTTTATACAATCACTAGTTTTTGGTACAGAGAAACAGTCATACAGAAAGAAACCAACTGGTGTATTGTCCAATGGACTTTGTTAAGGCTTGTACAGAACAGTAGCTTGAAGTGCATGGAGTAATAGTTCACTAGTGGTAATGGGAATTGATGACACACCTTTGAGAAATCTGCACCGGCTTCCAAAGTGATGTGTCCAATATTATTACTCACAGAATAATGGAATAATCAATAGAAATCTTTTTGCTTCTTTCATTGGAAATCTCTTTTGTCTGGGAAATCTCCAAACACTGTGATAGGACATGATGTTGTGTTGCAGACTATTCAGCAGCGTCTATCACAACCTTGGTTACTAAATATTTGGATAACTGATGGTCTACTACTGGCCTACCTTAGCTCTATCCCTAGTAGCAGTGACATATATCTCTTGATTAATGTGTGACTAATGAGGGATGCTCTATTTCCTCCCATATGGGGTCTTTTACTCCTAATATCAGTAAAAACCCTTAGAGCAGATATCAGTGAGTACCTTTGCATGATCTTGTTTGTTTTGTTTGCCTTTGTATGTGTAGACTACACACCAAAATCACTAATATGTTAGACATGTAGGCATCATTAGAACTTTGGTGAAAGCCTCTATAGCAGGTGTCAGCCTTTTCTAGTGGACATTAGGCATTGACATCAGGCTGCCTCTTCTCGAGGGCATAATGCATTGAGTGGTATTTCAAGACAATTGTATATTCTGTAAGAACTACTTCCTCTGATCCCCCACACAAAATATCAAGTGCTCTCATTTGAGTGGTTGAGCCCATTCCAACATGATTATTGATGGGATGTAGACAGGTCTTATGATGCCACAAATTGTGGGTGAGGGTTGTTTTTTCAATTATTCATGGTGACTAAACATCAACTATCAACAAGCCTAATCTCTCAGTTCTGTAGACAGGCTATACTGTTTTGCGAGTAATAGAAAAGTAACAAAGAGCAAATATAAGACAGGTAAATTGGGTGGAGCACAACACTAATGATGTCCATTCTTACACATGGTTTCAATGATGCAATGCAATATACTCTAAATTGTGATAACTGCAACTATTATATACAGTTATATGCAACACACATAGCACCTTATTATGAGTTTGGATGGTGGCGGTGCAGCTACTGCCGCACTGGTGGTCCGACTGCCCTATTACAAGTAGGGACGTCGGACCGCCATGGGACCACTGCTGCCGCCAGGGATCCGCAATCCCTGGCGATCTTGCAGTGGTCTGAGGCCCCTAATATGCTGGTGGTGCCGCTGCGGCACTGCCAAGCATATTAGGAGTTTCCTCACAAAAGGGACCCCTGTTGCCTCTGCACCAGGGGATACATGCAGGGGGGGAACATGGTGAGCTCCCCTGTATGCATTCACCCCCAGTTCCTGCAGGGCACGGACTTGACAGTCCATGCCCTGCAGGAACTTGCAATGGAGTTCCCATTGTGGTGCCTTGCTAAGGCTCACATATGAGCCTTAGCACTGCACCGCTGCAGATCAGCCGCCACAGGACCGCCCAACCTGGATTCTAGTCGGAATACGGTGTGCGGTCTCAATATGGCTTTAGCAGTGTGGCAGCGGAGCGCTAACATGGCGACCCGCTGCCACACCACCAAAGTCATAATAAGGCCCATAATATGCAGAGACAGAGAGTAGTGCATGTAGCATATCAATATGGCCGTGGACTCTGCAGTATGTTGAAAACAGTTGGTAAAGACATTTAAATATACAAAGGCGTTTCACATATATTGATCTTCAGCTAATGGGTAAAAAATATAGCACATAATAAGTAGATTAACGTCAATGACATACACAGCAGTGACATATATGCATATGAATATATCAATCAGTCATCACAGATACAATATGCCGCATATACGAAATTGAATATGGAATTCCATTGGGGAAAATAATAATGTCCCTCACATAGGGCAGCATAAAAAGGATGGAACAAATCATTAGGTTAGCGTATACTGTAGCAGAATACAAAATTGAGCACAAGTCAAAGTCCGGTAACCACTGATTTCCAAACCCCAGAGCCAAAATAATGATTAACGAGAGGGGAATTTTCTGTATATCTAATTCTACAGTGCTGTAAAATTTGTCAATAATGTGGTCTGACATACAGACAACATGTCTGAGCACAGCAGGTGTGCACCATATTCTTGCTTTAGCAATGTGCCTATTATTTCAATAAGGAAGAAATGATGCCATGATTTTAGGGCTTTTCATTACATGTAAAAACACAGGCGCCGCCTCAATATTCTAACAAATCGATGACAGATATGAAAATCTCACAAGAGATGAAACCTGAAGACAGCGTCGCCCCACTTAAATTCCCTCCCAAAGCCCCCGAGATAAAATATAAAATGGTAATTTATTACCTTTTAATTTTTTATCCCCATCCCGAACAGAGTGTCAGGCTGAGTGACAGCAGCAGGGAGGAGGGTGGGTGTAGTAACATTCCAAGACACCAGTTAGGCTAAGTAGTACTTTATTTTAGCAACCTCTTACAGCTTCGTAAACCTGTCCTAGCACAGGTGAAGTACAGCACCATCTGGTACTAACATTCTAAACATCATCTCAAGTACTTGGAATAGAAATCCCATTCTAATTCTACCCCCCACATTCTACACATACCATTCTAGAAAGTAAACACCATTACTACACATTCCTTCTCTTTACACATAAAAATGTGTAAAAATAAATTAAAACAAACTATGTTACACCATAAAGATACGAACATATTTGATACATTTCAAGATAAAAGCAACACTATCTATACACTGCAAATATAGTCTTCAAACTTCTTACATTTTTTTATATTCCTTCCAAAGCACTTGTCTTTCCACCCTCTGCACAATCTCCCTGACTGCCATTATCCACGACCTCACTTTCCAAACATTCAGCACCTCTGCATTCCATTCACTCAACACCTCCTGCCTCTTTTCCTTACTAACCCCATCCCCCTCTTCCTGCAATTCTTGATTCATGACACTTCCCTCAACACCACCATCATAAATGGTATCAATCCACCACTACTTATTACAAGACGAGCTTGTTCTGCCTTGGTCAGCTTCATTCACACACTGCTCAATCTCTCTGACCCTTGCCAGCCTATTCATATGACAGACACTACCATCCTCCAATACCACCATATTTTTCATTACTTTCACAACCTTAACAGGATTGTTAATCCAATGTTGGCCTTGAGGTACCTTTCTAGCAGATTTCACACTTACCAATAGACCCACAGTTAAGCCAGCACTACGTACACCATGTTTGGTATTGAAATACGTTCTATTCTTCTCCTGAGATGCCAAAATACATCTTTTAACTTCTTCTGCATCCCATGAAACTCTTCTTTTACCTCTTTTCATCCACCCAGGATTAGCTTTAGAATGTGGCATGCGTCCTCTCATTATACCAAAAGGACTTTCTCCTACTGGCTCCTGAATGGTGACTCTATGTTTTCATACCATTTTTCTTAATTCATTCTCCCAAATTTTCCTTCCTTGACTAGCTAACTGCAAAATATCTTTTATATTTCTGTTGGCCCTCTCCTAACAGCATTACCCCTAGGGTGATAAAGTGCTGCGAATTTCTGTGTAATACCAGCAACTTCCAAGAACATCTTCATTTCTTCAAGTTCAAACTGGACACCATTGTCCGTAAGTACAGATGAAGGGAAACCTTCTCTCAAAAATATTTAATTCAAGAACCTAATAACAGATTTACTATCCACTTTTTCAGTCACTTCTAATTTAAGCCATTTAGAGAATAAATCCATTCACACCAAAATATATTTGCTTGATTCGTCCCTCCACACTATTGGACCCATTATATCCAGTGCAACTTCCTCTGAGGGCAAATCGGGACACCCCAACAAACTCAACAGAGGGTTGAATGTCTTCAGAGACTTATCAGCTCTTTCACATTCCATTCATGACCTTACAAATCTTCCTCTTTCATCATCAACCTTAGGCCACCAATACAAAGCTTAAATGTTATGTTTGGTACATGTAATACCTGCATGTCCTTCATGGCACAATGACATAATCGTGTTTCTGATATTGCATGGGGGTATAACTTTGTCCCCCTTACCAGAAACATACCATCCATTCCCAATTCATCTCTAACCTCCCAAAATGCTTTCATTTCACCAAGGAGCCCTGTCTTCACACAATCTCCCTAACTACTTACAATTTTACTCCTAACTAAATTCAACACATCATCTTCCTTGTACGCTGCTATCCATTCATCCTTTTGAAAAATGTTGGCTTCTCCGGTATCAAAAATCCCCGCCACACATACATCATTCCAAGGGTTGTTATCCACTTCCGTAAGAGGTAAGGATAGCCTGCTCAAGAAATGTGCTGTAACATTTTTCCTTCCCGGAACATATTGCACTTCATATAAGAAATCTTGGGGCATATTAGCAACAACAGGCGAAAATTATCGCAAACCGCGCTTAGCGCGTTTTTTTTTAACGCCACCTATCGCTGGATATTATCGTGGAGATAACATGCTATTAGCAACGTTTATCTCCAATACGATAAAATATCCAGCGATAGCGGCGAAATGCGTGAATATCGCTGGAAATCCAGCGATATTCACGCATTAACGCCATGGTGGACTTAGCCTGACAATCCACCTCCCATTCAACAAACAGGTAAGTCATGTTTTTAGCAGGTGTTAAATTCTAGCAATAATCGCGCTTAGCGCAAATTTTTTTATCGCTTCGCCTGCGTTGCTAATAGAGGGAAGTTGTGTTAGCGACTGTTTTCAGTCGCTTTTAGTTGGGAACGCCTACCTTGCATGTCATTAGCGATAATTATCGCTGGCATGCAAGGCAATGGGAAAACCGGCCGCTATCGCCAGAAAGCTGTCGCTAACACCTGTTAGCTACAGCTTGCTGATAGGGCGATAAAAAAATCGCCGCTTTAGCGGCAAAAAGTGCAGCTAAAGCGGCGATAAAGCCCTTGCTAATATGCCCCCTTGTAACCTCATGGATAGTCTGGCAATATGTCTAGAGGCTCTAGATCATGGGTACTCACAAACATTTGCCCAGGGGCCACAAACTACAGTTCGTGGTGTGACCGAGGACCGCACTGATGCCAGCAGGGTGGCGTTAGAGGGTCTTGGTGGGTCAGGGATTGTTTAAAGCAGTTCAAAAACATGTTAAATAAACAGGCAAGAATATATTTGCAGGTTAATAAATGCTTGCCCATTTATTTAACATTTTTATCTGAATATTTGTGCTCAGCAACTAAACAGCATCTGGTGCTGCTGTTTACCAAGGGGGCCGCATTTAAAGATCAAGAGGGCCGCAAGCGCCCCCAGGGCCATACTTTGAGTATCACTGCCAGTGGCGGCTCGCCGAGGGAGTGCTGCGGGGCGGGGGAGGTGCAGGGTGGGGGGATAGTGAACTCGGACATATGACGGACAGAACTCAGAGGGAGTTCTGTCCATCGTACTCCGAGCCCACTACCCCCACCCTGCCCCTCCCCCGCCCCACCCCACCACCCCGCAGCACTCCTCAGCGAGCCGCCACTGATCACTGCTCTAGATAAACCCTCTGTAGTCAACAGCTTTGTCAATGGTTTATGATCAGAGCGGACAATACATTTTCTACCCCACAAGAATTTACGAAAATGTTCAAGTGCCCACACACAAGCCAACATCTCTCTTTCTATCACGGAGTACTTTTCCTCCATGGGTGTCAATGACCTATACTATACACAAAAGCTATAACCACTTCACATCCATTCTTCATTTTTTTGAGTAAGTATGCGCTCTAAACCTTTCCCACTAGCATCCGTAGTGACAAACGTGCCTGCAATAGGAACAAAACCTTGCAACGTGGGTGCACTGCCAACTGCTTGTTTTATTTCCATAAAAGATTTCTGGCACAGAAGAGACCACTCAAACTTGCTTTTTTCCTAAAGCAGCATGTGCATCTCGTATTTTTTCTGAACATTTGGCCACAAATTTGGAGTAGAACTCTGCTAATCCCAAAAATGAATGAAGTTCATCTTTGTTTTTCTTTGTAGGTGCTTTGCGAATAGCCTCTACCAATTTCTCTTTAGGCTTAATACCTTTAGCTCTAATTTCATGACCCAAATACATGACAGTGCACTCTGCAAATTTACATTTATTGCAGTAAGACCTTTCTCTTTTAAAATGCTCAACACCTTTCTCAGGACTTCATTATGATGTTTTCTACTGTTACCCATGATAAGTATGTCATCACTGGAAAAATGTTACCTCACTAATATGTCCAAATAATTGCGTCATGAGCCACTGGAAAACTGCAGCTGCTGCTGCAAGACCAAACTGCTTGTGTTGGAATTGGTAGCATCCAAATGGCGTGCAGAACGCTATACAGTGTGTACTGCTTTATAGGTAGGATTGTTTTTGTGCAGAGAGAGACTCTTTCCTACACAAAAACAATCCTCCGAGGCTTTTTCTTCTTTCTATGTTTGCTGTAGAATGCAGCACGCGTAGAAAGAGCAAAAAACGAGAAGTAAAGATATTCCTCCTTGTTACACCTCTCCTGGGAAGGCGTAGCATTCTGACACATTCCCAGGTCTGCCAGTCTTGAAAAATCTGGGAGTGTTTCAGAATTCATGAATGGATGCGTGGGAACACCCACGCTCCACCCATGGACCACCTCCCTCCTGGGGCAGTGTAACACAAGGCAGTGACTTGCTCTGCCTTGCATAACTCTAGATTTATTAAGCCACACTGGACCAAGCAAGGTGGCCTTGCGCTGCTTGGTAAGTCTCATCCTAGGTTTTGCGTCACCCTGCGCCTGTTGCTTGCTTCATGCAAGGGTCACACAAAACCCTGATAAATCTGGGCCTAAGGGATTTGCTCAGACTCAGTGGATGTTAAGCCGAAGTCGAGACCCAAACCTGGTTGTCCGTTCCCAAAGTAAGTAGCTCTGGCCGTTATGCCACATCCTCTCTCCTTCGGCTGTATGTTAGGAGGGGTACAAGAGAAGCAGATCGATAGAAGTACAAAAAAATTCCCTTTGTAATTTTTTTGATGGCATTTATCTCTTTAATGGTCGCCCATCATAACACAAGCATCAGTGAAAATGGAAAAGTAATGTACATAAAGAAGAAATAAGGAAAGGAATACCTCGTTCTGTCTTAAAGATAAAAAAGAAAAACTGGCAATGATGGGTCCGTGTCTCTGTAAGAATTAAAAATCATTTGACAAATAGAGGTCATTTAGTGTACCGTGTTCTTAGTAGGAAAAATGACAATGAATCAATCACCTGTTTCCAGAGAGGAGACGCGGATGTTAATCAGCTGTGAGCTCGTTGTTATGAAAGGAGATTGAATCGCTGATGGGTCAGCTGACGCGTTTTCCATGAGTGACCTTTCTACAAAGCTTGAACGCGAGAATCATCCTAGCAAACGGCTGCTCTCTGAAAATGTTTTAACTAAAGATCTTCCGAGCATCAGCCAACGTGAGTACCATCCGCGTTAAAATTAGGGCTAGATAATTGGTAAAATATATATTCCTAGTTAGAAGTCTAAACAGAAGACTGGAATGTCTGAAAGGCGAACTAGTCGCGGGCTCTCCGCTGTAGGTATTCGTAAGATTCCACGTACCGTGAAAGATGGTTCTTTGAAGTTTTTTTCAATATTAAGCCACCTCATTTCTCATTACAACAGAATTACATTAGACTAAACTCAACCTCCTTTCATTAAAACTTCAGCATAATAACCATCAATTCTGCACACTGTATTCCTAATGACTCAGCCACAGTGGAGAAAGGCATTTAAATGCAAATATATGTCAGATCTAGAAGTGATGTGAACGCTGATAAATGTTACTTAAAATTCTGCTGTAATTCAGCGAGAAATAATTGTTCTTAATTGCGCGAGGAGCGTTCATACGCCCCAAGAAGCATTATTTTGACTCCCACCAACCCAGGTAGTGCTTTATTGAAGGTGCATTTTTCTTGTTTACTTTCGTCGTAAACGCTCGTTCGATTTAATATCCAAGTAGGAAGACTTGTGAAAACAAATTGCCTACCAATGGTGTTATTTGATCTACTGAGACATGATTAACAAAATTTGAAAAAAAAACCTGTAAAGGATGAAAGTGCTTCAGTGTTGTTCATAAACAATAATAAACTAGAGCGAGATGCGTCTTGTTATTGGCATATTCGAGCAGGACCGAGCTGTCAAGAAAAACGAGCCCTGGCAAAAACAATTACTTCAGTGCAGCACAGCACTGTGTGGAGCGTGAAACAAAAATGGGCCTCATCGGTGCATATTACAACTCAACAGCCCCCGTTAGGAAGCATTAGGTAGATATTTATGACACATGGGAGCAGATTTTCAATACTGTCACCCAACGTAGCGCAGCAGCCAAAAATGCTACTCTGCGTTGCGTGACAGGGCGCGAGCTGGAGATCGCCATATATACAGAGATATGGCTCTCTCCTCCCCACTCCCTAGCGCTGGCGCTGATTTCAGCTGTTGGTCGCCAGGCACACACCTTAGCACCATAGCGCTAGGTTGGTTGCCTGAGTCTACCATAGGTTTTTTTACAGGAAGGGTACCCTTCCTGTATAAAATACTATGGGGTAGATTTACAAACGTTTTGCGCTGGGTTAGCGTCACAAAAGTGATGCTAACCAGCACGAAATATTTTTTTACCAATTTACTTTCCAGGCAAAACTTGTTTTGCGTTGGAAAGTACCTTTCAAGTAATGAAAAGCAGCGAGAAGCCTTGCTTTGCGTTACTTAGCGTCAAGAGGGAGTTACATGAGTGGTACATGCGTGTTCCCATGCAACCACACATGCCTTTTGATGCAAAACCCTATATACAAACAATTGTAGGCAGAGTATAGCGTCAAAAGTTAACACCAGATGAAAGGAGGTTTTAACCCCTTCGATGCTCATGACGAGCTGAGCTCGTCATGCTGCGCGGTCGCGCTGTGCGCATGACGAGCTGAGCTCGTCACGACCACACCCGCGATCGGAATGTCCAGCACCTGGGCGGAATTCCGATCGCGGCGAAGCGTTTAAGAGGAGAAATGTTTACATTTCTACTTTCTTTTCCTACTTTGTATGCGTGCTGCACTGTGCAGCACACATACAAAGTGGGAAAAGTGTGTGAACTTGTCTAGGCATAGTATTTTGCGCAGGAAGGGTACCCTTCCTGTCCAAAACCTATCCTAGACTCAGGCACGCACCTTAGCGATATGGTGCTAAGGTGTGTGCCTGGCTTACGGCAGTTGAAATCAGCACTGGCACTAGGTAGAGGTGAAGAGAGTCATATCTCTGTAGATATGGCACTCTCCTGCTCCCTCCATGTCAAGCGGAGCAGCGCAGCATTTTTGGCTGCTGCGCTGCATTACGTATCTTCTTTGAAAATCTGCCCCAGTGCCTAGACAAGTTTAAACACTTTTTCTACTTTGTATGTGTGCTGCATAGTGCAGCACACATGCAAAGTCGGAAAAGGAAGGAGAAATAAAAACATTTCTCCTTTTACCTCCTCCTTTGAAATGGTGTTCACTTTTGGTGCTAAACCCTGTCTACTATTGTTTGTATATAATTATCAAGGAGAGAGAGAGGACTGGATAGCCAGTCCGTATCCCCAGGTTATTTATATGTAATCAAAAAGGACTGACTGTTTGTGACTATTTGGAGACTCAGGGCTGTATGAAGAAGAGAAAAAACATTTGGTTTCTTTATAAAGCCCTCACCCACCAACCTAGTTGGTGGCATGCTTCATCATCGGGCCCACCTAGTGACACCGAATGTGTCCCGGGTGTGCTACAACGCCTGTATTTACAGCGGAGCTGGTATATTGCTGAGTGTGCTGTGAGAGTGGTGTGAAAGTGAAAATTTAAAGCTATACAGTGGTCCCAGTGCCCAGGAGGGCATAGCATTTAATATCTGGGCCTCTGTTAGCGTTAAAAGCAGGGCAGTGGATGCTAATGGAGCGAGAATTAAGCACTCCTACATCCAAGGTGTGGTCTACATGTTTCAGCCAGGTCTTTCATTAATTCTGGCTTTCCACAGGACCGAAAAAAGTATATATGTGTAAGTGCATGTAGCACTTATGTGAATGTGATTTAAAATGTGTTGCACGCGCTAAAGTTGCCTTATATGTGGGAGGGATTCCCTCTCCGAGCAATACTGAACGATACAACACATAACAAACAAACATACAGAGGAGAGTATAAGCATACTAGCATAAGTCACAGAGATATATCTTTGCCGGTAGTAAAGTGCATAGCTAGGCGGAAAAACACGGCAAAAGTGGAACCGTACTGGTGGTGCGGTTTAAAGTGAGTTATCTTATTATGCGCTAAAGCGTTGTGGTGGACTAGGAGGCTGGAAATACACTTATGTGTAAAATGTGGTCACGCTCCAAATATAACCTCACGCTAGCGTTTGTAGTATATGCCCCGTAGAGAAATCGGCAGAGATTCTGACCCTGTAATGATAAAGGGTAGGGCACAGCGAGCCATGAGAAACCTGCAAGAGGAAAGCTTACCCGGTAATGGTGAGGTTTCAAGAGTACTCACGCCTTTGTGGATCAGGACCTGTGGGAAACCTGTTCAGCTGTCGCGGATCTCCGTGAATGAAGGTCCTTGCCGTGTTGGGTATATAAAGACCATTTCGGCGTGCTCAGGTGTGGCTAATTGAACCTGTGAGTAGCGTCCCTGAAAATAAAGGAAAAGGAAGAAGGACACGGGAAAAAGGCAACACGCTCGCGGTGGGCGTTGGCTTGGTAACAGTGCGCTGTGAGCCCTGTGTTCGTCCCGGTAAAGAAGGAAATAGCAAAGAAAGACTACATGAATGTAGTGAGCGTGTAGACATACTGAATATTCTCAATAAGATGTAAGAGATTTGTAGATAGTTGCGCAATGTTCTGAAAGCGCTGATGTAGATGAAAGGAAACGGGTTTATTCCAAAGCGTGATCAGTTAGGAACATTAATGAACCAGATGGGAACTTAACAGAGGTGGCGCAAAAGGAAAGGCAATAGGTGTGCCTGGGCTGAGGTCCATTAACGATATTAGGACCATCAGAGGTATTAACTTCTCAGGGAACACCACGGGATGGAGTCGTTCAATCCCTGGTGTTGTGTAGACAAACGGTAAATCCATCGTTGTTCTTTAATCAGTAGGGTCTTTTCATTGTTATCTCGATTGAGATCGAATTGTTCGATCACTGTCCATGTCATATCATTGGGTGTGTGACCATACTGAAGGTAATGGTCAGTGAGTCTGCTGATGTTTTTTGCATCGGATAGTGCTGCGGTGCTCGACCACTCTGGTTCTCACTTTTGCGTCGTCATTCCTATGTAGCGGAGGCCACATGGGCATGTGATCATGTAAACGACGTTAGTAGAGATACAATTCGTGTGGTGTGATTGTGTCCAGACTTTACTTGGTTCCAGGTTAAGTGTCTTAGAATGTTTTGTAAGGTGGCACACACTACAGTTATTGCAAGGATAGTGTCCTGTGACACTAGGGAGACCCTAGCATTTAGGACGGAGTTGTTGACTGGTCTCCGCTGAAGCCTAGTGCGTGTAGACACTAATTGGTCTTTAAGATTGTTCGCACGTTTATAGGCAAAAGGGGTTCTTCCCATTCTCTGGGGCCTGAATTTATAATCCGCCAGTTTTTGCGGATGATACTGGAGACCTGGTTAGAAACCGTGTTATACGTGGTAACACATGTCATAGGTGGCGCGCCAGGTTCCTTGGTTATTGTTTCAAGGATGGCCTCTCTATTCTGGTTGCGTGCCCTCTTTTTTGATTTCTCAATGACTCGTGTGGGATAGCCTCGGTCCTGTAATTTGGAGGCAAGGGCTGCTGATTGTTGTTTGTAATCTGTAATTTTGTTACAATTCCTACGTATACGCAGGAATTGTCCGAAAGGAGGTTTTCCCTTAAGGATCTCGGATGAAAACTGTTGAAATGTAATAAAGAATTCCGAGCAGTTGGTTTATAATAAGTGGTAGTTGTGAATGCTCCTTGCTCTGCTGTAATATTAAGATCAAGGAATGCCAGGGTAGTTGTACTTGATGTGCTAGTGAATCGGAGGTATGGATCACGCTCATTAAGCCAGATTAAGAATTGGCTTAAAGATTCAGTTGTGCCTTCCAAATCATGAAAATATCATCTATGTAGCGGCGCCACACTTTGATGTTTACTGAATGTGGGTTGGTGGTTGATGATATATGTCTCTGTTCAAAATGGTGTACATAGAGGCCTGCTACACTGGGGGCAAAAATGCTCCCCATAGATGTTCCGTTAGTTTGTAGGTAGAAGTCACCTTCATATTCAAAATAATTTTCTTTAAGCGCCAGTGTGGCACATTTGAGTATGAATTCTCTGGGGTGTTGTATGACCAAGGTGTGTGCTCCAATATATCATGTAGTACTTGGAGTGTAGCATCCTGTGGTAAACTGGTATACAGGCTCTCTATATCCAGTCCCACCATCAGTTGGGCCATGGGGTTAAAATCCATATCTTTGATGATATTGAGAAGATGTTTTGTGTCCTTGATGTAGGTCGGTGTTTGTTGGACCAAGGGGTTGAGAAAATGGTCACAGTATCTTGACAGCGGTTCTAGGAGAGAGTTAATCCCAGAAACGATGGGCCTACCGGGAGGTGGCAAGGTTCCTTTGTGGACCTTGGGGACAGTATAAAAATATGGAACTCTGGCATTTTTCGTGCACAGGAAGTCGGCCTCTTGTTTGGATATATGACAAGCTTCACTGGCAGCATCCACCAGCGTTTTGATGGTGGCTTGTAACGTCTTGGTGGGGTCATGTTTGAGTAATTTATAGTTGCGTGTGTCACTTAACAATCTGCGACATTCATTGTCGTAATCTTTTTTGTCTTGTAGGACAATGCCACCACCCTTGTCTGCTGGTTTGATAACGAGGGTGGGGTTGTCCTGTAGGTTTTTGATAATCTTCCGGTCTTCTTCGGAGAGATTATTGAATGGTCTAGTTGGTTCAAGCTGCTCTATGTCATGGTAGACAGCTTGTTCGAAAGTGGTGATCTCCACGGGTACACTTGTAGGTGGGGGTACAAAGCTAGACTTCAGTTTCAAGCCCGTCTCATTGTTGCTCCCCGTGGGGTTATCATCATTTGTGCTTGGTTTTTCAAAAAAGGCCCTCAGTTTGAGTTTTCTGAAGAAATCTGCAAGCTCCACATGTAGTTTAAATTTGTCCAATCTAGTTGTTGGGACAAATGATAGGCCCTTATCGAGTACTGCAGTGTCCTTGGATGATAGTGGTGTACTGGACAGGTTGAATACCAGAGTGGGAGGCGAGTCGTTGGTTACTGTTTGCTCGTGCCAGGTTGTGGTTCCCGTGTCCTGTTGCGGGTGTTTGCGCTCACAGGATTCTCCTCTTCTGCCCAGTGTACTGATTGGTTGTTTCTTCTTCTGCCGCGTGACCTCCGGCCCTGTCCTAAAAAAGGGGGCCTAGGATTGCCTTGGAAGAATGGTGGAGGGGGGCCAACCTGCCCTGCTTTTAACGCTAACAGAGGCCCAGATATTAAATGCTATGCCCTCCTGGGCACTGGGACCACTGTATAGCTTTTAAATTTTTCACTTTCACACCACTCTCACAGCACACTCAGCAATATACCAGCTCCGCTGTAAATACAGGCGTTGTAGCACACCCGGGACACATTCGGTGTCACTAGGTGGGCCCGATGATGAAGCATGCCACCAACTAGGTTGGTGGGTGAGGGCTTTATAAAGAAACCAAATGTTTTTCTCTTCTTCATACAGCCCTGAGTCTCCAAATAGTCACAAACAGTCAGTCCTTTTGATTACATATAAATAACCTGGGGATACGGACTGGCTATCCAGTCCCTCTCTCTCCTTGATAATTATATATTGAGCAGCGCAAAGCTGCGAGAGCCTTTTCCCATACTTTCTTTCACCATGGCAGAACACCATGGTCTAACATACAACAAAAGTGATATTAATGAAATCCTTGCCGACCCCTCCTTTCTGGCAGACTTTAACATCTCCAACACAATAGCCCAAACTACAGACTGGGATACCTTAACAGAGAAGAAGCGCAATCGTATCAGAACCATCTTACATGGCCTTATATTGACAGAATACCTTCGGACTAACACAGCCCCCGAGGTCTCCTTGTCACAAACGCCCCAGGATCTTCCTAGAAGATGCCATCTTTAGGAAAGACTGGGCACAGATAGCCTGGCACTGCACCAGAGATTGGTTGGTGCTTATCATCAAGACTGCCAAACGCCTATCGGAGGCAATGATAATTGACATTCAAGCCACAGAAAGCCACTACAAAACGACGATTACATCATACAAGAAAAAACTTGATGACCAGAACAAAGAAATGGCTGATTATAAAGAATATCTAACACAAGCCAAAATAACAAAATTTCAAAAGACCTCAAGAAGTTCTCCTATGTCAAAACATACCCATACACAGATGACAATTTTGTACCCCGAACAAATCTGAAAGATCTGGTGATACCTCAGGAGACAGCAGCTCCATCTCCAGCGACTCCAGTAATGATTCATCCAAACAGCGAGGCAGAGGACGCCAACAACGGTGGCAACAACCCTGGCATGGACCACGACAAGGACCCACCTATGGACCAACACCTTTTGGACAACCACAACATCAATACTTCAACTGGCCACAGATGTACCAGATAGGCCCCCCTCCACCATTCTTCCAAGGCAATCCTAGGCCCCCTTTTTTAGGACAGGGCCGGAGGTCACGCGGCAGAAGAAGAAACAACCAATCAGTACACTGGGCAGAAGAGGAGAATCCTGTGAGCGCAAACACCCGCAACAGGACACGGGAACCACAACCTGGCACGAGCAAACAGTAACCAACGACTCGCCTCCCACTCTGGTATTCAACCTGTCCAGTACACCACTATCATCCAAGGACACTGCAGTACTCAATAAGGGCCTATCATTTGTCCCAACAACTAGATTGGACAAATTTAAACTACATGTGGAGCTTGCAGATTTCTTCAGAAAACTCAAACTGAGGGCCTTTTTTGAAAAACCAAGCACAAATGATGATAACCCCACGGGGAGCAACAATGAGACGGGCTTGAAACTGAAGTCTAGCTTTGTACCCCCACCTACAAGTGTACCCGTGGAGATCACCACTTTCGAACAAGCTGTCTACCATGACATAGAGCAGCTTGAACCAACTAGACCATTCAATAATCTCTCCGAAGAAGACCGGAAGATTATCAAAAACCTACAGGACAACCCCACCCTCGTTATCAAACCAGCAGACAAGGGTGGTGGCATTGTCCTACAAGACAAAAAGATTACGACAATGAATGTCGCAGATTGTTAAGTGACACACGAAACTATAAATTACTCAAACATGACCCCACCAAGACGTTACAAGCCACCATCAAAACTCTGGTGGATGCTGCCAGTGAAGCTTGTCATATATCCAAACAAGAGGCCGACTTCCTGTGCACGAAAAATGCCAGAGTTCCATATTTTTATACTGTCCCCAAGGTCCACAAAGGAACCTTGCCACCTCCCGGTAGGCCCATCGTTTCTGGGATTAACTCTCTCCTAGAACCGCTGTCAAGATACTGTGACCATTTTCTCAACCCCTTGGTCCAACAAACACCGACCTACATCAAGGACACAAAACATCTTCTCAATATCATCAAAGATATGGATTTTAACCCTATGGCCCAACTGATGGTGGGACTGGATATAGAGAGCCTGTATACCAGTTTACCACAGGATGCTACACTCCAAGTACTACATGATATATTGGAGCACACACCTTGGTCATACAACACCCCCAGAGAATTCATACTCAAATGTGCCACACTGGCGCTTAAAGAAAATTATTTTGAATATGAAGGTGACTTCTACCTACAAACTAACGGAACATCTATGGGGAGCATTTTTGCCCCCAGTGTAGCAGGCCTCTATGTACACCATTTTGAACAGAGACATATATCATCAACCACCAACCCACATTCAGTAAACATCAAAGTGTGGCGCCGCTACATAGATGATATTTTCATGATTTGGGAAGGCACAACTGAATCTTTAAGCCAATTCTTAATCTGGCTTAATGAGCGTGATCCATACCTCCGATTCACTAGCACATCAAGTACAACTACCCTGGCATTCCTTGATCTTAATATTACAGCAGAGCAAGGAGCATTCACAACTACCACTTATTATAAACCAACTGCTCAGAATTCTTTATTACATTTCAACAGTTTTCATCCGAGATCCTTAAGGGAAAACCTCCCTTTCGGACAATTCCTGCGTATACGTAGGAATTGTAACAAAATTACAGATTACAAACAACAATCAGCAGCCCTTGCCTCCAAATTACAGGACCGAGGCTATCCCACACGAGTCATTGAGAAATCAAAAAAGAGGGCACACAACCAGAATAGAGAGGCCATCCTTGAAACAATAACCAAGGAACCTGGCGCGCCACCTATGACATGTGTTACCACGTATAACACGGTTTCTAACCAGGTCTCCAGTATCATCCGCAAAAACTGGCGGATTATAAATTCAGGCCCCAGAGAATGGGAAAAACCCCTTTTTGCCTATAAACGTGCGAACAATCTTAAAGACCAATTAGTGTCTACACGTACTAGGCTTCCGCGGAGACCAGTCAACAACTCCGTCCTAAATGCTTGGGGTCTCCCTAGTGTCACAGGACACTATCCTTGCAATAACTGTAGTGTGTGCCACCTTACAAAACATTCTAAGACACTTAACCTGGAACCAAGTAAAGTCTGGACACAATCACACCACACGAATTGTAACTCTACTAACGTCGTTTACATGATCACATGCCCATGTGGCCTCCGCTACATAGGAATGACGACGCGAAAAGTGAGAACCAGAGTGGTCGAGCACCGCAGCACTATCCGATGCAAAAAAAACATCAGCAGACTCACTGACCATTACCTTCAGTATGGTCACACACCCAATGATATGACATGGACAGTGATCGAACAATTCGATCTCAATCGAGATAACAATGAAAAGACCCTACTGATTAAAGAACAACGATGGATTTACCGTTTGTCTACACAACACCAGGGATTGAACGACTCCATCCCGTGGTGTTCCCTGAGAAGTTAATACCTCTGATGGTCCTAATATCGTTAATGGACCTCAGCCCAGGCACACCTATTGCCTTTCCTTTTGCGCCACCTCTGTTAAGTTCCCATCTGGTTCATTAATGTTCCTAACTGATCACGCTTTGGAATAAACCCGTTTCCTTTCATCTACATCAGCTCTTTCAGAACATTGCGCAACTATCTACAAATCTCTTACATCTTATTGAGAATATTCAGTATGTCTACACGCTCACTACATGCATGTAGTCTTTCTTTGCTATTTCCTTCTTTACCGGGACGAACACAGGGCTCACAGCGCACTGTTACCAAGCCAACGCCCACCGCGAGCGTGTTGCGTTTTTCCCGTGTCCTTCTTCCTTTTCCTTTATTTTCAGGGACGCTACTCACAGGTTCAATTAGCCACACCTGAGCACGCCGAAATGGTCTTTATATACCCAACACGGCAAGGACCTTCATTCACGGAGATCCGCGACAGCTGAACAGGTTTCCCACAGGTCCTGATCCACAAAGGCGTGAGTACTCTTGAAACCTCACCATTACCGGGTAAGCTTTCCTCTTGCAGGTTTCTCATGGCTCGTTGTGCCCTACCCTTTATCATTACAGGGTCAGAATCTCTGCCGGATTTCTCTACGGGGGCATATACTACAAAACGCTAGCGTGAGGTTATATTTGGAGCGTGACCACATTTTACACATAAGTGTATTTCCGCCTCCTAGTCCACCACACGTTTTAGCGCATAATAAGATAACTCACTTTAAACCGCACCACCAGTACGGTTCCACTTTTGCCGTGTTTTTCCGCCAGCTATGCACTTTACTACCGGCAAAGATATATCTCTGTGACTTATGCTAGTATGCTTATACTCTCCTCTGTATGTTTGTTTGTTATGTGTTGTACGTTCAGTATTGCTCGGAGAGGGAATCCCCCTCCCACATATAAGGCACCTTAGCGCGTGCAACACATTTTAAATCACATTCACATAAGTGCTACATGCACTTACACATATATACTTTTTTTCGGTCCTGAGGAAAGCCAGAATTAATGAAAGGCCTGGCTGAAACATGTAGACCACACCTTGGATGTAGGAGTGCTTAATTCTCGCTCCATTAGCATCCACTGCCCTGCTTTTAACGCTAACAGAGGCCCAGATAATAAATGCTATGCCCTCCTGGGCACTGGGACCACTGTATAGCTTTTAAATTTTTCACTTTCACACCACTCTCACAGCACACTCAGCAATATACCAGCTCCGCTGTAAATACAGGCGTTGTAGCACACCCGGGACACATTCGGTGTCACTAGGTGGGCCCGATGATGAAGCATGCCACCAACTAGGTTGGTGGGTGAGGGCTTTATAAAGAAACCAAATGTTTTTTCTCTTCTTCATACAGCCCTGAGTCTCCAAATAGTCACAAACAGTCAGTCCTTTTTGATTACTATTGTTTGTAGCCATGGTTTTGCTTCAGAAGGCATGGGTGGTTGCATGGGAACGCCCATGCACCACCCATGTGATGCCCCTTGGCATTCAGTAACACAAAGCAGTGCTTCGCGCTGCTTCCTGCTATTTTTTGGGTACTTTCCAGCGTGAAACAAGTTTTGTGCTGGAAAATAAATTTTGAAAAAAGCATTTTGTGCTGGTTAGCGCCACTTTTGTGATGCTAACTCAGTGCACAATGTTTGTAAATCTACCCCCTGATGAATAAAATAGGGCCTATTGTGAGGTTTCCCCTTTGAATTCTCTTTGAATGTGGACTAACATGCAGATTTAGGTATTTACCGCACCAAAATCAGCAAGTCCCTGTATTTATGGTGTTTTTTTCCTTACTCTATAAATATGGGCAGTATTGACCTGCCGAAATTTATCCTGAGAGTGTGGTTTTTATGGCAAACAGTATGAATTAAGGGTGATAAAAATTACAAACAGGAGTGAGTGCACATATGAGAAATTTATGGGCAACTTTTAATCATGGGAAATGTTTCAAATATATTGGTTAAGCACATTCAAGGCTGGGTCAAGACAGCCCATCAAGCCCAAAAGAACACCTCTAGCATGCAGACTACTGAAGAAATACCAGAGTTTCAGAATAGTATTGCAGTCGAATTATAGCAAGAAGGAGATTGACACAATTAGATTTTGGTCCCCTTATAGTACTCTCAATGAGATAAAGTTTCCAAATATACAATCAGTGTTTACCAAAAAATAGAGTTGGCAATATTATCTTACAATTATATGGTTGCATTTATATTGTGATAACCAACATATTGTTGCTTAGAATGTCACAGGTAGGATTATTGATTTTTATTGTTGTATTAAATATCATTGTTAAAAATAGCATTGTATATAATATAGGTGCATTTAGTATTGTTTTTTCCATATTATTGTAATTTAATTTTTTTTAATAGTTTTTATCTTTTTTGTTTTGTTTAAAATATTTCAATATTTTAGGAGCTGCATGTTGTTTTCCTAAGAGTACAGGATGGTTATTATGCAAGACAAAACAACAACGGCAGACACTGACCACCTCACCTCCCACACACACAGTTCCTTATCATTAAGGCCTGGTGCACTTCAATTCCTGTTCCAGCCGTTGCATGATACTGCTGTTAAGCATAAACAAACTGAGATAAGAGAATGGAATGGTGCACCCAGATTAAAATATTGTCCACAGTTCTGTGTCTTTACAAAAATCTTCCTTTATTCCATATGTTTCATAAAATCAATCAAGAAAACATCCAGCCAACGCTTTTCGTTCAAATCATATGAACTTCATTAGGGCTGTGAATAATACACAAAAAGGACATACATAAGCAAAACAATATAAAACAAACATCAATATATATACATAGACCACAAATAAAACCAACACCGATATGTATACAAACTACAAAGATCCTGACAAGAAAACATAATAACACAAACAGTCACAAACCCAATAAAAAACATGTAAAATCTAGATTAGAGCGCATCAGGTTTTTGTGGGACCGTATATGCAGGGAGGCGACATTGAGGAGGGCAACCTGCCATGATGTTTCCCACATCACCTAGAAGTTTTAGAACATTTTTTTTTAGGAGTGCAAAAAAGTATACTACGAATTAACAGTCTCAATTGCGGAATTATCAAGTAACATATCTGTACAATTTTGTAAAGTATTCAATACAAAAACAAAAACAAAGTTTCAGTTGTTGGTGTTCACAATAACATATAGTTTATATCACAGCTGCATACCTCTTAATTTGTAAGTGTATTTGTTCCTCCAATATGTAAATATAATAGTACAGGGTGATCTCCCAGTTTAATTGCCAAATCATGCAAAAATAGTTGCTATCTGTGCCATGTAAGATTAATCCAGTTCTGGACAGTGTAAACGTAATTACCCTGTGCTGATACCTAAAAGAATTAGGGTATTATTTCAGTGTTCTTCATTATGATGTATATCATCTTGAGGCTTACTAGTCATAGGAATCTTATATGTAAATCATATCTTTCCAAACAGCCCCCCCAATCGATCTATCAGTTCAAAAATGTGTCGCCTATAAGCCAAAAACTTCCAACATATTTATATTAAATACCTCCATTGTATCCAATCCACATTCAGCTATCCAAGGACCTCAAATTGATAAATTCACACAAAGTCAAAAATAGTCATGCCATCCATATGTTCCAAAAAGGTCAGAGTCTAGTAAGTCAGACAATGTAATCCTTATTCCTTACTCCATATAGTGGTGCTAAATCAATCCACCATTCTGATCATGTTAAGTGTCCACAGAATGTCAAAGTATGTGGCGCAGGAATAAATATTGCCTTTATGGTGTCAGATCAATAGAGCGTCCCATATTGCTACGCTTGTGTGTTAGACGTGCCCACGGCCATCCAACCCATAATGGCTGGGGCAACAGGAACATTTTACACTCCCCCTATCCAGGGCTCACCAAAGCAAACACACCCTCATGGATGTTACAATAACTAAAAATAAAAACAATAATAAAAAGACATCCACGCTTTCGAATCTCTCAAAAAAGTTACACTAATGATTAATAGATCCAAAAGGCATCCACCCTCATGAAACATGTGTATAACTCACGCTCAGTGAGAAAAACAAATACATCCAGAATGTAGTACTCTGATATTGTCAGTTCTCACAAAAGTCATGAAATAACGCCATCCTTACATGGCAAGCATTAATTGCAAGGAAGACTGTCCTTCCCACCCTAACATAACTAGAATGCACCATGATACACCAGCCCTTCCCGTATCTTCAGCGGCATGGTGAAAAATTACAGAATTCACCTGCCTTAAGTACACAAAAGCAAACATGCTGCCGAGAGCTACACCACACCGGCTTGCCTGAATCAGTATCCAATATCCACACCGCCTAATGCATCCAATGTAACTTCCGACAAACCCCATCAACCAACTGTTGTATTTATATGTGTTCCACAAAATCAGCAACTGCTAGATCCGAAACACCTGTGACGTCAGAAAGCAGTGTCCCGCTAACAGAAAATAGGTTCCCCTTGCCATCTCGGCGGCCTTGTTAGAATTTCAAAAACTTACATAAACACAATATATTGAAGAAGGACAAGGGCAACGAGAGCTACCAGCGTCTAGATGGTACTCGTGGAGGCTTAGTGTAGAAAAAAACCTGTTCTCAATATAGGACGCTTTTGATCGAATATTGAAATTCAGCTGAACCTACATTGAATATATGTGAATGAAAAATATTTGTGCGGTGACATCAGCAAATGGCTCCTGTTAGATTTGAAAATCTCATTCCTGCTATGCACTCGTATCATGCTACATTAGGTTAGCAGTGTGTGGCTAAATAGATGCCATTTGTATTCACGTTATGCAACCCACTGAGTTATCCCCGTAATGTGCAGGCTTCAGTTAGCGAGTGTGACTCCATTTTGCATTTCGTAATCATCATTAGGCTGCTTAGACTGTGCCTGTGTTAGGCCTCACTGCTCGTATTGCTTACCTCAGCAGAACACGGTATTTCGTTATTATTTTCCTTTCTGTCCAAGGCTGTTTCCCGACTTGCTAATGAGAAGGCCATTCTGCTCTCACATACCTATCTAAGGGGCCGATTCCGATGTCGGATGGACTCAGGTCCGTCCGACATCGTCCAGGAGCCGTAACCGACCGACCTGCTGTCGTCGGTTACGGCCCTGCAGATGCGATGCGACCGAACCCTGTTCGGTCGCACTCGCATACTTCACAATGGGAGCATGCATTCCGAGCGGAATGCATGCTTGCATTGTGAAAGCAGAGTGCAGTTCATCCCTGCACCCTGTGGCCGGCACCCCAAGGTGCCTGCCACCGGGTGCAGGGATCAACAGAGGGGCACCATAAGTGCCCCCAGGCCGCCATTCGGCGGCCTCGCACCCATGGGGGCCCTACTGGGGGCCCCCAAAGACAGTTAGCGACTGCCTTTTCGTGCCGGAAAGACCGGCACGAAAGGCAGTGGCTACTGCCATCGTACTCCTCGGTCGTGAAGAGGCGGCCGGGGAAGTACTGAAGGATTTCCGGACGGCGGACGGGCTCTCTGAGCCCGTCGTAAGCCATCCGGAAATCCCAGTCGGATTCCTTTCCGACCGAGCCCATCGGAATGGCTCGGTCGGAAAGGAATCCGGCCGGCACGTTCCGATTCGGTCGGAAGGGCTCCGACCATCGTTCGGTGCCCTTCCGGCCGAAATCGGAATCGGCCCCTAAGTGTGTAGTTCTGCTCCCACGTTAGGAGACGCTGACACCCAGCGCAGTGGCCTTGGGTCTCTGATAACATGTACCCATCTGGCAGGAGGTAGCTCATCTCCTTGTGCCTCCTTTGTTCATGTTCGGCCCAGGCCGGTAGTTTTCCATGGTGGGCGGGGTTGGAGGCTCCTGGGGAAGAATGATTACTCACTGTAGACTGTTGGGGAGCCAGTCCCTCGGCAGACATCTTAGGGTGCAGGTCATGATGGACTCCTCTGCAGAGTATTTCTAATAAACATGTAAGTTTGTATTCTCTACTGTCTGACCGACTCTTCATTCTTGGGAAGGCATAGCAGGTGGTTGTAAGTAACCCCGGTGGCCCCTAAGGGCCACTTCCTTCACTCCCCGCTCACGTACCATAAATTCCCACTACCATCTTGGCAGACATGTTGGAAGGGCGAAAGCTTACTTAAAAAAGGGGGCAACGAGAGCTACCTGTGTCTTTATGATACGTATAAATGTTTAGTATGGAAAGATCCTGTACTCCAGAAAAGGCGCCATTAGTCAGATTCTAAAAATATTTAAGTGCACCTATATTAAAAATATATACACATGTGGACATTATAATATTCTGGGTGCACCATTCCATTCTCTTATTTCTACAGGGTGGATAATGTTGAAATATGTTTTTTTTTAATTCTTTTTGGTAAATTTCAAAATGTAACACTTTTTTTTAATGTTATTTTTTTTTTGTGCATGAATGTGGTATTTATTAACAAGGTTTGTTTTGCGCAATGTAGGGTTATAGAGTTGTTGGGCTATAGGGTTTACTAGGGAAATTGGTGGGGCATGTTTTCTAATATATTTTTTAATTGGTTTCAACATTAATAGAAAAATTATTTTTATATAATATTATTTTCAATATATTGAAATTTATTTTTACAAAGGAAATGTTTTAAAATTTAAATTAGAAAGATGTTTGTTTTAAATTATTTTAGTTTGACATTTTTTAACAAATGCATTTTTGTGAGAAATAAGTGAATACAATAAACTTAATTTTTTTTTTTTATGATTGATTTCTGAACAATGACAGGAAAAAATACGATTGATTTCTTAACTATGACCATAAAAATCTTTAGGGTACTCTATGTTTTACTTATTCTAGCATTCCCTAAGCACATTTTTATTTTTTTATTTTTTTAAAAATTTTAGTTAGCCATTAGTATAGCACAATACAGTACAGTTAGCAGAAAAAGCAAAAAAATAAATAAATAAGTAAGACAATAATTGCATACTAGCGTTAGAAATGTTAACATCACATAATTCCAAATCGGTAACTGACTCCTATTTTAGCCGAGAGAGTAAAACAGGTATAAGAGGAAAGCAATCAAAACCGACATGTAAGAAACAAAAGCAAATTTCAATTTAAAATTTAAAATAAAAATTGATATCTAAGATGGAGCCATGACAGAAACGATATAATAAAGTGACAGTGCATCGTTAATCCCATTGAAGGCTAGCCCAGATCCTATTGAATTTAAGCCAAGAGCGAGGCCCTCTGGCTTTAGCCAGAGCGAGTTCCATCTCATACACCTAAGTAGAACCCGAACTTCGTTGACATTTGGACTGACATTGTTAATCCAGACTCTAGCGATACATAATCGGGCACATGCTATAATGATAGTAGCTAGCAGACTCACATAGCTAGCAGCTTCACATTTGATCCCCAAGAATAGTTCCTTTTCATTGAGCTGGAAATTTTGGCCGAGAAGTGGAATGAGAATACTGGAGACCTCACTCCAGAATCTATTAAGCGTAGGGCAGTCAATAAACATCTGCCTTAGATCTGCAGCAAACAGTTGACATTTCGGGCAGAATGACTTAATGGAAGATTGAGATGCAGCCGACTTGGAGATAATCTCCGGCGTGTAATACAACATGTAAACTGTCCGATGCTGTTGCAGTTTCAGATTGACAGAGGTTACCACTCGAACTAATACGCCCATTGACTCCTATATTTCTTCAACCGTTATTTCGGCCCTAAGACCCCAACTTAGGGCCCGATTCCGATCTCGCTAGGAAAGCCCTCCGTACGACTCGGATCCGGAGGGCTTTCTGAGCGAGACGTGCTCCGGGAGTCCGAACGAGCGAGTACGATGCTGCTGTATGCCTACGGACTCGGTTCGCTCATTCTCCCATTGAACTCTATGGGACCCCGTGTGCAGACGTGTACACAGGCTCCCATAGCAGAAAAGGGGTGGGTGGGCACCGCCACACTGTTCATACTTGGATCGGGGGGACCCATGGGCACCCCGTGATAGTTTCGGAGTGCCCCGGGTGAAGGGGGGCCTAGTACGGCCCCCCGAAGTACGCTTCCGACAGCCGTTTCGTCTTGCTGAGACCGAGGCGAAGCGGCTGTCCGAATCGTGCATCGTACTCGCTTGGTCAGAAATCGGCTCCATTGCGCGGCACGATTCGTCTACAAACGAGACACGATCTTCGCATTGTACTTGGTCGTTCTGACTTGTGTACGATTCGGTCGTAAACAAGGGCTACGAATTGGATCCGGTAAAGCCAAATCCGATTCGGAGGCCTTCCGAACGACATCGGAATCGGGGCCTTAGTTTAGTAGCTATCTGTAAGCTATCATCATTAGCTGCTGCAAGAAATTTCTGATAGGCTGCACCGATAGTAAAATAGACGTAATTTGAAAGAAATATTTGGTACATTAAAAATGAATGTTGGTGTCTTTATATTTTTATTTATTTGTAAATTTAGTAAAAATGTTAGATATATATATATATATATTGTTATGTATTTCATTTTTCATTTATGTCAATAATGTTTAGTTGTAATGCTGATTTTATTTTTATTTTGAAATATGTTAAAAAGTAGGTTTAAATATAAAATATAGAAATGTTATAATCTTGAAATTTCCTAATAAATACATTTTTTTGTGGGGAGTTTCACTCAAATTGTTAATATGTATTTATAATTTGATTTATTTATAATAATTATAGTTTAGATGTATTTTGTTTTTAGAGATAGTGTTTGCTCATTGTGGTTTATAGCGGAGAGGGAACAGTAATTTAATCCCCTCAAAGCCTGATGCTTTCCTCAAAGTAGTTTAGATTGGAGTGGAAATACTCAGGACCTCATTTATGGCATTTTGGCATAGGGCAGCACAGCAAGGCATCACATTATAGCATAGATTTGAGAGAGAATGGTAAATCATCACCCCTCAATATTCAACGCTTTCCCCATGCAGCTTAGTTTGAAGTGGGAAAAGTAAATGTGTCCCCTTAACCTCCAACGCTTTAATATAGCTTAGATTGGAGTTGAAATAGTAAATCAATCAATCAATCAATCAATGAATCAATCATGTCACTTATAAAGCGCACTACATACCCGCGAGGGTCTCAAGGTGCTGGGGGAAGAGGGGGGTGGTGCTGCTACTGATCGAAGAGCCAGGTCTTGAGGAGTCTTCTGAAGGCCAGTAGGTCTTGGGTCTGTCGGAGGTTGGTGGGGAGGGTGTTCCAGGTCTTGGCGGCGAGCCCAATACTTTCCTTAATGTAGCACTTATTTTGGAATGGAATTAGTAAATATAACACCTAAAAGTCCAACACTTTCTCCAATGTAGCTAGGACTGGAGTGGGAAAAGTGAACATACCTCCTTCAATGGGCAACACTTCCCTCATTGTAGCTTAGATTGTAGTGCAGTTAGTAAATAAATCCCATAAAGTCAAAAGCTTTCACCAGCGTAACTTAGATTGGAGTGGAAATAGTAAATCAAACCCCTTAAAGTCTCACATTTCCCCAATGTAGCTTAGATTGGAATGGAATAGTAAGTTTAACCCCCTCCCCCCAGTATTCAACACAATAATCAATGTAGCTTTAATTGGAGTGAGAATAGCAAATGTCAGTTCGTCAAAATCCACTACTTTCATCAATGTAGCTAAGATTGGAGTGGGAATCGTGAGTAAACCTACCCTCCTATAGTCCCAACCCTTTTTTTGTGTAGCTTAGGTTGAAGCGAGAATAGTAAATCTACCCCCACCAAATATTCAATGCTCAATCCAGTGTAGCTTTTATAGGAGTGGGAATAGTACATCTTCCCTCCTCAAAGTCCAACGGTTCCCGAATGTAGCTTAGATTGAAGTGAGGATAGTAAATCTATCCCCCTTCAACGTTCAACGCTTTTCTCAATGTAGCTAAAGGAATGGAGGGTATGACCCGCAATCGTACGTCTGTATGAGCATCTTCATAAAGGGGGTCAAGCAATGAGTGAAATACAAATTTTGTTCGTTGGTGCTCACATGGTATGTTCACCCTGCCATCCAAGGGTGAGGTGATAGTCCTAGAATTAAGATCCAAGAGCTACAAGTTTTTCAATAGCTTATACCAAAGCACTCACTAGAATATAGTTCGAACAGTAAGGTCCAAGAATTCTCAGTATACATGAAGAAATCCAGAGTCTATTTATTAGTGAAATCTTTCCGACATCCATCAAATCCTTACAATGTAGGTAGAATCGTACATGCAAAAGATCATAGGCAGCTGATACACTTTTTCAAGGCTGCGAATAGTATGTATGAATGAGTTACAAAGGAATGATGACCATAGGAAAGTTATAGATAGACTCCAAGTCAAAAAGAAAGTACACCCATAACAGTGAAGGTCCTAAGTACGTGACATAAAGCGATCAAGAGGTGGAAAGGATAAAACCGATATCTGTGTATAGGTGCTCTATTTTATAAATTTAAGAGTGTGTAGTCACAAACACCTGGTGAAAACCAATTCCCTAGAGAAACACTCACACGGCAACTTGTAAACCAAAACCACATGGTGGTGAGGAAACAAAGTTAAAGTGATAGGAGTATGTGAATCCAAATAAAATTAAATCGATAAGGTACCTGATCTATTAATGCAAATCCAAACTGAAGTAAGGCAAAAAATACAAGCAGTGAAATTGCGTTGCTTAAAAAGCCTAACGAAAGTATAGGACTATTGTTCTATATATTCTGTACTGTGCATCGTAAAAAAATGAAGTGTAGCAGATCGGGTTGCTAGAGCAGTGTGTTTTTTTGCTACAGTGAACTACGACTTACTTGTCAAGCATTGCTCGGAATTTGACCGTTTGATGGGAGCCGTGATAAGCCTAAAAACAATATATTAGTAAGTAATATTGTAATATAATTAGGGCCCCCATTTCTATGGTATTTTTTTTTACATTTCCAACTGTATTTATCCATTTTTATTTTTGAGCCATCTTATTGGTATTTATCCATATTTGTTTTGTATTTTGAGACTAAATGAGCTTGTAAACCTGTATATTTCCAAATTAATTTAACTCTTAGGTGCTTATTACGATGTTGATGGGTCCGACACCAATGGCACGTCGGTGTCAGACTTACCGACATCTGATATTGCGGTCCGCCCGCCACATTATGATGCGGTGGGCGGAGGCATCGGGAGGAGGGACCATCTGCGGCGCTTCCGACAGGCTCCTTAAGCCCATCGGTGAGTCGGAACACACCATAATCCCTTGAATGACAGTGGAGCTAGGCTCCGCCCTTGGGGATTATGATGGCAGTTTCCGACAGCCTTTTCATGTTGGGCGTTCTGACATGAAAAGGCTGTCAGAAAGTGTCTTTGGGGCCCCCTTCCCCCCTGGCTATCCGCAATGGGGGCTGGAGGGCACCTATGGTGCCCCCTAAACATCTCTGCATCGTGTGGCAGGCACTGTGAGGAGCCTGCTACAAGGTGTAGGGATGTATGAAAACATCCTTTTTTCAATTGAAGCTTGTGAATCGAGCCTTTTCCGCCCGCTGTACAAGCTTCCATTGAAAAATTGATGATTCTGACTGCATCCAAATACTGCAGCTGGAACCGCCGACCTAAGGTCCTGCGGTTCCAACATGCAGCGGTGCCCAACATCGTAATAAGCCCCTTAGTCAAGAACTCATATGTGGATACCTGTTGTGTTATAGCAAATTATGCAGCCACGTATAACAGAACACTACATCCACAGGTACATATTGGCATTGTACTACAAATATATCTTAACTTATGCCTGTATTTAAGGAAACTTCATCCTGTTTTTAACTCCTCATGCTGTATCTGCTCAGCTTTTGCCTGGAGTTAATGAAAGACAGCATGGAGAGTCTCTCACAAGAAGCACAATTTTTAGTATTTTTCCAATTCTGAAAATAAATACAGACAGGAATCACATTCTTTTCTGTCTGTATTTATCTGTACAAATCAGTAAAAATGGAAAACTGGAAGCTGTAATATAATGTAATATAAAGTAATATTGGTACATGGGCTCAGTACAGATAAGTTACTGGAGGCAACGTGACTACAATGAGAACAGAGACCCATAGTATGATGATACAGGCAAAGTAAATTACTACATATTAATATAAAAAAAAACAAATGTGCTTACATTATAAAATTGTCATAGGTACCACGAGGCACCTATGTTGTGAGTTGTGCCCCTATTAAAAAGTTGGGGCAGCAGAAATGTCAACTGTTATAATCATGAGTATGGTCCAATTGACAAGTGATAACCAGGTTACACATATGTAATTAAAGGGTAGCACTTGTGTCCCTATCAAGTTAAAAATGCCATATAACTGAGATTGGAGTGGGAGTCTAAATGTACCCTCATCAAAGTCCAATTATTTGCCCAATATAGCTTAGATTGTAGTGGAATAGAATATCTACCCCCCAAAATTCCAGTGCTTTCCCCAAAGTAGCTTACATTGGAGTAGAAGAGTAGAAGTAGTAAGTGTAAACGCTTCAAAATACAACACTTTTGACAATGTAGCTTATATTGGAATAGGAATAGTAAATTTACTGCCCCTCGGAGTCTAAAGCTTTCCCCAATGGAGCTTAGATTGGAGAGGAACAATAAATCAACCCCTAATGTCCAATGCTTTCACCAATGTAACTTAGATTGAAGTAGAATAGTAAATCAACACCACTCAAAATCCAATGCTTTTCTCAATGTGGTTTGGATTGGAGTCTGAATAGCAAATGTAAGTTCCTCAAAGTCCAGCGATTCTGCAATGTAGCTTGGATCAGAGTGTGAATAATAAAACTTTCCCCTCAAAGTCCAATGCTTTTCCTATGTAGCTGTGGTTATAATGAGTATTGTAAATCTACCCTTCAAATGTCCAATGCTTTACCCAATGTAGCTTAAATTGTAGTGGGGATATTAAATCTACTCTGCTCAAAGTCCAACATTTTCCTCAATGTAGCGTAGATTGGAGTGGAAATAGAGTGAGAATAGTAAATCTACCCCCTTTTCTGTCCATGCTTTCCCCAATGTAGCTTAAAAAGGAGTGGGAATAGTAATTTTAACCCCCTAAACTCTAACGCTTTCCTCAATGTTGCTTAGGTTACAAATGGGATAGTAAATATAAGATCCTCAAAGTCTAATACTTTCCCCAAGTAGATTTGATTCGATTGAGAATAGTAAATGTAACCACCAAAAATGTAACGCTAGCACCAATGTGGCTTAGATTGGAATGGGAATAGTAAATATACCCTTCTCAAAGTCCAACGCTTTCCCCAATGGAGCTTAGATTTCAGTAGGAAAAGTAAATGTACCCCCTCCAAATCCAACACTTTCCTCAATATAACTTAGATTGAAGTGGAAATAGTAAATCTGTCCCATTTAAGGTCCAACACTTTCCCCAATGTAGCATCGATTGGAGAAAGAATAGTAAATCATCACCCCTCAAAGTCCAGCGCTTTCTCCATGTAGCTTAGGTTGGAGTGGGAATACTAAATCTAATCTCCTCAAAGTTAAAAATATGCCTCAATGGAACTCAGATTGGAGTGAGATTGATAGATCCAACCCCTTAAAGTCCCCAATGTAGCTTCAGTTTAAGTGTGAATGGTAAATCTGAACACCACTAAGTCCAACGCTTTCCACAGTGTAGCTTATATTGGATTGGGGATAGTTAATTTACCCACCCCAAAGTCCAAAGCTTTCCCAATGTAGCTTATAATGGAATGGGAATAGTAAGTCTAAGCCCTTAAAGTCCTACGCTTTCCACAATCTAGCTTATTTTTGAGTTGGAATAGTAAGTCTACTCAACTCAAAGTCCAATGCTTTCCTCAAAGTAACTTATATTGGCGCCGTATTGGAAATCTACCACCCTTAAAATCCAACATTTTCTCCAATGCAGCTTAGATTGGAGTGGGAATAGTAAATCTACCCCTCAAAGACAAACGCTTTCATCATTATATCAGAGATGGGAGTGAGAATAGTAAATATAAATTTCTCAATATCCAACACTTTCCCCAAAGTAACTTAGATTAGAGTGGGAATAGTAAAATTACCCCTTAAAGTCCAACACTTTCTCCAATTCAAATTAGATTAGATTGGGAATAGTAAAAGTACCTGCATTAAAGTCCAAACCTTTTCTCAATGTAACTTGGACTGGAGTAGGAATAGTAAATGCTTTCCTCAATGTAATTTATATTGGGGCCGTATTGGAAATCTACCAACCTTAAAATCCAACATTTTCTCCAATGCAGCTTAGATTGGAGCGGGAATAGTAAATCTACCCCCCTCAAAGACAAACGCTTTCATCATTATATCATAGATGGGAGTGAGAATAGTAAATATAAATTTCTCAATATCCCACACTTTCCCCAAAGTAACTTAAATTGGATTGGGAATAGTAAAATTATCCCTCAAAGTCCAACATTTTCTCCAATTCAAATTAGATTAGATTGGGAATAGTAAAATGACCTGCCTTAAAGTCCAAACCTTTTCTCAATGTAACTTGGACTGGAGTAGGAATAGTAAAGGTAAATTCATCACAGTACAATGATTTCTCCAACGTAACTTAGAGTGGAGTGGAGCAACAGCTGAGTGCCCTACAACCCTGGGCCTATACATTCTATATGCCTGACCTTAAGATGGCTGTCCTGGCCTGTCCCCTGGAAGCATTGCTAGCGAGTGCATATTATCAACTCTACAGTAAGTCTTAGCTTCCCAGTAACTCCAGGATGGGTGCTGCCAATTGATCTATGACGATGCCCCCGGACTGAAACCTTGAACATTGTACACACCACGGAGCCGGATCAACATGGCCCATGCCCGGTGGAACTTTGATGGAACTTTCGATGGACCTTTGACGATGCCCCCTGGGCGGATACCAAAACTGTTTGTACTTACCTCGGTGCACGAGCAATCTTGGCCAATGCCCGGTGGAGCTGTCATATGCAGCTATAGAGGAGTCTGGCCCTGGCTTCACCCCCTCGGCCGTCACCTACCCAGTCGGTCATCTGACATTTTTTTCCTCGTTTCCCCGTTGTGTTTCCTTCCCTCCCCCTCCTCCTCCCTCCGTGATTCTTTGATTTAATCGATGTAACTGTGTAACCTGTAACTCTGGGCGGATACCAAAACTGTTTGTACTTACCTCGGTGCACGAGCAACCTTGGCCGATGCCCGGTGGAGCTGTCATATGCAGCTATAGAGGAGTCTGTCCTTGGTTTCACCCCCTCGGCCGTCACCTACCCAGCCGGTCATCTGACATTGTTTTCCTCGCTTCCCCGTTGTGTTTCCTTCCCTCCCCCTCCTCCTCTCTCTGTGATTCTTTGATTTACTTGATGTTACTATGTAACCTGTAACTCGCTGATCCTCATGTAAAGCGCTCTGATACCTCAGGGTCTAGCCAGCGCTATATAAAACTTTTCAAATAAATAAATAAATAAAACCATTCCCTCAACGGAAACCTTTCCCTGTGTAGCTTAGGGATGGTGTGAGAACAGTAAATCTATCCCCCATGAAGTGCAACGCTTTCCCCAGTGCTGCTTACATTGGAATGGGAATACTAAATATACTCCCATGAAAAGTTCAACGCTTTTCTCAATGCAGCTTTAATTGGTTTGAGAATAGTAAATTGTTAGAACTGGGGGTCTCTAGTTGGCAATGGTATACACGTTTGACCAAATAGGGACCCTTGCTTCTAAGTCAGGGAAAGGGGATTACACTACTGGATAACCCCTGCTCACTCCCTTGGTAGCTTGGCACGAGCAGACAGGTTTATCTCAGAGGCAGTGTGTTAAGCATTTGGTAACACATACAGTAATACAGTGAAAACACTACAGATGGACACCACACAGGTTTTATAAAAATAAGTATACTTTATATAGATTTATCACAAGACCACAAACGACAAAAATCCACAATACTGTAATCAATAATACTTCAGGATGGTAGAAATGGTTTAAAAATAGGTTCTTCACTTAAAAGCAGTCTTTAGCAACAAATAACCCCAACTGGAGTTATCCCGACGTCGAGGTCAAAGAAATCCCAAAGTACGGCGCCGACCGCGAGGTGCGCGCCGTCGGGCCCAGAGTCAAAACAGACCCACAAAGAACAGTACCTTGGAAAAGCGAAAACAAAGACAGCTCACGGCGTCGGGGAGGTGCGGCGTCATTGGCGCGTTGCTGCGTCGGTTCCTTGCTTCGGAGGAGATGATGCGTCGGGACCTGGATGCTTGCGCAGGCAGGGGAGGCATCGGTTCCGGACCGGAGAGGAGGTGACGTCACGTTGGCGCCGAAGCCACAGTTCCGTACGATGTCACGATGTTGATGAATTCTTGACCACACACGTCGACGATCGGCTCTGCGATGATGTCGGCCTCGGAGTCGATGCGGCACAGCAGCAGGCGTCGGGCCTGCGTCGTAAGTTGGAGCAGTGCTCACGGCTATGGCAGGCTTACGATGTCGCTCGCTGGCGTCGATGTGGCACGGCGGTCGGCGTCGGGTCTTCGTTGCAAGTCGGAGCAGCGCTCACGGCTTCGATGCAGGAGATGGCGTCGCTCGCCGGCATCGGTGTTGCAAATTCCTTCTGTAGCACCAGAACAGCAAGTTCCAGATGCAGGCAAACAGAAGGGGTGAAGTCTGGTATCCCTGAGACTTCGGTCAGGAGGCAAGCTCAAATCAAGCCCTTGGAGTAATATTCTGCAAGATGATGAAAGTACACACAAAGTTCCTTACTCCTCTCCTTGGCACTGAAGACACCACTGTAGGCCAACCCAGCAACACAGCACACTGGCAGGGGGGCAGTCCAACTCCTACAGCTTCCTTTGGTTCTTCTCCTTGGCAGAGGTTCGTCTTGTTGTTCCAGAAGTGATCTAAAGTTCTGGGGTCAGGGCCCCAATATTTATACCCCTAAATCCTTTGTCCTCTGAAGGCAGAGGGGCCTGTGCCTAGTCCAAACCAGTTCTTGTCAGTCCTGGAGCACTTTGTTGACAAGACTCCTTCTTTCCTTTCACAGTGTAGGCCAGGGACATCAGACGCACCACAGGAGGTGGAGCCAGCATTGTGGAGGGAAGGCACAGCCCTATTCAGGTCCCAGGTGCAACTCCTCCCACCCATCTACATGCAGCTCTCTCTATTCAGCCCTGTGCTGACTCACCCTGTCTCCTGGAATCCCCCAGCCCCTGTCACTCACAAAACCAGACACACAATACAAAACCTAGCAGAGGCAGGCTTGGACAGTTAGGCAAGAAAATACCTACTTTCTAAAAGTGGTATTTTCAAACACAGAATGTTAAAACCAACTTTACTAAAAGATGTATTTTATCATTCTGAGTTCAGGCATACTAAACTCGAATTTCTACCATGTTCCCTGGGTCAGTTTGGATTATAAGATGTAATAATCAAACTGCCCATCCTGGCCTATAGGGAACAGGTAGCCTTGCAATAGTGAAAAACGAAAATGGCTGTAATTCACTATTAGGACATGCCAAACACACCAGGGCATGTCCTACCTTATACTTGCAATGCACCCTGCCCTTGGGCCTACCTTAGGGGTGTCTGATATGAAGTTAAGGGAAGGTTTAGGGACTGGCAAGTGCGTGCACTGGCCAAGTCGACATGGCATTCACAGACTGCACACAGGCTCTGCAATGGCAGGCCTGAGACACACTTTACAAGCTCCTTCTGTGGGTGGCACAACCAGTGCTGCAAGCCCACCAGCAGCATTTGATTTACAGGCCCTGGGCACACCTGGTGCACTATACTAGGGTCTGACAAGTAAATCAAATGATCCAATCATGGAGTAACTAATCAATACATCAATTTACAATAGGGAGAGCATATGCACTTTAGCACTGATCAGCAGTGGTAAAGTGCCCAGAGTCATAAAACCAACAAAAACATGTCAGAGAAAATACAGGAGGAAGGCACAAATGTTCAGGGATGACCCTGCAAAAAGGGACAAGTCCAACACAACCCCCTTCCAGCCAAAACGCAGGGTAGACCAATCACTACCTTGATGGGATTCCCTGCTTTAGGCGATAGAACATGGACCCTGGCCCACAACAGCAGGGGCATACTCCAGTTCTACGCCAATCTGAGCCTATTTGGGTCCCTCTGTCCATACTCTCAGGGCCCACCAAGCTAACCCCTGGGGAACCCTTCTCCTCACCTGTGGACATCATCTGTGCAGCACCTAACCTTATCTTGCTCACAGGTCTGTCCCAACAGACAGACAGCAAGCCACAGTGGCCACTGACAGTGGTCAGTGATGAGACCCAGGCCTAATGCCTCTCAGGGCTCTCAAACCTCTGTGGCGTCAGAGAGTGTGGGGCAGTAGCCCCAGGTGCTTGGCACCCTTTGTCCACTCTCCCTCCTGTCAGGTCAGGTATGACATCCTGACACTGACCCACCAGCCGCGGGCCTGTACCTGGCGGCTGGACAGGAGACTGGGGTGGGCTTTCCCACACCCGGTCCTCCTCCTCCTCGCTGGGGCTCTGTACCCTCTCACCTGGAGTGGTACCCCCTTCCAGAATTGCCAGGGCACCTGTGGCAGGTGTCCCGCACAATTCGCCCACCAGTTCAGAGGTTCTATCCTGCAACTGGGCGTCCAGGTCAGGGGGGACACCCCGAACCTGGCCCTCCAACCTAGGGTCTAAACCCTCCAGTTGAACCGGGATCAGAGGCGAGGACTCCCTCCCTCTGCACCCCCTTCCAGAGTATTGCACCCTCCCATCAGGAGCGGTACCCCCAGAAGACAAACCGGGCAGGACACTGTTTACAGTTGTCCCTCCCTCAAGGTCAGACAACACCTGAACCTGGCTTCCCAACCCAGGGACCAACCCCTGTGGTTGAACACTTGCCCGGTGCACCAGCACTTCATTGGGAGCACATATGCCCCCCCGAGGGTGACACACAACTCATGTGTCGTGTGACAGTCTGCCTGGCGCAGATCTCCTGACCCCTGTCCATCTGACAGCGCGTGAAGATCCCCCAGGACAGAAGTGGTGTCACCATGGTCATTCATTGGTGACTCAGCCCTTCTGGCTGGCCCCTGACCCACTGGTTCTCCCACTGGGGACTCTCTCCCCCTCTCACCCCTCAATCTGGGCTTCTGTACCCTCCACTTAGGAGTGGCACTGCCAGACACCAGAACTGATGGAGGTCTGATTACAGACTCTCCCAGTTCACCAGGCACTAGGGGATCCCCTTCAATGGGCGGCCAATCAGGACAGACTAGGTTCCCCACCTGGTGTTCCCTTAAAGAACCATCCAGGCTCTGAGACTGAGGTTGGGCACTATCGGGACATAACCCATTCTCACTCCTTCCCCTTAAAGACAGGACGTGAGGCCCTACACCCCTCTCACTACAACAGGACCTAGCTGGGCTACACTGAGCCACTTCCACCACGCTGGGTTGGAAGATACCTGAGCCACTCCCTTTAGGGTCACTCCCCAATTCCTCTTCAGACCCTCTGGAATCCACCAAAAGGTCTGCCTCCCTGGTGAGCTCCCTGGGGTAAGAGAACTCACTCTCCAACAGGTGTTGGCATAGCTCTAGAAAACAGGGACTTACAATATGCTCTCCCAAAATTGGATCACACACCCCCCTACAAGGGTTAACCAAACTATCCTTCATCTCACCATCCAGTGCCTCGCACACGTACCCCACACCACTCTCCTGAGATTGGCAAGACAGTATCTGACTGTCTCTGTCACTCAACCCACACTCTTCTGGGCGGTCTCCACATTCACACACCAGGACTTCAACCATGGGGGAACCTCCCTCCCTCCCTGCTCCTCTCAGCTAGAGTCAGTGGAGTGTCCCTCCCAACACTAGGACCATGAACCCCTGCGCCAGAGCCCCAATCTACTTCCGGGACACTGCACACTACTGGAGCTACCTCAGATCCTTGAACCTCCTGGTGTATGTTAACCCCCTCCAAGTCAGGCGCCACATCTCTGGGTGTGTGTACTACCCCCTCAGCACTAGATAATTCAATATTGCTGCCACCATCTGAGCTGGATTCCACCTCCAACTCAGCAAAGCTCACTTCCTGAGCTACATACATTTCTTGTTGCTGGCCTCAAGCCTCTCGAGCTCCAAATCAAGCTCTCTCATTCTCAACTCATGTTCCCATATCATTCTCTCTCTCTCCAAGGCTAACTTGTTATTTTCAAACTGCAGCTTCTTATTCTCTAGGTCCTTTTGACCCTCCATTTTGAGCCTGGCCAGCTCCATTCTATGCCTTCTATCTCTCTCCCTATCCTCCAACTCTCCTGGGGACAGGTTTTTGGAAGAAACACTGCTGCCTGGCGGGGTAGGTACTTTCTCCCCCCCTAGACTCAGGGGCCCATGTAGCTGCCCTTCCACCTCCTCCACAGGGTGCTCCACATTTTCAGATGCATTTCTTGCTTCCACCCAGGCCCTCAGCGCCTTGTGGAACTCATCCTTTTTAGTGAGGCCTGGAATAGCAACTTTAAATTTTCTACAGAAGGCTTTCAGCTGCTTGGCATTATAGGTATCCAACCTATCTTCCTTAAACTCTGGATCCATAGAGGCAATAGATGCTGGTGGACTCATGGCAATAAGAATTGGCAGTTCTCAGAAAAATAACAGTCCAAGGAGAAAATATTCTACCAAAAAGTATGTGGTCGCGTTTGGTCTGCACTCACTAGTAGTGTGCACCAATTACTGTACATGAGTCACAAATGCAGGTCCAGAATCCTCACCGCTGACCACCAATGTTAGAACTGGGGGTCTCTAGTTGGCAATGGTATACACCTTTGACCAAATAGGGACCCTTGCTTCTAAGTCAGGGAAAGGGGATTACACTACTGGATAACCCCTGCTCACCCCCTTGGTAGCTTGGCACGAGCAGACAGGTTTATCTCAGAGGCAGTGTGTTAAGCATTTGGGAACACATACAGTAATACAGTGAAAACACTACAGATGGACACCACACAGGTTTTATAAAAATAAGTATACTTTATATAGATTTATCACAAGACCACAAACGACAAAAATCCACAATACTGTAATCAATAATACTTCAGGATGGTAGAAATGGTTTAAAAATAGGTTCTTCACTTAAAAGCAGTCTTTAGCAACAAATAACCCAAACTGGAGTTATCCCGACGTTGAGGTCAAAGAAATCCCAAAGTTCGGCGCCGACCGCGAGGTGCGCGGCGTCAGGCCCGGAGTCAAAACAGACCCACAAAGAACAGTACCTTGGAAAAGCGAAAACAAAGACAGCTCACGGCGTCCGGAAGGTGCGGCGTCATTGGCGCGTTGCGGCGTCGGTTCCTTGCTTCAGAGGAGATGATGCGTCGGGACCTGGATGCTTGCGCAGGCAGGGGAGGCGTCGGTTCTGGACCGGAGAGGAGGTGACATCACGATGGCGCCGAAGCCATGGTTCCGTACGATGTCACGATGTCGATGAATTCTTGACCACCCACGTCGACGATCGGCTCCGCGATGATGTCGGCCTCGGAGTCGATGCGGCACAGCAGCAGGCGTCGGGCCGGCGTCGTAAGTCGGAGCAGCGCTCACGGCTATGGCAGGCTTACGATGTCGCTTGCTGGCGTCGATGTGGCACGGCGGTCGGCGTCGGGTCTTCGTTGCAAGTCGGAGCAGCGCTCACGGCTTCGATGCAGGAGATGGCGTCGCTCGCCGCCGTCGGTGTTGCAAATTCCTTCTGTAGCACCAGAACAGCAAGTTCCAGATGCAGGCAAACAGAAGGGGGTGAAGTCTGGTATCCCTGAGACTTCGGTCAGGAGGCAAGCTCAAATCAAGCCCTTGGAGTAATATTCTGCAAGATGATGAAAGTACACACAAAGTTCCTTTCTCCTCTCCTTGGCACTGAAGACACCACTGTAGGCCAACCCAGCAACACAGCACACTGGCAGGGGGCAGTCCAACTCCTACAGCTTCCTTTGGTTCTTCTCCTTGGCAGAGGTTCGTCTTGTTGTTCCAGAAGTGATCTAAAGTTCTGGGGTCAGGGCCCCAATATTTATACCCCTAAATCCTTTGTCCTCTGAAGGCAGAGGGGCCTGTGCCTAGTCCAAACCAGTTCTTGTCAGTCCTGGAGCACTTTGTTGACAAGACTCCTTCTTTCCTTTCACAGTGTAGGCCAGGGACATCAGACGCACCACAGGAGGTGGAGCCAGCATTGTGGAGGGAAGGCACAGCCCTATTCAGGTCCCAGGGGCAACTCCTCCTACCCATCTACATGCAGATCTCTCTATTCAGCCCTGTGCTGACTCACCCTGTCTCCTGGAATCCCCCAGCCCCTGTCACTCACAAAACCAGACACACAATACACAACCTAGCAGAGGCAGGCTTGGACAGTTAGGCAAGAAATACCTACTTTCTAAAAGTGGTATTTTCAAACACAGAATGTTAAAACCACCTTTACTAAAAGATGTATTTTATCATTCTGAGTTCAGGCATACTAAACTCGAATTTCTACCATGTTCCCTGGGTCAGTTAGGATAATAAGATGTAATAATCAAACTGCCCATCCTGGCCTATGGGGAACAGGTAGCCTTGCAATAGTGAAAAGCGAAAATGGCTGTAATTCACTATTAGGACATGCCACACACACCAGGGCATGTCCTACCTTATACTTGCAATGCACCCTGCCCTTGGGCCTACCTTAGGGGTGTCTGATATGAAGTTAAGGGAAGGTTTAGGGACTGGCAAGTGGGTGCACTGGCCAAGTCAACTTGGCAGTCACAGACTGCACACAGGCTCTGCAATGGCAGGCCTGAGACACACTTTACAAGCTGCTTCTGTGGGTGGCACAACCAGTGCTGCAAGCCCACCACCAGCATTTGATTTACAGGCCCTGGGCACACCTGGTGCACTATACTAGGGTCTGACAAGTAAATCAAATGATCCAATAATGGAGTCACTAATCAATACATCAATTTACAATAGGGAGAGCATATGCACTTTAGCACTGATCCGCAGTGGTAAAGTGCCCAGAGTCATAAAACCAACAAAAACAGGTCAGAGAAAATACAGGAGGAAGGCAAAAAAGTTCAGGGATGACCCTGCAAAAAGCGCCAAGTCCAACATAAATGTTAGTCCCTTGAACAACCAATACTTTCCTCAATGTCCAATGATTTCCCCAGGGTTGCTTTGATTGGAGTGGGAATAGTAAAACGTTCCTCCTCAAAGTCCAACACTTTCCTCAATGTAGTTTAGATTTGAGTGAGATTAGTAAATCTAACCCCTTAAAGTCAAATGCTTTCCCCAGTGTAGCTTTGTTTGGAGTGTGAATAGTAAATCAATCCCCCACAAAGTTCAACGCGTTCCCCAATGTAGCTTTAATTGGAGCGGGGACAGTTAATTTACCCTCCTCAAAGTCCAACACCTTTCCCAATGTTGCTGAGATTAGAGTGGGAATAGTAAATCTATCTGACTCAAAGTCCAACACTTACCTTAATGTAACTTCTATTTGAGTCAGAATAGTAAATCTACCCCCTTAAAGTTCAATATTTTCCACAATGCAGCTTAGATTGGAGTGGGAATACTAAATCGAACCCCCCTCAAAGTCCAGCACTTTCATCAATGTAGCTTTGATTGGAGTGAGAATAGTAAAAGTAAGTTCCTCAATATCCAACACTTTCCCTATTGTAGCTGAGACTGGAGTGGGATTGGTAAAACTACTCCTGCAAAGTCCATCGCTTTCCCCAATGTAACTCAGATTGGTTTGGGAATATTAAAATGACCTCCCTTAATGTCCAACACTTTCATCAGTGTTTCTTAGATTGGAGTGAGAATACTAAATATAAGCCTCTTAATATCCAACAACTTCTCAATTGTAGATGGAATTGGAGGGGGATTAGGAAAACTACCCCCTCAAAGTCCAACACTTTCCCCAATGTAATTTCGAATGGATTGGGAATAGTCAATTTACCTCCCTTAAAGTCCAACACGTTCCCCAGTATAGCCTTGATTGGAACAGGAATAGTAAATCTACCCTCCTCAATGTCCAACAGTTTCCTCAATGTTTCTTAGAATTGGAGTTGGAATAGTAAATTTAAGTTTGTCAAAGCCCAGCAATTTTACCACTGTAGCTTAGATTGGAGTGAGAATAAAATAAACAATTCCCTCAAAGTCCAACACTTTCACCATCTAGCTTAGGTTGGAGTGAGAGTAGTAAATGTTTCCCCATAATATCCAACACTTTCCCCAATGCAGCTTGGATTGGATTGGGAATACTGAATTTACCCCCTGCGAAGTCCAATGGTTTCCTCAATATAGCCTAAATTGGAATGGGGATAGTAAATCTATCCTCCTCAAAGTTTAACAGTTTCATCTATGCAGCTTAGCTTGCAGTTGAATTAGTAAATCTACCCCTGTTAGAGCCCATGCGTTCCCCAATGTGGCTTATATTGGAGTGAGAATATTAAATTACCCCCCTCAAACTCCAACGCTTAAACAAAGTAGCTTTAATTAGAATAAGAATAGTAAATGTTCCTGAATAGCTAATACTTTCCTCAATATAGATCAGATTAGAGTACCAATAGTAAAGGTACTCCCTCAAAGTCTAAAGCTTTACCCCAACCAAAAGTTGAAGCTTTTCCCAGTGTAGCTTAGATTGGAGTGGGGATAGTAAATCTACTCTCCTTAAAGTCTTACACTGTCCCAAATGCAGCTTAGATAAGTGTGGGAACAGTAAATGTGTTAATACTTTTTTTTAAACTCGTGTGATATGTGTTTGGTAACATCAGTTTTATTTTGACAGTAGAAGCAATTATTTGTACACACATTATTAGATTTTTAATACTTTTTATTTTTTATGCCATTTTCCAAACATTTTTATAACTTTTTGTATACATTCATTGCTATAAACAAACATTTTTACATTTGCTTTACAATTTTTATGACATGTTCATCTTTATATGTTCTAAGGGCTTGATTTAAATTTCAGCGGACAAGTTACTCCATCACAATGGTGACGTTATCCTGTCTGCTGAAATATAAATCCCATAACATCCTATGGGATTTATATTTTGGCCGACAGGATATCCGTCACCATACCTGTCCGCCGAAATCAAAATCAGTCCCTAAGACTTTTGGTACGTATATATTTTTGCTTTTCAAATGTTGTAAAATATTTGTAATACTTTTATACAGCATTTTGTATGAAGAGAAGACACATTCTTTAAATAAAAATGTTATATATAAAAAAAAATTAATGTAGTTTTTTGTATTAGTAAATAATATAAATTAATATGTTTAATTCTGTTAGCATTTTAATATATTTTCACTTTTTTCATTATGTATATTTTTGTCAATTTTTACATAATTTTGTACATTTCTATCAATTTTTTCAGTATACAAATTTAAATTAAAACAACATTTTTGTATTCTCTATTGTTTTCTATAGTGTGTTAGTCATTTTTTTGGTATGTTCATTTAGCAGCCATTTTTATAACACTCTCTATATTTTTTACTCTATCTACATAATTTTTGGTTGTTTGAGCTTCCATTGTTGCTGTTCCCTTTTCCTGCTCTCCGGATCAGGTAAGAATAACTTTAAGTTACAGTTCGGAGATTTAATATTTGGGGGAATGTTTTTAATATTAGTAGTGTTTTGTCATTGCTTAGTACTTAAATTTTAGGTTGTAGTTTTAATTTTGGTTGTGTAGTGCGGTAGGCCTTAATGAATTATAAGGGTATGATTCGCAAACGTAAACTTGCACTTTTGGGTAAGTTTGCTATTTTTTTGCTAATCACAAACTTCGACTTCATAGTAAGGTGATGACTGCGGAGATTCCGTAGTTGGGACGGAGAACTTAGTACATAAAAAGATAGGCCTGTCTTATATATTTTAATGTCATGTTTAATTGAAGTGTATTATATGTAAGTATTTTTTACAGTTATTGCTATTTGATTTGTTATGTTTATGGGGATATTTGTGTTGTCTGGGTGTGTATTGTGTGCTTTTTTTTGCAGATCTTTTGTTGGACTTGTGTATTTTTTCTTGTTTTTTAGTTCCCTTTGTTTTAATAAAGAAAATAAAGTTTGTTATATCTTAGCCAATTTAGGGCCTGATTTAGATCCTGGCAGACAGGTTACTTCATCACAAAGGTGATGGATTTCCCGTCCGTCGAAATATAAATCCCATAGGATATAATAGGATTTATATTTCAGCGGATGGGATATCCGTAACCGTTGTGACAGAGTAACTTGTCCACCAAGAGCTAAATCAGGCCGTAAGTTTTATTTTTCTTATTTCTTTGGTTTTCCTGTAGCGTTTATTGATGTTTTATTATTGAGTTTTGGATGGTTTCCATAAATTATTATTTTTCATATTGGATCTATTTTTTAATTTATTGATTTAAAAAAAGAATGGAATTAATTGTATTTATTTTTGAGGATGTTTCTTTTTTGTATTAATTCAAGATCATGGATTTCAGCCACATAAATGTAAATGATATTTTATTTTAATTTTTATGGGTGGAAAATGTTTATTTGTTTTTTAAGTTGTTTCTGTTATTGGATTACTTCTTATGTATCCTTTGCTAATTTATAGTAGGTGTTGTGATTTGAAGAGGTGTTATGTGTGTGGTTAATTGTCTATTAATTTGCTTATTAATATTTATTTTATGATGGGAAAAGTAGCAGTGGCTAAGATATTGTTCCTCCCGAGGTGCCTGTATATTGTTCAGAATGTATTATATACTCTCCCCTGCAGCCTACTCCGCACACTGGATAGCCTATTGACACTATTGGTCTGGGTGGGCAAGAGAAGTAGGGTTGCACTGCCACAGCTTAAGCGGGACTCACGACAGGGAGGCATGGGTCTACCGGACCTAGAACTGTCCTACTACACCTCTAAGCTGCAATATGTGGCACAATGGGTAACAAAAAAGGATAATGGTGAGCAGCGATTGCTGAGAGGCACACACGGTGCACTTTCCTTGATGGAACTACTCATGCATGGGAGGAGGGTCCCTGCTCGAACCCCATATCTCATACGACAAATGGCAGAGATTTGGGAACCAGCAATAATGAGAGTTTTTAAGAAACCTCCCTTCGCCAGGGATCTAGACCTCTGGACTCTGCTACCGTTTCGCCGCATTGACCAAGACATGATGTTGGCCCGGTGGAGGGAGGGGGTTGCAACACACTGGAAGACTTATACCTGGGAGAGGCATGCCTGTCATTTGAGGAAGCACAGGAGACATTTGGGGTGGAACGAGGCCAGTTCCTCCAATACGCTAAAATAACACACACATCAAGATAAATATGGACGGACTTCCCAAACACACCGAAGGAGTCAGCTACTTTACAACTTATGCTGATGGAGGGAGAAATGAGGCACATGGTAGGTTCCTATACAAAACATTAATGGAGGATAGGGAGTAAGGGTAATCCCTGCCAGAAAGGCATGGGAGGAGGACTTAGGAGAACCCCTTCAGGATGCAGCCTGGAACGCGTCCTGTGAACTAGTCCGAAAGGTATCCTGCACGCTTTAGATTGACACACTTTAACTACATGCACCGCACATACCTATCACCAATTAAACCTAGCAGGATATATTTGAGGAGAGGCGCAACATGTCCTAGATGTAGAGAAGATGGTGTATCATTCTTCCATATGGCATGGGAATGCAGACAGGTCCTCCAATGCTGGCAGAAGGTGGCAGAAAGAATGAAGGAGGTGACCGGCCTGATCCAGGAGGCCATCCCGCGGGAATGCCCATTGAGTATAGTCAAGAAGCCAAGGGAGGGTAGGATATGTTGTAAATACTTGCAGCTAGCACTAGTGCTAGCAAAGCGGAGAGTGGCCATTGGTTGGGTGGCCCAGAGACCAACCTCCATAGACCTGTGGCATAGAGACATGATGAAATGGGCCCGAACAGAAGAAGTGCAATTGAAAAAGACCCATAGGGATGACAAGCTGGAAGAAGGCTTGACAGAGTGGGCAGCTCTTATGGGTAATATGTCCCGGGAGGCAGGAGAGAGAGAATGAAGGGGTGACCGAAGGGGACAACAGCACACAGGAAGGGAGAGCAGAGGAGGCACTATCTAGTGTGCTAGGGCATGTTTCTGAGGGATGACGTATAGATCACAAATTAATCCAGAAACAAGGCGAGTTGAGATTCAATCGTAACAGGCCAGGCGCTGGGTCAACTAGGGATATATACAGTTTCCGGAAGGAACGGCAGACAGATAGATGAGAAGTGGAGACTGCACTGCACTTGAAGTTGAGAGGAAGTTAGCCTCATTTAGATTTCACTTTGGCACATGTATAAGAATATTTGATGCACGTTGTTGTAAACAAAATGTGATGCACAGAGGGCTACATACTCCCTGCTATTATAACATGATTGTTGTGTACAAATTGTGCAAAAAGAAGGTTTTTAAAAATAATAGAAAGGTTGCAACAAAAAAATATATATATATATTTATTTTATGAATTTTCACTTTGAGTCTTACTGGATTTTGTTCCTAGTACAATATATATTTAATTGTTTATATCTTTATTTCTCCTCCTTACTTCATCTTTGTGTGTGTGCATTCTGCAGCACACATACAAAGAGGAATACACCTCAAAGGATAACTTTTGTTAAGGAAGGTATCCCTTCTATGAGGAATCATTGTGTATTATATGGTGTGTTGTGGACTTCACTATAGAACACCCTCAAGAAACCAACTTGAGTCCACTCAGGCTCTTTTGCTAATCCTTAGTGCAACCCTGGCTATCTGTGGCTTCAAGCATTCAGGCTTAAACAAAGGAACAAGTGTAGTGTTTAGAAGTACCAAAACAACAGATTAAGAAAGTCCCCCAACACAAAATAAATCTGACACCAATCTAAAAAAATAAATTATATTTTTAAGAATGTGTAGGCACCAAAATGAACAATATTCACCAGAGAGTTCTGGAGATGTAAATTTTAAAGTAAAATGTACATTTCAGCTTTTCACTCACAAGCGCAAAGTTTGGAAACTTTGTAAAACATTTAAAGATTTGTGTTCGGCTAGTCTGTCCCATGTTGGGTGACCTACTCTGGCAGGGGAAGGTCAGGGGGGCCAATAAGGAGTAGTTGAGCAATTATGTTGGCACCAAAGCAGTCACAAGTCCAGTTCCAGGTGCTATGGGCAAACTGCCATAGGCTTCAATGTATTGGTCCTGCTGCAAGGGATACAGGATGCTTAGGATGCTGTAAGATGGTGTGGATTCTTCCTGGGGCTACTCCTCAGTCCATGGTCCAGTTGGGATGACATTATTCACAGGGGTCGATATCCCTCGAAATTCTCTTTGGTCCAGCAAAAGTCAAGTTGCCACTGGGCTACTGGTCGCGGATCACAGCAAAACTAGTGGTTCTCTTTGGTGAAGGCTAGAATCCTTCTTGGGTGACCAAACTGCACATGGATAACTGTCCTTGATCTGTCAGACTCGGGTGCAACTTTTGAGCATTGGGACTTGGTTGTCTAGCCTGCATGACGGTGTTCAGTGGCAGTCAAGCGATTGTGGCTTGAAGAGTGCCCACCCATCGGGTACCGTGGGGGGTCTGGGATTATTCCAAGATCTAGTGATGCAGAGACGGGCAGTAATGATTGCAATAGATATCACCGCAGATAGCTTGGGACTGATGCTACATTTGTATGCCAGCATAATATCTTTCACAGATAACTAGAGATCATAACCCAGGCAGAAAGAGAGGAACTGAGCTATAGTAGACCAGAAAGCTTTCAGCAGAGAGCATCCTGCAAACATATGGACAATGTCTGCAGCATGAAGACCGCACTTTGGGCAACAGGTCTTATTATTGACAATTGTTTGTTGTCCATTTACCGATTCTTTCCAGTGTCTAATATAACATGCATATAGTTTTCAATTGCTGAAGCTTAAGACTGAATGAGAGAACCGATCGGTTGATATATTCAAAGGCTTCATGATCTCTTCTGGAAGAATGGCCTGTTCAAGCCTACCGCTCCATTTAACAGCTAACATAGGCCAGTCATCATCTCTATAAGCACACATAAGCTTGTATAGTACCCTGATCGTTAGCTTGCGTACAGTGGTATAGAGATAAGTCAATATATCTGAATCATTCATGGAAGAGTTATATATTGGGGATTATGTAAAAGAAAGTTACAGATTTATAAATATTTGAAAAAAGACTGTTGTGGGAAATCATATTCGATTAATATCGAAAATCTGTTCAACAGTTTTTAAACCCAAATTGTACCATGACTTAGCCACTGAATCGTGAAAAATAGAGGGAAAATTGGGATTACCCCATAGTGTGTACACAATTGAGTAGAAGGAACAGAATATTTGGCACAAATTTCCCCCAATATCTGAGAGATATCATAGTAATATTGAACTGGACTCGTTTGAAATAGTTAGGATCTGAGAGTCTACAAAGAAGAAACCTAAAACTGGGCCCCATGGTCATTTGATATCCCAATGCAAATGAGTCCGAATTATGATCAGTTGGCAAGTTCCTGATGCGGGTACTGAAGGCAGTCCAGAAATCCACTCGATCATACAAAAGTTTCATAAAGTGTATAACCTGCCTAGCTCTCCTATAAACCCAGATAAAGCTACCAATAGACCCCTCCAATTGGTAAAAAATGAATTAGGAACACGAAGCGGGATTGCACTAAAGAGGTGAAGGAACTTTGGTAGAATATTAATTTCAACAATATTACACAGTCCCATTATACTAATTGGAAGACTAACTGGCCTTTAGATGCTCAAGGCTACTAATGTTTCCAAATGCTTCTAATTTATGGGCAGCATGGACAGTGCAGGGGGAATAAGTGCACTTAGGTCTGTCTTTAAGTTCTGACAGCTGAAGGGGTGGGATGTTTTTTTTTCCGTCAGTTGGGTTGGGGTTCTCGTTGTGTGGGGGGTTTGTCACATGGTTTGTTTATTTCTTCAATATTTTGCACTTGGGTGGGATCTTTGGGGTCTTGGGAGGGAGCAAGGAAAAATGAATTGGTATGATTGCATATTTCTCTTGGGTCGTGGTATTAGCTCTGTCAGTGAATCTTATTGGAATGTCGCACAGGTGATCTTTGCTTGTAAAAAATGTTTACTCTGGGCCTTATTTTGTTAGCAGTCAGTTCAGACCGCTGACTCTATCGCAGCAGTCAGAGGACCGCCCTACAGGCAGTCGCCAGTCCGACCACTGCATTAGGATGCGACTGCCGGGATTGCAGTTGCAAAGTGCTCTTTTACATGGCGGCTTGTGCTGCAACCTAGGAAAAGAGCTGCAGCACAAGCCACCTTGTAAAGGCAGTGGTGGCTCGCAGAGGGAGTGCTGCGGGGTGGTGGGGCGGGGCGTTGGAGGGGCTGGGTGGGGGGGTAGTGGCGTCGGACATACGACGGGCAGGAGTAAGGTAAGTAAATAAATAAACAAAACTATTTACCTTGCGCTCGCTGCATCTCCCATTATGGCACCCAAGCTAAACAATTTAGTGATTTTTTACAAAGATATTTATGGCCATACACTACAAATTAGGCAGTCTGACATAGATGTATATTTACAGAGTGGAAGCTTATCTCATCTTGACCCATGCCAGAACCAAGCCTTGGAGGAGGATATTGCTATGCAACTAGTTGAGGTGGCAATTAGATCTCTGCAGGCGGTGAAGACAGCTGGGGAGGACACAACCCCTCTGGAATTTTATCAAATATTTCTTGAGCTACTTCTTCCTGTATTTATGAATTTGGTGGCGGGTATTGATGACGGTGGAGAAATTCCTGTTTCTTAGAATTCTACCAATAGTACTCTTTTCTTAAAGAAAGAGAAGCCACCTGAGAGAGGGTAATGTTGAACTATGTCCCTGATTAACTCCTATGCACATTTTTTTACCAAAGTGTTAGCCACTCTGCTTGCCCTGATGGTTCAGCATTTAGTTTCACCACAGCAACTTGGCTTTGCCCTGGGCAGAGATACCACCAGCCATACAAATTCATCATTAGCCTTTTTTGATGTTTCTATGGGTGGCAGGTTTGGTAAGACATTATTAGATGCCAAAAAGGGCTTTGGCTGGTATTCATGGGCTTTTCTCTGGTCAACCATGGGTGCCATTGGCATCGGTTGTAGATATTTATCCAGAGTCATGAGTCTTTATAGAAATCCTAAGGCAAGGCTAGTCCTGGATGGGCACAGCTCTCCATCATTTAGCATATGCAGGAGTACCCCTTTGGGTTGTGCATTATCCTCCCTGTTATTTGCTCTTTATATTCAACCTTACCTATGGCTACTCATTATCAACCAACAGATATGGTTGGCTGTACTAAATGAGGTCAAAATGAAAATTAGCATATATGCTGATGACCGCAATATATACTTTGGACCCCATGCAAGCCATCGACCAAGTATAAATTGAGGCTGAAAGGTTTGGGGCTGTTTCTGGATATAAGCTTAACCTCTTGAAAATACACTATACTTAATTTATTTTCAAGCAGAAAATCCAATTCCGGGGTTTCTCTCAGCTGCTGCTTACCTTGGGGTTAATATTTGTGCTAGAGTGGACTGCATCCTGCAATTGAGCTATGAGCCTCCCCTACTGTTAGCTATAGCAAAGATGTGGTCTTGGAATCGTCTTCCAATTAGTATAATAGAACGGTGTAATAATGTTAAAATGAATATTTTGTCTCTATAAATTATTGCACATATGTGTGTCCTTTTTATTGTTGATATCTGATTAGTAAAGTGTTTTTATTTGTTAGTTTGTTTTACGTTTCATTAAATTTTTTGTTTTGTTTGCCGTTTCATATTTTTGTTGAGTTCTTAATTGGTGGGCCGCAAATAGTTTTTATATGGTAATGCTAAATATGTATATTTTTGAAGTTATGTTTAACTACAGTCCATTATGTGTAGTTAAAGTTTAAATATTTATTTTTATAGTTGTTGTGTTGGTTGTTTTACTTTTATATGTTAGTATAAATGTTCTTTTAATTATATATTTCATTTATGTAATTTCATTTTAGCTTTCAATACATTTTTGAAGTATTTGGAAATCTTTTATTTAGTGTTAAGATATTAAATAAATTTAATTGTATAATTTAATGTGTTGTTTTATATTTATAGCTTTTTAAACATATTAATTTAGTGCATTTTAATGTAAGTTATTTTTTAATTATTGGTAAAAGTATGTTGATTGTTGATAAATGATCTTTCAATATTTGGTCATGTGGTATATGTTTAGCGTAGTAAAAATATTATGTATGTTTTTATATTTTATTTCGATATTTTGGTTTTGTAGATATTTATAATGGTGACATTATTTGTGCATTTCTTGTTTAAGTATAGGGTTACGATAAATTTGCAATTGATATTTGTTTATGATATTTGTGTGTATCAATATTGTTTTTCTTGATATTCTGTCATGGAAACATATAATCATCCTGGAATAAGCAGATGGATGAGCTGCAGCTGTTGCAGGCATCTAAGTTCCTCCCCTGAGTTGAATCCCATGGAATTTAGTGAACATATAAAACTGAGTCCAACTACTGAAGTATTTGGCATGCTTTAGTGTTCACACCATGTACACACCATGCATTTGAAATAATTTTTCTTATAAAGCAGAACCAAAAGCATTCCTTGATGGCCACTCGTGGGTGTGCATATGTGTGGCTGCATGTGCAGCCATATTAGAATTGTTTTGGTATATCTTATAATTTAATTGACCATTTCAAGATGGCTGGTAGATTAATAAAAGAGTGTGGACACAACAGCACACACATAAATAAAAGTGAGTGTCAAGGTGGCTGTGTACAGCTGCAGGGTCTTACTTTTGTTATGGAAAATCTGAGAAAACAGGATGTGAGATGGTGGATTGGAAAGGTGAGAGATCACCGGATGGACCTGGGGGTGGAAAGGGAAGGGAATGAGAAAACAAAACTCAATTAGAGACAGGAGAGGAAAGTTAAGCAGAGAGAGAGGTAGAGCCATGATAGACATTTCAAAATGGCCCCTTGCCCACTAGAATGCAAGGACACCATAAGGTATAATGACTCAGAAACAACTGCTAGCATGAGGTTAGAGTGCCAATAGCATGTGGGCTAATCTATGAAGTGACTAACAATGTCATAAGTGTAGGAGTAAAATTGTGTAAATATTTATCTGATGAAATTCCATGAAAGGTCTCAAAGTCATGTCAAAAGTGTCCATATATTAAAAAAGGTACTACAAAGTAGCCATCAAAGTAAACATTGATTCTCCTGCTGAACAGTCTAGTGAAGTCAAATTAGAAGATTATGGATCATGGAGGACTGTCAAGTGGGCTTTAAACCAGTTGGCTTCAGACCAGTTATTGAAACGAAAGAACAGTGGATGAATTTCATGTGCAATATACTGAGAGTATTCCTTTATAATGATACTCAGCCCGGTAGACCTGTTGGGGGTGGGGCAGGGCCCAAAAAGGGTGGAACTGCGGATCCGTGGCTCTGATAAAAAAACACAGCCTCCTGCCTGTTTTAAAACTTAGTTCCCAGGGATTCGGCGCATATATTTTTTTTTTAGGAGGGAGTGTGCAGCCCCCCTCCTTGAGCCTTTTTTAGGACCCCATCTCTCAGAGCTAGTGCTTTTCTATGGAGGGGGTATTCAGCCCCTTTCCTAGTCATAGATTGGCCCCTGGGACCCCATCCCCTGGGGCCCGATATTGGTGCAGTGTCCCGGGGTACCCATCCCCAGGAGAGTGTGGACAGGTAATATAATCTTTATTCCCTGCCCACTCTCTTCCAGGCAGGGGTCACAACTTTGCTCCCAGCCAGTAGGAAGCAGAGAAAATGCTGCTCCTGCCCAATGGAAGTCAAGTGAAACAGTTGTCACCCACCAGCACCGCAATAGATGCTGGCTTGGGGGCCGGTAGGGGCCGTGAGGGCGTTGGGACTCCCTTCACGGCCCCAAAGTTTGGTATGTTTTGGGTGCCCCCAGTGGACAGTGGAACATACATTTTAAAAAAAATTATTAAAAAATGGCACGCTCCTGCCACAGTTATGGTTGGGGAGCTTGCAGGGGCCACGGCGGCCCTGGGGCTCTCCTGACTTTTGGCAATGTTGTGGGTGCCCCAGGTGGGCACCAGGGCACCCACTTTAAAAAAGAATTGACGGCTCCAACCAGCCCCAATATGGGAGCTGGCTGGGGAGTGGCAGGTGCAGTGGGGGCCTTGGGTCTTCTCTAGAAGCCTTAAACTTGTAAAAAATAAAAAAGCGTGGGTGCCCTGGCAGATCACCAAACAACCGACAAAAAACTAGAATAATGAATAAGCGTCAGGAGCTTCTCATTTATTATTTACTGCTGAGGCAAGGAGCTCCCCATAGGACCCCAACACTTTTCACAATTATATTCTTTATCCTGGTGGTACCCCTACAAGAGGCAGGGGCACCACCAACCTTTTTGTTAATTTTGTGGGGCCCCACAAGGGTCCTAGAAGGTTGCAGAACTGTGGGGTGATCAGTGAGGCTGAAGCGTGGCTGGGACCCCCCCCAGAGATCACAGTGCCAAGTGACTCTGCGAGAGCCTGGAAGAGGTCAACACCAACAGACGGACACTATGATGAGGGCCGTGACAGGGTGCCTTGGACTTGCTAGCAAGTGGTGGACAGTGCAGATTGTAGCGGGGGCGGAGAAGAGGATAATCAGGAGTATGAGACTAGAGGGACAACGGCGACTGGCCCAGCCCCCTTCACCCCTTTGCCCACTTTTGAGTGACCATATGGTGTGCCACTGAGACAGGGAAGCCCCCCTCTGTCATGGGTCAGGTGGCACCAGAGTGTTAAGACTACGAAGGCTCAGTGACACCAGTGGGCTGCATCCCCGAATCGCTAAATTGAGCACCAGCAGTGGAACACCATATGGGGAGACCCTATCGCCACCATGGCAGCCCACCGCACAAAAAATACACCATCGGGGACGCACTTTCTGGCCCTGATACATTGTTGCGGGAGGCTGCCTGGGGGCGGACTTTATCCCCCAGGCTCCCGTGTTGGTAGAGGAGGGGAAATTGACTTTAGCTCCACTGAAAAGCGCAGAAGGTTTCCCGCGGCGCAGGATGCACTTTCTGACCCTGGTACATTGTTGCGGTAGGCTTCCTGGGGCCGGACTTCATCCCCAAGGCTTCCGTGCTGGTGGAAGAGGGAAAATTGACTCCAGCCACACTGAAAAGTGCAGACGTTTTCCCGCACGCCGGGCGCACTTTCTGACCCCGACACATTGTTGCGGGAGGCTGCCTGGGGCTGGGCTGGAGGAAGGAAATTGACTCCAGCCGCGCCTAGGCCAAGAGTGGGCCCATCTTCGCCGGTCAAGAGGCTGGGCCACACCTAGTATATTTGGGTTGACGTTATTTCCTACTGACACAACAGTAAGTGGATGAATTAAAATTGTGCAGTTGCTGTGGTGAAAATTAGTACTGGAGTAGTATGAGTATTTTTCTCAACTGGGATAATTGAAGGGTAGGAGCATGGGCAAGCGTAAGAGTTCCAAACTCACTAAGACCAACCTAAAGAAGTTAAAAATTCCATCTAATAAGTTGCCCCCTGGAAGTGCGGTATCTGTTGCTGGTAGCAATTCCACACTGGATGACATTGATCACTTAATTATAGAAGTTGAGTCCATGCTAAAAACAACTACTTCTCAACCGGCTGACAGTGCCTGCTATGTTTAAAAGGGGCACTCTGAGAGTTACACATGATAACCCTTTACTAAAGGAAAAGTTATCGGTGGAGATTGTGAACTATCCGTCTAAACCAGAGTATAATTTCTAATGAGAAAGTGTCCTCCGATGTGACTCAGTTGCCTGAACGCATTCAGCCATTGTCCCCCAAAGTGGTCATACTCCCTAATGTTCCCTGTTCCAATAGATATTCAGTTCTAACAAATGAAATGCAAACTAATAGTCCCCCGTTAGTCACTAAATCATCTTTATAACCACAAGACTCAGCCAGTGAAGATAATGGTGGTACTACTGATTCTATTAGACAGAGGTTACTCTTAAGGAGGAATTCCACAAGATATATCAAAAGCCTGATGAACTGAAAGAAATGGAAACAGGTTTTACCAACATATTAGCGAGGGGGCACTTTCAGAGGAAAGAATGGTGAAGTACTACGGGCACATCTCGAAGCTGGCGGGAACAGTAATAAAAATTCCTTATCATCATTAACTCTCAGTTCCTCAGTTGCTCATAATGAGAACCAGCCATGTGCTGGTGGCCCTGTACCCAGGAGAAGGGACTTTGCATCTACATGGAGTATTGGTCCGGTGAACCTTGATTCATATAGGCAATCTACAAAAAACTCAACATCACTAAAAACTTAGGAGAGTGTAAGCAATCTCTGAGATCATTGCCACGACAAACATATGTTGAAAGACACCCAATGAATTTGTGCTTTCCTGCACATAGGGATTCTAACTTAGCCATCCGACAGGCCCGATTCCACCAGCCCTATGCTTTATCCAGCCAACAAAGGATTGTTATTTTGACATCTGTTCCAAAACTTGATCGAAAGACCTATGAAGATACTGACATCTGCACTGGGACTTCATTACTTAGCAGGCTCCAGGGCTCCAGGAGGCGGCCCTTTCCTCACCTGCTTTCCATCCTGCTGAAGGAGGCACTATAAAGCGCAGTCGGGTCCCGCAGCGTGAGCCGTGCCGGGGCCAAGGGTGGGCCCATCCACGCCCATCGGAGCCTGGAGGAGGCTGGGCTGAACCCTCCCTTGACTCTGGGCACATTTATCTGGAACATCAGTCATCAGGCATCATGCCAGGTAATGTGGTCTTCTACCCCCAGCAGCCGCTACGTATGCTGCTGGTTCATTTACTGCAACTGTCATTGAGGTTTTGGAGATTGCTGTTGCCTTTGTTGTTTGCTTCAATCCTCGGTCCTCCCTCTCTGCTCCCTCATTGACGTAGTGTCGTAATTCCTATCAAATGTGATAAGGTCATCAGTAACATGGGTAAAAGGAAGGCCAAAGGGAGCCCTAATGGAGCTTCCAAAACGGCCAAGCGGACTGCACCAAGTTCGACGGAGAATTGTGTAGTTAACAATATTGACACACTAATTGATGAAGTGGAGTCCCTGTTGAATGGCCATGATAAACTATCGAGCACACGCAGCAAACTGTCCAACACAGGACGGAGAGTGACTGATATTTTTTAGAAAAAATCTACTGGGAAACCTCCATCTGTGTTAGCTCTAACTACCATTCCTACCACTGATGGCGGTGGCAGTAACAAGATACGAGCCACTGTCATTGATGAGCTGAGGGTGTAGTGCATGAAACATGTGACTCTGGCCCCATCAATGCCATCGCTGGCGAATCAGTGGTTTGTGATATAGAATGTACAAATCGATTTGAGCCCCTTGCGCATTTGACTACCGCATTTGAGAATGCTGGCACTGATGTCATTGTTGGGGGTGGGCAGAATTTGCGTAGTCGCGCTACGCAAAGCTCCGCGAAACGGTAAAAAATCTCTGCGAGCACACAAAAGTTCCGCGAGCACGCGGAATTGCTTGTTCCGCCCATTTGCGATGCTTTTTTCCTGTTCGCGAACGCTGTTTGCGTGCTCGGGGAGAAATATCTCGCGAACACGCATTTTGCGGATTGCGGAATTTTTGGTAATTCCGTGTTCTCCGTGGAACGCGAAATTACCCAAATTCCGCAAATTTCGCGAGCGGAACGGAATTTACCGCCCAGGCCTATTGTTGATTCATGTATTCCTGTCACAGGGGAGGTGAAGAAAAGCATGAGGGTTGCATATTGGACATGGGCAACTCTACCTGCTAAGCGAACTAGCTGAGTTCAAATTAATGGTTAAACAGCTAGTAACTAACGTTTCGCACTTGAGAGCCACTGTGGGAACACTTACCGAGCATTAAACAGAAGCCATTCACTCAGAGTAGGTAGTGTCACTGTAGAGGCCTCAGACCCCCAGCAATTTAATAGGGTACTGCATGTATTGCCTGTGAATGAGCCTGTACATTTTAACTTATGTACAGATCCACTACTCATGGGTAGGGCACCCCTTATGGCCTCCAAAGCTTGTTTTGACCCGATGCGACAATTTATTAACAGGGAGTCGCTAAGGCCTGAACCCCGGGGATCAGAGGCAAAGGCTCCATTGCATGCTTTCCCATATGCTGGTCCCCGGAATCATGAAGGAAGTGTTATAGGGGGCCACTTGCTGGGCAGGGCTGGGGTGGTACCACCAATACCATTTTCCTCTCTGAAGGTTTACAATGGGATGTTAGGTACACACTCGCAGGGGGGTGGACAACGAATAGAAGGATTTTTCAGGACTTGGCTTGGGAACGGATGTAAAGATTCTAAGAACTCACATGGTGAGGGTGTTGCAGGGATTTTGCACATACACAGAACTATGCGCAGGAAAACAGGACCTCGGTGTGTAGGGGCTAAGCCTTCCTCCCACCTCAGTACCCAAAATCCCAAAACCGACTAGCTATAGTGTCTCATTTGTTCTCCTACATAATCACGGAGCTACAAATGATTAGACAATCCAGAACACAACACTCCCGACTCTCTCAGGAATCGTGGTAGCAAGACATACCCTTTCGCTCACTCACTCGTACTTGTCCACAATACGAATTGACAGAGTCACTGTTATAGTTCAAAATGTTTATAGTGCTCTATAATGCAGGATACGAGCCACTACCAGCAGCAAAATGCATAAACCTAAAACAGTTATCATTGTTGCAATTCCATAGATTATAAAGGGGGATGTCATCGTATACAGACAGTGGATAAAGTACTATAAGAACTAACCACTCTCCCCTTGGCTTGAAGAAGTGTTATTATATAAAAGAAGATCTCTGGGCTTTGTCAGCAGACCCCATACCTTAGTGCCTAGATGGTATTTTGACATCATAGGAACAGCATAGCTCTTCTCCCCGGAAAGGTTCCTCTCCAAGTGTGTATTGGAACAACATGCATTCCCATAATATGAAAGCACAAGTTTCCAGCAGTAGCAGCTGTGTTAACATGTTTTGTCTAGATGCTAGGGACTGACCAGAATAGAATAACAAGGGGCATTGTTTATCGACCTTGCACACCGTGTTAAGACTAAACTCCAGGAACAGGCAGAGAACGCAGAAAGCAGACGGGTCTCATGTGAAAGGCACAAACAGAGTCTTGCAAAATAAAGACATGTAGTAACATGCGCAAAAGCAGCATCATGGCAGCAGAGCTCATGCTAACCTAGCCATGTCGACAATGACCCTAATGGCCATATGACACCCTCCCCTTGGTAAGGTCGTAGTATATAGACAAAAGACCTAAACAGAGTTCAAAGGTAAGCAGAGTCTAGAAGCGCACAAAAAAAAAAGAGAAAACCAAATTGGAAAATGAAAAAAAAAAAAAAATGTTGTCATTTAAAATTTCGTTGTTCACGGAGAACGGGACTAATTTGGAGGTGGAAAATCCATCAAAATACGTGAACTTAAGAATGCAATTCGTTCCAAAAGGTCATCCCTTTCGTAAGTAGCAAAAAGGGATGCCATCCAATCAAGTAGTTCGAAGGAACACACATGCTCCTCATAATCCAATGCTTCCAAGAGTGTCAGAACGCAGGCAGCAGATCCCAAAAGAGAGCTAACAGTAAATGTAATTAATTGTCAAGCGCTGCGCAGGGTGAGGAATGGTGTAGCTAGGGCTCGATGCTGCACTTGGAAGAATCCCAAGATGGCCACCAAAAGATCTTGGGAGGTCACTGGTTAGCGCTCTAGTGTTTCAGGTGGTGCTGAAGTCTGCGATAGAATTTTGCCAGCTTAGACTCTGGAATCTTCGCACTTCACCTGAGAAGCTCGGAAGGTACGTTAGCCAAGTGTTTTTCGGCGCGCTAGTTAGAGAGTGCCGTTGCTATTAGTGTTGCGGCGAGTTAGGTTATTTTCAGGAGTTTTATTTGTTACAGGGAACTTAGGGATAGTTTTCTCGGTTCCAAAATCTAAGTCCTGTGGTTTCTTACCTGTGAGGATTTGCGCTCTATTTTCTGCTCGCGCACCGTGTGTGTGTATATCTCTTGTATGCTGCAGCTCCATAGGCAGTGTTACACTCAGTGCGCAGGCTCTGGCAGTGTATTTCTTAGTGCGCAAGTCATTTATTTCCCACATAAACATTGGAACTGTGCATGCTTGGGAGCTCCGTTTAGAGCCGTGTCTCAGCGCTCTTGTATATTGAATGACCTGAGCTTTTCTGGAACATTTCATACTGTTACTAAAACGCTCGCAGTAGCGCGTGTTTAGAACACGTAAAGAGAAAAGACGAGTTGGCTGTTAAGTGAGATCTGGTTATAGTGTAGCTATCGCAGACCTATTTACCTCAGAATTAGTGGAAATAAGGGGTTTAAGGTCTAGAAGTTAGGCAGGCATTAAGTCCCGGTGAACAGTGCAAGTGATTATTATACTTACCTACATTACCTCACTGCCAAATTGGTTCACGAAGTATCGTCACACAGAAGAACTTCCTACAAAAAAAAGAAAGAAAAGATAAAAGAACGTCAAATAAGAAGAAGGTAGAATTAAAATCTTATAATACTACTCAACCTTCTTAGAAGAGAGGCAATTGCTACAGAAAAGATGGGTAAGCAATATTAAAAGGTTAAGTTACTGTACAGTATATAGTATAATAGAGAATTACAGTGATTCATTAAGTTTTTCCCTTGCAGTTCAACGCCCTCAGAAGTTACTAAATATTGCTGAGGAGAACCAGGACGTGAAGTAGCTGTCTCTTTTTTGTCCCCTACCCCTTTCCCCCTTTTAGTTTCTTCAGCCCATAGGACATAGAATACCTTGGGCTGGGAAAGTGAATTGGGGAGTTGGGACCTAGCATTATACTGCTTCCGTGCAATACACTGGGTATTCTGACAGAGTGAAGTGCCCACGTTGTTTTTTGCACCTGAGCAGAATGGCGGAAGGTCTAGATTTAAAAAAATTGGGAGAAGTGTTAGAAGGAGTACAAAAAGAAATAATGGCAGTCAGAGAAGAAAATAGAGAGTTAAGAAGAGAAACTTCAGAATTAACAATTAAAATGAACAGTTTAGTCACTGAACCTAAACTTAAGTATCCCACATCCACAGATGAATTTGTTAGTGACACTACTGCTACACAGGCCAAAGTTACCACACAAGTCATCCATTCGTTGTCACCAGTAATTCTTTTAGCACATCCAGAAAGGTTTGCGGGAGACCCTCAAAAAGCACAAATATTTTGGACACAATGCACCTTATATTTTATGTGCAGACCAGCCGTGTTCCCTGATGCACAATCTCGAGTAGCGTTCATTTTATCATATTTAAGTGGAGATGCAGCAGCATGGTCAATGCCATTGGTTTCAAGAAATGATCCCATGCTAAATGATCTTGATGAGTTCAAGAAAAAGTTCCACAGGATTTTTGATTGTCGAAGAGTTTCTCAAGCTACAGACAACGAATTGCTAGAACTCAGACAAGGGAATCGTGAATTGATAGCTTACCTGGCTCAATTTAATAAATTAGTAGTGGAAACAAACTGGCTAGAGGACAAACGTGCGGCCGTATTCTATCGGGGTTTAAGAGAGGAACTAAAAGATGCTCTTGCTCAAGTACCTAATCGTTCAACGGAAATTTCGGCTCTCATTGATTTAGTGCTGGAAATTGACTTCTGACAAAATGAGAGAAAACGAGAGAGAAAACGAGAGTTTCGTTCTAGTGTCCCAAGGTATGATTGCGCAAAATCGGATTCAGCCAGTGCAGTAGAGAGCCAGCATGGCACCGAGCCTATGCAGATTGGAACTATACGTGGTCCACTCTCTAAGGAGGAGAAGCAAAAGCGCAGATTGAACAAGCAGTGTTTATATTGTGGAGTTGGAGGGCATTTTGTTCAAGATTGTCCAAAAAAACCAAAGCAAACGCTGAAGGAAAACGGGCAGCACCACCAGTAGGAGGAGTTGGACTGGTGGGTGCAAGCTTAGAAACGACTCCCAAGAACCATACCTTGGCAAATACTTTGCAGTCCTTCTCGCCACATTTGATGATGCACATGACACTAAGCTTCAGAGAAACTAGTTTAAAAGGAATCACGGTGATGGTGGATTCAGGAGCCACAGGCAATTTTTGTGATTTACGTTTTGCAGAGAAGATGGTTATCAAAGCCCTTAGAAAGGAGAAGAGTGAAGCAGTCAGGGCTGTGGATGATACTAACTTATCTTCAGGACCCATAGTGAGTCACACAGAGCCGGTGGAGTTGGAATCTGTGGATGGTCATCGGGAAAAATTACAGTTCAACTTGATAGATGCGCCGCAGTTTCAGTTAATTTTGGGATTGCCATGGCTCACCAAGCATAACCCCACAATCAATTGGAGTACCAGAACCATAACTATGGATTCCGAATTTTGCAAGGAGAATTGTTACCGGCATTCAAAGCAAGATAAGAAACTAACCCCCGCTACTCACCTTTGTGATAACGGAGCAACTGTGTGTGTTATACATACCGTCGAGTTGCCCAGAGAATATACTGAGTTCGGCGATGTTTTCAGTGAGAAGGAAGCTGAAAAACTTCCTCCCCACAGAATGTATGATTGCAAAATTGAACTGGAGCCGGGAGCCAATTTGCCCTGCAGTCGCGTTTATGTTCTGACAGAGAAAGAGAATGCTCATTTGAAGGACTATATACAGAAATATTTAGAAAATGGATTTATTCAGCCATCCCAATCTCCAGTCTCTTCGCCACTATTTTTTATCCCAAAGAAGGAGGGCGAATTGAGACCCTGTATCGATTATAGAGTGATAAACCGAATCACAGTAAAGAATCGATACCCTTTGCCGTTAATATCAGTCCTTTTGGATCAAGTTAGAGGTGCAGGAATTTATAATAAATTGGATCTTCGAGGAGCCTATCACCTTGTACGAATCCAAGAAGGAGACGAATGGAAGACGGCATTCAGAACCAAGTTCGGGCTCTTTGAATATCAAGTTATGCCCTATGGTGTCTGCAATGCACCGGCAGCTTTCCAGCATTTTATCAACGATGTCCTGAAGGAGTATATTGACCAGTGTGCAATTGTGTACATTGATGATATCTTGATATATTCAGAAAACAGGGAAGAACATGAGAAACATGTAAAAGGAGTGCTGCAGAAATGAAGGGAAAATAATCTCTTTGTGAAAATGGAAAAATGTGCCTTTGGAGTCGCTTCAGTAGAGTTTCTGGGCTTTCTCTTATCTCCTGAAGGTATTACAATGGACAAGCAAAAGGTGGAAGCGGTAGTAGAATGGAAAACTCCGCAATCAGTCAAAGAGGTCCAAAGTTTCATTGGATTTGCAAACTTCTATCGGAGATTCATTCAAGAGTTCTCCAAGAAACTGGTTCCAATTACAAGATTATTACGGAAAGGAGTTCCTTTTGAATGGACTATGGAGGCGGAAGAAGCTTTTGTGCTCTTGAAGGAGGCCTTTACCACCGCACCAGTTTTGCTGCATCCTGACCCATCGGAGCCATTCTATGTTAAAACCGATGCTGCAAATCTAGCTCTGGGAGGAGTATTATCACAGAGGCATAAGAGTACAGGCAAGCTTCACCCAGTTGCTTTTCATTCTCGGAAACTAACCCCAGCAGAGGTGAATAACACCATAACAGAAAAAGAGTTATTAGCCATCAAAGACGCTTTCAAAGAATGGAGGCATTATTTGCTTGGGGCAAAACACACAGTCACGGTCTACACTGATCACCGAAATCTCAAGTTTTTAAAATCTGCGAGAACTTTAACCCCTTGTCAACTTTGTTGGTCACTATACTTTGCTGACTATGATTTTGTGATCACTTATCGTCCAGGAACAAAGAATGGCAAGGCAGACGCTTTATCGAGAATTGGCATAGAAGATATCCCAGGAAAGATAGAGAATCAAAGCATAATTGAAGAAGGAAGAGTCGTAGGGGCAGTTCTCCAGAGTACCTTGGAAAACTCAGTGCAGGAAGCCATGAGTGAAAAGGAAATGAAGGAATGGGCGTCCCAAATGCCCAACAGGGAAATCCGAAGCAATTTACCCTTTCAAGAGGGAGCATTGTAACTACCCACCATGGAATTGCAGAAGAAAGCTATGGAGGAATGTCACGATCACATGTTGGCCGGACATAAAGGAATCCAAAAGACAGTAGAATTGATCAAACGACGATTTTGGTGGCCAACTATAACTAAAGACGTTCATCAATATGTGGCTACTTGTGAGATTTGTGCTAAAGGGAAGTCTGAGAGACAAGCTCCTAAAGGATTATTGCAACCACTACCCAATCCACCCCATCCTTGTCATACAGTAACTTTAGATCTGATTGTTAATTTACCTCTAAGCCAGGGTTACAATACAATAATGGTTTGTGTGGATGCATTCACTAAGATGGCTCATTTTGTCCCCTTAAAAAGACTACCTACAGCTAAGGAGTTAGCGCATACATTTAGTCAGAATATTGTGCGTATTCATGGAATACCGAAGGTTTTAGTTTCTGACCGAGGCTCACAGTTTTTATCACACTTCTGGAAGGCATTCACCCAAAAGTTAAATATAGAAACCAGATATACCACTAGCTACCACCCAGAATATGATGGCCAGACAGAACGAGCAAACCAAGAATTAGAGCAATATTTGAGGTTAAATTTGTTAGAACAGGAAGGAGAATGGTCAGATTACCTTTGGGCAGCTGAATTTGCACATAATAACGCTAAAAATGCCTCTACAGGTTACTCTCCCTTTTTCTTAAATTCAGGCAGGCATCCTAATGTCTCAGTTAATATGCAAGAAGCAGAAGTTCCAGCAGTCACCAACTTAGTTGGGCATTTAACTAACATACATAGGTCAGCAACAGAGAATCTAGAAAAGGCAAAAAGAGATTACAAATTCTATGCAGACAAGGCGCAAAGAACCCGATTTTCAGGTGGGAGAAAAGGTTTGGTTAAATTAAAAAAACTTGAGATTAAAAGGGAATAGGAAATTCCAACCAAGACATATTGGGCCCTATGAGATTGAGAAAAAATTAAGTGCAGTGACTTATAAGCTGAAGCTACCCGAAACATTAAAAATACATCCAAGCTTTCATGTTTCTTTGTTAAAAAAGGTAACTGAAGGTTTGAGGAAGGTGTTACCCCCACAACCTATTCAGACTAAGGAAGGAGAAGAATTTGAGATAAAACAAATCCTAGATTCCAAAAAGACTAAAGGACACTTATACTACTTGATAGATTGGAAAGGTTATGGTCCAGAAGAGAGATCCTGGGAGTTAGCTTCTGATGTGCATGCACCTCGGTTGGTGAAATCCTTTCATAAGAGGTATCCAAACAAGCCAGATGTGGAAGGTCTACCCTTGCGGTGGGGTACTGTCAGAACGCAGGCAGCAGGTCCCAAAAGAGAGCTAACAGTAAATGTAATTAATTGTCAAGCGCTGCGCAGGGTGAGGAATGGTGTAGCTAGGGCTCAATGCTGCACTTGGAAGAATCCCAAGATGGCCACCAAAAGATCTTGGGAGGTCACTGGTTAGCGCTCTAGTGCTTCAGGTGGTGCTGAAGTCTGCAATAGAATTTTGCCAGCTGAGACTCTGGAATCTTTGCACTTCACCTGAGAAGCTCAGAAGGTACGTTAGCCAAGTGTTTTTCAGCGCGCTAGTTAGATAGAGTAACGTTCGCCGTTGTGCCGTCGCTATTAGTGTTGCGGTGAGTTCGGTTATTTTCAGGAGTTTTATTTGTTACAGGGAACTTAGGGATAGTTTTCTCTGTTCCAAAATCTAAGTCTTGTGGTTTCTTACCCGTGAGGATTTGCGCTCTATTTTCTGCTCGTGCACCGTGTGTGTGTATATCTCTTGTAGGCTGCGGCTCCATAGGCAGTGTTATGCTCAGTGCGCAGGCTCTAGCAGTGTATTTCTTAGTGCGCAAGGCATTTATTTCCCACATGAACATTGGAACTGCGCATGCTTGGGAGCTCCGTTTAGAGCCGTGTCTCAGCGCTCTTGTATATTGAATGACCTGAGCTTTTCTGGAACATTTTGATACTGTTACTAACACGCTCGCAGTAGCGCGTATTTAGAACACGTAAAGAGAAAAGACGAGTTGGCTGTTAAGTGAGATCTGGTTAAAGTGTAGCTATCGCAGACCTATTTACCTCAGAATTAGTAGAAATAAGGGGTTTAAGGTCTAGAAGTTAGGCAGGCATTATTTCCCGGTGAACAGTGCAAGTGATTATTATACTTACCTACATTACCTCACTGCCAAATTGGTACACGAATTATCGTCACACAGAAGAACTTCCTACAAAAAAAAGAAAGAAAAGATAAAAGAACGTCAAATAAGAAGAAGGTAGAATTAAAATCTTATAATACTATTCAACCTTCTTAGAAGAGAGGCAATAGCTACAGAAAAGATGGGTAAGCAATATTAAAAGGTTAAGTTACTGTACAGTATATAGTATAATAGAGAATTACAGTGATTCATTAAGTTTTTTCCCTTGCAGTTCAATGCCCTCAGAAGTTACTAAATATTGCTGAGGAGAACCAGGACTTGAAGTAGCTGTCTCTTCTTTGTCCCCTACCCCTTTCCCCCTTTTAGTTTCTTCAGCCCATAGGACATAGAATACCTTGGGCTGGGAAAGTGAATTGGGGAGTTGGGAACTAGCGTCATACTGCTTCCGTGCAATACACTGGGTATTCTGACAAAGAGCATAACCGGGCAACTTGCGTGATATTTGATGAAACTCCATTGCAAGAGGTTCTGCGTAGCCGCACAGATATCCTCTCACCCAACACTCCAAGTGCAGCCGCACGCGCCATACGGTCATCCCGAGAACAGGCCTGGTCTTGGGCCAGTAATGGACCCACTAACAGATCGTAATCAGGGTTAGCGCATGACGTATTGGAGAGGCATAACTCCAAGGCCCAATAGAAAGGGCACCGCTGGCAGTAGAACACAGGTTGCCCGCAAGTGAAGTAGGCAAAGCGAAATGTTAGTCCATAACTTACGCCAAGTGTCGCTAATGGCAAGCATTCAAAAAGTTGTTGCATTCGGTCACAGTACAGTTGCAATTGGCCGGGTCTGTGCATTACTACATGCTGGGCAGCCATTGCGTAACAGTAGCAGAAGAATCAGGATTCCACCCGATAGCACCAGTAATAATGGGAACCCTCCAAAGACGCTGGAAAAAATAGAATGAATAAATGCTGGTATTTCTCCAAAAAATCGTCTGAAAAGAAGTCACAAGGCCGGATCCCACAAGTTTAAAAAAATGAGCAAGGCCTTGTGTGTCAGACGCATTAAATATTTGATGTATCAGTTCCCCAAAATGAAGTGGGAGATTCGTGTTCAGCAGTGACTGAATTTCACTAGATGTTTTAGCCACCTGCAATTCGAAGGTCTCTCGAGTCGAAGTGAGAGCCACTTGTTGTTGAAACAATAGCGCTTTGAGTCTGCTTAATTTGTTGAAATCTGTTTTCAAAGTCGGAATGGAAGGCCAAATGGAACTAGCTACATTCCCATGCGGGGCGGGAAAAGCACATTGCTACAACAAGTAACACATTGTGAAACTGTTACCTTATACGGGATTCCTGCCCGTAAACCACAGCAGTCGTGGTTATTTAAAATAAGAAAACTGCCGTTAGAAAGCAATGTGAAGTGGGAATTATTGCTGGGACAGGAGTACCTGTAAAAAAACAAGCAAGATTAGGTGCGGACACATTACAAGCGCCGTGCAACTTAACGTGTTTACAAACTAGGGAATGTCCTACTGTGGAATCGCAGTCCTCCCCTGTTAGGAAAATGTCTTTATCGTCCCGTTGACATCTGTAGGTGAAAGGTAGGAACCATAATTCATGGAGAAACGTACTACCCAGGGGTTCAAAGCGGCCAATTGGGAAACGTTTCATGGAAGATTTAAATTGAAATAGCGAAAAGGGCAGAGAGATGACGCCATGAATTAACCAAACTGCTGAATCTGTCTCTGCCACAGTCATGTGTAACAGCGTGTATGCAGCGTCTTTCATGGACATAAATCTCTGTTTATTAGTTAGATTAAAGGGTAAAAACAAAGCAGAAGCGTTCAAATAATCCCATAGTACCTTTCCCATCTTGAGAGTTTGTAACGTCCATGCAAAGTGCATTACAGATCGTAATTGATTTTGACCATGATATAACATAGATACATCACTTTGAACAATATCAATAACAGATGAAACAATATTATCCAAGGTATAAATGCGGGAAGACAGTGTATTTATGCTATTGTCCACTACTGCAAGAACTTTTTCTAAATTTGCTTTGTCAATTTGCCGCAGACGGAACGCTGCTTTCATCTGCGAAAGTTTCCATACTTCATTGTAAGCCGCATAGATGAATCTCTTTGATCTGGGAGAATTGATGTCGCTCGACAAGAGGAACAGGTGTTGTTTCACTGACAACAGAGTAGAGTGTTCCAACCATTGTTGGCACAATTTTCCCACTGAATATGTGGTGACCGAATGTGAATGTGGGTAGCGAGGATCAGGTCTAGTGTGTTTGAAACCGGTCGTTGCATTATAAAAACGCAGTTGACATGCATTTGAATTGGTTTGCCACAACAACCATCCTGAAGGGTCAACATCAGAGATATTGAAACTGTCATTTCGAAACAGGGCTTGTAGCACGTTGATGGTATCATTTGTGTGTTTACGCCAATTAACATACTCAGCCAATGACGGAATGGATGGAATATTCAGATTCTTGGCAGTAGCCAAGCCAAAACAAGTAGTTTGGTGTACTGTGTCATTTAAAAATAATATTTGAGTCGGAATTAAGCATGCACGATGCAAAGCTTCGGTTCCCTGGACCTGCCAAGCCTTAGTGCCCCAAATCGATTTTAAATCAATTGTATCTTTCCAGTGATCATAACCCTGTAAGGCCAATTCAGTTATAAAGGAATTGGAATAGATTAATTTCGTGTGTGTCAGAATAAATTTAGATTGAGACGGCAAGTTCAATTTAAAGAAATAGGATTCCGGATTGGACATGTTGTAACTAGTGAAATAAGTGAACTTATTTCTAAGCGTTTTTGAACTTCCCTGTAAGGGAGTTAGACAATGTTCCCACTGCGTGTGATTAAAAGCAGGTCTTAACGTGTTTGTTTTGTGCAAGAAATGATGGCCATAATGTTGATAACAGAATAAATCAGCATAATTGGCAGAATTTAAATATAAATCTTCAGCATCAAAAGCAGCATAATACTTTAAATCAGAAGACAATGAATGTACTGCTTGTACATCCCAATCATAGGAATGTATGTCCTGTGTTACCATCTCTCCTAATGAAACGCGAAACACGTATGGTATCTTGAGGACTTCCGTCGGACCATGGATTTCGAAAGCAACTTTATCCCAAACGATGCCATCTGGAACTGGGAAAGCTGAAATGTTCACAAGGGCTTGATCACGTTTCATGATATGGGACGATGTGTGTGAAGCCAGAATTCTATCGACTAACTTTACAGCAGAGCGTTCTGGCAAATAATGACCATTGATGAGCAAGAAGAATGCTGTCACAAACCCAATCAACATGAAGAGGAAAATGAGGATAAGCACCAACCAGATGTAGGTCCAGGGTGGAACAAGGTAAGTCCTTTTGAACCAAGAGATGAAAATACTTGTTTTTGTCAGTGGAGGTGCCACAGAGGAAGATGAGGAGGAAGAGTCATAAGAGAAGCTTGTACGATCCCCAAAGTAACCGCTTGCTCCCACGTTCATTAACAGTGGGAGCGCAGCATCAGCTTGATGATGTAAAGGACTGTACGGTACTTCAATGTGGGACTCATCCGCAGGATAAGTATACTCAACATCTGTGTGGGAAGCGGATGAAGGGACAGCAGGCAAAAGGTCAATAGTAGTCTCCATTTTACCCTCAATGACACGGGGATTAGTCGAAGAGGCTGAAATCATCAGATTCAAAGAAATAAAGTTGCACAAAACAGCAGGAGTTACACTATTTAGAATCGGCCAGATGATGTAGCTTGACATTGTCTACTGAAATGTATCTGTTTTCTTTGCGACCAGGCAAAGGTGGTAGTATCACTGTACGAGTACCCTTCAATCCAAGAACTGGGACTGGTGTACGATAAGAGGGACCAAATTATTTTTTGCTCTCCAGCTTTTCTCGTACCAGATCTCCAATCTTAGGAAGCCAGCCGGCGACCGGAATCAGCATTGCCGTGTCATTGAAAGAGGGTATATGTTCTGTTGCGCAGCTGTCACAGGTCTTTTAAAGGTCCTGTAACATAGGGGCCGATTCCGTTCTCGGTCGGAGGCGCACCCAATACCATTCGGTCGGGAAAAAAGCCATGCGAATGCCTGTTTCCCGACCGATCCGTACAGCATACCGAACGAGTAAGTACGATGCGCACAACAGCACAGAATCCGGCCGAGTCGTACTCACCCAATCCAGGTCCTGTCCTCCGACCGAGGCGAATCCGGAAACGCTGAATCGAGTCGCACGGAAGGGAAAATGCAGCCCCGTCCGGCCGAACAAGTACGATGCGCTTTCCGTACGCGCCGAACCCGTCGCTACGCACGGCACGTCAAAGCATCCGGGAGAGGCGCACATAAGCTCCGATTCGCGCCACAACACGATCCACGGCTACGAGGCGAACACGCCAGCGACGAGGACGACGCGAAGCGACGAGAAAGACGAACGACACGAACCAACCATGAATCCCTTCGTCCCGATCATACCAATATTCTACATTTACTACCGGAACAGGCACGGACGCGTACGGCGCAGAAGGTAAGTCAGACACCAACCACAAAACACATACAACACGTACACGACTCATCACACACACACAGAGGGATGCAGAATTTACTTACACCAGCAACAGCAGCACCATAGGGGCGGGATGCCCATCACCAATGCCACATATGCACACAGGGGCCTGAATGCGCACCACCACCCCTACCCAGGGGGCCGGATGCCAACCACCACTACCACCTTTAGCCAGGGGGGTGCCAGATGCCCACCACCACTACCACCCTTACCCAGGGGGGCTGGATGCCTACCACTACTACCACCCTTAGCCAGGGGGCTGGATGCCTACCACTACTACCACCCGTAGCCAGGGGGTGCCAGATGCCTACCACTACTACCACCCTCACCCAGGGGGCTGGATGCCTACCACTACTACCACCCTAAGCCAGGGGGCTGGATGCCTACCACTACTACCACCCTTACCCAGGGGGGCTGGATGCCTACCACTACTACCACCCTTAGCCATGGGGGTGCCAGATGCCCACCACCACTACCACCCTTACCCAGGGGGGCTGGATGCCTACCACTACTACCACCCTTAGCCATGGGGGTGCCAGATGCCTACCACTACTACCACCCTTACCCAGGGGGTGCCAGATGCCTACCACTACTACCACCCTTACCCAGGGGGCTGGATGCCTACCACTACTACCACCCTTAGCCAGGGGGTGCCAGATGCCCACCACCACTACCACCCTTACCCAGGGGGCTGGATGCCTACCACTACTACCACCCATAGCCAGGGGGTGCCAGATGCCTACCACTACTACCACCCTTACCCAGGGGGCTGGATGCCTACCACTACTACCACCCTTAGCCATGGGGGCTGGATGCCTACCACTACTACCACCCTAAGCCAGGGGGGGCTGGATGCCTACCACTACTACCACCCTAAGCCAGGGGGGTGCCAGATGCCTACCACTACTACCACCCTTACCCAGGGGGGCTGGATGCCTGTCACTACTACCACCTATACCCATGGGGGGCTGGATGCCTACCACCAACACCACCCCCACTCATATGATGGACAATGCATGACACAACCAGCACACCACAACCTAGGGAATGCAAGAAAAGACATCCCCCAACACCATGACAAGCGTGTGTAGACTGTGTCAAATGCCTACAACACTGAACATGACTTTGAACATACAATGTGACCCCCTATCACATGTGCCACACATATATGTGTGTGGCCCCCACAATGCAAGCAGGCCATGACCATTGTGGCAATGGGGTCCAAACCCCCATCATCACAGTGACCAAAATGTAAGTGTGGGGTCCATAGCTGAAGCACATTTTGAACATTGTGGCAATGGGGTCCAAACCCCCATCATCACAGTGACCAAAATGTAAGTGTGGGGTCCATAGCTGAAGCACATTTTGAACAGTGTGGCAATGGGGTCCAAACCCCCATCATCACAGTGACCAAAAGGTAAGTGTGGGGTCCATAGCTGAAGCACATTTTGAACAGTGTGGCAATGGGGTTCAAACCCCCATCATCACAGTGACCAAAATGTAAGTGTGGGGTCCATAGCTGAAGCACATTTTGAACAGTGTGGCAATGGGGTCCAAACCCCCATCATCACAGTGACCAAAATGTAAGTGTGGGGTCCATAGCTGAAGCACATTTTGAACATTGTGGCAATGGGGTCCAAACCCCCATTATCACAGTGACCAAAATGTAAGTGTGGGGTCCATAGCTGAAGCACATTTTGAACAGTGTGGCAATGGGGTCCAAACCCCCATCATCACAGTGACCAAAAGGTAAGTGTGGGATCCATAGCTGAAGCACATTTTGAACATTGTGGCAATGGGGTCCAAACCCCCATCATCACAGTGACCAAAATGTAAGTGTGGGGTCCATAGCTGAAGCACATTTTGAACAGTGTGGCAATGGGGTCCAAACCCCCATCATCACAGTGACCAAAAGGTAAGTGTGGGGTCCATAGCTGAAGCACATTTTGAACAGTGTGGCAATGGGGTCCAAACCCCCATCATCACAGTGACCAAAAGGTAAGTGTGGGGTCCATAGCTGAAGCACATTTTGAACAGTGTGGCAATGGGGTCCAAACCCCCATCATCACAGTGACCAAAATGTAAGTGTGGGGTCCATAGCTGAAGCACATTTTGAACATTGTGGCAATGGGGTCCAAACCCCCATCATCACAGTGACCTAAATGTAAGTGTTGACAAAGAAAAAGCTGCAACTGCCAAACTGCATGGATGATTCCTGGTCACAGAACATAAAACACATCAGTGGCAAAGTAGTGCATGTGTCCCATTGCAACATAAATTGGGGGAGGCAAATACTGCAGTGCAAATAAGACATACCTTTGGCCATGTGCAGACAAACAACACCCATGGGGGCTGACACTGTCAACATTCATCAATGACACAATGACAGAAGTGACCATCAGAATGCAGACCCACATATTTGCACCAATGGGCACACAAATGCAGATACCCTGTGGAGACTGTAGATGTGAGGTGAACAGATACCATACCATGGCAGCAATGGGACACACAAACCATGATCATTGTGCTGACCGATGACCTAGGAGTCCCAGGGACAGCAGGGGAAACCCACCAAACTACATACAGCCAATGGCACACCCAAGATATGCCAATGCAGTGGTGCAGATGCACAAACACAAACAGGCAGACCCACACTGCACATCATACACAACAGGTGAGGGGGGTGCCAGTGTCCCCAGGCAACCACACAACACATGAGGAGACCTGAATACCAATCATACAGATGTGCATACAGTGCCACACAAAGGTAACTCATGGATCCAAATCCCCTATGTGGGCAAGCAGGCATTGTCAGATGAGAGGGAGCACAAATCACACATGTCACACAGGCACGTAGGAACAGCAACTGACACAGCAAGACACAGACACACCACAGCACTACCCCCAGGGCCCCCACAATGTGGTGACACTGGGCTGCATTACAATCCCACTGTGATGACAAAGCTAAATGTCGTTCACACTGTGAACCACAGTCATGTGTCCTGAGCAACAAACTACCATCACACCTACACAAGCACAAATCAATCAGCACGGCCAGTAAGCCAAGGCCAACATGGAGGCAGGGGCCTAGCCGGGCAACAACTCTCATCTGCACACACTCAACACCACACCCTCGACCTCCAACAATGTGCAGCAGTGAAGCACACATGCACTGGTGACATTGCACATGCACCCATGACTATTCCAGGGTGGTGGGTGGGAACCAAGGTGCAGAAACACATCACACATGGCCACTCAACAAGACTCCTGAATGTCTGACACACTGCACACTACGCTGTACATGGACATGACGGCAATACCACACCAACCAATGGGATCCCAGCCACAGTCACACACCAATGAAGAAGCCAAGGTCACCCACAAAGAACACACATAGACAACAACCAACATTGTAGCCCAGACCCTGAGGAGTGCCAGCAGTCACACACACAACGTGTCACAATCACTGAAAGATAACACAAACTGGAAATCACATGACAGGGGCAAACAACAAGTGCCAAGGGGAAACCTGACTGTGACCCATCTGCGTCGGCACACAAACTCAGCCCTGACAGAAAACACACCTATGGGTGACACCCTGATGACCAGTAATGTGCCATGCACCCACATCACAGAGAACCCAGGGAGAAGACTTTGGGGAACATAGGTCAACTCAGCAAGCATCACAAACAGGTACAACACTAGGGATCACAGCATGCACAGCTAAACGGAAGTGAACACACAGACATGCTCATACAACACACACCTTGGGCGCAGGCAATGTCACAGGAGTACACACTGCTATGAGGGGACTCCACTCCTGTGTGAGGAAAGCTGTGCCATATGTTGCCTCAGTAGGGCCCCATCATGTCAGCTGAGCACTTGGTCACACAATCAACAATTAGCACCAAATGAAGGCTCCCGTCACATCAGCCTGGTCATGGAAGTGCCAACGAAATCATCAGCACAGATCCAACACACTTGTATAGCAATGTTGCACTGACAACACAGATGAGTCCTTCCCCATTGATGCCCAAACCTGCATGTCCAGTGGAGATGGCCACACGGTCAGGGAAGTAGACGAATTGAACAATGGCAGGCACAACAGATGTGCAGGGGTGGAAGCCACAGATGTGAAATTGCTAATGTAAGTAGGAAATCCCATTGCCAAATACTGAACACATGACACCCTCAGATGCTGCTATGGATGACATGGATACACCACAGGATAGGACACATTCCCCCTGGACCACATGGGTTCCTGCACAGTAACACTTCATTATCATGAGACCAAATATCACCATCACTGCAGCAAGGGCATGGTTAGCATCATCAACAACATGTACATCAGAAGCATAAGCACTAGAGAACAGAAAGTTGCTTTATTCAGCATACGTGTGTATTGAAAACTGAAAGTCCAGAAAAACACAAAGGCCAATGGCCAGTCCATTGTCAAAGTCTAAACAGGGTGACAGTGGCAGATGTCACCCTACGCATGCCTGCACTGCACAAAACCAGGGACAATCCACTAGGAGGGGCAACCGGGGGGCAGGCCAGGCACCGCAGGGATAGGATCAGGGCTCACCAGGAGGAAGCAGGGAAGGGGTGGTGGGTGCTGGAGAGCCACTGACAACTGCAGTGGAGGTGTCTGACATGGTGTGTGCCGGCACAACTGGGGGTATGACTCAGATGTTGTGGGTGCCGGCACGACTGCAGTGGACCCTGCAGATGGAGTGGACAGGTCCGCCACTGCAGTGCCCAAGTCAGACAGGGTGGTAGTGGACTCCACTGCAGTGCCTACCACCAGGGGAGGAGAATGGGGAACAGGCAAGGTGGGCTGGACAGAGGGGAGGACACCCTCACCACATCAGTGGCACAGACAAGCGCAGCGGGGGTGTGGTGCCGGGAGAGCAAGTGGCAGGGGGAGAAGGCCGGATCCTCTTGGGGATGGTATATCTGTGGGTGGGGGAACCTGGGGCAGGGTGTGGTGGGGGCACCTGTGGAGTGGGGGCCTGAGGGATGGAGGAAGGAGACCTGGTGCCTGAGCTGCAGGGCGGCGGCGGGGTCTTGCTCTTACGACTCCGGGGGACTTGCGGGTGGGGGCCTCAGTCTGTCTGTGCCTGGGGGAGGGTGTCCGGGGGCGAGGGGCACTCTGCTCCATGTGGGTGGGCTTCCTCTTCCCCCTGAATGCTGTATCAGCTGGATCGGAGGGGAAGAGGCCGAGGTCACTGAGGAAGAGCCGCTGGGTCTTTGGGTTGCAGGTGAGGCAAGGGAGGGTGCTTTGGAGGAGAGGCAACTGAGGACTGCGCAGTGCTCGTGGATGCGTGTGTGTGTTCCAGGGCCCCATCCCCTGTGAGTCTGGTTTCAGTCCCCTGACTGTGCGTGCATGTGCGTTTTGTTTGTGGCGTGTGTGTCTCTGTGCTGGACGTGTGTGTGCTGGTGTGTGCCTGTGCCGGTGTGTGTGTGCTTGGGACGGGTAAGGTGCTGGGGAGTGTGATGGAGCAGAGGCAGGAGGGGTGAGGGACTGTCTGGGGAGGGACACTGCTGCCGTCAGGGAGGAGTCCATGGACCTATTGCCCCTCTGTAGGTCAGACATGCCCGATGAGATGCCCTCCATGAACGACACCAGCTGAGTCAATAGAGCGGTGTGCGCATGGAGGACACTCAGCATGGCTGTCTGCCCTACATGGAGCTGGCAAAGGAGGTACACAGACTCCTCACTCAGGGCAGCAGGGAACACAGGGGCAGGGGGTGCGGTGCCTGGCCCAAAGGAGACACGCTCCCGAACATGGGAGCCTCCACGGACCTGGGGAATGGGAGCCGATGGGAGGGCGGTGGTGGTGCTGGTGGTGGCAGGGACAGCAACACTAGCTGGGGTGTGGTGGCTGCTGACACCCGCCTCCATAAGGGAGTCATCCTCCGAGTTGCTCTGGTCCTCAGCTGAGGTGGATGGTGCTGAGGACTCCTCGGTGTGGCTCCCTCGCCCTCCGTGCCACTGGGTCCCTCCGACCACTCCTCGGCTGCTGACCCAGTCTGGCTCTCCGGCTCCTCCTGGTCCGTGGAGCTGTCCCCTTCCGTGGCCGTGGATGTATCTTCAAACAATGGGGAAACAGACAGACATCAGTCACCTGCACCAAACGCACACACCACTGTGAGCACAGCACATTACAGAGCAAGCCCTGGCATCATTAGTTGAACATTGCTAAAAGTGCCCTAACTGAACAGGAGAAGCCAATTGTCAGTCTGATGCCAACCATGGCACTCACATCCCACATGGCCTTGCACCCATCTGTCTGGTGTCTGTTGGATAGCAACACCCCAGTGTGGACACATGCACCACCTACACAGTAGTTGGACAGTGCAGAGGACACGGTGTAGCATGTGGACATGCACACATCACAACTCTTGCCACTGAGTCAGTACAGGTTTCCGGATGAAAGGAATGCCCAGAGTCAAATAGGAAATGCATGTGATGCATACCAGCGACAGACACCATGATGCACCCATGTCCTGATAGCCATCGCCACAATGGTGTGCATGTAGCACATGTCACTCCCCTGCAGGATCACCAATAAGTAGACACATGCCATGGCGGAGGCATGACTGCTAAGTCATACATCACTGTCTCAGTGATGTATGACTTGGCAGCCAGACAACAACACTCTGCACTGTGTCACAATAGTAGGTCATGGGGAATGCAAGTCCTGGAGCTGCACAAGTGCACATGTACATCCCCCACACAACACATCATCTTAACTCTCATCTGTCCAGGTCATACCGATTGGACATATGGGAGACCTGTGACACTACCCTCTGAACCTGAGCCCCTCACAATCTGCTGTGAATGGGGAACAGCTGCCTGAACTTCACATTCGCATACCCCAGTCTGCACGGGCAGCTGATCAAACACCTATGTGACACACAAGTATCGTCTCCTATGGTCACATCTCCAGTGGCATGCTGAGCCCCTACCGAGAAACACCCCAGCAGTCCTGGCAACAAATCCACAGCACACTGACACAGAGGCAGACACCTGAGGGGTCAAATCACTGCGCACAATGTGTCAGCTGATACACGGGAGTGGGAGTACAGAGTGCATTGCATGGCCTGGAGTAGGCATGACTGTCCTGCCCCACATGAATGAGGTATGAGCCCTGGACAGTGGATAGCTGGCTATGTATGTGTGACACACGTAATCTGCACACTCCTGGGGCCCAAACATTGTTCCCACCCGCTGCATGGGTGTGTGCCACATACCCCAGGCACATGTGGTGGCTCAGCTCAGCAAGTGGACCGCATATCAAAGCAACACGCAGATTACATGTCCGAACACAGGCGTTGTGTGAACAATGGACCCACCCATGATGCCCACAACAGAGTTAGGGAAACAGATGCTGTCCCCCACCTTTAGTGAAGCAAACTGCAAGGACACAGTCCCAAGTGACACAATTCCCTGAATGTAAGGGCCCCACCTGGGTATCAGATGAGGAGTGGGCAGTGCACAATAGAGGGACATGGCTCCTGGACAACATGACTGCTGTACTGTGGCAGTTTAACCAGGCCAGAGGAGGGCACATAGCATGTAATACAGAGTTCACAGTGCAGTCTTTGACTCACCCCCTCCTTGCTGCTGTCTGGCCTTGAGCTGCCCATCCAGGTATGGAAACACCACCGCCAGGATCTGGAGCATGTGGGGGGTCAGGGTCCATGTTCCGCCCCTCCTGCGAGGAGGCGACAGCTTCAGCTGGACCCGTGCAATCCTCAGGGTCCAGCCCCGAAGGTCCTGCCACCTCTTCTGGCAGTTGCGGATCCGGCGCTTGTAGACCCCCACGGACCGGACAGCCCGGACGATGTCCTTCCAGATCTCCTGCTTCCGATGGGCATTAACCTGTCAGGATGACAAAGTGAAAAGGCCATTACTACACATGCAACATATCCGTGCATGACACAGTTGTATATACATGTCTCAATCACAGGGGCACATGATGTACACAGGCAGTGCAACGCTGCCCATGGACAGTTTGCCAGACGTCACTACATGGTATCATTGCATGGGAAGTAAAACCTTGTTCAAATGCACTGTCACTGCACCATACCTGTCCAGTGCATGTCACTACACACTATGGGGGTGACAACTACTCAGTGAGCCTGCTAGCCAGTGGTGCAGACTTTCAGCCTTGCTAGTCAGACAAAATGCACATTCAGAAAGGCAGTGCACAGAACATTCACCTGCTCCCCTGGTGTCCCATACAGCTTGCTGTACTGTGGAAGTAGGCTGTCCAGCAGGGCCTGGTTCTCCTCAAGGCTGAAGGCTGGGGCTCTCTCCACAGTACGTGCCATTGCAGGGTCCAGAGGGGGCAGAGACAGCAGTAGTGCAGTGGCAGATGTCGTCCTGGAGCATGTAGTGCAGGCAAGTGAGCTCTCAGGGGAACAGCCAGCAATATATATGTGCTGGAGAGGCAGATACTGTCCCATGTGTCCAAAGTGATAGGTCCAAGTCGTTTGCATCTTCTGAATCTGGCCAATCCATGGAATAGCAGCACCAATACACGCCCACAGCATCCTTCAAATCTTCAACTTCATGACATACCTGATTTTGCAACATTGTTGTGGGTGACCAACTGAATTTCCAGCAACCGACTCGTTCGAATTTCGAAAACGCGTCCGTTGCCAGGCTAGGCCATTGTCAATGGGTGCGCACCGATCGGTCCATTGCTGTTCAACGCGTACAGGGGTACAACGCGCACCCGCACACATTGAATGCAATGGGCCGGCCGGGGGCACCGATCGATCCATTGCGGTACAATGCGTACAGGGGTACAACGCGTACCCGCACACATTGAATGCAATGGGCCGGCCGGGGGCACCGATCGGTCCATTGCGGTACAACGCGTACAGGGGTACAACGCGTGCCCGCACACATTGAATGCAATGGGCCGGCAGGGGCACCGATCGGTCCATTGCTGATCAACGCGTACAGGGGTACAACGCGTACCCGCACACATTGAATGCAATGGGCCGGCCGGGGCACCGATCGGTCCATTGCTGATCAACGCGTACAGGGGTACAACGCGTACCCGCACACATTGAATGCAATGGGCCGGCTGGGGGCACCGATCGGTCCATTGCAGTACAACGCGTATAGGGGTACAACGCGTACCTGCACACATTGAATACAATGGGCCGGCCGGGGCACCGATCGGTCCATTGCGGTACAACGCGTACAGGGGTACAACGCGTACCCACACACATTGAATGCAATGGGCCGGCAGGGGGCACCGATCGGTCCATTGCGGTACAACGCTGTACAGGGGTACAACGCGTACCCGCACACATTGAATGCAATGGGCCGGCCGGGGCACCGATCGGTCCATTGCTGATCAACGCGTACAGGGTACCGCACACATTGAATGCAATGTGCTGGCCGGGGGCACCGATCGGTCCATTGCGGTACAACGCGTACAGGGGTACAACGCGTACCCGCACACGTTGAATGCAATGGGCCGGCCGGGGGCACCGATCGGTCCATTGTTGATCAAAGCGTACAGGGGTACAACGCGTACCCGCACACATTGAATGCAATGGGCCGGCCGGGGCACCGATCGGTCCATTGCTGATCAACGCGTACAGGGGTACAACGCGTACCCGCACACATTGAATGCAATGGGCCGGCCGGGGCACCGATCGGTCTATTGCTGTTCAACGCATCCCTGTACAAGTGACTGGCATATGTCACCATGCCTGTCTCAGATGAACATATGCCAGCCACAGATAGCTCCCAGGGAGTGAGGGGCACACCTACAACACGACAGCCTGTCCAAACTGTATCATAAGGCATGTAAGGCTGCATTTCCTATTGTGTGTATGTTGGTGTACATGTTGTCCTGTGGGTGTCACCTGGGGGCAGCCACCCCCAGGCTGTGCACGTGTTCATGGGGACAGGATCCTGGGTGTTACGTGTACATGACCACTGTGATGTGCAACTGTTCATATCTGTGCATGTGCCATGGTCACATTTCACGGTGGTGTATGTGTATGTCATGTCACATACCCCGTGAGTCCCATGTGGGTCGGTATGTTTGAGCCAGGGTGTCCCAGTGGCACAATAGTGATGGTCCTCCACAGTCTGTGTGCATGTAGTGTTTACAATGTCTCTGATTTCATGTGCACAATGGGAGACAGTCTCCACATCCACGTTGTGTGTGCATGGACTTTGATGTTGTGCGTGTGTGTGTCACAGACGTCCATGTCTGTCCTGCAGTGGCAAGTGGGACCACTACCTGTGGGGGTCATGGTTGTTTTGCTGTGGTGTATACATGATACTCCATGTAATGCCAGTGTCCATGTGGCAATACAGGGTCCCTGGGAATGTACCTGTCGTTGAGCTGTGATGCCTGGGGCACATCTGTCCTCACATGTCACTGTGGGGGTGATTGTGACACGGCAGCAGGAGATGGGAACTGTGACATGGCCTCATGATATCCAATGGGCCAACCTGGGACTTATTGATGCCACTTGTTGAACCGTGATGACAGATGTTGGCCATGTATGTACCATACATGTCCTTACGGAACTGCACACTTCATGTAGTTGTGCCTCATAATGATGTATGTTGTGATATTGAGTGTGTTCAATGCCGCATATGTGGGGTGACTGACAATCTTGCTTTCTTCTCCTCTGCACTGCAGGGCTCCTGCTGTCCATCGACCATTCCCAGACCTGGCAACGATGGTGGAACAGGACAGCATCCGACGGTACCGCTTCACCAGGCAGCTGATTGAGGATTTGGCAGTGCAGTTGGCCCCACATTTGCAGCCTGGCCGGCCATATCCTACAGCGCTGACCCCCAAGGTGAAGGTGATGGCAGCCCTACACTTCTTTGCCACCGGTACCTTCCAACATACTGTGGCGACTGCTGGTGGGATGTCACAGACCATGTTGAGCCGTGTGCTCCGTGATGTTTTGGAGGCAATGTTGCTCTTCCTGAACCGGTACATCTATTTCCCTAGACTGCAATGACTCACTGACGTGAAGAGTGACTTCTATGCCCTGGGGAGGATGCCGCATGTCATTGGCTCCATTGATGGGACACATGTGGCTTTGGTACCACCACAGGCCCAGGAGCAGGCCTACCGTAACCGCAAGCACTACCACTCGGTCAATGCACTGGTGGTGTGTCTTGCAGATATGACCATCACACACGTGTGTGCCCGTTTCCCTGGTTCAGCACACGATGCCTTTGTGATGAGGAGTAGTCGCATCCCCAGGATGATGGCACAGATGCAGAACCAGCGTGCCTGGCTTGTCGGTGTGTACTGACTTTGTGCCATTGTGTGTGATCTGATCTGTAGTATTCCGCCCACTTTTCCAAGTCAGCTAATGTGCACTTGTCTGTCCGTAGGTGACTCGGGATACCCCAACATGCCGTGGTTGCTGACACCCCTCAGGAACCCTGTGACACCAGCCCAGATGCGCTACAATGAGGCACATGGTCGGACCAGGAGAGTGATTGAGCGGACATTTGGTCTCCTGAAGAGCCGCTTCCGCTGCCTGGACAAGACAGGAGGGTCCCTCCCATATGCCCCAGCGAAAGTGTGCAAGATTATCATCGTCTGCTGCATGCTCCACAACCTGGCAGTGCGGAAGGAGTTGCCTCTCATCCAGGATGACAATGACGAACATCCGCCACCTGTGGAGGATCCTGGCCTGGACCACGATGCCAGTGATGATGATGATGATGAGGGTGATGTCCGCACACAGCTCATCACCAACTTCTTTAGCTGAATGTGAGTATCCTGAGGTGTCATGTCAATGATGTGAGTTGGCATGATATGTGTAGGTGGTGCTCTGGTGCTGTTGGAGTGTGTCCATGGGCTACTTGACTGGATGTGTGTAGCGATGTGTGCTTACAGGTGGTCTGTACTCCCCAACAGTGTTGACATGCTAACTTGGTTCTGGGTGGGTATCTTGTAACATGTATGGTGCATGAGTTTTGCTGTTCTGTCCTGTTCTCCATTGCTTTTGACTGTGTGTCATTTCTGTCCTTCACAGGGTACTTTCAGATTCGTTTGGTCAACTGTGTCCACCGACGACGTGATTGTACTTCCAGGGTGGTAGCTGTTGTGTCCCTACAGGTGATGTGCGCCACACCCATGGACTTCCTTCCTTCTACAGTTGTTGACTGTGTTTTTCAAAAACACAAGAGAGAGAAAGGGATAACCACAAAAAGTGGAGGGGTATACTCCTGATCCCCTTTAAATTACGTAAACAAACAATAAGAGGAGTACAACCTGGAGACACAGTGAAGTCTCCAAAGTATTGGGATAAAGGGCACAAGAGAGGAAATATCCTTTATTAAGAAGACCCCTCACTCACCAACCTAGTTGGTGACATGCTTCATCATCAGGGTCCCACCCGAATGGCCGAATGCCATCCGGGTGTGCTTCGACACCTGATTACAGTGGAGCAGGTTTATTTTCTGTGTAGGTGAATGAAATAGTGATTTAAAAATTGGCCAAATATTACTCAAAATTAGTATTTTTAATAATAGAGCACCTGGACAATATTAAAAGAATTATAAGACACCCTTTTTGGTTAAATTGACCAACTGGTATCTTTAGGTAAAAAAGTGCAAAAAGTGCGAAAAAGAAGGTCTACATGTTTCAACCTAATGTCGATATTACTAGGTTTTCGTCAGGACCAAGAGTACGTGACCCGGGTGGTCTACACACGCTAAGGTGTATCCTGCCCTTGATCACTGCTACCTAACTCTGTACTCACAGTTAGGAGACCTTTCATCCTAGTAGTTGAGAGGAAAGAATTATGTAACGCATGATTGCGTGCACTTCCAGGGTGGTAGCTGTTGTGTCCCTACAGGTGATGTGCGCCACACCCATGGACTTCCTTCCGTCTACAGTTGTTGACTGTGTGCCCGCTGCCAGGTGGGATTACCTTGCATCTGTAGTGGTTACGACATGTTGCAACTGTGTAATAAACCTGTGCTTCACTTTGTGATGTGCGTTGTCTGTGGTCACACATTTGACTGCCATTTGCTTACTGCACCTGTGGGCTACTTGACTACAACTGGGAATAGGTGTGGTGTCTGTGCATTGCACCGTCTTCCCTGGCAACATCAGTGTAGGCAATGAGTCAGATGGCCTAGGTGTGTATGTGTTGTGTAGCCCTGGTGGTGTGTCTCCCTCATATGTGTCACGTTGCCTTTACTCACATGCCTGTGTTGTACTTGCTGTTGCAGTTCGCATACACAGTGTAATTTTGCAGTTCATCATCCCCATGACAGCACCCACGTTGGAATCACAACAGAGGCAAGTATGGTGTATTAGTGTGTTTATTGTGATACATTTGTGTGAATAGTGCATAGGATGGTTAGTGCTGTACATATATCTTGCAATCAGAAGTTCCTAAGTGAATTGAAAGTCCTGGTAGACAAAATCCCCAGTATCGGGGCCACAGTTGTCTGAGACATTGGTCCAACTTGTACTCCCCATGAAATGTGTGGGAGTTGTGTTGCCGTCAACAGGGTAAACAGTCTGTGCACAAAGGGGAACATCCAGAACAGGTTCAGGCTTCCTGGGAGTTGCGCTTGGCCATCGGCCTCTCACTTGCCCCTCCTCGGACGACCCCTCTTCTTTGGGGGGCCCCTCAGAGTACAGGCTGCTGCGGTGCAGGGGACTCTCCGCCAGAGTCATCCTCCCTCCCTGTGGCAGTTGCAGTTTGTTCAGCACCAGATGTTGTTGGCACACAGGGAGGTGTGGACTGGTTGCTGTTCATCTGGCGGAGGCATTGTAATATGTCCCTGTGCACCGCCGTCATCTCTTACAGTGCGTCCCACTTGGACTCCACGCGGGACATGTGTGAGTCCAAGCGGGCATGATGGGCAGCCTGCTGGTGTTTCATGTCTCTGAGGAGCCCCACTACCTGACTGAGATCTCCGGTGCTGGACTGGTACGCATCGGCTATGCGTACCAGTTGTGGGTCATCATGCACACCAGCAACCTCTGCAAGCAGCGACCTCTGTCTCCCACCCCTCCCACCACCCCTGCCGACATGTGCAGTGCGTGCAGTGGCACGCACAGATGACCCTGGTCCCCCTTGGGGGGTGGTGGTGGTGTCCATGGCCCCACGTTGGTCCAGGGTCCCTGTGCTGGTGTTGCTCCTTGTTCTGTCCATGTCGGCAGGGATGGTATTTGTGGTGACAGTCGGAGGGGTGGGTGCAGGGGGTGCAGCTGGTGGTCCTGCTGGTGCTGCAGCTGGTGGTCCTGCTGGTGCTGCATGTTGACTTGCACCGGATGTGCCAGGTTGGTCTTCTTCGTCCGAGGAGGGCAGAGGCTGTACGACACCAGTGAGCTCCGCATCCTCTTGAGCCTGGGACTGGGACTCCTCAGCGTCTGCTGCTGTGTCCCCATCATCACCTGTTTTTGGGAGACACACACAATGTATGTTATGTTTCTGCAGGCATCAATGGTTGACACACCTGACAGTTGTGACTGTGCCTCTGGGTGCGGGCCTGTACATTGCATTGTCCTAAGTCGTCACAGTCAGGGGTTGATATTGGTGTAGCACATTGTCCTGCATTATTTGGGCATTTCTATGTATTTGTTGGGGTGTGAACATGGTCTGCATTGGTTGTATTTGGTTGACAGCCGGCCCTCCTTCCCACCCAGCCAGTCAGTTATCCCACCATGGACTGTGCTTGCATTGCAGGGAGTGAAAGTTGTCTTTCAGGATGTCAGTCAGTGGTGTCCTGCTGTTGGTTGTTGCACAGTTGCCAGCAGGGCCTTGTGCTCCCCACAGCAGTAGCCAGTGTCAGCCATCTTGTCAGTCCTTCTCCACTCCCTGTGATGTGAGCATGGTTCAGGGTGGTGTTGATGGGACAGTTGTGGGGGTGAGCTATGTCTGTGACTATGACTCCCATCATGCTATTGCCTCCACCCCACTTCCCAGCATTCCCATACTTACTTGCTTTTGTGGGGAGTTCAGTGTGTGTGGGTGTGAGAGCAATGGCAAGATGGCTGACAGTGGTGTCCTGCTGTTGGTTGGTGTGCAGTTCCCAGCAGGGCCTTGTGCTCCCCACAGCAGTAGCCAGTGTCAGCCATCTTGTCAGTCCTTATCCACTCCCTGTGATGTGAGCATGGTTCAGGGTGGTGTTGATGGGACAGTTGTGGGGGTGAGCTATGTCTGTGACTATGACTCCCATCATGCTATTGCCTCCACCCCACTTCCCAGCATTCCCATACTTACTTGCTTTTGTGGGGAGTTCAGTGTGTGTGGGTGTGAGAGCAATGGCAAGATGGCTGACAGTGGTGTCCTGCTGTTGGTTGGTGTGCAGTTCCCAGCATGCCCTTGTGCTCCCCACAGCAGTAGCCAGTGTCAGCCATCTTGTCAGTCCTTCTCCACTCCCTGTGATGTGAGCATGGTTCAGGGTGGTGTTGATGGGACAGTTGTGGGGGTGAGCTATGTCTGTGACTATGACTCCCATCATGCTATTGCCTCCACCCCACTTCCCAGCATTCCCATACTTACTTGCTTTTGTGGGGAGTTCAGTGTGTGTGGGTGTGAGAGCAATGGCAAGATGGCTGACAGTGGTGTCCTGCTGTTGGTTGGTGTGAAGTTCCCAGCATGCCCTTGTGCTCCCCACGACACAGCAACAGTGTCAGACATCTTTGATGGGCCTTTCCACTCTCTGTGGGATGTGCATGCGTGATTGTGAGCTTGCTTGGCCATGTGGTGGGGGATGTAGAGCTGTGCCTACGACTCCCATCATGCTATTGCCTCCACACCCCTTCCCAGCATGCCCATGCTTCCTTCCTTTTGACTCTGCTTCCCTGTGGGGTGGGCTGCCTGTGCTGACAGGATGGCTGGGAGTGTTGTCCTGGCAGTTGTTTGGCTAATAGTCCAAAGAGTGTCCCTGTGCTTCACACAACATAACCCAGGGTGGTGGTTCTTTGTGGGATCTTCAGTTAGGATGTGAGGCATTGCATTCTCCCAGGTGGGTTCTGTGGAGTATGTGTTGAGGGGGTGTGTGAGGGGAGGTGCTTGTGACTATGGTCAGTGCTGCAAGTCCTCCTTCCCACCCAGCCAGATATCCCACCATGGAACGTGCTTGCATTGCAGAGAGTGCAAGTTGGCTTTCAGGATGTCAGGCAGTGGTGTTGTGCTGTTTGTTGGTGCACAGTTCCCAGCAGGGCCTTGTGCTCCCCACAGCAGTAGCCAGTGTCAGCCATCTTGTGAGTCCTTATCCACTCCCTGTGATGTGAGCATGGTTCAGGGTGGTGTTGATGGGCCAGTTGTGAGGCTGAGCGATATCTCTGCCTACTACTCCCATCATGCTATTGCCTCCACCCCCCTTCCCAGCATGCCCATGCTTCCTTCCTTTGACTCTGCTTCCCTGTGGGGTGGGCTGCCTGTGCTGACAGGATGGCTGGGAGTGTTGTCCTGGCAGTTGTTTGGCTAAAAGTCCCAAGAGTGTCCCTGTGCTTCACACTACATTACCCAGGGTGGAGGTTCTTTGTGGGATCTTGAGTTAGGATGTGAGGCATTGCATTCTCCCAGGTGGGTTCTGTGGAGTTTGTGTTGAGGGGGTGTGTGAGGGAGGTGCTTGTGACTATGGTCAGTGCTGCGAGTCCTCCTTCCCACCCAGCCAGCCAGATATCCCACCATGGAACGTGCTTCCATTGCAGGGAGTGGAAGTTGTCTCTCAGGATGTCAGTCAGTGGTGTCCTGCTGTTGGTTGTTGCACAGTTGCCAGCAGGGCCTTGTGCTCCCCACAGCAGTAGCCAGTGTCAGCCATCTTGTGAGTCCTTTTCCACTCCCTGTGATGTGCGCATGGTTCATGGTGGTGTTGATGGGACAGTTGTGGGGGTGAGCAATATGTGTGACTACGACTCCCATGATGCTATTGGCTACACTGACTTGCCCAGCATACACAGAATTCCTTCCTTTCAGTGGTCTTCACTGTGTGTTGGTGTTGTAGTGGTGGCTACATGTCTGGATGTGTTTGTTAGTTCTATTTGTGCCACTGCCTAGCTGTAGTTGTAGTTGTGTTTGTACATGTGATGACACGGTTAAATGTAACTTTGAGATGGCATGTGTTGTGTTTATCTGACTGACATACACATTTTGGGATGATTCTGTTATGGTTGCTGTGTAATTGCTATGAGTGCATGGTTTGACTCTCCCCTTGACAGTGATGTGTGTGTGTATTGTGGCAGAATATTGTGTACATTTGTTGTGTACTCACCAGGCTCTGGGATGTTCTCTAGTCCATAGACGCTCACTGGGGGAAGGATGGCCCGCACCTTCTCCTCCCAGGGCCTGAGGTATACTGGCTTGGCAGGAGGGCCACTGCCGGTGTATTGGCTCAGGAGGTAGTCCTTCTTGAGCAGCTCCCATACCCTCCTGCGCACGTCATACCACCTGTTCTGGATGTCAGTCTTTGTGCGCAGACATGGTGATTGTGCGTTCACCCTGTTGATGATCCTCTCCCACATCTTGGTTTTCTGGGAGATGGGGGTCTGTTGGACCAGTGTGCCAAACAGCTGTGGCTCTACCCTGAGGATCTCGTCTACCAGGACTTCCAATTCACAATCTAGGAACTTGTGATTCTTCTTGGGGGGCATGGTGATGGGTGGTTGGTGATGGTGAGTGATGTGTGTGTTGGTGTGCAGGTGAGGGTGTGTGAGTGTGTGTTTTGCTGGGTGTATGTGAGGTAGCTATTTGTTGGTGTGCTGATGGTGTGTGGCTTGTGTGAGGGATGAGCTGTGGGTGTGTGGTTGCTGTCTGTTGAGTGCTGGCAGTAGAATGGCATTTGCAAAGGATCATGGTTGGGATTTGTGTCCTTTATATGGGTGGAGTTGTGGGTGTGTCTTTGTTCTCTGTCCCCACCCCCCAGTATTTATTGGCTTTGTAATTGCTTGTTTGGCCGTTTTTTATGTATTTGTCCGTAGTACTTTTTGTGCATGTTGGAAACGTTCTTGTGACCGAGTCGGACCCTGCATTTGTCTCGTACGGTCTTCTCAGTTTCGTTCACGCTGTGTTTGTGCAGTTTTCTATGCTGCGTACGCGTCGGTCGCGGTGTTTTGTGTTACTTCGGCTCGCAGTTTTGTATGCGTGTCGGTCGTACGGCTTGTCCTCCGTTCGACTCGGTCGTTGTTTTCGCGCCTTGCATCGTACTTAGCGGTTTGGAGTTCGCGTGTACGTTTCGGTTGGATTTGTTCCGGGTGCGTGTCGGTCGGTTCGATTCGCGTGTTTTTCCGGCCGGATTGCTGTTTTCCGTGCGGCTCGGTCGTTCGGCTTGGGTTCAGTACGTGTCGGTCGGATTTTGCACGCCTTGCATCGTACTTGGCGTGTCGGGCGCCACAGGTACGTGTCGGTCGAAATAAATTCCGGCTCCGAGTCGGTCGGTGCTTTTTCCGGCCCGAATCGGAATCGACCCCAGAGTAGAATGGTTATCTACGTCAAATATTGCAGCAGCCACCACAACGTCTAAACTATCAAGGTCTGGCACAAACATTTTAATGCCAAAGTGCATTTCCTATGGGGTCCGCCCACCCAGAGATCTTCTCGGGAGATTATTAAGTGCAAGTTGAACTCCATACAAATGGGCCAGCCAGTTCCTGCTAGTACCTAAGACTCTAGCTGTCAAAGATTGCTTTAAGTCATGGTTCATTCGCTCCACTATGGAATTGCCCTCTGGCCTATATGGAGACAAAAACTGCACCAGCACCCCCATAGACTTCATCCCGTCCTTGTACTCCTTAGAGGCGAACGCTGGACCTTGGTCAGAAAGGAAGGTGCCACAGGCAAAGTCCCGACAAAAACACGCAAATCTCTAATGACATTTCGAGCGTCAGCGCTGCGTTGTGGCTAAACCCATAGGAATCCAGTGCACGAATCAACTGCAACAAAAATGTATTTATATGCAGTATTAGAAGTCAATGGACCGCAGTGATCAAGATATACACAGCCAAACGGCTGATTTGAAATACATAGCTGTGTTTATGCTGGCCGTGAAACCGTAGATGGTTTGATTTTTTGACAAAATGTCACAAGAAAGCACATAATTACGGGTTTGTTTATATAAACCACGCCACCAATAACGTTGCTGTAAAATAGAGACAGTCGCAGACACCCCGGCATGTGCAGAAGCCATGCTCTCGTGTGCAGCTGTGATCAAAGCAAGCCTGCGGTCCATGTTGGGAATCAGCCGAACCCCAACTGACGGAATTGTAGCATAAGGAACTTGTTCGGGAGATAAATGATAAGAATACTTTGAAGGGAAGCCCTGCGGATAAGCAGTTCCATCCTTCGTAGCAGCTATAGCTGCCAAAATTCCATTATCTATCTTAGTCATGGATCTTGTAACTGCTGCTGCTGAACACGTGGCTACTGAGATTTGGCTGCCTCGTCAGCCAAAGAATTACCAACAGCATGTGCTCCCACACGCTGGTGGCCAAGAGTATGAATAACTGTATGAATAACCTGTGTAAGTGGCAGACGTTCTTTAAGCTCCGCCACTTGAACCCAAAGCATTTTATGCTTTATTGCGCTGCCTTTAGAGTCCCGATAATCATTCTGAGACCAAAAGAATAAGTTGTCATTAAAAGACTGGACACAGTAGTAAGAATCGCACACAATAAGAGTATTCACATTAGGATCTGCAACCTCGAGAGCTAGAACAAGAGCACGCAGCTCCGCAAATTGCACCGTACAGTCCCAAAGTGCCTGTGTATGCACAATGGAAGACTTAAATTCACCATTTACAATTGAAACAGCCACAATAGCGCAAGCTGCTGAATAAGCATGTTTGGACCTGATGGCCAGTTCGGCTGAGCCGTCTCTATAAATGATACATTTATACTCATCCAAAGGAAGCAATGACAACGGAGGAGGATGAACATGTTCATACTGCAAAAACTCCTGTGTCTGAAGAGCAGGATCAAAGATAAACGTGACATCAGCCGATGTCAAAGAAGTAGCCCATTGTATCCATCAGGGATGTAAAGCTTTAGAGTTCGGTACACTCGCCTTAGTCACTGCTTCTAAAGCAGGGATAGGCGATACCATGAGAATGCGTTTCCCCTGCGCAAGCGAGCGTTCTTTCAGAATCGTCATTTGGACCGCAGTCAAAATCTTTTCAACATTCCAAAATCGCATTTCCGCTGCAGTGTACAAATGTGATTTGTATGCAATAGGCACTATGTCTCCTCCATTGAACGTCAAGTAAGTGAAACCCACCGTCCCTGGTACAATACGTATGACCAGGTTCGTGGAATTATCACGCGTCAACAAGTAGTTAGTCTGTAGCAGATCTGACTGCCAAGATTGTAGAATAGAGGTATGTTCCGGAAGCCAGCAGGCAGAAGAATATGTAGGTTGTATCAATGCATATAGTGGTTTGATACGCTGGGCATAATCGGGGATTTATGTCCTCCCGAAATTTAAAAATCCCTGCAAAGATTGAAGTTTTTTCAGTGTAGACGGAGGTTGCAATTGTGCACATTTCTGCAGAAAGTGAGGGGCTAACCCCCTACCTTCATTATTGAGCTCGTAGCCCAAAAAGAGCACCGCAAAACAAGCGATGTGTGATTTTGCAAAATTGAATTTGTATTCATAGTCAGCAAACAATAGAATGATGCGGTTGACTCGGACAAGATGCGGTATCAGTTTGTCATCCGTCAGATAAATATCATCTACGTACGAGAACGCATCTGGATCTCTGCTGTGCAACAAAGACACAACACGTGCAGCAAAAGCACCGGGGCTGTTCTTATACCTCATAGGCAAGCGCGTACATTGTTTCTGATTTCCGACGGCGGTAAATGCTGTCAAGTAATGGCTCTCAAGAGCCAAGCTATGACTGTAGAAACCATTGGAGATATCCAGTGTGGTTTTGTATTTTTTACGAATAAGGCTGTTCATTAGCGCAGAGCTGTGTGTGTTTTGTACCGCAAATGTACAACAATGACTATTCAAATTTCGATAATCTAATACAATGTGATATGAACCATCTGGCTGCGATACAGGAAAAAGAGGATTGTTCATCGGTGATACACAGGATTCAATTATACCTTGATATTCCAATTGAGTCAGAATGTCACAAACGGGAGCCTTAGCCTCTCGTCTGATTGGATATTGCAGTTGTGGTTGTGGCATAGACCGTAATGGTATCTCATGCACTGGTGAATCTCTATCCCAGCCCACCTGATTACGGTACACCACTGGGGCAAGGGCCAAAGCCCACTCAGATGCATAAGCCTGCTTAGCCTCCTCAGGGACGTAATGTGAAAAACTCGGAAATATCACGTCCTCCCCTCTAGAAGCTGCCAGAGCAAACGGTGGGGGCAGATATGCCTCCGCCAACAAAATGTCATACAAGGAGGTGAGATTTTCCCCCAAAAAACGCTGTAATTGTACGCTGTATATCACCTTCAATTTGCAAGACAATTTCATAGAGTCTATCCGTGGGTGCAACTCGAGTATCTGCTGTTTCTACTGTAATAAATGTATCAGTTGCTCTCACCTCCAGACAGGGACGCAGTGCCTCCCGCACTATGGTAACATCTGCCGCGCTGTCGAGCAGAGTCACTGCCCATGTCCAGTCTAGGAGTAGCGTTCCCACCATCTAAGGCATACTTCGCTGTTAAAGCTGCAACTTTTTTCTTTTGATACAGGGGTGGAAAATGAGGCAGTCCCTCTTGTATGGCTTTTACGTCAAACTGTTGAGGTTGATCCCGTCCCTGTTGAGTGGTCGCACCTTTGCTGCAATCCTGTCACCACCGACTTGAGAGTCCGAAGTGTCCTGTAAAGAAAGAGGAGAGCGTTGATCAGGGACTTGAAATCTATCAGGAGTCTTAATTTTTGCGCGGTCACGCAAATCATAAATTCGCTCAGAAGAATCAGGCGTCGGTGAACCAGCACGCAAACTTTGCTTCTGTTGTTGCTGCCCCTGTTTTTTATTTCTCCAGTTCTTTTTAGGAAAGAACGGGCACCCATCCTTATCAGATTGGGCCGTCTGTTAAGTTTGAGTTTGAGTAAAAGGCTTAATCCCCAGACTGTTGCGCCCTAAGGTTTTATAAGCTTTAGCAATAATCTTTGGCAATTCGCGCTTTTTGTCTGTGTCAGCAACAGCCTCCAAGCGTTGTGCCACTTGTAAGCTTACAGCTTCACCCTTCACATTAGCAAGGATCATATCGCAAACAATATCGAACACCCCCACGAGTCTCATTCCCAACTCCAGGGCCGCTTCGGCCCCATGTTCATCCTGAACACGTTTGATCACGGAAGGGAGAACGGTCATTGAGGGAGTGCCAAAACACATCGAATATACCGCTGCAAACACTCTACCCCAAGTGTTACAATCAGCTAACTTGGGAACAAGGCCTTTAGGTAAGCTCATGGTCAAAATCCTGGGCTTCTCCACAGGTGTGGTATTTGGAAAAACAGCTTTGAGTTGCCCAAACTTTTCAGCACGTCAATATGGAAGTACATGTATGTCCACTGAGACAAATATCGGGCTTATGATACTGAAGTGATTTACTACTGTGGGAATGCATTTTAGGAGTTGCTTTGTATTAGTCCATGTCTAATCGCTTTTGTCATCTTGTACTAGAATTGTATATTCTTAGGACTATTACATTTTATTATCTTAACTTAAGTTTTTTTTTGTTATTACAAATGAATGAACGACAGTAAATTATTGTATATGTATGTGATATTGATTGATCTTTTATGGTTTTTGCAAAACCGAATAAAGATTGTCTATCTACTGACTCATTAATTAATAAGGTTGTACATTGGCTTAGATACCAAAGGGGTTGCCTATCCGTTATCAAGTCCGACATTGGGCACGCAGAGAGACTTAGGTGACAGATGTATGAAAGTATTTTGCAATCGCAAACAGTGAGAATCGCAAAATGTGGCCGTTTGCAAATGCAAAATGACCTTTCCTTATTTATGAAAGGCTTTGTATTTTCAAATTAGGTAATTGCAATTTTTAGTGATTAGCTAAATTGCGAATGCAACTAGGGAATTAAATGCACATGTAGGAAGCCTTTCCTAAATGCGAACCGTGAATTTAGGAAACGCTATTACCATCAACTTCAAGTTGATGTTAGCCATGTGCAAATTTTGAAAAATGCAAAAAAATGCATTTTTCAAAGTGCCATGTAGCGCACCCATGCCCCTAGGGCATGTGTGATCTTTACATGTGCACAATTTAAATTTTAGGGGTGCTTCAGTGGAGCCTCCGGGCACTCTTGCCTTTGCATTCGCTAATTTGCGAATACCAATTAGGTAATCGCAAATTAGCTAATGCAAAACCTTTCGCACCTAAGGGCCTTTCGGCCCATAGGAATAATGGATTCATATTACCTAATAGCGATTCGCTATTAGGTAATATTAAGGAATCGCAAAATGTTACAGCTTCCTTAATACATTGCATTCTGAGATTACCATGGTAAAAGAAAGGTAAAAGAATGTGGCAGGGGTAAAAGCTAAATTGGACGATCAAGGTTGGTTAGCCTTTTGGGGAAGCATGATGTATGTTTGTTGAGAAGAAAACAGGCAAACCCATGGCAGCCGAGAGATGCAGAGAGTGATCAGCCTCGCTTCAACAACTCCAACATCAGGGACCTTCTTCTGAAAAGTAGTCTCCCTAGTGTACTGGAGCAAGGATTGTGAGCCTATCGGCGGAAGAGCTGTTCATGGTACCCACACACTCAATGGCACTCCCCTATATAGGCAACTAGGGCTTAGCTGTATCTGTCCTTCAACTCAATGATCTACCAGCACAAGGGTGGTGGGGCTTCTCCACACTGCTCCATATCCCGTAGCATTCGCTTACCAGTGACATGAGCCCCGATCATCTAATCTTTCGAGCTCCTGGGATGGGAGTAATTGAGTGTCCAAGTTTTGTTTACTACCCTCCCCAACCCATCATGGATGATATCATGATTGCACTCATGCAGCCCCGCACCTCCCTACTATCACTCCTGCAGGAGCTTGAAGCTTTTAGCAGGGTCTCTGGCTTCAAAGTTAACATACAGAAATCCTAGGTCCTCAACCTCACTATCCCCCAGAGCTGGAGCGTCTCTTCCCTTTTCCATGGATAACTCAAGAGGTACCATACTTGGGCCTCCGAATACATTCCACAGTAGAAAAGACAGAGGAACTCAACTATGCTGCCTTGCTGGTGTCCACCTGTTCCGACTTACAGTCCTGGAGGGGTGGTTCTATTTCTTGACTGGGTAGGATAGCGGCGATCAAGATGACCCTTCTTCGAAAGATTCTCTAAATAATGCAAACCCTTCCCCTCCAGCCCCCCACACATACTTGAGAAACTGCAGCATCTGATTAATAATTATCTATGGGAATGCGAAAAGGCCCGAATGGCCAAAAACAAGTCCACTTGTCCATGGTGGAGGGAGGCCTAGGTATTCGTCACCTAACTCGTTACTACCAGGCGGCAACTGAGATATATAGTGGAATGGAACAGGATACACATGGAAAAACATTTGTGCTTCATCGATCAAGTGATCGCTGGGATCCATATGTTAAAAACTCATAGGATGCCAAAAAAACATCGCCCACCAAGGGTATATATCTCACCAGTCGTAAGGGCAACAATAGGGACATGGGATAGAGTTAAATTGGCCACGAAGCTCTCCACCCTTATTTTACCACAAACACCAATTATAGGGAACCCCAACTTCCCCCCTGCTATGCAGGGTATGGCATTCCACCCATGGCAAGGTGCCAATTGTGAAAGAATAGGGGATTTCTTTGATGACCATGGTCTTAAGGACTTTCCACAAATCAGGTCCAGCTACGGAGTGCCGGACAGCGAGTACCGGCATTATGTTGCTATCGGACACTGGGTGATGCTAGCAGACCTCTCACACCCTTCGAGAAGTGGCTCCTCACCTGCCTAAGGGCCTCCTATTGATGTTTATGCCTTCCTAATACCCCCACAGCTTCTAATAAATATCCAGTCCAGAAGAGGTGGGAATTAGAGTATGAACGCTCCTTCACTCTCAAAAAGTGGTCAGACATCTTACACAGAACTCACACCTCTGCCTATAGTGCCTCCCGTAAGGAAACCCCACTTAAAAAGAGGCACTATAGGTACTACACCTCAGCCAGGATGGCTAAATGGAAACATGACGGAGGCAAATGCGGCCACCCAGGTATGCTGACCCACCTTCTTTGGCATTGCCCTAAACTACAATGATATTGGACAGACGTGTTGGCAGACATTAACGAAATGTATGAGAAAGATATACCAAATACTGTCAAATACTGTTAAGGCTCCCCAACGATCTGACTTATCCGTTGCATTCGGCGACAGGGAGGGCAATTACCCTGATGCTCTTTGCGGCAAAACAAGTCATTCTGTCTAAGTGGGGTACAGAGAAGACGCTGACCCGTGCTGAGTGGCTACATTAGCTTAGGGACCTACTAGGCATGGAAAAATTGACCCTGCCATAGACTCATTGACTCATGAACACAGAGAACAATGCTGAGCGACCAAGTGAGAACGAACTACGGATGTCAATGCTCAACCGAGACCCAATACTATTGCTTACAAACAGCAACAGGAATAGTTAAGCATTACCCTCGCCACCCTTCCTGGACATTACTGTCCCCCTCCACCACTTCCTCCCCACCTCCAGATAGTTGGACTAGATCCACTTTACCTCCCCTAAATTCCCTTCCCCCACTTTCCCTAGTTTGTCTACCTCCTTACCTTTATAATTCACCTCGCCGGCCAGTGGATGTAGGTGAGGCTAATGCTTTAACTTGTTTTTTTAATTTTTGTTATGGCTCTATTGAAAATATTGAATGATGATCACTTTAATTTCACATTGCAATGTGTCAATTTATAAAATATATGTTTGATTATAATTATTGGTGACTTTTTGACAAAGCAATAGGTCTGCTATATATATATTCATGTGCTGACCTCTTGATAAAGCCAATCGGCCCCCTTCTTATAGGTTGGTGTTCTGACCATTTGGCAAATTCAGTAAGGACTGCCTTATTTAAAATGACACCCTATTGTTACATCACGTTGTCAGCCATCTTACTTTTTAAAAAAACATAGAGATTCATTGAAAAGCCGAAGGTTAAAATGACATTATAGTTTGGAATTGGCTTAATATCTTACTTTATAATAAAAAAACATTTTAAATTCACAGAAAAACAAAGGTGAAAGGGACATTATTGTTAGGTGAAAATATCCGTTAAAACATATCATTTTAAACAAAGAACACACTGAAAATCACCAGTTATAGTTATCTCAGCTAACTATAAACTGTGCCCTAAAGTATCTGAAACTCATGCCCTCGCCATGCACAGCTAATTACCTCACATATCACATATGTCACACTGTGCAGCAGTTGGTAATTTAGAGGCTTTGTTGACATAGACGCAGCCTTTCAAAAGATTGATATAGTGTTTCCAGTCGTGGTTCAATCCTAAAGTACTGCATTAATTCCCATGCATCTACCTTACAAAAGATATATTTTATATTTGAAGGTATTTCGGGGTCAACCCTAACAATCAAATCTCTAAACTAATGTTGTATAATATATGAGGCTTTACTTGTTGAACTGCATGGAATCCTGAAGAAATCAATACATTGATTTTGCTAAGATTTATGAGAAGTAAGGGCCTCATTACGATGGCCGAAGGCCCACCACCAACAGGCTGACGGTGGCGGTCCTTCGGCCATCTAACCAGGGATCTCCTTCCGCCATATTATTATGGCATTTGGATGTGTGGCGGTCGGAAACACCGACTGCACGGTCCCAACAGGCAGTCTTTATCCGACCGCCTGTCGGACCTCCCTGTATTCCCTGACTGGCGGCGATGCCTGTCAGGCACCGCTGTAGGGATTACAATATCCATTTATGCAGGTCATTCTGCAGCAGTAAAACTGCAGCAAAATGACAGGCGGAAGCGGATTTGGGGGCCTCTAGCGGCCCCCCCCAACCCCCTGGGCCAGGGACTTAGGCCCTGGGGGGCCCATATCCCTACACCATGTGCCATGTAGTTCAGGGATACGTTTGGGGTGTGTGTTTTGTCTTGCGGCGGCTGCTGCAGAGCTCAGCACACACCACGATACAAACCATGGGCAATGTGACCTCCACGGTGGCGGTCACATCCTAATTTGCCTGTGGGACCGCCGCCTTGTAGGCGGGCAGTCCCAAATACGATTGGATGGCAGACAGACGAAAGTCCGTCCGCATTCCTAATGACCCCCTAAGACTTTAGGTGGAATTGCTTTTCTCGTTAGGAGACATTATGGGCATATCTACTAGTAAAGTGGCGAAGCGTATTGTTAAGCCAAGAAGGCTAACAACACACTCCATCACTATAGAAATGCAGGGCTGCACCATATTTACAAGAATATAGTGCTGCCCTGCATTTCCCCCTGTGCTGGCGCTAAATTTAGCTGCCTAGTGCCAACGCAGGCACCCTTGCACCATAGTGCAAGAGTGTCTGCGCTGCAGGGGTAGATTGTTTATGTGCAGGAAGGCATCCCTTCCTGCACATAAACAATCTTTAAATGGCATTTTGTAATTTCTATGTGTCCTGCTTAATGCAGCACACATAGAAGTTGCAAAACGTCATATTTTTTTTTTTAAATGATTGGTTATGTGCAGGAAGGGACACCTTCCTACACATAGACATTCATTGGCGTTTTGCTGTTTCCATGTGTGTTGCACAACACAGCATACATGGAAACAGCAAAAACGAGGAGATATTAAAAATGTCTTCTCGTTTCGTCAGAGTAAGAACAGGTTTTCCCTGGTCTTAATTTTGGCATAGCCTCCTATTTACGCCACCCTTGTAAATGGCGGCATCGACAAAATCAATGGGTGTTGCGGTGGAACGTCCACAGCAACACCTATTGCCCTCCCCTTTCACGCTAATTATAGCGTGAAAGGGTGCCTTATTTACAAGGCAGCGTTAAGTCACGTTAAGTGGCTAAACACTGCCTTGTAAATAAGGCAAAGCCCCTATTGCCACCACAACGTCCTAAAAAGTGATATTGTGGTGGCGATAGGGGCTTGTAAATATGCCCATTTGTGTTTCTTTCCTAAAGAACTATGGGCAAATTAAGACAACATTTTTAAAGATGTATATTTTTAATGTATTCATGTATATATGAATGTATGTTATAAGGAATGTTTTAATTTTTCGAAATATGTGTATTCACCAATGTCGATAAAGTGCATGATTGTGCTCCTTGTACTCCGGTCTTTTATACATATTCAACAGAGAAAACTTTCTCCACCTGGCTGTAAACTATATAACCTAAATATCCAAATTGTTACTATCAGGCACTTTAACTATATTTTTTATATTTAACAAATCCATTAACCTATATATGTAGTCAATCCCTTTGGCCTTATATGGATAAAGTAAATACTATTTAAAAAATCTGTTTTGGTGTTTTGTGCAGATCAAAGTTCTTTATAAAATGATTCCAATAGTGGTCAACATACTTTTTTTATCCTGGACCGGCTATATTACTACTTAAAATTCTTAGACCATGGCTCACTGAGTACTTTTTCTCTACCTCTTTCTGGCTGGAGAATCCTAGTCATCCCAGTGCTTTCAGATCACATGGAGCACCTTAATTTACACCCTGCATGTATTCTATACCTTCCTCCATGGGTTTTGCAAAGTAGGGACATCTGAGGTCCTATTTTTGTGCACACATATAGGGTGCTACTCATGTGGGGGGTTGGTCGTCCATGGTGGGGTTGGGTGCAGGCCCAGGCCAAAGGCCAGGCCCTGTTTACCGTCCCCTCTGTGCACTGCCAAAGGCAGGGGTTAGTCGCTCACTTGCAGGGGGAGCTCAGGGTTGGGTTGCTCTGCTACCAACCCCTACAGCTGTGCATGGCTGGGGTTGGTGGTTAACTTGAGGGACCGTTTCCCTCTATTCCTGTGGTGGCGCACTTTAGATTCCCAATTGCCAGTGCACACAACCTTACATCATAATGCGAGGGTGTGTGGAAAGGTTTTTTACTATAATAGAAGGCTTCTAGAACAAAAAGTATGCTTTAATGCTTTCACCTTGTGTGTGATGTAGAATGCATCACACGTAAAGTTGAAGAAATGTGGAGAGCTTTAAAACGTGCTCCACATTTAGTCCTGCTTCAAGGATGCATATGTATTTGGTACAGATCCCTCTGTACCAATATTAGTACATAGATATTTGAATCAAAACCCATGGGTGATGGCATGGAAATGCCCATATACCACCCTTGGAACGTCCACTTTACACAAAGTTGTGCATAGGAATGCATATTGCTACTTTATATTACTTTGGCCAACTTTCCACCATTAATCTTGATTTGCTTTGGAAAATATATACGACCGCAACATTTTGTACTGTGTTTCTGAAACAAAGGTAACACAAATCCATGCAAAGTGTTAGCAAACCTGGGCATGTTTGTAGACTGTGTAACATTGTGCCAAACAAAATTATTATGTCCGTTAAAATATACTTACACAATTTAACTTTAAGACACAGACATGATAAAGAAAGTAATTTTTAAATTTTTTTTATCAAAAATGGTGATCCTTACAAGAACCTATTTTTTTGTTTTGTTAAAGATTTTAAATTGTTTTTTTTATTTTTTTATTTTTTAGAGGTGTAACTAAAAATAGCAAGAAAACAAGGTTTCTGAACTTAGAAGGAAAAACTAAAAATAAAAATGTTTTTTTGCAGTTTGCATTATGAGCAGCTAACAGTTATTTACAAGCCACTGTACTCTGTTCTCCAACACATACAATTTTGGCACATGTTGTGCAATATAAAGCAACATCTGCATACAGAGGGTTGATATCAGGTAAGGGTGTAAACACGTTCATCAAGAAGAGAATTGCTAGCCTGGAGGGTTTGAAGTGGAGCAGAAGATGTTGAGGCTCCCTCAACTTTGTGGCATCTTTTCTTGGCAGCATTGTACTGAGTGGTGTGCCAAGCTTTTAAGTGTTTAAGCATGCCCAACGACCAAGATGAACACTTTATTTCAGTTACCGCTGGAAAAGTCTGAGTGTAACAGGTTTCAAGTAACCACCATGGCTGAGCCTTTCTTCTCATCTGAAGGAATTGAAAAGATTCCCAAATAATGGGCTGTGAAGAGGTCCTCAGCTCTTGGTGTACTTCCTGGTTCAGCACGGTCTTCTCTAGAAGACATTTTATCAGTTGTAGTTGAACACCCATAAAATAGGAAAAACACAGAAAAAAACTGAGAAGGGAGGGCAGAGGATAGCAGTATACTCAAGTGATACTCTCTAATAACAGTAATTGTGTGGGGCCTCGTTCAAAATACATCAGTACAATGACATCAGCCAATGAGATGCAGTTTCACTCTGAGTCACAGGAACTGTGGTTCTGCAACACCAAAAAATGCACAAATCTTACTAAACACCACAAGAGATCTTGGGTATTTGTTCCTGTGAGGAAGCCCCTAGGGTCAAAATGAAAATAAAATGACCCATTCATAGTAAACACAATGTTTAAAATATAAAATTGCATTGCTCTGTGGGTCCTGCAGGAGTACCACAGGACCTAGGGGACATAAATAAATGAAAGCAGTTATTTGATTTGTCATTCAGGGAACACTACTAAAAAATAAGCCTTTAGAAACCGCCTCTAATGATTATCCTGTCACCATTACCAGATTGGGTTTGAAGAGAGGCAATTGGTGTAAAAGCAATCACAATCCATCATGGCCTCAGACAAAACTGGACGCGAAGAGACACCAAGCACACCATCCTCCAGGCCAATCACAGGTGCAACATTTGACATAATTATCATTCCATCTACTTATGCAGCACCACATCTGAGGCCTGTGAAAGAATCGATGTTGTGGCAGCTTTGCAAACTTCCAGCTGGCCAAAAACAAAGTAGATATGCACGGGTTTAAGTTCACCTTGTGGAACTTGGTTCTGCATATGGGAAAAACTTCACAATATACCCTGGGAATGGATAGGGAAGCACCTGAAGTCTACGAATCCCAACAGCATTGCTCGTACTGAGAAGCAAAAGAGTCGAGCAGCTGAAGGAAATTAGACTGTTCCATAGGAAGTGCTGCATCAACAATGGGAGAAAAGTGGCAAACTATGGGGCATATTCTCAAGGACTGATCGCCGAGTTAGCGGCACGTTATCGCAGCCAAAGTGGCGATAAATTCATCGCACCATTCACAAACAGGTGCTAACAGCCGTTATCACCAGTTTACCCGCGATAGCAGGTGCAAAAAACATCGCCGCGGATGACACCGGCAACTAACACTAATGATATGCAGAGTAGGCGTTCCCGTGCAAAAACCCGCGAAAACACCACTCCGCAACATTCTCAACGACCAGCCAGATCGGCGATGAGATTCAAAAACAAGCGATAAGGCGCGTTAGCAGCAGGGATTTAACACCTGCTCCTATCTGGTGTTAAGTCTGACGACAACCTGCACCATGAAAGGGAGCCCAGCCCAGAGCCACACCTGAAAAACAACAGATGCCATGGAGTTACTGATCATTCAGCTCGGAGCCCCAAGAGGGCCACAACACCCACCGCCACCACACCCAGGCCCCCCACCCCCCCCAGGCACCCCCCCCCCCCCGGACAAAGATATTTCACATCTACCTCACAAATTCATGAACACATCAATTCGCCTGATGTCGCACAAGTACAACAATTAACATTCATGTGTGGTCAGAAAAAGGAAAAACATTCATACATCTTAGAATTTCAAAAATAATCATTTTATTCAAATTTAACTCAACACTAATAATTGGAAGAGTCATGGCGGGTCTTCTCTGAACAATCTGTAAGTCACAGCCTGCAAGACAAAATTGAAGATAAGAAGGTGCGTCATGCGCTCAACAAAGGACAGAGAGAGAGAGAAAGAGAGAGAGAAAGAAATGGAGAGAGAGATAGAGAGAGAGAGAGTGAAAGAGAAGGAGAGAGAGAAAGAGAGAGAAAGGGAGAGAGAGGGAGAAGGAGAGAGAGAGCAACAGAGAGAGAGAGAGAGACAGTGAAAGAAAGAGAGGGAGAGTGAGAGAGAGAGAAAGATAGAGAAAGAGAGGGAGAGAGAGAGACAGTGAAAGAAAGAGAGGGAGAGTGAGAGAGAGAGAAAGATAGAGAAAGAGAGGGAGAGAGACAGTGAAAGAAAGAGAGGGAGATTGAGAGATAGGAAGATAGAGGAAGAGAGGGAGAGAGAGAGACAGTGAAAGAAAGAGAGGGAGAGTGAGAGAGAGAGAAAGATAGAGAAAGAGAGGGAGAGAGAGAGACAGTGAAAAGAAGAGAGGGACAGGGAGAGACACTGCCGACACTACGCACCCTGGCCTCATAGCTCACCTGCTGCCACCGGTGTGTCTCCAACCACGTGCCGGTATACACTGCAGTCCACCAGGTCCCTCATCTGAAACAGAGTCCACAGCTAATGATGGCAGAGTACATATCATTGCACACGGCAACATTGCTTGGCCGCCCCTGCGCAAACAGGCTGCTGCACCCCAGCCCCTCCCGCCGCCCAGCGGGGTTTGCCCGCCCCCGCGCACCCAGGCCTCACTGTTCACCTTCCGCCACCGGCGTCTCTCCAAGAGGGCCCACCACGTGCCGGTGCAAACTCCAAGCCCGGGGCCCGCGACCTTGGCAGCCTCCACATCATGCAGCCACGCACCGCGGTCCACCAGGTCGCACACTTGATTCTGGGTCTTGATATTGCAATGGCAGAGATCATATCAGTGCACACAGCATCATCACAGGCTGCACACCTGCCCAGCTCTATAGGTGCCACTAACTCTGTGAACCGTGAGGAAACGCCACGTGGCGGTAGGCCCGCTCTGCCCGCTGGCTCAGGCCTACACTGCGGTCCACCAGGTCGCACACTTGATTCTGGGTCTTGATATTGCAATGGCAGAGACCATATCAGTGCACATGGCATCATCGCAGGCTGCACACCCGCTCAGCACTTTAGGTGCCCCTACCTCAGTGCACAGAAAGTCACCGTCCCGTGGCGGTAGGCCCGTGCCGGCCGCAGTGTAACCGGTGCCACCGACTCCGTGCAACGCAAGTCATGGACCCTATATGATTGAGTCTCGTCATATGCGAGGCGGACGCAGCCATGTCACCTCCGGCAGTGGGGAAGAACTGGGACACGTAGCGTCGTCATCCCCCCTTTATACGTAAGCCGTGTGGGCTGGCTCGGCATACGCCAGGCCTGCGTAGGGGTGTGAACAATTATCCCTTGCCTCTGGGCATGGTTCATATCTGGGCTGCACAGGAAACCAACTGATGTGTGTGTCTCTGTTGCTGTGTCTGCGCCACACGGCCCGCAATCGACAATGTTGCAATGTTGCATGCAGCCGGAGGGCGTCCGCGCACAAAGGGATTGTACAAGGAGCGCAAGGCCGCTCGGGGTCTTGGCTCATACATTCCAACTGTTGTGTGTTCCTCACTTTTGGTGCACCATAAGCCCAAGGCCTAGCCTCAATTGCAGCGCGAAAGCCACATCACATTCCCAGGATACAAGCAGTAGTCAGACTAACATTAGGGATGAAAGCCCCTTAGTCTCAATACAGAAGGCGGAAGGACATCTGCACCTCCGACCTTGGAATTGCATGCGGCAGGCACCCCCTGAGAGAGATACCATGGCAGATGATGATGACTCCCACACTACACACAGCGCTAATGAAAGATCAACGTATCCACACCCCACACACAGAAGTCCTTGCTCGAGGTACTCCTGCATGGAATGGCCTTGACACTTACGTACAGGACAACGCATACGTCCAAACTTTGCACACTCATACGACTCATTGCTCCGAGCTGTGGCATATCATCCACATAACAGCCGCAGGTCAGAAGAGTGCCGGTTCTACGAGAGCGAACAACGCAATGTCAGAACATCCCGGGCACATGCACAACCCCTGTCACGTGGAACTGTACTGTGACCGAATGCTGCATTTGTTGGGGGCACTGCCACTGGCAGTGTTGCACATCAGTTACCGTCTGAGCTTCCGTCTTGCGTACATCACCTGCGTCCAGCCCTGGTTCCACTGTCGATCATGAATATTCGAGTGGCCCATGGATGTCTGCCTAGCCAACACAACAGTAGCTGAACTGGATTTTGACATGTGTGTGCGCCCTCTGTTGGACCACGACCAGGAGTGTAACCGTGATACCTGTTCATGGGATGCCTTGGTATTTGGCATATGTGCTGGCAGTTGGGCATGTGAGATTGCACAATTCCTCGTGTGCAGTGACCACATCGAAGCGCTCCCCTATTGGGCTGTATTGCGGATTGGTGAAACGGCGTGGACGGAGCACATCTGTCCGGACCAGCTAATGGATTGGCTCGCCCCCGTGTTAGTTGAAGTCGACAGCGACGTACTCTTGGAACTGATTGCCCATGAAGCTGCGCTCGCTTTCATGGACGAGTAACTACATTCCTGCAGCCACAAAAGATTGTAACCCATAGCACAGGTCCCAACACCCTTTTGCATCTTGGAGAAATGGACACATATCCCATCATAACAGTGGACATGGCTGCATTCGCCTGGACTCAGAATGCATGTGCGTGCAACACTGCGGGTTGACACACACCTGTGCAAGGTGAGTGGACAGCGGCGCCTGGCAACGTTCCTCAACCTGACACACCACTGGAGGGAGAGTACACACATGGCAATGTAGCACTACATGTGACCTTGTTGGACTCCTTCACCTGCTCACTGTCAGCAGAGCAGACAGTCAGCGCAGTCCGGTGGTACAGGACTATGCAGATCTCATGGGCTGTGAGTGGTGTCCCCTGACACGGTGCAATGAGCATTCGCCAAACACCACATGACTCGTCCAGCAAGGCAAGGTGGGCTGAGACCGTTGGCATCCGTAATGATTGGTGTTCATTTGTGCCTCCCCATGTCTTGCACCCCTACATGTTCCTTTGCTGCCTGTTAGTGTATGATGCATTGGTCTGCATGTTGTGGCCCTTGTCTTGCCCGTACTGACACGCACTTGCTAATAAAGTGTATGTAACTACACTGGTGTTCAACTGTGATGAGTGTTGATTAGCATGCCAAGTCGTGTGCCTCAATGAGCATTGTCCGTACACAGGGAGGGACTGACTGACGCATTTCACTTAGGGGCGAGTCCCTATTGCCAGCTCCACCTCTGTGAGCCAGACATTGTGGTTGGGAGAGTTGCTGGTAGACCTGTGCGCTTACGTGTCTTCGGATCACTGACAAAATATCGAAGGTCAAAAAATCGACCTACAAAAATATCGGAGCAAGAATATCGATGTCAAGAATATCGATATCCTATCTACAACATGGTAAGTACAAAAATATCGAGAAAAAAAATATTGATGTCAAAAATATCGTTATTAAAAATATCGGGTTTTTTTGGTTAAAAAATATGTAAAATAAACTAAATAATACTTATAAATAAAATAAACATAGTTAACAATATTTTATAATGTTTAAAATTAATAAGTAATATATATATAATTTAATAAAACATTAATTAAACATATACATATAATATATAATATATATACTTAATAATCAGTTTTAATAATTATTTTAATAAATTATAAATTATTAAAAAATATTATAAATTACAAATACATCTATACACATAAAACAATAACATAAATAAAAATTAAATAATTATCAGTTCAGTTCAGTTCATAAACTTTATTCGGATAAACATTGTATCCATAAAAGTATAGTATGATAAAAGAAGTATTAAAAACAAAAGAAGAGTAACAATAAATGCTAATAGGAGTTTACAGTTATAAAACACAATGTCACAGATTTTAGGTTGTAAATAAAATGGGAAATTCATTATCAACAATTACAAGCTTATCCATTCATGACTTAAAAACTCAAGGGTTGAGCATTGTCTTACGTGCCCGAGTAGCAATTCTCAAAAATGTGCTTAAACGAAAAGCAAGCTCTTCATCGGTCAAGGCAAGCATACTTAATTAGGCAGAATCCAAGCTAATAGGCCTGCTCATATTAAAATAAGGGTAAAGAAGCCCCTTGCTGTATTTCATGTAATATTTACAGAAAGCAAAAAATGTAAGGTTGATTGTCCACTAACCCCGTCACATGGGCAGGGTACTAAATCAAGTTTCGAATGGTAACCAAGAGGGAAACACAATGCAAATTTAACTGTCCCTGCTCTCAAGCGAAATAGGAGGCACCTTTCCCAGTAACTCATAGGTAAAATAAGATAATTTGGTAAAGGGTAACAGTGCCGCTCAAGAGACATATAACTAAAAACTGAGGGTTTCTTCAATTCCAGCGCAATTCTTTCTGTGCTGTATAACAAATAGAGTGCGCTTCTGAGTTCTTTTTGTGCAGGGTTTCGGCTTTGCTAGGATTTAAGAAAATACAGCCTTGATTAACGCTGCATAAACTCTGATATACTCCAGATAGCCAAGGAATATCCATCCCCTTCTCACACTTCAAACAATCAGTGATAATGTCTCTAGTTAGAGTCGCTGCCTCATTCTTCCAGACCGATAACCAGAAAAGGGCTCTCTGGACAATCTGTAAGTCACAGCCTGCAAGACAAAATTGAAGATAAGAAGGTGCGTCATGCGCTCAACAAAGGACAGAGAGAGAGAGAAAGAGAGAGAGAAAGAAATGGAGAGAGAGATAGAGAGAGAGAGAGTGAAAGAGAAGGAGAGAGAGAAAGAGAGAGAAAGGGAGAGAGAGGGAGAAGGAGAGAGAGAGCAACAGAGAGAGAGAGAGACAGTGAAAGAAAGAGAGGGAGAGTGAGAGAGAGAGAAAATTAAATTTACTTTTAATATTTTTAAAATTAATTATATACTACATTAACTAAAATAATACAAAAAATATTAAATAGCGGAGGGAATAAAACTACTATTCCAACTCCAAAAAAACAACAGTAAGAAAAATGTTGGATAGCGTAGAGCTTAAAATTACTATTCCCACTCCAGAGAGTGCAACAGTAGAGAAAGTGTTGGATAGCGTAGGGGTAAAAATTACTATTCCCACTCCAGGGAGTGCAACATTAGGGAAAGCGTTGGATAGCGGGAGGGTAAAAATTACTATTCCCACTCCAGTGAGTGCAACAGTAGGGAAAGCATTGGATAGCGTGAGGGTAAAAATTACTATTCCCACTCCAGTGAGTGCAACAGTAGGGAAAGCGTTGGATAGCGTAGGGGTAAAAATTACTATTCCAACTCCAGAGAGTGCAACAGTAGGGAAAGTGTTGGATAGCGTAGAAGTTAAAAATAACATACTTATAAATAAAATACATTTTTTAAATAATTAATGAATTCATTATTAAATAACTAAACTATTTACAAATACCAATAAATAATTATTAAAAACCTAATTACCAATGAAAAATTTATTAACAATAAATTAATAATAAATACCAATAAATAATAATTAATAAATATTAATTACCAAATAATAAATATTGAACAATAAAATATTTTTAATAACAAACACATATTGATTATTAAAACTTAATTACCAATTAACATATATTGAACAATTAAATGCTTTTTTATACCAATAATAATAATTATTAAACATTAATTACCAATTAATAATTACTTATTGATATATTAATTACATTTATCACTAAATAATATTTAATAATATTTGATTACCAATTAATGATAAAACAACAATAAATTAATTTTCATAACAAAAAAATTATAATTTAAAAAAATTACCAATTAATAATTAATGTCCAGTAAATTAATTATCAATACCCAACAATAAATGTATTAATTACTTAATTAGATTTCAATTACTTCCAACACTATTCAACTATAAACGCACAACACACTCCAATAATAAAATAATAAACTTAACATAATGATCAATTAATCAATTAATAAAAATTAATAACCAATTAATAAAAATGAATTCCCAATTATTAATTAATTAACAATAATATAATTATCAATACCAATTAATTAAAATAAATTATTACTTAATTACAATTAAATTACTTCCCACCCTATTCCCCTATAAACCCACATCCCGCTACAGAAGTTAAACGCAAAAAATAATTAAAATTAATTTATAATTCCTAAAAATTAATAATTAATTTAGTATAATTAAATTACTTCCCACCCTATTCCCCTATAAACCCACAACCCGCTACGGTACTAAAAAACAAAAATAACTTAAAAAAACATTATTAACATATAAAAATTGTATACATATATTTTTAGACAAGTAGAACACTTAACAAAAACACATATAACACATACATATTAAATACATAACAAAATACATAACAATAATATAAATATCGATATTAGTAACATTGATATTAGTAACATCGATATATTTGATATCGATATTACTAACTTCGATATTACTTACATCGATATAAAAAAAATCGATATTACTTACCTTAGGGTCGATATTCTGTCCATCGATATTCTTAACATCGATATTCTGTCCCTTCGATATTGTCACCTCGAAATTAGTGTAGGTCGATATTTAATTTTCGATATTTTGACTGCTCACCCGTGTCTTCAGCAATGTGAGTATGGTGTCCAACTTCTTGCCATGTGGATCAATGTGTTCCATCAAACCAGGCTGTGTCCACACAGTTGAGTGTGTGTAGATATGCGAAGAGATGTTCTGTTGTCACATGTGATGTGGGACACTACTTTAGGCCTCCTACCGACTTTGACATTTTTGAAAACAGAGCCCTATTTAATACATGGACGTGGGGCTACGTCGGGGGGTTGCGAGATTGTTGTTCATGATCATTGAGGCCACAGCTAGTTCACACCTTCACAGTCATCTAATTGGCCATGTGTGTCACGGTCAAACATGCGCATTGATGTCATTTCCCAGGGTGTACCTTTTTGTGCAATCAATGTCCCTACAGTCATCCATACTGTTATACTTGATTGAACATAGACATGACACATCTGTGTGATTAGGAATGTTTTATTCACATTGTGTGGAGTGTCGGAGCTGGAGCAGTACATGGCCATGCACACCCCACATTACATGGTTGCCCAGTGGAGGGCCAAACAGAGTCCTTTAGGGAATGACAAGTTCATCAGTAGAGGAAGGCTTGAGTCCGCAGCCTGTTTGCTGTGTCATTGGTAACCAGAGCAGATATGGCAGTCCATGTGGGGGTCCAGGTGAATGTCGCAGAGTGTTTCGGGGGACAGTGGAAGGTGTTGTACCAGGGCATGATGCAAAGGGCTGTACCAAGCAGAAACAGGCCATATGGCGGGGGATGAATGCTACAACCTCCTTTCTGACACAGAGTCATTACCATCCACATCTTCGTCCTCTGATATGTCTTCTGTGTCAGGTGTGCCAGGTGTGTGTGGTGGTGTTATGGCTGCATCACTGTGTGCCACTGACACATCAGGGGGCGGAGGTGGTATGGCTGCATCACTGTGTGCCACTGACACATCAGGGGGCGGAGATGTGTGTGTCGAAGTTCCTGCAGCAGTCATCTGGGACAGGCTCTGTGGCAGCAATGGCAAGATAAGGATCTGCAGGGCATGGAAGATCCCAGCTACATCTCGCTGGTGTTCAGCCGTGGCAGCCATCCTTCCTGCCTGCATCCGCTCCATGTTCTCCATTGTCCTCCGCATCTGTGCGAACTCTGTGCTGTTGTCGCTGGAGCCTGTCTTACTAGACAGTTCTTGTATCCGAATAATGGCTCCAGCGAGGTCAGCCAAGGATTGTTGTAGGGCATGGAGCGGACTGTCGGTGTCCGTTAGGGACTGTAAGTGGTCCCTGATGGGACTAAGACACCCACGTATGGCATCTAGTTTGGCTGCCATGAGGTTGAAACCCAGCAGCACCTGTTCAGCCAGCCCCCTCTGGCAGTCTGACACACGGCGTTGGAATGCCATGTGTTCTTCAGTGAGGTGCTGGGAGCCAGCCGTGGTGGTGGGTGCTTCTTGTTGTGTGGTCTGTGCAGGGGGTGGGATCACCTCGATGCAGATGGGCTGCCCTGCTCCTGGAGGTGGGGTGCGGAGGCTGTCCATGAGCCGTTGGAGGGTGTCGGAGAAGATGGCCAGGGGGTCCTCCTCATCATCACTGAAGAGATGTCTGGTCTGCTCTGCAGGAGGTGTTGATTGTCCCTCTGCAATGTGAAGGGGAGATGCAGATTAACAGTGTGTTCCATGTCTGTGCACGCATTGTACATGTTTACATTCAGACTGCATGACAATGTACATTGTGACTGTTTTGGAGGAGCTGGGTGTTTGATGGGAGACAGTGGACATTTCGACTACATGACGGATGTGAGGTTGTACTCGTACATTATCATCTGACAGTTTCCTGCTATGCCTGATGTGATTTGTCAGTTTCTATGCACATGCAGCACCAGTTGTGTCCTCTGTTCTGTGGTGTAAGTGTGGCACTTTGTACCACATTGTCGTCAATGTTGATGTGCTGTGATTGATATGTGTGTGTGCTGCATTGTGGGAGAGTCGCCCCTGCAGCTCTGATTTAGCAGCCCTTTATCCCTTTGAGGCAGTGTGCCTTTGACTTGTGTGCTTTTACGGTGCTGAGATGTTGGCGACTTGGGTCATTTGTGCTCTTGGACGGATTATGGTCTCTTGTGCATTGTTTGTCTGCAGATGTGTTGTTGACGTCAGGGGTTGTATGTGCACGTGGATGTGTCAGAGTGTGACCTGCTCCTTTGAGGATGTTATCCACACTGGGCCACCTCAGTGTCGTGTCGTGCACCATGTCATGTATTTTGACTGCAGCCATGCTATTGGTCATGCAGTGTCACTTGCATTGTCAGTGTGACTCACAGAGCCGCTGCTTTGCTGTGTTCAGCACATGTGCATGGGTAGGTTGTGAGATTGGTGATGGGGGGGCCATTTGTGCACATGGTGGACGGGGGCCTACTTGGTGTTTCTATGTGTGCTGCAGTGTGCCAAGGCCATCAGGGACATGTTCCACAGTCATTGTGGGTGTGCAGTGTGCTACACATAATTGTGCATGGGTGCCATTGTGCCCATCTCCCCCCATCCCCCCAGTCCCTGGTCATTACTCACCCTGTTGCTGTTGGGTCAGGTCATATCTAGCAGTGTCCGGACCCCCGACTCCTTGCACCGTCTCCGCACTGATGACTGTGGCCACCATTTCCTCCAGCTCATCCAGCTCCTCCTGTGGCGCAGGACTCCCACCTCCAGTCGCCATTGCTGCCTTCCGGTTGGCAGCGAGTTTCTGCTTGGTCTGGCTTTTCACATCATGCCAGCGCCTCTTGACCTCCTCCATTGACCTCCTCAACACTCCGACTGCATTCACGTGGTTCACGATGGACTGCCATATTTCCGTTTGTGTTGCCAATGACACAGTGGAGGTGACAAACAGCCGTTGGTAGTGTTCTGTCACCTCCATGACGATGATCCGGTTTTCCTGCGGACTGAACCCCGTCTTCCTCTTCCTCTTCTCCTTGCCCTTCCCCGGCCCCGGGGTTCCGGGCTGGTCGTCTGTGGGGCTTGTGGGGTTCGCGTTGTCCTCTGCTCTCGGTCCGGGTGCATCCATGGTGCTACGCAGTGAAATTTTTTTATCTTTTATTTTTTCTCTGCTTTTATAGTGCATTCTCACGCATGGCCCGTGGGAATCGCAGGCCTGTCGCTGGTTATCGCTGATTTTTGTTTCGCGATTTGGGACATCGCAACTTCGGGCGTTCGTGTTTCGCATTTTTTCGGCATCGCGTAAATTTTAACGCAGGCATTTGTCGCGTTATCGTGAGACTATCGCATGGTGCCGCCGGGTTGGGAATACTGCGTTAACACAGTGTTATTTTCCCATGATAGACTGCGATGTGAGAAGTTGCGTTAAGCGAATTTGGCGATAGTAACACACGTTCTTGAGAATATCCCCCAATGTGTGGCATTTTGCAGTATGCTGCAGACACTGCCTCAAAGTAGTGTCCTCGTAGGAAAATGATAAAAGAATATTTTTAAAGCCCATGGAAAACAATCTCCACAACATCTTGAAAAAACATAAGAAATAAAAAGAAATAGGTTACAAATAATGTTTAAAAAGATTTTTAACAAAACTAGAAGTTTTAAACTGCAAATAAATACAAAATAATCATCCTAAACAAAAATGAAAACAACACAAAAGCACATAAATTCACAAAGCAAATCTGTGCCCCCAACTCTTCTAAACAAAACCAGAGGTTGTCTGTGGACCAGGTGAGGTTGGATGATTACACAGAGTTGGGTGCAATGTCTGGTGAAAGTCTAGGGCTATTGCCAAAACATGTATTTCTTATGGCTATGCACCATATGCAATGGCTCTCTCCACCTGAAAAATGAGTTACACAGCTTAATAATGAACATGATATTAAAAGAAATCTGAAATTCACAGAAAAAAAACAAAGTTTAAAGTGACGCTATAGTTAGAAATGGAAATAAGACCTTAATTTACTAAGAAAAACAGCAGAAATTCACTGAAGATATATATCAAAGTTTAAAGTGAGGCTATAGTAGGGTATGGTAAAAAGACCTTATTTTATGGGGGAAAAGCTAGAAATTAAGATAAAAAGCAAAGGTTAAAGTGGTGTTACATTTAGATGACAAAGTCACACAAGACCTAACATTTACAAACCAAAAGGCCTGCTTTCACCTGGAGACTCCATTAACCAAGATTCTGCTCCTGCTAGGAGGGGAATAACGCCAGGTGTATAAAAACTGCCTTCCCTGCCCGTGGCGCTGGACAGACACCATGTCCTAGTTTCACCTTGGGACTCCATTGCCCTGGATTCTGCTCCTACTAGGTGGCAGGGAAACAGTGCCGGGCGCATTTCCTGCCCACGGCACGGGATGCGCCCTGGCACCAGCATGGGACTCGCCCGGGCACCTGCATGGGACACGGCCGGGCATCTGCCCGGAAAAAGACCAGGCCAAGAGGGGGCCTATCTATGCCCGCCAGAGCCCGAATCCCCAGAATATTGCACCACTATCAGCTAGTGACAAGTCTATAGCTAGTCTGTTTATGAAGAACAGACATAAAAGAATAGAATGCGGGGAAACAGATTATTATCTCAGTGTCTGAAAATACCATTGTGAGACAAGTGCACTGAGCCCCCAAACTGTCAAACATTCTTCCTTCAGCCACTCACACAATGTCAGTACCTGTTAGTAATAGATTTGAACCACTGTAGGGTGCTGTTTGGCCTGCTGAAGAAACCAGCATAAAAAACTGACAGTGAAAGTCAGTGTACAAATGCAAATATTATAAAACCATTTACCCCCGCTGAATTGATATCTATGGTGAATGGCCTTAAGGAGGAAGTAGTGGGTCTCAAAGTCTTAGTGAAACACCTAACTGCGAAAGTCAATGCACAAATATCAGTCCCCCAAGTAATAACTAGCAGAAAGAACTGTGTAGAGAAGGCCAACCAATCTGAGACCTTAAATGATTGTGATGTTGACGTAATGAAAAACTAAGACCCTTTGGGGAAGCCGCAGGCCCTTTTCAAGAATGTATTCTCACCTGGTTTTGACGCACACTTAAATTAGGGAAAGTTTTCATGGGAACAAAACAAGAGAGAATCCAACTCGGAATTTTGTAAGGAAAGACTGTGGCGATGGGTCGGTTCCGGCAATATTTTCTCTGCCCAATACACATACCACTAGTGAGTCACTCTCTTTTCCTACTAGACCACATAGTTCCTTGGCCAATTGGACCGGCCCAACTGTCCCCAATCATTCTCTATTTATGCACAATGTTGCCAAACTATTCAAAAGAGTACGGGAGGATGGTGCATCCCTAACAAATAAAGTAATTCACTGGATAAGGGAAATGCGGGGATGTCAATCTCTAATCCACTCTAATATTTCAAAAACTATCCGTCACTTCTCTCAGAGTTTGATTCAGATTACACTGAAATAGTTTTGGGATCCTGTAATCTTATTGATGACCTAGGTGCATTAGATGTTCTTTCATCTTCTCCCATAAATACAAAGATCTGTTTGAACAATAATCAGCCACAATAAGGAAACTTGATGGCGAGCCTAGTAAATACCAGTAGCAAGACACCGTCTTCAGGGCTAATTGAGGACACAAACTGTGTGGATTGACTTTCTGATAACCCTACATCAAATAATATCTTGATACAAAACAATGCTGAGTCCAACAAATGGAGTCCATTCTCATGGCATGTAGCAGATTTGAAATCAATTATCCCGAGTGGCGCAGATTTTTCGATGGTTTTGGCATTTGGAGACATGGGGCCCGATTTACAAAGGTAAAATGAGACAAAAGTCTAACTTTACGACTCTTGGTATCCACAAAGGGCATTTACTACTCATAAATGCCCTATGTGAATACCAAAAATTCGTAAAGTTCAACTTTTGTTATTCACAAAGGGCATTTACGAGTAGTAAATGCCCTTTGTGAATACCAAAAGTCGTAAAGTTAGACTTTCGTCTCAGTTTACCTTTGTGAATCGTGCCCCATAGTGTACAAACACAATTTCCAGGTCTGTTTTTTAACATATGCTGGTAATGCAGTTCAACAGTAGGACCCCTAACTGTATGGGTAAAATTATCCCTCAGTCTCAGAATTAAGATAATACCCATCTACACTTTGGATATGCTAGGTCTGGAGTATCATACCAGGGAGGAGGGGCACATTGATTATTTAAATTTATACAACAGGAGCAGTGGTAGAAATATTGAGGCTGTAACTGTTAGTAAGCTAGAGGCCATGATTAAAGGGAATACTGGCAACAGACCACTGATAGTTGCAGAAGAGTTTAAAATCACATACAAATCACTAGATGGCTTGGCCCATGCATTTACGGAGTGTGAGGGTAAAAAATGGGGAATCCCCAGGTTGGAACTCTCTCCAGTTAAAAAATTATCAAAACTAGCAACCCAACTAATAGGCATGACTACTAGCTATGGTCTTAGAGAATGCAATAGGTGAACTGTATCCAATGCTGAAGGAACTCCTACCTTTAGAAGAGTTAAAGGGTCTAGTAGAATAATTTACATAATGCTAGACTTGCAATTGTGGGCATTTTTTAAAGAGATGGCTGTGCTTCAGAGGACAGAGGACAGACAGTGATCATAATGCAGTCCATCTAACAATGGATGGCTTCCTTACTAGGGGGGATTTGTAGAAAAGCATTTTTGTAGTCATAAATGCCTGAATCACAGAATTGGGCCGTTACTGACTGCAAAAATACTTTTCCATATGTATAGAGCACAATTTGCGATTTAGTTACCGAAGTGCAATTTGTGTTTAGCGATTTGGTATTTGGAAGGGGTGTGTGTTGAAAAATGGCCCTCTCTTAAGGGTCACCCCAAACTTTTGCCTTCCTCCTTCTCGTTTTTGTTGACTTTAGGATTGTGCGCACTTTACGACTGCTAACCAGTGCTAAAGTGCATGTGCTCTCTCCCCTAAACATAGTTTGATTGATACATCCACAATTGGCATATTTAATTTACTTATAAGTCCCTAGTAAAGTGCACTGCATATGTCCAGGGCCTGTAAATTAAATGCTACTAATGGGCCTGCAGCGCTGATTGTGCCACCCACTCAAGTAGCCCTTTAACTCCTTCGCTGCTAGGGCTTTTACCCCCATGCTAAGCCTTTTTTTTAGCTATTTGCGCAGTGGCAGTTCACTCTTAGGCCTCCATAACTTTTTGTCCACATAAGCTATCCGCGCCCAATTCCCATCCTTTTTTTCCAACGTCCTGGGGATTCTAAAGGCACCCAGGGTTTGTGGATTTACCTGGAGGGGACTGAGAAATTAGCTGACATACAGCTAAATCTGGTTTTTTGGGGGGGAAAATGGGGAAAAAGTGCTGCAGAAGAAAGCATCTGTTTTTTCCCCCTTCAAATGGCATCAACAAAGAGTTTGTGGTGTTAAAATTACCATCTTCCTAGCTTTCAGGAACATGCAGACTTGAATCACAAAACTAAATTTTTCACCATAGTTTTGCCATTTTACTAAAACACAGCCCATTTTTACTATTGTTTGTGCTTTCAACCTCCTTCCAGTTAGTGGTGGAAACAGGTGTGAAACCCATGGTGGATCCAGGAGAGCTATACATTTCTGAAAAGTAGACGAAATTTTGAATTCAACAAGGTGTCATTTGTGTAGATCCTTCAAGGGTTTCCTGTAAAAAGTAGCAGTTGAAATTAAAAAAATATTGAAATTGAGTTGAAAGAAACTGCCATTTGTGTCTATGTTTTCATCTGTAACTTCTTGTTGAGGGGATATATAGGGCTTATAGGTTCTCCAAGAACCCGAAGCACCTAGAGCCAACAACTGAGCTGCAATTATAATGATTTTTCATTGTATGCCAACTATACAGTAATTCATATTGTAAATCATAAAGAATGGAAAAAGAGTATGAAGGAAAACTCTGTATTTCTAAAATGTGCACCAGATGCTGAGTTTAGGAGTAGTGGTTGTTTGTACAGCTCTGAATTTATGGGTACCCTTACAGGCATGTGTTTCAGAGGGCATTTTGTAAAATGCCTTCAGTGTTACACACTTGCTTACATTTGAAAGGCCCAAATGTAGAGATATTCAAATGGTAATAACAAATGTTCTATGATTCTGTATTTCCCCAAGTCTCCCGACAAATATGGTATCCCACTTGTGTGGCTGGGCCTTGCACCTGAGACACAAAACACCCCAAAACGTGACCTAGGAGACATCATATTTCACCCAGCAGAATGCATGTTTTTTTACAAGGGGATAGCTGTGGACTTTGGACCCCAGTTCAGCCGGCACCAAGGGAAACATACCAAACCAGCACATTTTTGCAAACTAGACATGCGGGGAGTCTAGGGTGGGCTGACTTGCGTGGCTCTCACCAGGTTTTATTTATCCAGAATCCCCTGCAAAACTCAAACTTTGCATAAAAAACACATTTCTCTTGCATTTCTGCACAGAAAAGCCTTGGAATCAGCAGGCAGCCACAAATTTCTTACCACCCAGCATTCCCACAAGACTCATGAGAAGAACGGTACCTCACTTTTTTTAAAAACATTTCTTTATTATTTCCGTTGAAAGAAAACATTTTCCATGTACAGACAAGAATTAAGATACTTTGCATTGAACATTAGTGTCAACATCCCCAACTCCCCCCTCCCCCCCCATACTGGCTTTAACGGTTCCTCACTTGTGTGGGTAGACCAAGTGCCTGCCCAAGACACGAACGGACACCAAACGCAATGTAGGCAAATCATATTCTTCCACTGAAAACATGTTTTTTCAATGTGCGTAGCTGTGGATTTTGGGCCCCAGGTCAGCCGGCACATAGGGAAACCAACCAAACCAGCACATTTTTTAAAACTAGGCACCCTGGGAAGTTTAAGGGTGTGGTGCCTTGCATGGGTCTCATAAGGCTTTTTTACCCAGAATCCCCTGCAAATCTCAAACTGTGCCTAAAAAACACATCTGCCTTGCATTTTTGTGAGTAAAAGTTCTGACATCTGCAGACAGACACTAATTTTCTACCACCTAACATTCCCCCTGTCCCCGAGAAGAACATTGCCTCACTTGTGTTGGTAGCAAAGTGCTTGGGACACGAACAGGTGCCAAACGCAACTTAGGCACATCCCACTTTTACACTGAAATCTTATGGTTTTTTTTGCAATGTGGGTAGCTGTGGATTATGTATCCCAGCTCAACCGGCACCTAGGGAAACCTACCAAACCAGCACATGTTTGAAAACTAGACAGCAGGGAGAGCCCAGAATACCCTACAAAGCACAAACTTTGCCTCAAAAATGCATTTCCTTGCATTTCTGTGAGGAAAAGTCCTGGAATCTGCAGGCAGTCACAAATTTTCCACCACCCAGTGTTCCCCCTGGTGCCCTTATAAAAATGCTACCTCATTTGCGTGGGTAGGCCAATTGCCCGCAACAAGAATGGGTGCCAAACGCAACATAGGCACATCACATTTTTTCACTGAAAAACGATGTATTTCTTGCAACGTAGGTAGCTGTGGATTTTGGCCCCAGCTCAGTCGGAACCTAGAGAAACCTACCAAACCAGCTAATTTTTAAAAACTAGACAACTGGGGGAGTCGAAGGTGAGGTGACTTGCATGGCTGTCCCCAGGTTTTTTTACCCAGAATCCCCTGCAAATCTCAAACTTTGCCTAAATAAACACATTCCCCTTGCATTTCTGTGAGGACAAGTCCTGGAATCTGCAGGCATCCACAAATGTCCTACCACCCAGCCTTCCCATAAGTCTCCCAAGAAGAACGGTGCCTCAATTGTGTGGCTAGGTCTTTGTTTTGAAAATTACCTCCACTTTCAGAGAATTCCGATATAAAATAATGAATCTTCCTATCCACTGTTTGAAATGCATAGATTGTACCCATCCACAACAGCTTGTTTGGGGATCTTTTTCCCTTAAATTTGTCTTTAAGAAGAGCTATATAATTTTTGCCCAATTATTTAAATCAGCCACTTCTGATGAGGAATCAATTCTGGGACTTATTGAAGCAGAAAAAGATGAAACCATGTTCTGGTATAGTAGAAGACTAGCTGCCATCTTTAGGACTAGTATAAATTGAGGTCCCTATTCTCAAGTCATTTCCAGAGTCACTCTTTCCATTCATTCCTGAAGAAATAAAAACAATGTCTGTTAGGAAATGCAAGGTTTCAGAGATTTCAGCCTACCACAGTGGTTCAATAATGAATGCAAATAATAAACCAAGAGGCCGCTCAACACCTCCTCATGACAAACACATGTGAGAAAAAAGGCATATATTTTACATAACATGAAAAAGTTTAGATATTTTGTCAAACATTTAAATGATGTAAAAGCTGTTTGAAAAAAAATGAATTTTTGACCAGGTCTGATACTATTGGATAACTTATAATTCTGTATCTAGCTAGCAAAGTCTTCCAATGTAGCCACAGGGCACTTATGCAGACAATAATAAGAATTTCACAAACTATTATTGCCTGCATTCAAGTAAGAAATCACCATTCCAGTCAGACATCAAAAGCATCAGGATACACTTCCTTATGTCCCAGTTTGGTTCTGATGATAAACAACATGGCATCTATCATCACTGATAATGAAGAACTCATTTTGTCTGACAAAATTCCAAAGAACACAACTGAATTTTAAAACAGAAATATGTCACTGTTAGGGCACTATGTTCCAAAGCCAATGCAGCCGACAGCAGGGACTTAAAGAACTACCGGACAATCTTCTTGCTTCCATACCCAGCCAACTTACTCGAGAAGGCCATCAACTGATAGCTCACTGACTACCTGGAACAAAACCACATACTTGACGCATCCCAATCAGGCTTCTGGGCCAACCATAGCACCGAGACCGCATTCATCATCACAACAGGCGACATCAGAACCCTCCTCGACCAAGGAGAAACAGTGGCCTTGATCCTCCTCGACCTGTCTGCAGCATTCGACACCGTCAGCCAACACATCCTCATCCACAGACTCCTCATCCGGCATTCAACAACACGCCCTCAAGTGGATCATCTCATTCCTCTCAGGACACACCCAAAGCACCCGTCTATCTCCTTTCACCGCCACTCCCAAAGACATCATATGCGGCGTGCCCCAAGGATCTTCCCTCAGCTCCACTGCATCTATATGAACCCCCACTGACATCACCAGATCCCACGAACGTAACATCATCTCCTACGCCGCCAACACTCAGCTCATCCTCTAGCTCACCAAATACCCCTCTAACACCAGAACCAACTTCCAAAATGCCATGACTGACACAGCCAACTGGATGAGGGACAGCTGCCTCAAACTAAACTCCGTCAAAACTGAGGTACTGATCTTCGGAAAGAACCCCTCTGCATGGGACCACGGCTGGTGGCCAGAACTCGGATCCACACCCACACCAACTGACCACACCCACAACCTAGGCATAATCCTGGACATCCAAGACCATGAAATGACAAGTCAATGCAGTTGCCTCCTCCTGCTTCCACACCTTCCGCATGCTCCATAAAATCTTCAGATGGATTCCAGTAAACACCAGAAAGACCGTCTCGCAAGCCCTTGTTACCAGCTGCCTCGACTACGGCAATGCTCTCCACACAAGTATCTCAACCCAGCTCATCAGAAGACTCCAGACAATACAGAACACGGCAGCCAGACTGATCTTGGACCTCCCCAAGTGTACCTACATCTTGCCTCATCTCAGAAACCTCCACTGGCTCCCTGTCCAGAAAAGAAGCCACTTCAAGATGCTCACACATGCCTACAAAGCTCTCCACAAACAAGGTCCATCCTACATCAACCATCGGCTGAATTTCCATCCTCCCTCAAGACACCTGCGCTCCACTTTACTCGCCCTCGCGCTTATATTCCCCGCATCCATTGCACCCGCAGTGGGGTTTCACCTTTGACACAGAATGCTAAAACTCTATGTTATATGTGACCCTATGTGTCTCAGACAGCACACCCTCATATTCATCAGTTGCATAATCTACCCGTCTCTCTTTGCTATTGTACCTTCTAATAGTCTACCTTCCTGACCCTTGTAAAAAGATGGCTGTTATGCCTCAAAGGAAGAGGCCCAACAATCTGTCAGCATTCCCCACCTTAACTAGGTTCGTTCAGCAACGTGACTCACAACCTTGCTGACAGCATCATTGCAGGAACCAAAGAAGCAGATTGAGTAGGCATTGATGTGCCTGTTGATGTAACAGGCATATTATACAGTGATAGCAATATGTCCTTCATGCCTATCGTAGTCAGAGATGTAGAGAATATGTTTTTTGATGGCAATTGATGTAAAGTCAATGAGGCCTATTGGGACGAGGGAATCCTATATTATATTGATATCTATCTCGGCTGGACAGATTTCATTTGATGGACAAAGTATTGCAACACAGTTTTTCATATAGGGTTTGAGTTCAGCTTTCCAGATTCCTTTGTAGAAAGGTGATTAAGTTATACTGAGTGTGTTTCTTTTGGCTGTTTGTGGAGATCATGTATCGCTGTATCTGAGTGGACAAAATAATCCTGTCGCAGCAAGTATGGTTTACTGTGTTTTCTTTGCATATTTAATGCCTTTTTCATTGTGTTAAATATGTTCTTGATGTGGTCCTATGGTAGCTAATAACTCTGGAGAAATTCCATCTCAGTGTAATCTTGGACTTTTTTTTCTAGTTTTTCTGTTCTGGTGTGCTTTCCTCCTTCTTGCAACTTGGCAATTGAAGTGGCATTTTCATTTGGTGCAAGTATTCTAGCATGATATTGTCATCACTCCATTCTATTCTGTGTGTTGTTCACTCCATGATTGTGGTGGACATGTTCTGGTAGGTGCATTTTATGCACAGGGTTGCAGTGAAGTATATTTAGGCATAAAGGTCTGCTTTGCATATATTGTGATTATTATGATTGACACATTGCAGTTATTTTGCTTTTAGACTTATGTTTCTCTAAACTTGTTTTTTTCCCTCTTCTTTTATTTTCGGTGCAGTCTTTTATTTAACACATATGAATGTCCTGTGCCTTGCATACATTATTGAACACAAGTATACACGATGTTTCTAGGTGTCTGCGGGGGGGATAATAAAAGTGATACATGCACTAATTGCATGTTCCTATTTCTGGATAATGGGGTTTGTATCTTCCACTTGCTCGAGTGAATTTGTAGTTGTAACGCAAATGCATTGTTATTCTTTTAAACTAAGGCCAGGTGTTCTATTCCACATCCCCTTCATTCTGCCGTCTGTTTTGTGGGGTGGCAGAATATGGTATTGCTTATGTTACTGCCACTAGTTCTGCCTCGGGAAAAGACCAATTTGCTGTACAGCCGCTCATGGAAATTGTGGACAGTGGACAGACTGATTCCATTTCCACAAGAGCCCAGTCTGTGCGAGATTGCATTTGAAACCATGGTGGTCTCAAGCAAAGAACAAAGAAACACTGCAAAAGTGTTTGACATGCAGGATGAAAACGCCCAGCACCTCAGGGCCATTTTCGAAATGGGTGGGCCCTGTACGTTTGGCTACTGTAGCTTACTGTTTTGTTCAGTGTGATCTTCCCCAAAACACTACTGATGCAGCAATTTTTTTTCCACGTTTTGCTATGCGATTTTGTGAAACACACTTTTCTGAAAATTAAAATTATTTTGTGTGTGTTAAAGTGGCACCAGATTGTGCTCAGAACCTCGAAAATGCCAGTTTCTAATAGTAATGATCGAACATGCAATACTAGTTAAGTGTATACAATTAATTTTTCGTCTAAGAGTTTTCATTGAGCTAACTTTTATTGCTATTCCTCCTAACCTTTGTAACGTGTTTGATTTTTCATAGAGATTCCATGCATATAGTCACCATTTCAATGAATCTGGACAACCAAAGATGTGCTTTCAGTGTGAAGTCGTTTTAGTTCGAAACTGATTTCAAGGTGTACAGCTTTAAGCAGAAATTGGTGACGATACAATAGAAGAAAATTGGAAATACTGCATTGTTTTTTCTCTCCTTACAGGGAGACAGAGCACATTGATTAATTCCAAGTATACTCAGCGTGTAGCCATTGTGAACCATGACATTGATTTCGACTATAAGTCTTTTGTTTTGGGCAATAGACATAAAAATATATTGTTGGTCTTTTAATGATAGCAATTACAGGCTTTTAGATGCTATCTCACTTCCTTTAGGGATATTTATGGCTTTTGCAAGACACTAATGGATAAATGCAGTTGAGTAAATTCTGGGAAATGCAACATTACAAAAACTCTAATAGGCTGGCTTTCATGATAATTGTGCTACAATGGCTAGCCTAATCACTTTGCTGTCCAATATGTATTTTATTTACAGACTCACAAAGTAAATTATTGGATCCTTCTAAAGGATGGCACATTTTCATGCCTTTAGTTACATAAGAATAATTTAGAGGATATGTTTTTAAACATTAGTTTCCTAAACTACTGAACCATTTCAAATTAATGAAGCAAACACGACAGTCTTAACAATTGACACAGTGTACGTTGATATCAAATTTCCAAACAAAATGTTCATCTAATAAAACAAATGCCCATAAACATACACTGTCTAATTTTGTAAGCATTTATTTCCATGGTTAATTGTGAGATACTCCTGGAAATTCAGGAGTAAGCCATACCTACTCCCAGAAAACAATGTGGGATCTACCACATTTACGTTGAATTGTGGATCACAAATTCCTAATTATTTTAATGTAAACTCACAGTTGGTATTGACAAAACGTAAATATACACTTGTAACAGAATTTGTTCACACACAATATTACACACAATATGATGTAATATTATGTGTAAACGAGTTTTCTTCCAGGGGCAGGCTGCCAGCATTTCAGGATTGGTGTAAAAAAGTGGGGTATTACTAGCAAAGGATGTGAGTCCCTCAGAAGTATTAAGTTGACAATCATCCATCTACTGGGAACTACATAGGCGTTTATAGCAATTGATTTTCTCAGGATAGCGAAGCAGAGCAGTCCAAGGCCTACTCAGGGAAGGTGGTGGAGGCTAGTATCCCAGTCTGCAGACACAGGACAAACAAGACCCAGTAAAAATCATTGTCCTGTCAGTGACTTTAATTATAAAAAGGAAAACTACTTTATTACGCACACACTAATCAATACTATGCATTAATTTATAAATATATACCTGAAGGCAGGTGGAAATATCTATGGTGACACACTTGTAATAGTTCACACCCCTAGTGAGCCCTATTCCTAAAACTACAATACCCCACACACATCCTAAACATAACATAATGGGGTGTAGTGATGAAAAGGCAGGTGTATCAGCCTTTAATGGGCATTACCACATTAATAAAAGTAGAAATATGTCATAAAAAATTGCAAAACCATTAAAATCACAAAGGATGGTACCTTCCTACAACGACATTCATAGGGCGGGTGTTGACTCACTGTTAATTTGTGATTATAATTAAAGCATTTCAAAAACCTTCATTGTAACACCCAATAATTCACTGTTAACTTTGTCATTATCGGGGGGGGCGCTAGAGTGCCGGCTGCGAAATGGCCGCCACCTAGTGAGGCTCTGCGAGCTGGACCGCTGATCCGTTAATTATTGGGCGCATTGGGCGGGCGCCGGGAGCCCCAGACAGAGGAACTTGACACCGGAATGCCCCGGCGTTTGGCTGGCGTGAAGAGAAGGCTGTGGACACCGGCTCTCCGGTGAAACGCGAGAGCTTCCTCACCGCGGGGCTGCAACGCAAAATGGCGGCCCGCGAGCTGTGATGTGAATCGGACGGAGCCCCAGCACTGAAGAATAGCATTCAGCCGGCCCTCTGGGCGACGGAGATGAGACAGCCTGCACCTGCGGCGGAGAAGTGCTTGCCGCTGCCTAGTGGACTATCGGAGCGTGTCCTGCGGGCAGAGTCTGCCCTGCTTGGGCTGAGCGGGCGGGCCGACATCGAAGAAGAGCACTCCGCCGGCCCTCTGCCTGCTGGGCGGCGGAGGTGAGACAGCCCGTGCCTGCGGCAGAGAAATGTGTGTCGCTGACTGGTGGACTCCCGGAGCATCTCCTGCGGGCGGAATCTGCCCTCCTCTGGTCCCCAGTGAGTCTTGGGCCGAACGGGTGGGCCGCACCCGTGAGACAGGAGGACTGCAGCACCGGGGGGCACCCTATGTGGCGACGCTTGGAGGGTGCCCTGCGCGCTGGTCAGAGCCGTGTTTTGAAGTGCAGAGGATCAGCGGGTGACATCGCGGGGGCCACGCCTGTGGCCCGGCCAGCGCTGTTACGCCAAGAAGCGCCCCTAGCTCATTTGACTGTGGTGGAGGCCAGAGTGGGGAGACAGGAGAGAGCGCCTGCAGCCCCCTCCCTGAACCCACATAAAAACTGGACTCCCCCCCTCCCTGCTCCCTCGCGGCAGAGGGAATTGGTGCGGGGGGCCACCGGAGGAGGGGGGCGCGTGGCAGTGGACCCCGAAGAGCGCTGGTCACCAGAGGGACACCGGAGCAGTTACCTGATCGACCTTGAAACCCAGTTGAGGAGCCTGTCACTTCTGGTGGGACTTGGCCACCCACCGCCAATTTTTACATAAACGGACACTGCTCCTTGAGATCCACAAAGCAGTCAAGTGGGAGCTACAGAGCGGAACGGCGGTGGATTGGCCCGTAGAAATGCCTTTGACACACGGCTGACTTGGCCGCTCGGTCCGCAAAGGGGCCGCAGCGAGCCTACATGAGAGGAGGTGCCATGGGAGCGTGGAACCAGGCCGGGCACTGCTGGTGAGGGCGGTGGATAGGGCCTCCCCAGTGCAATTGATCCGTGCAGCGGGTGCTGTACACTAGTAGCCCCAACAGTGGTGGTGACTGCCTAGGCGGGGGCCTAGTGCTGTGGCTTGCGTTGCGCCTGTCCGCGGCGCTGAAGCGAGACCGAAGCCTCCTGCATCGCCATGGGTAAGACGGACACTAAGCAAACTAAACTCTCTTTTGAGCAGCGGAAAAACTCCCGTGGGACGCTTCCACCGGATGATGAACAGGCGGAAGGGGCTGTGTCCTCCATGCACACGTCATATCCCAACATACGAGAAATGTTCTTGGACCTGAAGCAGACACTCTCGACTATTGACCTCAAAATCGACTCTATGTCGGATCGGCTAGACCGGCTCCGGGAAAAAATCTCGAACCATGAAGAGCGTCTTACGGAAGTTGAACAGCGCACGTCTGTGCTGGAGGACGAGGGTACCACTACTCGCAAAAAGCTGCTACAAATGGAAAAGGTGCTGGAGGTGATCCGCAGTAAAAACGAAGATTTTGAAGCGAGATTGCGCCGAAACAATCTGAGCATAACGGGTGTGCCGGAGTCCACGGCCATGACAAGAGTCGAGGATTACATTGAGGAAATGCTCAGGGCGATGTTTGCGGACTCCCTCTCCAAGGTCTGCATAGTGGAACGCGCGCACAGGTCCCTGGGCCCGAGGCCACCACCGGGAGCCCCGGCAAGGCCGATAATAGCGCACTTATTGAATTATAGGGACCGTGACACTGTGCTGCGCAGAGCCCGTGATCTTCAGGACACTAGGTACCAGGGTAATGCAATATCCTTTTTCCCCGATTTTACTTTAACGGTGCAGGCCGCACGGTGGGGGTTTGTGCCCGTGAAAAGACTACTGCAGCAGCAGGACATCAAGAATTTGCTTCTCTATCCAGCGAAGCTTCGCATCTTCCATCAGGGCAAGACTGTGTTCTTTACAGATCCTAAGGCGGCCACCAAGTTCGCCGGGCTCCCTTAGACAACCCGCATCAACCGCAGGGGCACAAGGAGAGTGCCCAGAGGGAGATCCCCTGGACGAGAACGACTGAGGCGTTGTATGTCTGGGAATAAGCCGGTGAGGCAGTGCCGCGCCTGGCTGCAAAAGACTGATCCCTGCAGAACTTTCTTTTTCTTACTTTGGCCGAGAGGACTGTATGCCCGCGCCTCGGGGCGAGGGCCTGCCCGATCTGCCCCCTGGATGGAGGGGGTTGTTCTCTTACCCACTCCTAGTTATACCTGGTCCAGCCACCCGGCATTCAGCTGCTGGGTTTTCCCGAGCACCTAGTGCCCCTTGCAGGGATGAATCCCACGAAAGTTTCTATTGTTGGCCGCTATAGGCCTCCTTTGTTTAACGGGTTCAACTGTCAGCCATGTTTGGGGGCTGTAGTGGGAGGTGGGTGTGTTTGTTGGGTGGGATGCACACTTGGTGTGCTGTTTGATCTCCTTTGCTCTTTCCCCTCTAACCCCTATCTTTCCTCTCTTTGACCCTGCCTCACTGTCCGATAGGTGCGCAGAGCGGCCCAGCACAGGAAGATCTTGATGTGCCCGGGGATGGGTGAGACTACCACGGACTTGGATGTGCTCAAGGCAGTGACATGGAATGTGCGAGGATTGAATGACTACCGAAAGGTGAGACTGGTAGCTGCCTATCTCAAGCGCCATGGGGCGGACATATGCTTCCTACAGGAATTGCACCTCACTAGACAGGACTGCGCGTGACTCAGAGCGGGGTGGATGGGAGAGAAATTTGTGTCAGGCTACTCTAATTATGCTAGGGGCACGGCTATAATCCTCAGAAAGGGACTTCCCTGGATAACGCGCGCTGCGCTCTATGATACGCAGGGGAGGTATGTGATTGTCGCCGGGGTCCTGAGGAAGCAACCGGTCAGACTAGTGTCGGTTTATCGGCCAAATGTGGACGATCCGCAATTCTTCAGCGAGGTCTGGAGACTGACGGAGTCACTCGGAACCGGGACTGTCTTTTGGGGGGGATTTCAATGGGGTGTTTGACGCGGACATGGATAGATCTGGCGATTTGCACCGACCTCATCCAAGGGTGGCGGAACAGCTCTGCACAATTATGGAAGACCACGATCTCATGGATGTGTGGCGGTGCCGGCATCCAACGCAGCGCGAGGGCACATGTGTCTCTACGGCGGGCCCCTAGTGGTCCCGAATCGATTACTGGCTTACGTCGCGAAACATGGAAGCATGGATACTCACGGTTGCCCATTTGGCCCGATCCCTCTCTGATCATGGCCCCGTGCTGCTTCGCTTCGAGCTGCCGGACACAACGCGTGTACCTTTTAGCTGGAGACTGCCCGCTTGGGCGCTTTGGGATCAGGTATTCCGGGAATCGATCCGAACCGATATCATAGAATACTTTGAGATTAATAGCGGGACTGTGGACTCACCCTCTGTGCTATGGGAGGCCTTTAAGGCCGTAATCCGGGGAAAATGTATTGCCAAACAGGCAGGTGTACTGCGCTCGCTCCGGGGGGATCTCCGGCGTCTGGCAGGGGAAATTCGGAAACTGGAGCTAGAGTACTTTGACTGTAATAGCCCGGAAATCATGGGTAGCATTAAAGGGAAGATTGCAGAATTCGAAGAGGCAGCTCAACGGGAAACACACTATTTGAGTAAGGAGGCTTGAGCGCGGCAGTATGGAGAGGGGGATCGTGCTGGGAAAACACTGGCGAGTTTATTAAAGAAGCCTTGGGTTAGCGAGTATATTGGAGAATTGCGTAGGGACAATGGAGAGATAGTTGTGGGCCAGGAGGCGGTGCAGACAGAGATGCTTGCATTCTATACCTCCCTGTACTCGGCGCAGCAGGCAGCAGAGCACCCGGACCTGCTTTCCCTCTTTGACTCGATCGAGCTTGCCTGGCTTAGCGACGGGCAACAGAGATATCTAGACGAGCCCTTCAAGGAGGAGGAGGTTATTGTGGTGATCCGGGCCATGCCTGGGGATAAGGCCCCTGGATGGGCTCACTGCCTCTTTCTATAAAGAATACGCGCCGCTTCTGGTCCCTCATCTTCTTAACATGTATGAGGAGTCCCTGGACTGAGGTACACTTCCCCCCTCCCTGCGGGAGGCACTTATCGTGAACATTTTAAAACCTGACAAGGACCCGCTGCTGTGCGACTCCCACCGGCCGCTCTCAATGATAAACCTGGACAATAAGATACTGGCCAAGCTACTGACGTCGCGCCTACTCCCTCTGCTGCCGGCGGTGCTGTGGCCCGATCAGTGCGGTTTCGTGCCCGGGCGTAGCACGTCTCACAATTTGTGCACTTTTTTCGCGACCATGCAGGAAGTTGACAGTTCCCTCCCTGCTGCGGCGTTTTTTTTAGACGCGACCAAGGCTTTCAATACCCTGAAGTGGCCTTATCTGTTCGCTATTCTCTCTCGCATTGGCATCAGTCCCCTATTTCTCAAAAAAATAGCTCTATTATCCTCGGCTCCTACGGCGAGACTGAGGGTCAACGGTCAGGTTCATCCCGCAATCCCGGTGGCCTGTGGAACGCGACAGGGGTGCCCTCTTTCCCCCCTCCTGTTCGCTGTAGCAACGGAGCCACTGGCGGCTCGGCTCCGCCAGCATCATGCCAGGCGTGGGTTGGACTTCACCCCTAGAGTGATTCTAGTTTCAATGTACGCCGATGACGTGACCCTGTACATCCAACATCCAGCTGAAAACCTGGACCCACTCATCCGGGAGGTAATCCGGTTTGGGGGAGTGTCGGGTGTCTCCATTAACTGGGGAAAGTCCATCATCTTTCCGCTTACCACAGCCACTGAACAGTTCCAATCGGAATTCCAGTTTCAGTGGGTGAGTTCCCCGGTAAAGTATTTGGGGATTTGACTCAGCCGGAACCTAGACGAACTTTGGAGCCACAACTATGGTAGGCTCATGGAGTGGCTGGAGAGCAGACTCAGGAGGTGGAGATTACTTCCCCTATCCCTTGCGGGTTGCCTGGCCATTGCCAAGATGGTGGTCCTCCCCAAGTTTCTTTACGTCTTTATTAATTTGCCACTTCCTCTCACAGTGGCGTTTCGGCAACGACTATGCTCGAATCTGATAGCATTGGCGTGGGTGGGTCGACAGCCCAGAGTGGCATGGGAGTTACTGACGCTGCCGTTTGTCCAGGGTGGGATGGCAACTCCGGACATGGAGCTGTATTACAACTGCGCCCAGGCGCAGTTTGCTTATCACTGGGTGTTCCCGACCCTCTTCATGGCGCACACTGCCCCGGAAAGCGACAGAGCGGCTCCTGTGCCCCTTCATATGGCGCTGTTCGGGCCTCAGGGGCAACCCCGGGACAAGGTCGATACAGTAGGCTGCATGGTGTGGGCATGGCAAGAGCTCAGACGCAGAGCGCGATTGGAGAATACATTCGCCCCCTCGATCCTACTCATTAACCACCCGGAGCTGCCGTTCACTGCTGAGGAGGGGATGGGTCGGCGACTGCGAGGGCTTCAGCTGAATACGATGGGGCAGGCGTTCCAAAATGGGGTGTTTGTCACTATCGATGAGGCATTAGGTGAGGAGCATACAGGGATGCTGGACAGATTCACTTACTACCAATTATGAGCAGCGCTGTGCACACTATATTAATCCTTCCCTGTAGCACCGCCAACATTCCAGGTGCTAGAGGACTTCCTGAAGAACCCCTTGCCGTGAAAGCTCATCACCCGACTCTATACGAGCATGCAGCCCACCTCCCCGGTGTGTACTCCCCCTGCACAGCGGGAATGGGAGAGGATTCTGGGGGGCCCGCTTGAGGATGGCACATGGGCTTATTGCTGCGCACAGCTGAAAGAAATGTCGCCAAACTATAGATTACGGCTGATTCATTTTAAATTTATTCATAGGTTGTATAGGACCCCTGTATGGTTGCAGTGAGGATGCGAGGTGTGTGTGTTGCCGGGCCCCGGAGGCCTCCTTCATTCACCTGCATTGGGAGTGCCCCGTGGTGGCAAGGTACTGGGAACGTGTCTTCGAGGTGCTGGCCCTGTTGACGAATGCTATAATTGAACGCTCCCCCCTGGTGGCCCTGCTAGGGTATGTGCGTAGTGTAGCTGCCGAGCGTGGGAAACTAGTGGCCATTCTCTTGCTCTTGGCCAAAAGACGGGTGGCTATGTGCTGGGGCCGCAGGTGCAGTCCGAAGGCAGCGGAGTGGCTCAAGGATGCAGCATTCTGCCATAATCAGCTGTCTGATTATTGGGAACTGATGCCCGCACAATCTCAACCCAAGGACATTTGGGCACCACTGCTAAGTTACCTAGACTCCCTGTCCCCTGGCGACTGAGAACACGCAATGGCTGTGGCCCGATGCTGAGCGTTGGCTAGGCGTCACCGGCGTGGCTTGTGGGCAACCTGGCCATAGCTAGAACACATGGGGGCATATTCACAAGGACTTATCGCCGAGTTATCGGCACTTTAGCGCAGCAAAAGTGGCGATAGAATTACAGACCCTTTTGCAAGCTGGTGCTAACTGCCTACATCATCACATAACCCGCGATAGCTGCCGCAAAAAACATCGCCACCGTTGACACCGCCAACTAACGCTAATGAGATGCAGAATAGGCGTGTCCATGCAAAAACACACGAAAAGACAACACCGCGCGATTCTCTACGGACAGCCAGATCTGCGATGCGAGGCAAAAACAGGGGATAAGCCGTGGTAGCAGCAGGGATTTAACACCTGCCTTTTGCTGGTGCTAAGCAGGACGACTACCTGTACCACAAAAGGGAGCCCAGCCCACAGCCACACCTGAAGAACAACAGATGCCATGGAGCCACTGCCCATGCAGCTCGGAGACCCCTGAGGCCCACAACACCAAGCGCCACCACCCCCAGGACCCCCCCCACACTCCTGGCCCCCCCCGGCCCACCCACCCCGGACAAAGATGTGCCACAACAAATTACGAAATCACGAGAAAAATAAGAGCCTGATGTCGCACAAATACAACAACAAACCTACATGTGTGGTCAGAATAAGGAGAAACAAACATACAATTTAGAAATCACACAACAGAACTTTATTAATACACAACACAAAACAACAATACTGAAGAGTCCATGCGGATCCACTCCGGACAATCTGGAAGTCACAGTCTGCAAGAAAAAAATCAGAGATAAGAAGGCGTGTCATGCGCTCATCAAAGGAAAGAGAGAGAGAGAAAGAAAGAAAGGGAGCGAGAGAAAGAAAGGGAGAGGAAGAAAGAAAGGTAGCGAGAGAAAGAAAGGGAGAGAGAAAGAAAGAGAGAGAGAGAAAGAAAGGGAGCGAGAGAAAGAAAGAAAGGGAGCGAGAGAAAGAAAGGGAGAGAGAAAGAAAGGGAGCGAGAGAAAGAAAGGGAGAGAGACAAAGAGAGAGAGAGAAAGAAAGAAAGAAAGAAAGGGAGCGAGAGAAAGAAAGAAAGGGAGCGTGAGAAAGAAAGGGAGAGACAGAAAGAAAGGGAGAGAGAGAAAGAAAGGGAGAGAGAGAGAGAGAGAAAGAAAGGGAGGGAGAGAAAGAAAGGGAGAGAGGGAGCAAGACCGCTGCCCATGCGCACCCCGGCCCCACTGCTAACCTTCCGCCACCGGTGTGTCTCCAACCACGTGCCGGTGCACGCTCCGAGCCCGGGACAAGCGACCTTGGCAGCCTCCACATCACGCGGACGCGGCCCACTAGGTCACACACCTGAATCTGGGCCTTAAGTTCGGAATGGGAGAGTCCATTACAGTGCACACGTCATCATCGCAGGCTGCACACCCGCTCAGCTCCATAGGTGCCACTAACTCTGTGAACCTTGAGGCAACACCACGTGGCGGTAGGCCCGCGTCGCATGCAGGCTCCGGCCAACACTGCAATCCACCAGGTCCCCTATCTGAAACGAGTACCCAACAGATAATTGCAGAGTCCAAATCATTGCACACGGCATCATCGCCTGTCCGCCCCTGCGCACACATACTGCTGCACCACAGCCCCTTCCACCGCCCAGCGGTGAATGTCCGCCTCTGCGCACCCAGGCCCCACTGCTCACCTGCTGCCACCGGTGTGTCCCCAACAGGGCACACCACGTGCCGGTGCCAAGTCCAAGGCCGGGGCCCGCAGTCTTGGCAGTCCCCCCATCATGCGGCACCCCCCGCGGTCCAGCAGGTCACACACTTGATACTGGGTCTTGAGTCAGAAATGGCAGAGACCATATCAGTGCACACGTCATCATCGCAGGCTGCACACCCGCTCAGCTTCATAGGTGCGACTAACCCTGTGCAACTCAAGCCAGCGCCATGTGGTGGTAGGCCCGTGGCGGCCGCCGGACGCCGGGGGCGACTAACCCTGTGCGCCACAAGTCATGAACCCTCCATGATTGAGCCCTGTTGCGCGTACATCATCAGGTCACCTCCGGCAGTGGGGAATGTGACGTTGCAGGCCCCTTTTATTGGCGGTGTCACATGGCCCGTGACGCATCTGCTGGATGGGTGTGGTGTGTGTGCAAACCTGCCCTCAGGGAGTGGCCGTGGCATGCTGGCAACTAGAACAGTGACCAGCAGATCCCAAGCGTGGAATCCTGGGACATGTAGCTATGTCGTCCCCTCTCAGAGCGTAAGCGCAGTGGTCTGGCCTGGCGTACGCCGGACCTGCGTCGGGCGTGCAAGAATGATCCGGTGCTGTGTGCGCTGGTTCAGTCCTTGTCCGGCCAAGGAAGTGACGAATGCGTGTGTCCCTGATGTCGTGACTATGCCGCACGGAACGCAATGGGCAATGTAGCACCCTGTGACTCATGTCCCACGACGTGTGCAACATGGACGTCGGGGAATTACTGACCCAACACACATCCACACTCACATACTTAAATGATCGAAGACATGGCACAACTGTACATTAGTGAATGATTTATTGTCATCCAGTGGAGTGTTGCAGCTGGAGCAGTACTGGGCCATGCAGACCCCACTTCACATCATTGGCACGTGGCGGGCCAGCCAGAGTCCTTCAGGGCATGACAAGTACATCGGAAGAGAAAGAGTCCAGACCGCAGTCTGATCGCTGTGTCATCGGTCATCTAACAGAATATGGCAGTCCATGTCGAGGTCCAAGGTGAGAGTCAATGAGTGCATCGGGGGCAGTGGAAGGTCATGATGCCAAGGTCAGAACCAAGATGAAACAGGCCAAATGGGTGGGAGGAATGCTACTGCCGCCTCATGATCAATAAGTCTGGATCATCCACATCCTCATCCTCTGATGTGTGCTCTGCCTCACCTATGGGTGCTGCAGTTCCGGCTGCAGCACTGTGTGCCACTGACACATCAGGGGCCGGAGGTGGATTGTCGGCCGCACCGTGTGGCAGTGACACATCAGGTGCAGGAGTAGAAATGTCTGCCGCACTGTGAGGCAGTGACACACCAGGGGGTGCAGATGGGGATGGTGTAGGGGCAGCAGCATCCATCTGCGCCAGGCCTTGTGGCAGCAATGCCATGACGAGGATCTGCAGGGCATGGTATATCCCAGCTACATTTTGCTGATGTGCAGCAGTGACAGCCAACCTTTACGCCTCCATCCGCACCATGTCCTCCATGAGCCTCCGCATTTGTGCCAAGTCACTGCTGAGATTGCTGGAGCCACTCTGACTTGACAGGTGTTCTTGTCTCCAAGTCAGGACTCCAGCGATGTCGGCCAGGGCTCGTTGGAGGCCATGGAGGGGACTGTGGGTGTCTGTCAGGGACTGTAAGTGGTCCCCGAAGGGACGTAGACACCCATGGATGGCATCAAGTTTGGCTGCCAGGTGGTCAAACCCCACCCGCACCTGATCAGCCAGCTTCTCCTGGGCCTCTAACACACGAGTTTGGAAGGCCAGGTGTGTTCCGTGGGGGTCTTGGGAGACAGCCGGTGTGGCAGGTGCTGCCTGCTGTGTGGTCTGTGCAGGGGGTGGGGTCTCCTCGATGCAGCTGGGCTGCCCTGATCCTGGAGGTGGGGAGCTGATGCGGCCGATGAGCTCTCTGAGGGCTTCGGTGTCGATGATAGGGTTGTCATCATCGTCATCAGTGTAGAGTTGTTGGGTCTGCTCTGCAGGTGGTGTTGATGGTCCCTCTGCAATGTTAAGGGGAGATGCTGCATTACATCGTGTTGACATGTTTGTACAGGCATTGTACAAGTTCACATACAGACTGCATGACGAGGTACATTGTGGCTGTGTAGGTGGAGATGCCTGTTGGATGCGGGACAGTTGACATTTCAACACCATCAGGGATGTGAGGTTGTACTTGTGCAGTTTCATCTCACATACCCCTGCTATGCCAAATGTAATTGGCCAGCATCTTCACACAAGCGGCAGCAGTTTCGCCCTCTGTCCTGTTGTTCACCTGTTGCAGTTTGTCCCACACTGTTGTCTATGCTGCTGTTCTCTGACTGTCATATGTGTGTGCTGCAGTTTAGTGAGGGTCGCACCTGCAGCTCTGAGTCTGCTGCCTCTTGTCCCTTGCAGGCGGTGTGCCTTTGACTTCTGTGTCCATGCAGTGTTGAGACATTACCAGTCTTGGGTGGATGTGTGTCTTGGTGGGAGTGGGGACTCTGGGGCATGGTTTGTCCGCAGCTGTGTTGTTGACGTCAGGGGTTGATTGTGCAGGTGGATGTGTCAGAGTGTGACCTGCTCCTGTATGGATGTGGTCCACACTCAGCCACCTCAGTGTCGTTGAGTGCACCATGTCATGGTAATCGGACTGCAGGAATGGTATTCTTCATGCAGTGTCACTTATGTTGTCAGTGTGGCTCACAGAGCAGCAGCTTGGCTGGGTTCAAGACATGTGTATGGGTTGTATGTGAGCTGTGTGATGTGTGGGGTGGGCCCACTCTGGGCAGCTGGTCGAGGGTGACGTACTTGGTGTTCCTATGTGTGCTGCAGTATGGCAAGGGGATCAGGGACATGATCTGTAGTCATTGTGGGTGTGCAGTGTGGTCTGCGTATTTGTGCATGTGTGCCATTGTGCCCATCTCCCCCCGTCCCCCCCAGTCCCTGGTCGCTACTCACCCTGTTGCTGTTGTGTCCGGTCCTGTAGAGCAGTGTCCGGGCCCCCAAATCCTGCCACCGTATCCACACTGATGACTGTCAACACCATCTCCTCCATCTCGTCCAGCTCCTCCTGCGGCGCAGGACTCCCACCTCCAGTCTGCATTGCTGCTTTGAGGTTGTTGGCGAGTTTGCTCTTGGTTTTGCGCTTGATATCAGTCCATCACCTCTTGACCTCGTCCATTGACCTTCTCTGCACTCCGACAGCATTCACCTTGTCCAAGATGGACTGCCATATTCCATTTCTTGTGCCCAGTGACACGGTGGAGGTGATGAACAGTTGTTGATGGTGTCCTATCACCTCCGTGACCAGGATCTGATTCTCCTGCAGACTGAACCGCAGCTTCCTCTTCTTCTTGTCCTTCCCTGTCCCCGAGAGCCCTGGCTGGGGCTCCGGGGGGCTTGTGGGGTTCCGATTGTTCCCTGTGCCAGCTCCCCCTGACTCCATCATGCTTCGCTGTTGGTGTTTTTTTGTTTGGTGTTTTTTTTTAATCTGCTTTTGTGCTAATTTTTCCCACCTGACGTGTGTGTATTGCAGGTCTTGCGCGCCTTATCTCGGATTGTCTCTTCGCCATTGGGCCCATCGCAACTTTTTTCGCGTTAAGGTTTGAATTTTTATCACAGTCGCGCTAGTTGTTTCGTGGACATTTTCCACATTCGCGTGCGTATATCGCACAGTATCGCTGTGTTGGGAATGCCACGTTGACACGGCGTTATTTTCACGCGATGGGCTGCGATGTGAGACGTTGCGGTAAGCTATTTTGGCGATGTTTATCGCACGTTCTTGTGACTATACCCCTTGGTCTTCAATTGGATACGTGAGGAACCCCCCCCCCACCCCTCTGTCCTGTTCATTCCTATTCCTTCTGTTCTTCCTTTTCTATCTTTTTTCTGCTTGAATTGGATGGCGCGGGACCCCAACTTATTTCTCGGGGTGACCGATACACTGGAATACCGAAAAGGAATCTAAGGGCATGGATAATTTGCACCGACGGAATCCCTGCTCTGTGTAGCATCATTGTACAAGATTATTTTGTTAATAGTAAGCTGGCCAGTAAGTTTGTACGGAGCAACAATGTGGCTCTACTCTGTATTTCTGTGATTGTTTACTCTCCTAAAATACAATAAAAAGAACTCTTAAATAAATACTTTGTCATTATCAATAAAGCATTTACATTTTCAATAAACTGAATATGTGACCCATTCTTCTGCTTTTATACCTAGTGCTACACAGCCTTAGAGGCTACAAACTGCCCACATCCTCCCACCGCCATACCCTCATCCTCACCCACATCCAAACCCACAGTCCAGAACCCCCTGGGCAAAACTCCGAGCTCAAGACACCATGAATGTGTCTTCCAGGGTCATGAATTTTAAAACCCAAGTGACTTAGGGTTGCATTTGGTATTTGTTACAGGACTTCAAGGAGGTCTTGCAACTGCTCCTGGGTGCCCGCCCCAACAACAGCACATTTGTGCAGTGGTGCACCTGCTCTTGCGGGCAGTGTGCACTGATTATGCAAAATAGGCAGCCCCAGTACCTTTGGTTCTTTTCACTTTCAGCTTCGCAACAACAAAATACTTTTTGATTTATCAACTTGCACTCTCAGGTGCAACCTGGTGCAGCGGGAACCCATTCCGAAATGGGCTTCAGTGATGGCCTGCATGAGGATAGTGAGGGAGCCCCTGTGCCCACCGGAGTTCCTGCTGGCTTTACTGTTGGGCTCAGTTAGTGATAGTGTTAGATCTGACAGCCTTTTGGTTGGTCTTCTCCCAAACATTTTGCCGTCTCCCCTCGCTTTTTACTAACATTTGTTTATGGTGCTTTAGGACTTTCTCACCTTACCACAGGTAAATTGCTTGTGCTCACTTCTTTAAACATAGTACAATTGGCTTACACTCAACTATCACATTGAATTTATTTGTAAGTCCCCAGTGAAGTGGTACCTCATGTATCCAAGACCTATACATTTAAGGCTGCTAATGCACCTGCAGCCCTCATTGTGCCACCCACTCAACTGTCTCAGGTCTGCCATTGCAGCCTGTGTGGAGTTTTAAAGTGTCATTTTGATCTGGTAAAATAAACCCTTTGCCAGGCCTAAACCTTCTGTTTCAATATATCTAGGTCACCCCTAGGGTAGGCCTTAAATAGCCCATAGGACAGTGTGCATTGTATTTAAAAAGTTTGACATGTACTTTAAGTTTTACATGTCTTGGTAGTGAAAAACTCTTACATTTGTTTTTCACTGCTGCAAGGCCCACCTCTTCCATAGGATAACATTTGGTTACCTTATTACTTGTAATAAGTGATAACGTTTGCATGGGAACAGTTAGAAATGTCATGTTTGCTCAATGGAGACTTGCAATCTAAACTCCTCTTTAATGGTAAAGTTTATTTTTAAGTTACAATTCAGAAAACGCCACTTTTAGAAATTTGGCATTTTCTTGTCCTAACCATTTGGTTCCTGCAGCCTATTTCCTGGTTCACACGTCTAAGTGCAGTTGCCATTTGGGTATTCTCACAAAGGGCGACTAGATGTCGGCAGGATGGGCAATCCTCACAAGATGGGAGGAGGCTAGCTGCCACCTCCTACACCTGCACTTCAAAGGAGCTGCCTCAGCATACTCTCAAAGAAAGGACTTTACACTAGTCTTTTGTTACCCCAGACATCTTGCGACCAGGACAGGTAGGAAGGAAATTCCAGAACTATCTGTGGGAGGGTATCTCTAGAAATTACTCCCAATTCAAAGCTGACAACAGGTATAAATATTGGCCCCTGAGACCCACTCTTCATTACATGTAATGCTTTATTGCATAAGGTTACTTACCAGCGCCTTGAGACCCTAACGGGTGTGTCACCGCGCTTTACAAACCCTTGATTGATTGATTGAAAATCATCTCAATATAATAACACACAAGTTTAAAATAACATACAGATTCCATAGCACAATAAAACATTCAAAGTTTAACCCCTTAAATGCTCAAATGTCCTCTCTCGTCATTGGGATGGGATGCTTTAGTCTGCAGGGGAGCAGAAAGACTATTGAGGTTTTGGGGATGAGGGTGGGCTTGATGTTAGGATGGGAAAGACTCACCCCATTATTTTATTAAAAAGATATATTGCTGCCATACTGTAGGCTTTCTGCCCCCCTCGTGGTAGATTGGGGGTAATGACCCCCATCTGTCCCCAGGGATCATTTACTTGGGGGGGCATAGGCATGCTCATGCCAGGCAGACCTCACCCCTATATTGAAAAACAAAAAACACCCCCTGGCATCTAGTGGGTTTTCTGTCCCCCTGGGGCAGATCGGGGGAAATTACCCTATTCTTCTGCCTGGGGAGGCAGAAGTGCTGTTGCCTGATTTAGTTGGGATGGGAGCATAGCAATAGCCATGCTGGGAAGCCTTTACCCCTATAGAAAAAATAAATATGTCCTGGCTTCTTGTGGGCTTTCTGCCCCTGAGGGGGCAGATTGAGGGAAATTACCCCAATGCCCTACTTACCTCTAAATGTTTTGATGTAATGCAATTGTTTAATAATAGCAAATGATTTATGCACCTGTACCTGATTGCTGCTGCTGTCTGTTTTGGCTGCGATACTGCGCACCCGCAATTCTGCTACCGCTGCTGCCGTGCCTGGGCCTGGGGGGCAGGTAACTTCAACTCCCAGCCCGCTTCGCAGCAAAGACGCTGCCAACGCACTTGGTTCGCGCCAGGAGGCGCATTTAAACCGGCTAGGGCTCCCGCAGCGGGGGACGCGCGCGGGTGTGTCGGGGCCATGCCCGGGCTAAGGACGGGCCCATCTTCGCCCGTCCGCGACTGGAAGTAGCTGGGCTGGGCCCACACCCTTGGTTGTGCCCCGGACATCTGCCTCCAATGCACCAGGCAATTTAGGGTCTGGACTCGGCAACCACGAGCGCTTTACAGTCTACATCCTCAGTTACATCTGCAGAGGTCAAGGCCAAGGTAGGAAGGCAGTTTGTCTTATCTGCTTTGTACAGTTTTTGGGATCAAGCACGCACTGTGATTCAGCAGGGGTTCTTCTTACTTTGATTCTGTAAGGTTATTTAATAATACACATAAGTCAAATCAGTCAACTAACTGTAGCTTCAAACAGCTTTTGGGCGTGAGTTCTGAGCCCGGCTATTAGGCATTTTTAAACTTGGATTTAACATGGTGAAGCGCAAGGCGACCTGAGCCCCTGGGCAGACTCTGGCTGGTACCACAGCCCCAGCGGTAACCATGGGCCTATTCCTCCAACGAGCCGCAGCCGTGTTGGATAAGGAGATTGAACTGGTAAACCGATGTCTTTCCAGGTCCCCTGTCATCTCTTCACCCCTCTTGCCTGAGGACTCTTTTTCGTCTCTGGTCAGAGCAGATGGGGATTTATCAAACAACTCTGGGCTGCGAGAGTCTATGCAGGACCTTACTGGGACAAACAACAATCCTCTAGCCCAACAGCCACCTCTTTCCCCGGCTATTATAATTAACAATCAGGAGACAATAACGTACCCTCTAATCAAGGGCATGGGATTGCCACTATTAGTAAAGATCCAGCTAATTGAAAACTGGCTGGCCTCACTTCACGAGGGTGCCCAATAATGGCTGAGCCGGGCAGCGTAGGGACAGGTTTAAAAAGGAAAAATCAATCCGCAGGGGGAAGGCCAAAAGATCAAGACCCAACTTAAAACCTCCTGAGGTGTCATCCATACAAACACTGACTAAGGCAGACTTGACAGGCACCCTAGAAGCTTTCCAGGAGTCAATGAAGACCCTATTGGACTCCAAATTGGGCCCGTTAATCCAACGTTTGAAGTCTATTGAAAAAGGTTTACTTGATCTTAATCACTGTGTATCAACAAGAGGGGTAGCTGCCATCTTAGAATCAGGTCCCCTAGGTCCCCCAGGTCCCCCAGTGGCCCCTTTAAGCTCCTAGAGATCCTCCCTGATAGATCCACCTATACATACCAGGGGACATCCGCAGTTGCCAGGGGGAGAGGGATTCGAAAGCCGCCCAGCATTCAGCTGAGGGGTTAACCATGGCCACACGGACAGCCGGGCCATGCAGGATCGGACAGCCATGGAGAACCATCAAGTAGGTGGCCACTCACAGGGGGGAGAGTATGCCCTTGTGCGGAACTTACCGGTCATTCATTTGCCTGTTGAATCTACTCCCCATGTTGTAATATTGGGGAACGTGCCAACTCTCCCCCCGGGAACAAAGGAAGGTTTTTTCCAACTAAAGAACAAAGTCCTACATAGGCTGTCATCTAACACTACCATAGGATTGAGGGTGGAGAAAAATATCATCATGGTGCGAAGGGTCAACTGGATCGGTAGCTCATTTAAATCCTGCGCTGGTGACTGTGTTATCATAAACTTCAACAGACCCCACATTGCGGAAAGGATCCTAGTTACAGACCCACATCTTTCTCTTTCTGGTCACAAATCGTCCATCATGGCTTTACCCCTTGGCTTCTTTTATAAACCAGAGCCAATGGGGCGTAACTTCATGATCTCCGCTAATAATTCCAACATGGTTCCACCTAATAGACTGCTGCGGTCAGATCGACCCAATTGGAACACTAATTTTAATTTGCCTTCCTCCCTAGTACCCTAGTACACCTGGCCCAGATGCCTTCAAGACGACAGGATTTTGGTCCATCCCCTCTAGAATTGTCAAATCGATTTACCCCCTTGGCTGCGACGGACGCCTGTGACTGACTTGGTGGCTCCTCTGCATTGGATTTTGAGAACTCTAATGTTCAGAGGGTGTTTCCACGGCAAAGTCAGGGGTGCTCGGGTAAACATGTTAATAACTTTATATCCTGGAACGTTGCAGGTCTAGCGAATAAGTTTATGGATCTGTTGGGGGTCGCATTTGTCAAGCAATTCTGTGTAATTTGTTTGCAGGAAACATGGTTGACGGACTGTAGTTTATTTTTAGAGGGATATAAGTCCTTTTTGTTCCAGCATCCCCTCCCTGGTAGGCAGACCAAAGGGTGGTCTTGCAATCTACATCTCCTTAGTTGTGGAATGCAAGATAGAGGTCTTGCCCACATTGAGCTCATGCACACAGTGTTTGGTACTTAGTAAGGGGTCGAATAAACTGGGTCTTATTAAAAGTTTTACAATTCACCATCATGCTCCAGGGGTGGGTGTAACATTACCATGCTAGGCTCTTTCATTGGGCAACACCGTAATGCTGCTCTCCAAAATTTTATGATTGCTGGGGATTTTAATATTCACACATGTGGAGATCACAGGGTAGCAACGTTAGCCGATCTAGGCTGTCCCCGGGTGAGGGGAATTCATTTTGAACACTCCACTCAGGGGGACCTGTTGAACGATATCCTTAACGAATTTGATTTAATGTCGCTCTTGTCTCTATGTGATCCCCATAGCAAGGTTGTTGTCCCTTCATTTAAAGGGAGAGGTGGTGGCTCACTTATAGACTTTATATTAATTTCATTGTCTGTACAAGCATTATTTGTGGGATTCAAGATCCAAGCAAGTGCGTGTAGCGACCATAACCTTCTAGGTGTAGAACTTCTTGGTCCTCTACTGTTGCCCAAAAAGGGTGCTAGGCCGAATGGGTCACTACGAGCCACAGATGGTAGAAGAAGGCTGAAGTGGTCTCAAATCTCCCCAGATGCATTCTACAAGTCCGTGTAAGATGCATGTGCTAGGGAACTAACCTTGTGCACTTCACCAAGCACATCTCCGGGGGAGGTTATTAGTGCATTCAATATCATCTCTGGCACAGTAGGCGATCTTTTAGGTATCCCGGCCCGCCGCCCAGTAACCCAGACCCCCAGATGGTTTGATTCCTCCTGTTCCTTGGCAGCAAGGAGGTTGAGGGAAGCCTTGATTAGCAGCCCTAGAAATAAGACGGTAGTTAAATCATGCCGAAGAGACTATAAAATGGCATTGGCTAAACGTAAGGCCGCTCTGAAGGAAGAAGCATGGAGGGGGCTAATGGATGCCAGTACATTGAGGAATAGCTCTAGGTTTTGGAGCATTATTAATAGCCCCGTTATAAACCATGATGTAGGCAGCACTATAGGTACACATATCACAGAGGACAAGTGGGTGCACCATTTCGAAACGATGTTTGAGAGTCCCGTTGAGTTTAGTGGCCTGTCAACTCAGGAGGCAGCTCCTTCGGACCTGGTTTTTAGCATAGAAGAGATTGAGGAGGGCATCGTCGGGCTGACAAGCAATAAAGCCCCTAGACCTGATGGCATTCCCCCGGATCTTTTTAAATCAGACCTATCCTTTTGGGCTCCAGTCCTTGCTGCAGTAGCTAACGCTGCGGCCAGGTCAGGATGCCCTTCATCTTGGGCTACCTCGACCATAGTGCCAGTTTTTAAAAAGGGCGACCGTGATAGCACACATTTCTACAGGCCAATCTCGCTGTTGGACTCAGTGGTTAAGGTGGTGGGCTGAGTGCTCTTAGAAAGGTTGAACTGCTGGGCAGTGGAACACTCCTCGCTATCGGACGTTCAGTATGGGTTTCGCCCAGGCCGATCTACGGTGGCCCAGTGCCTTAATCTAACCATGATTCTCAACAAATACACGGTCACCCGTTCTGGCACCATTTATTTAGCATTCATGGGTTTGTCTTCCGCGTTTGATCGCGTGAACAGGACCAAGTTATGGCAGTACATGATAGACATCGGGGTAGACAGGAATATTGTTTCTTTTTTGGCACATCTCCATAGTGCTACGAAGGCCCATGTTCGATTTTCGCAGGATCTAAGAGTCTCACGTAATTTCGACATAAAGCGCGGCGTGCGCCAGGGGTGCATTCTAGCACCCTTTTTGTTCAATCTATATATCAACGATTTAGATAAAGCCCTATTTTCAACGGGGGTAGATTTTCCGTTTGTTGGCTGTCATGGTCTCCCAGTCCTTCTATACGCAGACGACGCGGTCCTTATTTCAAGAACCGCTAGTTGGCTACAAACCCTGCTTGACGCATTCTCAGCCTCTATGACAGACTGTGATCTTTCTATTAATGACTCTAAATCCTAGGTCATGCAGGTGGGCATTCGCCCAAAAAATCCTCTCAATTTAGGGTAGGCTCTGCTAAAGTACCCCGCACTGATGCCTTATCGTATTTGGGGGTCATAATGGATGAGCAGTTGAAATGGGGCCCTTTAAAACAAAGAAAGAGGGGAGACCTGGTGCGTGTAAATACAGCTATCCTTAATTTTGCCTCGAAGTTAGGAAAGAGACCTATCACGGCGCTCTTAAAGATTTACCAGGCTAGGAGCGTTGTGACGGCTTCTTATGGCAGTGAAATATGGGGGCATGTTACCACAGATGATCTTCAAACTGCTGAGAACGCATTCTTGAAACGCTTATTGGGCGTTCCTCGGGGCATGTCCAACATAGTGGTACATGAAGAACTAGGGGTACTAGGGGTACCTTACCTAAGTGATAAATTGGCCCTCCGCCCCCTAATCTTTTGGATAAAAACCTGGTTGAGTGTGGGAGCCCCGCTAAGTCAACTGATTTTAAAAGAGTGTATTACTCTCGTCCGTGCCCTCCACATACCATGGCTCAGATATATTAAGACCAGCTTTGAAAGGTTGGGTAGAGCTGACTTGTACTCCAACCCTGAGTCTGTAACTAGAAAGGATGTGAGACTAATAAGGCAGTCCTTTAGTAGTTTAAGGAAAATCGAGAGGGAAGAGCTGGAGTTGAGGAAACCTACCGTCCGTAAATTCTTAATGCTGAAAACAACCCCATCAGCTGAGCCTTATCTCTTGAGGTCTTTAAGCATTTACGAACGGTTCCTATTAACCAGGTTTCGCCTTGACCTTTTTCATTTTTTGTTGGCTATACCAAGGGGTTGTAAGAGAGGGCAGTTGTTAGTACCCTGTGGCTGCGACGGGGAGTCTCCACAGGATTTGCTACATTTTATACTATTTTGAAGAGGAAGAATTTTACTCAGGCCCGTTTTGCCCTTATTTACTTACAGATGTTGCACAAAGAATGTATTTTCTTTGTTGTCAGCTATCTGAAATCTGCTGTGAAGGCCAGGGCTTGCCTAGATTAAATGTTAAATTTAAAGGCAGCATTGAATGCCAAAGGGAAGTCTGGGACAATTAATTAGTTTCCAGACCCAGGCGGAAGCACTGTCTGGAGGCAGTCAGCCCCGACAGCTATTGCCCTAAATTATTTCTTCACTCACAATAGATGACGCCGGAGAAATTGAAGGCACGGTGTGCCACTGACTCCCTTATCACCTATCTGACCAGAGGAAACCTGTTGGACTCAGATCAACCTCTTACATTTTACAAGCTGCCGTGCTGTATTAACTATTATTCTGGTATCCAGGTGGAACCCTATTTAAAGGCCACACACAGACTCTATATTAAGTCCTGAAGAAGACCCCCCACAGATGATAACACAATCACAACATTGCCCAGGGGTCAAAATGTCGACGCACACTTTCAAGTGTTGATGATCACCCAGACCATTTAAAATGTACAAGATTAATTGCTGATCGGGTTGAATCATAATCTCCATGTACCTCACACTGTGTTTAAATATGTGTTTTCAATATATGTTCTTTTGTTATGTTTATATTGTGTTGTGATATATAACAACACACCTTTTGTGTTCACTTCACATCTTGAATTCACCAAAAGTGTAATTGTACACTATATCTGTGTGTGTATATTTAAATGTCCTGTTTTCACTTTGAGAACAAAAAGTTTTTTTTTTAATGTTATTATAAAATTTCAAACATATGCAGAAGTACATGAGTGATCTTTTGGTATAGTTTCTTTAGTTTGGGTTAGTTTTGCTTTGATATTTTTCATTAAATGAAAGTCTCATCATGGTAGAGGGACAAATTCTATAAATACGTTTTATGCTTTTTGAAGCTACTTGGTGGCAGAACCACTGTTCACTTAATGTACCTATCCCCAGGTTCTGCACATAACTGGGTTACTATATTAAATGTTAGCAATGGCCCGGGTCCATGTTTATACTTGCAATATACATATTCCAGAGAAGGCTTTGGGATTCATTCTTTTAACCGTTTAAAAAAAAAACTTTTATCTGAGGGTAAAGGGGTCATGCACCTAATTTTGTATTTTTGGCTCTGAATCAAGTTGTACTATTGTGGATTGTAACTTGTTTGTGATGAATGGTGTTATTACTTTTATGGAAATGTTAACGTTTTATAACTTTCATGGTTTTATTTGCTGAAACCGAATAAAGTTGACTGATTGATTGATTGATTGATTTATGCACCTGAATATCATGTATATGTATGAGGTGTTTTTTAACTAATTAATGTGTTTTTAATTGTTTATATTTTTTGATTATATAATAAATGAAAATTCCTTGAAATATAGCAAGATAGAGACTATATTCTTTAACAATATTGTGATTCATTGACCAAAATGTGTACTCATTAAGTATTGGTGTTGATCTGTTTAATGTAGGTTCATAGAGGATAGCAAACACAAAAAGGAAATTGTTGTTGTTGCTTAGCTCCTTTATGGCCACCATGTTAGGGGACGGGTGGAAGCAAGCTCCCAGGAAGCCTTCCTCCTGGATGTAGTTAGCTTCATGCTGGCTTTTAGAATCCAGATACAACGCTTCTGGAAGAAGGCTTCTGAGAACCTGGAAGTTAGACAGGAGGTAATGAAACTCTGGCATGACCAGAAGGCCACTCTGGTTGAGTGTCTGCCTGGACAAAAAGTGTGAGTCATAAAGCCAGAAGAGTCCAGGGTCCTCCAATACTGCTGGTCATGTGTAGGAAAGTAGGATCTGCTTCGTAAGGTTACCCCCACTTTTTGCTGGATGTAATGCTGTTTTTGACTAGTCTGACTGGGATCCTGCTAATCAGAACCCCAGTGTATCTGCTTTCTCCCTAAACTGTTATGCAATGTACTCAGGTTATGTTATGTTATGTTATGTTACGTTATTGATATTTCTAGAGCGCGACTGTTACCCGGAGGTGTCCTGGCGCTGAATGGAGTCCTACAGTGGCCTAAGGAGGAGTAAAAGTTGGAAATTATACTGAAAAAAAACAAGTTTTCAAAGCCTTCCTGAAGGCAAGTAGGTTTGTCATGCATCTAAGATGCGATGGAAGGCCATTCCACACCTTGGCTGCTCCCACCACAAAACGTCTGCCACCCCAGTTGGCTTTTTTACAAAGGGCACCGATACCAACTTGGCATCCGAGGAGTGCAGTAGTCTTTTGGTGCATACCAGTGGAATTGCAATTTAAGGTAGTTGGGCCCGGATCCATGAAGGGCCTTATGAACCATGCACAGAGCCTTAAATTGAACCCGTTTTCTGATGGGCAGCCAATGAAGCCTTCTGATCTCAGCCGAGATTGAGGCGTATTTTGGTATACATGTGAGCAGTCTGGCTGCTGAATTCTGCAAAAGTTGCAGTCTATTCATAAGTCCTTCCTGGATATTGATATAGAGTCTATTGCAATAGTCCAGTTTGGACATGGCTAAAGCAGTAATAACTGTTTGTTGACTATCTTTGGGTAGGAATGGCATGATTTTCTTGCAAGATCTTAGAGTATACGATGCAGATGAGACCACCGCATTCACTTGGTCCCTAAAACTGAGTTTGTTGTCTATCCAGACTCCTAGATTTTTTACCTTTTTGATAGGGGAGGGAAGGGGACTCAATGTATCTGGCCACCAGGCAGGGGTCCAGAAATTGGCGTCATTTCCGAACAACACCACCTGCCCTGGAGCTTATCTGGCTGCAGCGACACCACAATTTGGGTGTCGTCTGCATATGAGGTCAGGCTGAAATCGTAGGATTCGATCAAGGGAGCCAACAGTGACACATAAACGTTAAAAGTGTTGGGCTCAAGGATGACCCCTGGGGGACACCACAGGGCAAAGAAAACGGTTTAGTAGAGAATTCGCCGAGGGAGACAATTTGAAGTCTGTTTGACAGGAAAGATTTGAGTAGTTTCCAGGCGGAGCCCTGGACTCCAATCTCTTGCAGCTGGTCCATCAACAGAGCATGATGGACAGTATCAAAGGCCGCTGAGAGGTCCAACATAATCATAGCGGCTTTTCCTCCCTGGTCAAGTGTCGCCCTGATCTCTTCAGTAGATTTAAGCAGGGCGGTCTCTGTGCTATGCCCCGCTCGGAACCCATACTGCGTGGGATCCAGCACCTGAGCTACTTCCAGGAAAGAGCTAAGTTGGGCATTCATGATTTTCTCTGCGATTTTTGCAGGGAGCGGGAGTCTGGATATGGGTCTGAAATTATTAGAGTCTTTATGTTATGTTATGTTATTTGGATTTTTAACGCGCACGGCTACTCACGAGTGTCCCAGCGCGATGTCTAAAGAGGAGACTATCAAATGAAAAGGTGAGTTTTCACATTTTTCTTGAATACTGTCAGGTCTTCGATATTGCGTAATGCCAGGGGAAGTGCGTTCCAAGCAACCGCGGCCTTCCGTGTCAGTGAGCTACCACCAAGCCTCGAGTACTTAAAACGAGGAACCAGTGCGAGGTGATGGGATGCAGATCGCAACTGTCTCGATGGCACATAGAAGGCGAGCCACTTTTGAAGATAAGATGGTCCAAGGCCATGAAGAGCGCGATGGGCTAGGACCAGCGATTTATATTTCACCCGTTCAGCTAAGGGAAGCCAGTGAAGGGAACGCATGTGATGACGCACGCTGTGCCTGGCGGAGATGCCCAGAAGAAGTCCAGCTGCCGTATTCTGGACCACCTGGAGCTTTTTTATCAGGTAGCCAGGGATGCCAATGTAGAGCGCGTTGGCATAATCTAGCTGGGACAGGATGAGAGCACAGGTGACCGTTTCTCTTGCTGCTTGGGGAAGGAGAGGAAAGAACTTTCTTAGAGTCTTGAGGAGACCAAAGCAATTGCCGGCCAACTTCTTGATGTGGAATGAGAAGGAGAGGCTCTCGTCAAACCATACCCCCAAATTCTTGGCCTGCTTCCCTACAGAAGTGGGCAGGGGGAACTCAGGTGGCCAGAGAGATTCCCGGAAATTGGGAGGGAATTTTCCATAGAGGAGAATCTCTGACTTCTCCTCATTACATTTTAATTGTGCAGCCGCTAACCATTTAAAAATGGAGGAGAGACAATGGTGAGCCGAGGAGACAGAGTTATCGTCATTGTCCCAAGTGAAGAGCAACTGGGTGTCATCGGCGTAGGCCATCCCCTTGGCTCCCAGGCTCTCGGCCAGATAGACTAAGGGTGTCATATAGACGTTAAAGAGAAGGGGGCTAAGGGAGGACCCCTGAGGAACTCCCGTAGTCACAGACTGTAGAGAAGAGGAGGACGGAGGAATCCAAAACTGCTGGGCCCGACCCTCGAGAAAGGACCTAAGCCATTTCCAGGCAGAACCCGACACACCTATCCTGGTAAGTCGTGAGAGGAGAAGAGAGTGTGGGACCATGTCAAATGCCGCCGAAAGGTCAAGCAGAATCAATGCTGCCCTCCCGCCGGCATCCAAACACTCCCGGATGGCCTCCACGACCTCCACCAGCACCGATTCAGTGCTGTGAGAGGCCCGGAACCCTGACTGTGCAAGATGCAACAGACCCTCCCTCTCAACAAACTCAGTGAGTTGTTTGGTGACAACCTTCTTGCACACCTTAGCCAGGTCAGGTAATAGGGAGATTGACCTGTAGTTCCCTGGACTGTGAGGGTCTAATGACGGCCTTTTTATAAGTGGCAAAATCTTGGCCTGCTTCCAGGGCGCTGGGACACTGGCTGTACAGAGGGACAGATTGATGATGCTATTCACCTCTGTATTAATCGTCTCTGCTGCTGCTGCTAGCAGTCTAGCAGGGCAGGGGTCGGAGGGGGAGCCAGACTTTAAACTCCTCAGAATTTTGAGCGAATCCAGCAAATCCACCGGCTTAAAAGCGTCCAGACGATGTTTGGCGCTCACCGGTGAAAACGATACAGTTGCCTCGATCCCACTGTCGCCAGGTAGGAAGGCCTCCTGGATCGTGCAGATTTTATCCAAGAAAAAAGTTGAAAGGGTATCGCACCAGGCGACTGAAGATGAGGACGCGCTAGCTTGGGCTGAAGGTGACGTAAAGCTCTGAACGATTGCAAAAATTTCTTTAGCGTTGTTTTTAGCGGAGTCAATACGGGTAGTGTAGAATTCCCTTTTAGCTAGAGTTATGGCCTCATAATAAACTTTTTTCTTTGTTCTGAGCTTCAGCTTGGCTGCGAGGCAGTAGTTGCTGCGGCGCCAAGCTCGCTCTAGAATCTTACATTCGTGTTTTAGTTTTTTGAGTTCTGGACTGTACGAAGGTTTAGAGGGAGAACCCCTAGACAGCCTAGAAGAGCGCTGCGGGCGAGAATATCAACTGCCTTAGTCACCCAGCTGGTAAATCCATCTAGTCGGTTCTCCAGGTCGCCTGAGAGGATGGGTCTAGAGGTTTCCAGGGCTTGGTTGAAAGCACCTGGGGCAATTTTGCCAAAGGCAGGTTTGCGGAAGGAGCACGCTAAGGGCTCGGCATTGCGCACTTCCCATGAAAAGTATGTCAGGAAGTGGTCGGACCAAGAGACCGGACACGGGTCCCTCATCAAAATGGGGAAGTTGGTACAAATTGGGTCCAGGATGTGGCCAGCCTGATGGGTAGGGAGACTAACCTGCTGGTCCAGTTGGGGTCTGGACTCGGTTTTAAGCAGGGGCAGTATAGAAGCCCTTTTCCAAATTTTGGGAAATATCCTTCCGTGAACATAGCATTGATGATGGAAGTCAAGGTTAAAGTGACTGGTTTGGGTGCTAGCTTTAGTATAGAAACTGGGCATGGATCGTATGCTGAGCCTGATTTCACCGTCAGGTCTCTAATATATGGTACCCATGTACCCAGGGCACAGGCACCCCAGAGGTCTTCCATGGGCTGCAGCATGTATTCTGCCACCCATGAGAGACCATTCAAAATGGAACTACAGGCCTGCCAATGCAGCCTGTGTAAGTTGGTGTCTGCACCCCTTACTTAAGATATAGTTTTACTATATCTAAGGGTCACTGCACTTAAAACCTATAAGTCACCCCTATAGCAGACCTTTACAATCCTGAGGGCAGGGTGCTTGATTCTAAGTGAGAGGGTGCCCCTGCATGAGCAGGACACTCCTTCAGCCTACGGAGTCCATTCTCCGGGGTTGTCAGTGAAGCAGCCATATACTAATATAGAGGGGCATTACGCGACCGCGTGATGGACATCAGGAAAACGGCTGCAAGCAACCCTATCGTGTTTGGTGTCAAACATGTTGGAATCATACCCCAACACCGGTAACCGGTGTGGGAGGTATGATTCCACCCACCAAAAAGGCCTTTCGTGGGGCCCTCGGTGTTCCCGGTACCAGACTTCTAGCTCTGGGCAGCACAAAATTGTTTCTGCCGACCAGAGACACATTTCTGCCCCCCTGCTACTGAGCCAAGCTCAAGCAGGAGAAGGTAGAACAATAGGCATCCTGTCACAGAGAGGTGTGACCACCTCCCAGACAGGATGTAGTGTATTAGGGCTGTGTGGGTGCGCTTGCCAGCGCCTGAAAACCTGTAGGAGGCGCACATTTGGTGTCCCTGTTCATAGTCCAGTTCAAACCAGTCCTGGGAGCCATTGGCTCCCGCTCTGGTGCGAAACTGGACAAAGGACATGGGAGTAACCTCCCCTCTGCCCAGATCCTCCCCTGGGAGGGTCCCCTGAATCTTTCCAACCCTCTCCCGTGGGTACTTAAGGGCTTACCTGGTTGTAGGACCTTAGATTCATCGTGGACAAGATTCAGAATTGAAACCACTGCACTTCGACCATCTGGGCACTCTGGACTTTGCTGGACTTCGTTTGGGCCTGACTTCGTCTCCCTTCCAGTCTGCTGCATCATCTGTGCCTGTGCATCCTCCAGGAACCTTCCAAGGCCTGTGAAGCATCAAGGACAACTGCAGTAATCTCCCTTTGAGTGAAGAAGTCACTCCCCTGCATTCGGCAGGCACTGCAACGAAGACGACCGGTCTGCAGATCCCGAGCTCCTCCAGACTCCGTGGGTTCTGCAACTCAGGTGGTGGTTTTCCTCAGCCCCCAATGCTTGCTCTCCCCTCTGTCCAAGTTTGAGGCCAGCAGCTTGAGTGGGGGTTGCAATAACCGAACCCCTGGGTACTGCGTATCTTATAATAAAGACGAATATTTAAACGCGGGTTATATTCCCGCAGATATCCTTTAATAATGAATTGTCGCAGACTAAACGTAGAGGTTTCGATCTATTTAATTGTAGGTTTGAAACCATTCCAAGATGGCACCTCCCGTTTCTACGAGAAATGTTTCTGGTGATTGGTAGTTATGCTCCCACATGGTTCTTGAAGGCAGGGAACCAATAGATAGGTTGATTTTGGGTCACGTGTGATCGATGCAGGTGTATTTAAAATCAGCACTTGTGAGCTCGTGGTTTGAACGGAGGTGCGGTCCCCGTGTGATTCCAAAAAGGAGGAGGTAAGAACCGACATCAGAGCGGGGGACTATATAATACTTAGAATTTTTGATACGGAGTGGTTTTAGACGCTCACTCTATATATAATGTTGAGCTCAAGATGGAGTGTATCGCGGTAGGACACTGTTGATAAAACAAAGTGTCGGGAAGCGCTTTCTCACATTTTCACTTTTGCAGGAAAATTAGTAGAGAACTAAAGTAACATGGAGTATAATATTGAGGTAGAGGGCTTTAACTAAATAAAAGGGCCGCAATAATATGCAGTGATAGATTCTTCCGCAAAGCATATGGGGGAGATTCGAGTGATACCCTTATATGCCCTATCTTCTATGTAAGGATTAGAGGTATCTGGTTAGGTAATATGACCTTTAGGAACTAATATAGATATATCTGTTCGCAGTACAGGGATCCTGGTGCAATAATTCTGAAAACAAAAGGGACGAAGTTACAGATTCTTGAGGACCGGAACCATCTGTATTATAGCGTAAAAGTCGTTGTTTACAGATCTGGTTTTATGGAAGAGAGGTATGTATAGTAGCCCCAAAAATGGATAGTGGGTACGATTCTAAATATCCGGGTGGATACTTAGGGGTATTGTTTTTAATATTTATAGGTGCTGACCCCTCCATTTTTACCGCCATTGGCACAGGGTGTCATCTTTGAAATATACAGGTAACCATTTCTTGGATTATGGGCATGTTTGGTGTTGGTGACATCTATGATGCCCTACTAACAAACGATATGGTATTTTTTTAGATTTTAGATTTTTTATTTGGGATACTGGACCAGAAAAATTCGGTCACACGTCTTTGAAAGTCCTAGAGTACATAGAAAATACTCAGGAGTCTGTGCTTTACAAAAATAAACCTGGAAAGGTATTACACCTAATGAGTTTTTATCACCTGGGTGTTACAAGAATATGGGTTTGAGTGTGGGAGTATGAATTTGGCTGTTTGTGGAAATGACTGTATCATCAAGATATAAATGGTTTTTATTAGAATTGGAAACTTTTAGAAAATATTCATGTTTGATTTATGTTTTTGTATTCTTCTTTTGTCTTTGTGTATGTGCAATGTAGATAATATATTTGGTAGCTGGGATGTCGCACCAAGGACTAACCTCTAGTTCCAGGGGAACCCACGGGAGCGAAGATGTTCCCCCCACCGTCTAAGGAACACAACCCGCCAGTGACTGCCACACACTCGGCCAAGATGTATTTCCCCGAAGGTGGGAGGAGGGAATGACGACAGGACCACTTCTGGGGAGTCTGAAGGGGTGAGGGTGTGCTGCCAGAATATCGCTCAAGTGTCGTATAAAAAGGAATCAGAAGTCTCTCTAATGCACAGAAAGAAAGAAGAGAAGACAAGTATCTATTAGTAACACATACGTTAGTGTACTCTCTAGGCCCCTGTTACTGAATACTATGCATGTAAACTAACCAAGGGTGTACTCACCAGGGTTCCTGAAACAGCTTAGGAAGGAGTGGATTTTACTCATCTTCCACAGCCAAAGGAAAACGGACGTAGAGAGTTTCAGGAAGACTTCTGTCTTGTTTGCAGGTCAGCAACTGGCATACATGAGGACCCTGTTGCGTCACACAGGTCTCGTTCGTGTAAGGTGTTTAGCAAAGTCTCGTAATGAACGTACAAACGGGTCCGATGCTGTAGCGTACTTCACCAACGAGATTTACACTGTCCTGCAGCGCAAAAGAAATGGAATAGAGGACACATGGGTAGGAATAGGAGATTCAAACTGGAATCAGGCTTGGGCAGAGCGGAACACGGAAATGACGTCTAGCCGGGAAAGACTAGACCGCACAGGGAATATCCTCACGTACAAAGCGGAAGCGGAGTAGGGATCCAGGAAACAGGATTCGAAGCAAGGTCCATCGTCGCCACGGAAGAAATGAAGCCAAGCGTTGAGACAGCAGTGTCGGGAGTTTATGTACTCTTCACTCGCTGTATCGCGAGCGCTGATTGGCAGCCGCGGGGTTGATACGAGCAGGTGAGCACCCTTGATTACCTCACACACGGGCTATCAGTAAAAAAAGGACGGATGGAAAAAGCTCTAGTGTGGGGGAAGTGTGTGCACTGGTTCTTCCATGTTAGGCATATACGGGTTCAAGTCTGGGCTGTGACATGGGAGGTATCAACATTCCTGAAGAAGGTGGTTTCAATAGACTCCTACCCACCAAAACGCGTTGATGCCTTTTTATGTATAGACACTAGATCGCTAGGATGTTTGCGAGTCAATGACAAAAGATTATGCAAATCATTTCGACTGTGACAGATAATCCAATAGCCACAGGTGTTTCTGTACAATGATATGAACTTTCTGTCTACTGTTTTCTCTGGCTTTTCTGTTTAAAAATTGTGAAATTGTATATGTTTTGTTAAGTGTCTCTCTTTTGACACACAATATATGTATTTTTATGTCCTCCTCTGTACATATAACAATTGACTGTGTATAGAGTATGTAATGATTTTCTCAAGTTTTTTTTATTTATAAGATGTTTTAATCTATTGCCATTAATTGTTTTTATGAATTAATAAATATTGCTTTTAGCATTTGAGATTTTGTGCATTTATGCTCTGATGATGCGGTGTGGATATACTGTGTGGTTGTAAATGAACTGATTGACTTTGCCAAAGAGGAAATTTGATTTTTTGACTTGAGTCTATTTGGTGCTCTACCTCTTTTGGTATTAAGGAGCCCTTCTCTGTTTTGAGGTAAACAAGTTAGACCTGACAGCCTTTAGAGTAATATTAAACCTACTCTCCTCCTGTTGCTGAAATTCATATTTGTTGGCTTTATGACTCCGAGCACTTTACACTGCTAACCAGTGCTGAAGTGCTTGTGTTCAATCCTTTAAACATGGTAAAATTGGCTTGCACCCAATTTGCACATTTAATTTATTTATAAGTCCCTAGTAAAGTGGTACTCCATGTACCCAGGGCCTGTAAATTAAATGCCACTAGTGGGCCTACAGCACTTATTGGGCCACCCACTTAAGTAACCCTTTCAAAAATATCTCAGGCCTGCCATTGCAGACTGTGTGCAGCTTAAAACTGCCAATTTGACCTGGCAAAATAAACCTTTTGCCAGGCCTACACCTTCCTATCAATTACATATACGTCACCCCAAAGGTAGGCCCTAAATAGCCCATAGGCAGGAAACAGTAAACTTAAATGTTAGACATTTACTTTTAAGTTTTATAAGTCCTGGTAGTGAAAAACTGGTAAATTTGTTTTTCAGTACTGCAAGACCTGCCTCTACCATAGGATAACATTGTGTTACCTTAAACCATTTAATACATGCGAACAGGTAGAAAAGTCACGTTTGGCATCAAAATAATTGTAACTGAGTCCTCTTTAGTGGTAAAGTCGGATTTTAAGTCCCATTATGAAAATGCCACTTTTAGAAAGTTCACATTTTCTTGTCCTAACCATTTGGTCGCTACACCCTGTGTCCTTGGTCACATGACTGTAAATAGTTGGCAGTTGGCCTTTGTGTATTTCTCACTGAAAGGCGAGGCAACTGCGGACTCCCCAGTTAAATTTCAAAGGGGCTGCCTCAGCACACTCACAAAGAACTTGGTACCAGTCCTTTGTCACCCTAGAACTCTTGGAGCCTGGGCAGGGGTGGAAGGAACATTTCAGAAACAGATGTGGGGGTAAGTCTAGAAGTTTTTCTGACTTCAAAGGCTGGCACCAGGTATAAATATTGCATAAATATTAAATCCTTAGACCAACTCTTCAGTTCAGTGCTGGACCTGTGAAAGACCTCCAGAAGGACTGCCTTATACTTCAGAGGACTGTCCTGCTGCTTGCTGCTGCTGCTTGAGGTCTGCTATGTACCCCAGATGTATGCCCTGACGCTTGAAGCCTGCCTTGCGCCCCCAGAGGACTGCCCTGCTGGTTGAGACCTGCCTGACTGCTTGATACCGGGACATCCAGAGTGACTCCAAGGGCTAGTTGGCTGGCCTCTTGTTCTCTGCTACAAGGACACAAAAGCACCAGCAACTTGATCCTTGCACCTGGGCTCTGCCTGAAGTGAGTCCTACCCTGCAAGTGGTTCCCATCAAGTCCTGTACACTTGGAAGTGGTGCTAAAGCTGCCCAACAGCCAAAAACAGAAACTTGGGAATTAGAACATTTTCGAACAATAAGTGGCTGAGATTTGACAGAAGACTGGGACCTACCTGCTCGCGGATCCACCCAAAGTGCATTGCTAGTTGGCCTGACTTTGTGGTAGCTCCCACTACGTTCTTCTCTGCAGGAGCAAATCCAGTTCAGTGGCACCTCTTCAGAATGGTATACAACCTCATGGAGCCCCTCATCTCCTCCAGCCTGCAGCTTCATCCAGCTGGAGGTTTTCAGCTTCCATAAAAGAGTGACAAAGTCAGAACACAGAAATCCTCACTGCAACTTCGTGCAATACTTCGAAATGATGACGCATTCTCCTCGGACGCTGCCGGCTGATTTCCCTCACTGAATTTCACCTTCTCAGGCATTTTTCCTCAAAATTTCTTCTAAGTCTTAAGGTAAACCGAGACCGGCCTCAATCTATCTTTTGTATCCGAACGAAGATCCATTTTGAAACTTTCGACTTTGCCTCAGCCTTGCACAACTAGATGTCTGCAGTTGGCGCTATAATATTTTAGGTGCTTTTTTTCACTAAAACTTTAAAAATTCATAACTCCAGTACTAGTGCTTGGATTAGTTGTCATTCTGGTGTCATTGTATTTATTTAGATTTTCTCTATTTTTCTAAATTAGTGTGGTTTTTTCTTGTGTTGTGTTTTAACTTTATTACTGTCTGAGTGCGGCATAAATACTTTATACATTGCCTCGAAGTTAAGACTGACTGCTTTTGTGCCAAGCTATGTGAGTGTTAAGCACAGAGAAATGTATTTTGTGGTTCACCCTGATAAGGATTGTGTTTGTTGCTTGAGAAGGCTGTTCGCCCCCTCAATCAAAAAACCTGTTTCCTACAGGTAGACATGACAGGAGCCTGCTCCACTCCTCTTTGTGTCCCACCTGGGAGAGAGACAGCTACTGCAATGACTCTCACGCTCTGACGAGGGAGAGCACAAAAGAGTGATCCTGGCCCACCGGAGCCCCCACCTCATGAGCCACTTCTCTTTGGTCCTGGAGCTCACTAGGCATAAGTGGCAATGCTCCTGAAGCTCACACCTTCCATGGGATCCTGGAAATTTAGAGTGAGCGGTGCTCATGTGTGCTTTTGGCCTTGTCCTTCCCACCTGAGTCTTGGAGAGGTAGCGTCCCCTGAAGACCATTTTAGATCTAGTAGGAGAAATGTGCATATAACCCTAGGACATTTTTCTGCTGTTTTGGCCTCTAGAGAAATGGAGGCACCTGGGGACATTTGAATCTGGACAAAACAGGACACCACACATGCCTGATCTAAGTTGGTGCCCATGTAGGGACCATTTTAGATGAGGGAGGTCTTGTTTTGCTCCTGGTGACAGGCTGTGGCCATCCTGACCCACATCCACACCGGTTATTCTTCTCAACCTGAAGTCACTCCCAGTAGAACCCCGGAGCCTTTGCAACAGAGTACTCTTCATGTCTACATCTTTCAGGCTCCATAGCCTCCATTACCATTTGAAGGTATCTGTGTGAGGGTCAGGGAGAACACTCTGATGAGGGTTACCCCTCTGTAGGCACAGTAATCAGAAGTGCCAGGGGAACCCTTCTCCCGCAGGGACCTCCAGCTGATCAATCCATTAACTGTCAATCAGAAGGATTAAGGGAACCAGCACCACTGGCCTTTGAGAGATGAATCCACAGGGTCCCTTCCAGTCTAAATCCAGGGTACTTCTTTTCTCCTTATGGCAGAGCTGTTCACACTGGGGCGGTGGGCGCCGCTAGAGGGTCCTAAGTGATCTTAGGGGAAGCACCAGGCTCTGGCCAAAAGAAGCACCCTGCTTTGTTTGAAGTGATAAAAACATGAGAGCAGTAAGCCACTTTAAATGGGCCATCAATAATAACTTTGTGATTTATATCCTGACTAGGAGTAGGTGTAAAAGGGTTAACAGACCCTAACTGCAATGTTGAAATATGTTTAGACATATCTAAAAATTGCCAATTTAGCAGAATAATAGTGAAAGAATTGAGGGAGACCCAATGATTTATTTTTTTTACTAGGGGCACAGCTGTAAGAAGTTTGAAGATCACTGCCGAACAGGGTTCTGGTCTTCTTCAGAATCCTGCAAAATCCATCTGCCTCTTTCACTCTCTCGCTCACTCTCTCTTTCTCTCCCTCTCATGTGCACTTTTTAAGGTGGGGCAGAAAGTTCCAGAATTATGGCACTTTTGCCCAATCCCTCATGGGTTGACACATCATCCCTGTCCCAACCCTCCTGCACAGCATTTATGGAGATTTCAGTTTTTCAACTTGAAGTGATCAGTTGAAAGACCTTCTCTGAAAGCTTTAGTATAGCCTTTACTGTCACAGCTGCCTGATCCCTTCCCTTTGAAATTTCAAAATGGAACCCCTCCTGTGATTGGTTTCAGAGGTCTGGCTTGTCTTTGATTCTGTTGAGTCAAGACTTATCAGGCTAGGGTTAGGATGAAGAATAATTATCACACGTAAATTTTGTCTACACCCTTTACCAAGAATAGGCCCAGGCACTGGCAAACAGCCCTACTGTGTGGCAACCTTGGAACCCCTCTAACAGGCCAGCAGAGTAATTAATTTGACACATCAGGGGGAACAAAATCCTGGAATCTAGTTACAATCAGAGTCAGATAAACATGGCAATTCCTCAAGTGCCAGAAGGACGGCAGTTGTAACAAAAGTTACATTGAATTTGCTCTCAGGATCCATTTTTTCCATATAATCAGTGCTTCACACTAGTCTCTTGGCCTGAGTATTGCGAATGTACATTGGCGCAGTTTTCTTCATAATATATAATAAAGTAAGCACACACTCTTTTCAGTTAATCACTACATATTTACACTGTCAATGCCTACTCACATTATATAAGGTGTATACCAGCTCAGCTCCAATCTCTGAAGCGATGCTTCTGTGGTAGGCTACCTATGAACAGATTTCTTTTCTTGTCTTCAATTGTTGTATTTTATTTTCTTCAAGTGACCTTCCTTAAGCCAACACGTGTTTCGTCATTTCTGGGAGATAACCCTACGACTTCGTCAGGGCTAAAAGTAATGCATATACCACCATTGTTAAATGATATTTTGGCACAATATACATATAAAGGATTACAGTGCATGTCTGTTTACAATTTAAAAGTACTTGGAGCACCATCACACTTAGGGGCCGATTCCGATCTCGGTCGGAGGCGCACCCAATACCATTCGGTCGGGAAAAAGCCATGCGAATGCCTGTTTCCCGACCGATCCGTACAGCACAACAGCACAGAATCCGGCCGAGCCGTACTCACCCAATCCAGGTCCTGTTCTCCGACCGAGGCGAATCCGGAAACGCAGAATCGAGTCGCACGGAAGGGAAAATGCAGCTCCGTCCGGCCGAACAAGAACGATGCGCTTCCCGTACGCGCCGAACCCGTCGCTACGCACGGCACGTCAAAGCATCCGGGAGAGGCGCACATAAGCTCCGATTCGCGCCACAACACAATCCACGGCTACGAGACGAACATGCCAGCGACGAGGACGACGCGAAGCGACGAGGACGACGATGACGACGCGAAGCAACGAGAAGGACGAACGATACGAACCAACCATGAATCCCTTCGTCCCGATCATACCAATATTCTACATTTAGTACCGGATAAGGCACGGACGCGTACGGCGCAGAAGGTAAGTCAGACACCAACCACAAAACACATACAACACGTACACAACACATCACACACACACAGAGGGATGCAGAATTTACTTACACCAGCAACAGCAGCACCATAGGGGCGGGATGCCCATCACCAATGCCACATATGCACACAGGGGCCTGAATGTGCACCACCACCCCTACCCAGGGGGGGCTGGATGCCTACCACTACTACCACCCTTAGCCAGGGGGGTGCCAGATGCCTACCACTACTACCACACTTAGCCAGGGGGTGCCAGATGCCTACCACTACTACCACCCTTACCCAGGGGGGCTGGATGCCTACCACCACTACCACCCTTACCCAGGGGGCTGGATGCCTACCACTACTACCACCCTTAGCCAGGGGGTGCCAGGTGCCTACCACTACTACCACCCTCACCCATGGGGGGCTGGATGCCTACCACTACTACCACCCTCACCCAGGGGGGGCTGGATGCCTACCACTACTACCACCCTTAGCCAGGGTGGTGCCAGATGCCCACCACCACTACCACCCTTAGCCATGGGGGTGCCAGATGCCTACCACTACTACCACCCTTACCCAGGGGGGGCTGGATGCCTACCACTACTACCACCCTTAGCCAGGGGGCTGGATGCCTACCACTACTACCACCCTCACCCAGGGGGGCTGGATGCCTACCACTACTACCACCCTCACCCAGGGGGGCTGGATGCCTACCACTACTACCACCCTCACCCAGGGGGGCTGGATGCCTACCACTACTACCACCCTTAGCCAGGGGGTGCCAGATGCCTACCACTACTACCACCCTCACCCAGGGGGGCTGGATGCCTACCACTACTACCACCCTCACCCAGGGGGGCTGGATGCCTACCACTACTACCACCCTTACCCAGGGGGGCTGGATGCCTACCACTACTACCACCCTCACCCAGGGGGCTGGATGCCTACCACTACTACCACCCTTAGCCAGGGGGGTGCCAGATGCCTACCACTACTACCACCCTCACCCAGGGGGGGCTGGATGCCTACCACTACTACCACCCTTAGCCAGGGGGGTGCCAGATGCCTACCACTACTACCACCCTTACCCAGGGGGGGCTGGATGCCTACCACTACTACCACCCTCACCCAGGGGGGGCTGGATGCCTACCACTACTACCACCCTTATCCAGGGGGTGCCAGATGCCTACCACTACTACCACCCTCACCCAGGGGGCTGGATGCCTACCACTACTACCACCCTCACCCAGGGGGGCTGGATGCCTACCACTACTACCACCCTTACCCAGGGGGCTGGATGCCTACCACTACTACCACCCTCACCCAGGGGGGCTGGATGCCTACCACTACTACCACCCTTAGCCAGGGGGTGCCAGATGCCTACCACTACTACCACCCTCACCCAGGGGGGCTGGATGCCTACCACTACTACCACCCTCACCCAGGGGGGCTGGATGCCTACCACTACTACCACCCTTACCCAGGGGGGCTGGATGCCTACCACTACTACCACCCTCACCCAGGGGGCTGGATGCCTACCACTACTACCACCCTCACCCAGGGGGGGCTGGATGCCTACCACTACTACCACCCTTAGCCAGGGTGGTGCCAGATGCCCACCACCACTACCACCCTTAGCCATGGGGGTGCCAGATGCCTACCACTACTACCACCCTTAGCCAGGGGGGGCTGGATGCCTACCACTACTACCACCCTTAGCCAGGGGGGGCTGGATGCCTACCACTACTACCACCCTCACCCAGGGGGGGCTGGATGCCTACCATTACTACCACCCTCACCCAGGGGGGGCTGGATGCCTACCACTACTACCACCCTTAGCCAGGGTGGTGCCAGATGCCCACCACCACTACCACCCTTAGCCATGGGGGTGCCAGATGCCTACCACTACTACCACCCTTAGCCAGGGGGGGCTGGATGCCTACCACTACTACCACCCTTAGCCAGGGGGGACTGGATGCCTACCACTACTACCACCCTCACCCAGGGGGGCTGGATGCCTACCACTACTACCACCCTCACCCAGGGGGGCTGGATGCCTACCACTACTACCACGCTCACCCAGGGGGGCTGGATGCCTACCACTACTACCACCCTTAGCCAGGGTGGTGCCAGATGCCCACCACCACTACCACCCTTAGCCATAGGGGTGCCAGATGCCTACCACTACTACCACCCTCACCCAGGGGGGGGCTGGATGCCTACCACCATTACCACCCCCACTCATAGGATGGACAATGCATGACACAACCAGCACACCACAACCAAGGGAATGCAAGAAAAAGACATCCCCCCAACACCATGACAAGCGTGTGTAGACTGTGTCAAATGCCTACAACACTGAACATGACTTTGAACATACAATGTGACCCCCTAGCACATGTGCCACACATATATGTGTGTGGCCCCCACAATGCAAGCAGGCCATGACCATTGTGGCAATGGGGTCCAAACCCCCATCATCACAGTGACCAAAAGGTAAGTGTGGGGTCCATAGCTGAAGCACATTCTGAACATTGTGGCAATGGGGTCTAACGCCCCATCACCACAGTGACCAAAATGTAAGTGTGGGGTCCATAGCTGAAGCACATATTGAACATTGTGGCAATGGGGTCTAACGCCCCATCACCACAGTGACCAAAAGGTAAGTGTGGGGTCCATAGCTGAAGCACATTTTGAACATAGGTAAGTGTTGACAAAGAAAGAGCTGCAACTGCTAAACTGCATGGATGATTCCTGGTCACAGAACAAAAAACACATCAGTGGCAAAGTAGTGCATGTGTCCCATTGCAACATAAATTGGGGGAGCCAAATACTGCAGTGCAAATAAGACATACCTTTGACATACCTTTGGCCATGTGCAGACAAACAACACCCATGGGGGCTGACACTGTCAACATTCATCAATGACACAATGACAGAAGTGACCATCAGAATGCAGACCCACATATTTGCACCAATGGGCACACAAATGCAGATACCCTGTGGAGACTGTAGATGTGAGGTGAACAGATACCATACCATGGCAGCAATGGGACACACAAACCATGATCATTGTGCTGACCGATGACCTAGGAGTCCCAGGGACAGCAGGGGAAACCCACCAAACTACATACAGCCAATGGCACACCCAAGATATGCCAATGCAGTGGTGCAGATGCACAAACACAAACAGGCAGACCCACACTGCACATCATACACAACAGGTGAGGGGGGGTGCCAGTGTCCCCAGGCAACCACACAACACATGAGGAGACCTGAATACCAATCATACAGATGTGCATACAGTGCCACACAAAGGTAACTCATGGATCCAAATCCCCTATGTGGGCAAGCAGGCATTGTCAGATGAGAGGGAGCACAAATCACACATGTCACACAGGCACGTAGGAACAGCAACTGACACAGCAAGACACACCACAGCACTACCCCCAGGGCCCCCACAATGTGGTGACCCTGGGCTGCATTACAATCCCACTGTGATGACAAAGCTAAATGTCGTTCACACTGTGAACCACAGTCATGTGTCCTGAGCAACAAACTACCATCACACCTACACAAGCACAAATCAATCAGCATGGCCAGTAAGCCAAGGCCAACATGGAGGCAGGGACCTAGCCGGGCAACAACTCTCATCTGCACACACTCAACACCACACCCCTCGACCTCCAACAATGTGCAGCAGTGAAGCACACATGCACTGGTGACATTGCACATGCACCCATGACTATTCCAGGGTGGTGGGTGGGAACCAAGGTGCAGAAACACATCACACATGGCCACTCAACAAGACTCCTGAATGTCTGACACACTGCACACTACGCTGTACATGGACATGACGGCAATACCACACCAACCAATGGGATCCCAGCCACAGTCACACACCAATGAAGAAGCCAAGGTCACCCACAAAGAACACACATAGACAACAACCAACATTGCAGCCTGGACCCTGAGGAGTGCCAGCAGTCACACACACAACGTGTCACAATCACTGAAAGATAACACAAACTGGAAATCACATGACAGGGGCAAACAACAAGTGCCAAGGGGAAACCTGACTGTGACCCATCTGCGTCTGCACACAGACTCAGCCCTGACAGCAAACACACCTATGGGTGACACCCTGATGACCAGTAATGTGACATGCACCCACATCACAGAGAACCCAGGGAGAAGACTTTGGGGGAACATAGGTCAACTCAGCAAGCATCACAAACAGGTACAACACTAGGGATAACAGCATGCACAGCTAAACGGAAGTGAACACACAGACATGCACATACAACACACACCTTGGGCGCAGGCAATGTCACAGGAGTACACACTGCCATGAGGGGACTCCACTACTGTGTGAGGAAAGCTGTGCCATATGTTGCCTCAGTAGGGCCCCATCATGTCAGCTGAGCACTTGGTCACACAATCAACAATTAGCACCAAATGATGGCTCCCGTCACATCAGCCTGGTCATGGAAGTGCCAACGTAATCATCAGCACAGATCCAACACACTTGTATAGCAACGTTGCACTGACAACACAGATGAGTCCTTCCCCATTGATGCCCAAACCTGCATGTCCAGTGGAGATGGCCACACGGTCAGGGAAGTAGACGAATTGAACAATGGCAGGCACAACAGATGTGCAGGGGTGGAAGCCACAGATGTGAAATAGCTAATCTAAGTAGGAAATCCCATTGCCAAATACTGAACACATGACACCCTCAGATGCTGCTATGGATGACATGGATACACCACAGGATAGGACACATTCCCCCTGGACCACATGGGTTCCTGCACAGTAACACTTCATTATCATGAGACCAAATATCACCATCACTGCAGCAAGGGCATGGTTAGCATCATCAACAACATGTACATCAGAAGCATAAGCACTAGAGAACAGAAAGTTGCTTTATTCAGCATATGTGTGTAATGAAAACAAAGTCCAGAAAAAACACAAAGGCCAATGGCCAGTCCATTGTCAAAGTCCAAACTGGGTGACAGTGGCAGATGTCACCCTACGCATGCCTGCACAAAACCAGGGACAATCCACTAGGAGGGGCAACCGGGGGGCAGGCCAGGCACCGCAGGGACAGGATCAGGGCTCACCAGGAGGAAGCAGGGAAGGGGTGGTGGGTGCTGGAGAGCTACTGACAACTGCAGTGGAGGTGTCTGACATGGTGTGTGCCGGCACAACTGGGGGGCATGACTCAGATGTTGTGGGTGCCGGCACGACTGCAGTGGACCCTACAGATGGAGTGGAGAGGTCCGCCACTGCAGTGCCCAAGTCAGACAGGGTGGTAGTGGACTCCACTGCAGTGCCTACCACCAGGGGAGGAGAATGGGGAACAGGCAAGGTGGGCTGGACAGAGGGGAGGATACCCTCACCACATCAGTGGCACAGACAAGCGCAGCGGGGGTGTGGTGCCGGGAGAGCAAGTGGCAGGGGGAGAAGGCCGGATCCTCTTGGGGATGGTATATCTGTGGGTGGGGGAACCTGGGGCAGGGTGTGGTGGGGGCACCTGTGGAGTGGGGGCCTGAGGGATGGAGGAAGGAGACCTGGTGCCTGAGCTGCAGGGCGGCGGCGGGGTCTTGCTCTTACGACTCCGGGGGGACTTGCGGGTGGGGGCCTCAGTCTGTCTGCACCTGGGGGAGGGTGTCCGGGGGCGAGGGGCACTCTGCTCCGTGTGGGTGGGCTTCCTCTTCCCCCTGAATGCTGTATCAGCTGGATCGGAGGGAAGAGGCCGAGGTCACTGAGGAAGAGCCGCTGGGTCTTTGGGGTTGCAGGTGAGGCAAGGGAGGGTGTTTTGGAGGGAGAGGCAACTGAGGACTGCGCAGTGCTCGTGGATGCGTGTGTGTGTTCCAGGGCCCCATCCCCTGTGAGTCTGGTTTCAGTCCCCTGACTGTGCGTGCGTGTGCGTTTTGTTTGTGGCGTGTGTGTCTGTGTGCTGGATGTGTGTGTGCTGGTGTGTGCCTGTGCCGGTGTGTGTGTGCTTGGGACGGGTAAGGTGCTGGGGAGTGTGGATGGAGCAGAGGCAGGAGGGGTGAGGGACTGTCTGAGGATGGACACTGCTGCCGTCAGGGAGGAGTCCATGGACCTATTGCCCCTCTGTAGGTCAGACATGCCCGATGAGATGCCCTCCATGAACGACACCAGCTGAGTCAACAGAGCGGTGTGCGCATGGAGGACACTCAGCATGGCTGTCTGCCCTACATGGAGCTGGCGAAGGAGGTACACAGACTCCTCACTCAGGGCAGCAGGGGACACAGGGGCAGGGGGTGCGGTGCCTGGCCCAAAGGAGACACGCTCCCGAACATGGGAGCCTCCACGGACCTGGGGAATGGGAGCCGATGGGAGGGCGGTGGTGGTGCTGGTGGTGGCGGGGACAGCAACACTAGCTGGGGTGTGGTGGCTGCTGACACCCGCCTCCATAAGGAGTCATCCTCCGAGTTGCTCTGGTCCTCAGCTGAGGTGGATGGTGCTGAGGACTCCTCGGTGTGGCTCCCCTCGCCCTCCGTGCCACTGGGGCCCTCCGACCACTCCTCGGCTGCTGACCCAGTCTGGCTCTCCGGCTCCTCCTGGTCCATGGAGCTGTCCCCTTCCGTGGCCGTGGATGTATCTGCAAACAATGGGGAAACAGACAGACATCAGTCACCTGCACCAAACGCACACACCACTGTGAGCACAGCACATTACAGAGCAAGCCCTGGCATCATTAGTTGTACATTGCTAAAAGTGCCCTAACTGAACAGGAGAAGCCAATTGTCAGTCTGATGCCAACCATGGCACTCACATCCCACATGGCCTTGCACCCGTCTGTCTGGTGTCTGTTGGATAGCAACACCCCAGTGTGGACACATGCACCAACTACACAGTAGTTGGACAGTGCAGAGGACACGGTGTAGCATGTGGACATGCACACATCACAACTCTTGCCACTGAGTCAGTACAGGTTTCCGGATGAAAGGAATGCCTGAACTTCACATTCGCATACCCCAGTCTGCACGGGCAGCTGATCAAACACCTATGTGACACACAAGTATCGTCTCCTATGGTCACATCTCCAGTGCCATGCTGATCCCCTACCAAGAAACACCCCAGCAGTCCTGGCAACAAATCCACAGCACACTGACACAGAGGCAGACACCTGAGGGGTCAAATCACTGCGCACAATGTGTCAGCTGATACACGGGAGTGGGAGTACAGAGTGCATTGCATGGCCTGGAGTAGGCATGACTGTCCTGCCCCACATGAATGAGGGATGAGCCCTGGACAGTGGATAGCTGGCTATGTATGTGTGACACACGTAATCTGCATACTCCTGGGGCCCAAACATTGTTCCCACCCGCTGCATGGGTGTGTGCCACATACCCCAGGCACATGAGGTGGCTCAGCTCAGCAAGTGGACCGCATATCAAAGCAACACGCAGATTACATGTCCGAACACAGGCGTTGTGTGAACAATGGACCCACCCATGATGCCCACAACAGAGTTAGGGAAACAGATGCTGTCCCCCACCTTTAGTGAAGCAAACTGCAAGGACACAGTCCCAAGTGACACAATTCCCTGAATGTAAGGGCCACACCTGGGTATCAGATGAGGAGTGGGCAGTGCACAATAGAGGACATGGCTCCTGGACAACATGACTGCTGTACTGTGGCAGTTGAACCAGGCCAGAGGAGGGCACAAAGCATGTAATACAGAGTTCACAGTGCAGTCTTTGACTCACCCCCTCCTTGCTGATGTCTGGCCTTCAGCTGCCCATCCAGGTCTGGAAACACCACCGCCAGAATCTGGAGCATGTGGGGGGTCAGGGTCCGTGTTCCGCCCCTCCTGCGAGGAGGCGACAGCTTCAGCTGGACCCGTGCAATCCTCCGGGTCTAGCCCCGAAGGTCCTGCCACCTCTTCTGGCAGTTGCGGATCCGGCGCTTGTAGACCCCCACGGACCGGACAGCCCGGACGATGTCCTTCCAGATCTCCTGCTTCCGATGGGCATTAACCTGTCAGGATGACAAAGTGAAAAGGCCATTACTACACATGCAACATATCCGTGCATGACACAGTTGTATATACATGTCTCATTCACAGGGGCACATGATGTACACAGGCAGTGCAACGCTGCCCATGGACAGTTTGCCAGACGTCACTACATGGTATCATTGCATGGGAAGTAAAACCTTGTTCAAATGCACTGTCACTGCACCATACCTGTCCAGTGCATGTCACTACACACTATGGGGGGTGACAACTACTCAGTGAGCCTGCTAGCCAGTGGCGTGCAGACTTTCAGCCTTGCTAGTCAGACAAAATGCACATTCAGAAAGGCAGTGCACAGAACACTCACCTGCTCCCCTGGTGTCCCATACAGCTTGCTGTACTGTGGAAGTAGGCTGTCCAGCAGGGCCTGGTTCTCCTCAAGGCTGAAGGCTGGGGCTCTCTCCACAGTACGTGCCATTGCAGGGTCCAGAGGGGCAGAGACAGCAGCAGTGCAGTGGCAGATGTCGTCCTGGAGCATGTAGTGCAGGCAAGTGAGCTCTCAGGGGAACAGCCAGCAATATATATGTGCTGGAGAGGCAGATACTGTCCCTTGTGTCCAAAGTGATAGGTCCAAGTCGTTTGCATCTTCTGAATCTGGCTAATCCATGGAATAGCAGCACCAATACACGCACACGGCATCCTTCAAATCTTCAACTTCATGACATACATGATTTTGCAACATTGTTGTGGGTGACCAACTGAATTTCCAGCAACCGACTCGTTCGAATTTCGAAAACGCGTCCGTTGCCAGGCAAGGCCATTGTCAATGGGTGCGCACCGATCGGTCCATTGCGGTACAACGCGTACAGGGTACAACGCGTACCCGCACACATTGAGTGCAATGGGCCGGCCGGGGGCACCGATCGGTCCATTGCTGATCAACGCGTACAGGGGTACAACGCGTACCCGCACACATTGAATGCAATGGGCCGGCCGGGTGCACCGATCGGTCCATTGCGGTACAACGCGTACAGGGGTACAACACGTACCCGCACACATTGAGTGCAATGGGCCGGCCTGGGGCACCGATCGGTCCATTGCTGATCAACGCGTACAGGGGTACAACGCGTACCCGCACACATTGAATGCAATGGGCCGGCCGGGGCACCGATCGGTCCATTGCGGTACAACGCGTACAGGGGTACAACGCGTACCCGCACACGTGAGTGCAATGGGCCGGCCGGGGGCACCGATCGGTCCATTGCTGATCCAACTGCGTACAGGGGTACAACGCGTACCCGCACACATTGAATGCAATGGGCCGGCCGGGGGCACCGATCGGTCCATTGCGTGTACAACGCGTACAGGGGTACAACGCGTACCCGCACACATTGAATGCAATGGGCCGGCCGGGGGCACCGATCGGTCCATTGTGGTACAACACGTACAGGGGTACAACGCGTACCCGCACACATTGAATGCAATGGGCCGGCCGGGGGCACCGATCGGTCCATTGCGGTACAACGCGTACAGGGTTACAACGCGTACCCGCACACATTGAATGCAATGGGCCGGCCGGGTGCACCGATCGGTCCATTGCTGTTCAACGCATCCCTGTTCAAGTGACTGGCATATGTCACCATGACTGTCTCAGATGGACATATGCCAGCCACAGATAGCTCCCAGGGAGTGAGGGGCACACCTACAACACGACAGCCTGTCCAAACTGTATGATAAGGCATGTAAGGCTGCATTTCCTATTGTGTGTATGTTGGTGTACATGTTGTCCTGTGGGTGTCACCTGGGGGCAGCCACCCCCAGGCTGTGCACGTGTTCATGGGGACAGGATCCTGGGTGTTACGTGTACATGACCACTGTGATGTGCAACTGTTCATATCTGTGCATGTGCCATGGTCACATTTCACGGTGGTGTATGTGTATGTCATGTCACATACCCCGTGAGTCCCATGTGGGACGGTATGTTTGAGCCAGGGTGTCCCAGTGGCACAATAGTGATGGTCCTCCACAGTCTGTGTGCATGTAGTGTTTACAATGTCTCTGATTTCATGTGCACAATGGGAGACAGTCTCCACATCCACGTTGTGTGTGCATGGACTTTGATGTTGTGCGTGTGTGTGTCACAGACGTCCATGTCTGTCCTGCAGTGGCAAGTGGGACCACTACCTGTGGGGGTCATAGTTGTTTTGCTGTGGTGTATACATGATACTCCATGTAATGCCAGTGTCCATGTGGCAATCCAGGGTCCCTGGGAATGTACCTGTCGTTGAGCTGTGATGCCTGGGGCACATCTGTCCTCACATGTCACTGTGGGGGGTGATTGTGACACGGCAGCAGGAGATGGGAACTGTGACACGGCCTCATGATATCCAATGGGCCAACCTGGGACTTATTGATGCCACTTGTTGGACCGTGATGACAGATGTTGGCCATGTATGTACCATACATGTCCTTACGGAACTGCACACTTCATGTAGTTGTGCCTCATAATGATGTATGTTGGGATATTGAGTGTGTTCAATGCCGCATATGTGGGCTGACTGACAATCTTGCTTACTTCTCCTCTGCACTGCAGGGCTCCTGCTGTCCATCGACCATTCCCAGACCTGGCAACGATGGTGGAACGGGACAGCATCCGACGGTACTGCTTCACCAGGCAGCTGATTGAGGATTTGGCAGTGCAGTTGGCCCCACATTTGCAGCCTGGCTGGCCGTATCCTACAGCGCTGACCCCCAAGGTGAAAGTGATGGCAGCCCTACACTTCTTTGCCACCGGTACCTTCCAACATACTGTGGCAACTGCTGGTGGGATGTCACAGACCATGTTGAGCCGTGTGCTCCGCGATGTTTTGGCGGCAATGTTGCTATTCCTGAACCGGTACATCTATTTCCCTAGACTGCGACGACTCACTGACGTGAAGAGTGACTTCTATGCCCTGGGGAGGATGCCGCATGTCATTGGCTCCATTGATGGGACACATGTGGCTTTGGTACCACCACAGGCCCAGGAGCAGGCCTACAGGAACCGCAAGCACTACCACTCGGTCAATGCACTGGTGGTGTGTCTAGCAGATATGACCATCACACACGTGTGTGCCCGTTTCCCTGGTTCAGCACATGATGCCTTTGTGATGAGGAGTAGTCGCATCCCCAGGATGATGGCACAGATGCAGAACCAGCGTACCTGGCTTGTCGGTGTGTACTGACTTTGTGCCATTGTGTGTGATCTGATCTGTAGTATTCTGCCCACTTTTCCAAGTCAGCTAATGTGCACTTGTCTGTCCGTAGGTGACCCGGGATACCCCAACATGCCGTGGTTGCTGACACCCCTCAGGAACCCTGTGACACCAGCCCAGATGCGCTACAATGAGGCACATGGTCGAACCAGGAGAGTGATTGAGCGGACATTTGGTCTCCTGAAGAGCCGCTTCCGCTGCCTGGACAAGACCGGAGGGTCCCTCCCATATGCCCCTGCGAAAGTGTGCAAGATTATCATCGTCTGCTGCATGCTCCACAACCTGGCAGTGCGGAAGGAGTTGCCTCTCATCCAGGATGACAATGACCAACATCCGCCACCTGTGGAGGATCCTGGCCTGGACCACAATGCCAGTGATGATGATGATGATGATGAGGGTGATGTCCGCACACAGCTCATCACCAACTTCTTTAGCTGAATGTGAGTATCCTGAGGTGTCATGTCAATGATGTGAGTTGGCATGATATGTGTAGGTGGATGCTCTGGTGCTGTTGGAGTGTGTCCATGGGCTACTTTACTGGATGTGTGTTGCGATGTGTGCTTACAGGTGGGCTGTACTCCCCAACAGTGTTGACATGCTAACTTGGTTCTGGGTGGGTATCTTGTAACATGTATTGTGCATGAGTTTTGCTGTTCTGTCCTGTTCTCCATTGCTTTTGACTGTGTGTCATTTCTGTCCTTCACAGGGTACTTTCAGATTCGTTTGGTCAACTGTGTCCACCGACGACGTGATTGCACTTCCAGGGTGGTAGCTGTTGTGTCCCTACAGGTGATGTGCGCCACACCCATGGACTTCCTTCCGTCTACAGTTGTTGACTGTGTGCCCGCTGCCAGGTGGGATTACCTTGCATCTGTAGTGGTTACGACATGTTGCAACTGTGTAATAAACCTGTGCTTCACTTTGTGATGTGCGTTGTCTGTGGTCACACATTTGACTGCCATTTTCTTACTGCACCTGTGGGCTACTTGACTACAACTGGGAATGGGTGTGGTGTCTGTGCATTGCACCGTCTTCCCTGGCAACATCAGTGTAGGCAATGAGTCAGATGGCCTAGGTGTGTATGTGTTGTGTAGCCCTGGTGGTGTGTCTCCCTCATATGTGTCACGTTGCCTTTACTCACATGCCTGTGTTGTACTTGCTGTTGCAGTTCGCATACACACTGTAATTTTGCAGTTCATCATCTCCATAACAGCACCCACGTTGGAATCACAACAGAGGCAAGTATGGTGTATTAGTGTGTTTATTGTGATACATTTGTGTGAATAGTGCATAGGATGGGTAGTGCTGTACATAAATCTTGCAAACAGAAGTTCCTAGGTGAATTGAAAGTTCTGGTAGACATAATCCCCAGTATCGGGGCCACAGTTGTCTGAGACATTGGTCCAACTTGTACTCCCCATGCAATGTGTGGGAGTAGTGTTGCCTTCAACAGGGTGAACAGTCTGTGCACAAAGGTGAACATCCAGAACAGGTTCAGGCTTCCTGGGAGTTGCGCTTGGCCATCGGCCTCTCACTTGCCCCTCCTCGGACGACCCCTCTTCTTTGGGGGGGGCCCTCAAGTACAGGCTGCTGCGGTGCAGGGGACTCTCCGCCAGAGTCATCCTCCCTCCCTGTGGCAGTTGCAGTTTGTTCAGCACCAGATGTTGTTGGCACACAGGGAGGTGTGGACTGGTTGCTGTTCATCTGGCGGAGGCATTGTAAAATGTCCCTGTGCACCGCCGTCATCTCATGCAGTGCATCCCACTTGGACTCCACGCGGGACATGTGTGAGTCCACGCGGGACATGTGTGACTCCACGTGGGACATGTGAGAGTCCAAGCGGGCATGATGGGCAGCCTGCTGCTGTTTCATGTCTCTGAGGAGCCCCACTACCTGGCTGAGATCTCCGGTGCTGGACTGGTACGCATCAGCTATGCGTACCAGTTGTGGATCATCATGCACACCAGCAACCTCTGCAAGTAGCGACCTCTGTCTCCCACCACCCCTGCTGACATGTGCAGTGCGTGCAGTGGCACGCACAGATGACCCTGGTCCACCTTGGGGGTTGGTGGTGGTGGTGGTGTCCATGGCCCCAGGTTGGTCCAGGGTCCCTGTGCTGGTGTTGCTCCTTGTTCTGCCCATGTCGGCAGGGATGGTATTTGTGGTGACAGTCGTTGGAGGGGTGGGTGCAGGGGGTGCAGCTGGTGGTCCTGCTGGTGCTGCAGCTGGTGGTCCTGCTGGTGCTGCATGTAGACTTGCACCGGATGTGCCAGGTTGGTCTTCTTCGTCCGAGGAGGGCAGAGGCTGCACGACACCTTTGAGCTCTGCATCCTCTTGAGCCTGGGACTGGGACTCCTCAGCGTCTGCTGCTGTGTCCCCATCATCACCTGTTTTTGGGAGACACACACAATGTATGTTATGTTTCTGCAGGCATCAATGGTTGACACACCTGACAGTTGTGACTGTGCCTCTGGGTGCGGGCCTGTACATTGCATTGTCCTAAGTCGTCACAGTCAGGGGTTGATATTGGTGTGGCACATTGTCCTGCATTATTTGGGCATTTCTATGTATTTGTTGGGGTGTGAACATGGTCTGCATTGGTTGTATTTGGTTGACAGCCGGCCCTCCTTCCCACACAGCCAGTCAGTTATCCCACCATGGACTGTGCTTGCATTGCAGGGAGTGGAAGTTGTCTCTCAGGATGTCAGTCAGTGGTGTCCTGCTGTTTGTTGATGCACAGTTGCCAGCAGGGCCTTGTGCTCCCCACAGCAGTAGCCAGTGTCAGCCATCTTGTGTGTCCTTATCCACTCCCTGTGATGTGAGCATGGTTCAGGGTGGTGTTGATGGGACAGTAGTGGGGGTGAGCTATGTCTGTGACTGTGACTCCCATCATGCTATTGCCTCCACCCCACTTCCCAGCATTCCCATACTTACTTGCTTTTGTGGGGAGTCCAGTGTGTGTGTGTGTGAGGGCAATGGCAAGATGGCTGACAGTGGTGTCCTGCTGTTGGTTGGTGTGCAATTGCCAGCATGCCCTTGTGCTCCCCACAGCAGTAGCCAGTGTCAGCCATCTTGTGTGTCCTTATCCACTCCCTGTGATGTGAGCATGGTTCAGGGTGGTGTTGATGGGCCAGTTGTGAGGCTGAGCAATATCTGTGACTACCACTCCCATCATGCTATTGCCTCCACCCCCCTTCCCAGCATGCCCATGCTTCCTTCCTTTTGACTCTGCTTCCCTGTGGGGTGGGCTGGCTGTGCTGACAGGATGGCTGGGAGTGTTGTCCTGGCAGTTGTTTGGCTAAAAGTCCCAAGAGTGTCCCTGTGCTTCACACAACATAACCCAGGGTGGTGGTTCTTTGTGGGATCTTGAGTTAGGATGGGAGGCATTGCATTCTACCAGGTGGGTTCTGTGGAGTTTGTGTTGAGGGGGGTGTGAGGGGAGGTGCTTGTGACTATGGTCAGTGCTGCAAGTCCTCCTTCCCACCCAGCCAGCCAGATATCCCACCATGGAACGTGCTTGCATTGCAGGGAGTGGAAGTTGTCTCTCAGGATGTCAGTCAGTGGTGTCCTGCTGTTTGTTGGTGCACAGTTGCCAGCGGGGCCTTGTGCTCCCCACAGCAGTGCACAGTGTCAGCCATCTTGTCAGTTGTTTTCCACTCCCTGTGATGTGCGCATGGTTCAGGGTGGTGTTGATGGGACAGTTGTGGGGGTGAGCTATGTCTGTGACTGTGACTCCCATCATGCTATTGCCTCCACCCCACTTCCCAGCATTCCCATACTTACTTGCTTTTGTGGGGAGTTCAGTGTGTGTGAGTGTGAAAGCAATGGCAAGATGGCTGACAGTGGTGTCCTGTTGTTGGTTGGTGTGCAGTTCCCAGCATGCCCTTGTGCTCCCCACGACACAGCAACAGTGTCAGACATCTTTGATGGGCCTTTCCACTCTCTGTGGGATGTGCATGCGTGAGTGTGAGCTTGCTGGGCCATGTGGTGGGGGATGTAGAGCTGTGACTACGACTCCCATCATGCTATTGCCTCCACCCCCCTTCCCAGCATGCCCATGCTTCCTTCCTTTTGACTCTGCTTCCCTGTGGGGTGGGCTGCCTGTGCTGACAGGATGGCTGGGAGTGTTGTCCTGGCAGTTGTTTGGCTGAAAGTCCCATGAGTGTCCCTGTGCTTCACACAACATAACCCAGGGTGGTGGTTCTTTGTTCGATCTTGAGTTAGGATGGGAGGCATTGCATTCTACCAGGTGGGTTCTGTGGAGTTTGTGTTGAGGGGGTGTGTGAGGGGAGGTGCTTGTGACTATGGTCAGTGCTGCAAGTCCTCCTTCCCACCCAGCCAGCCAGATATCCCACCATGGAACGTGCTTGCATTGCAGGCAGTGGAAGTTGTCTCTCAGGATGTCAGTCAGTGGTGTCCTGCTGTTTGTTGGTGCACAGTTGCCAGCAGGGCCTTGTGCTCCCCACAGCAGTAGCCAGTGTCAGCCATCTTGTGAGTCCTTCTCCACTCCCTGTGATGTGCGCATTGTTCATGGTGGTGTTGATGGGACAGTTGTGGGGGAGCAATATGTGTGACTACGACTCCCATGATGCTATTGGCTACACTGACTTGGCCAGCATACACAGAATTCCTTCCTTTCAGTGGTCTTCACTGTGTGTTGGTGTTGTTGTGGTGGCTACATGTCTGGATGTGTTTGTTAGTTCTATTTGTGCCACTGCCTAGCTGTAGTTGTAGTTGTGTTTGTACATGTGATGGCACGGTTGAATGTAACTTTGAGATGGCATGTGTTGTGTTTCTCTGACTGACATACACATTTTGGGATGATTCTGTTCTGGTTGCTGTGTAATTGCTATGAGTGCATGGTTTGACTCTCCCTTGACAGTGATGTGTGTGTGTATTGTGGCAGAATATTGTGTACATTTGTTGTGTACTCACCAGGCTCTGGGATGTTCTCTAGTCCATATACGCTCACTGGCGGAAGGATGGCCCGCACCTTCTCCTCCCAGGGCCTGAGGTATACTGGCTTGGCAGGATGGCCACTGCCGGTGTATTGGCTCAGGAGGTAGTCTTTCTTGAGCAGCTCCCGGACCCTCCTGCGCACGTCATACCACCTGTTCTGGATGTCGGTCTTTGTGCGCAGACATGGTGATTGTGCGTTCACCCTGTTGATGATCCTCTCCCACATCTTGGTTTTCTGGGAGATGGGGGTCTGTTGGACCAGTGTGCCAAACAGCTGTGGCTCTACCCTGAGGATCTCGTCTACCAGGACTTCCAATTCACAATCTAGGAACTTGTGATTCTTCTTGGGGGGCATGGTGATGGGTGGTGATGGTGAGTGATGTGTGTGTTGGTGTGCAGGTGAGGGTGTGTGAGTGTGTGTTTTGCTGGGTGTATGTGAGGTAGGTATTTGTTGGTGTGCTGATGGTGTGTGGCTTGTGTGAGGGATGAGCTGTGGGTGTGTGGTTGCTGTCTGTTGGGTGCTGGCAGTGGAATGGCATTTGCACAGGATCATGGTTGGGATTTGTGTCCTTTATATGGGTGGAGTTGTGGGTGTGACTTTGTTCTCGGTCCCCCCCCCCCCAGTATTTATTGGCTTTGTAATTGCTTGTTTGGCCTTTTTTTGTGTTAATTTTCCTTTGTACTGTCTGTGCATGTTGGAAACGTTCTTGTGACCGAGTCGGACCCTGCATTTGTCTCATACGGTGTTCTCCGTTTCGTTCACGCTGTGTTTGTGCAGTTTTCTATGCTGCGTACGCGTCGGTCGCGGTGTTTTGTGTTACTTCGGCTCGGTTATGTATGCGTGTCGGTCGTACGGCTTGTCCTCCGTCCGACTCGGTCGTGGTTTTCGCGCCTTGCATCGTACTTTGCGGTTTGGAGTTCGCGTGTACGTTTCGGTCGGATTTGTTCCGGGTGCGTGTCGGTCGGTTCGATTCGCGTGTTTTTCCGGCCGGATTGCTGTTTTCCGTGCGGCTCGGTCGTTCGGCTTGGGTTCGGTACGTGTCGGTCGGATTTTGCACGCTTTGCATCGTACTTGGCGTGTCGGGCGCCACAGGTACGTGTCGGTCGGAATAAATTCCGGCTCCGAGTCGGTCGGTGCTTTTTCCGGCCCGAATCGGAATCGACCCCTTAGTGTGTATCCTGGTTACCATTACAATGTAGAAACCCATGCCAAAAATGCTGTAGGAAGTTCTTATGGCTGTCATCCTGTAACACAGGATGCGAAACACTAACGAAGAATCATGCACAGAGTGACAGAACTGCATGGCGAACGGGGAATGTGCACATAACTGGTTTGGGCGGCCCAAGAGGGCCAACCAAACAGTCATTCTGCACTTAGGAGTGGGCAAATCACTCCTCCTCTGCCCTGCTCTGAGAGGAGAGCAGCCCCGCCCACTCGCCCGCCGGCAAAGAGGCAGGAAACATAAAATGATAATAATTTAAAGTTATTATCATTTTATGTTTTCTCTTCTTGCACTTCTTGAAAGCAGTGGGGCGACGCTCCTCTGCCATAGCGGAGGAGCCGCCACTGGAAACTCACAGAGCACTGTGCATGTAAGTAAAGAGAGGGAACACAGGCTGCTTCTAGTGTGGGCACCGTAAATAATGTACAGAGAGGAAAATGAGAAAACTGAAAAAGGACGAGTATGATGGGTCATGCAAAACAGCACAAAAATGAAAGCCGAATCATGATTGACATGTAAATAAATGTACTGGTCTCAAAGCTCTGATGTTAACATAGTGAACAGTACATATGGAAATCTATTCAATAGAGACAGTTATAAAACACTGGCAACATGGATAGCTGAGATTACTATACATGGTGGATATTGGCATAAACAGCAACACATTTGTAATCAAAACATACGGTTCTCTGACACTAATGACAGATGTGAAGATTTAGCGCCAATGATTCTTAACCCTGCAGTGCATTGTTAACATCACATGATGTGGTAAACTATCATTTAAAATAAATTGTTTCTCAAAACCCTAATAATACAAACTGGAAATCAATGTCATGTTATGGGTCCCAGATCAACATAAGGTTTAAAAGACGATGGGGCAGATTTACAAGCCCCTTGCGCCACTTTTGCGTCACTTTTCCCATGTTAAAAATGACGCAAAAGTGGCTCAAGGGCCTTGTAAATAACCCCCGATGTGTCTAAGAACTGAATGACAAGAATCTGTCTATACTGTGTCTGTATTATGTATATGTTGAAGTGAAGTGATAATTGTGCAACATATGAGCTTAATATTGAACTGGCACATCATTTCAAGTTTGTCATTTAATCCACTTTTTGCCAAGGAATCTAGGTATTTGATCCAAAATATTTCACACTGAGACAATAATTTATTAATGTTGACACACAATTTTTCTTGAATGATTTCCAAAATAGTGAAGCGCCACTGAGCAATTGTGTGATTGCTACTATTCCAATGTGTAGCCAAATGTGAGTTAGGGTTCTTTAGTCTCATCAGACTTTTATGTTCCGTCATCCAGACCTTCACTTTCCTCTTTGTCTCCCCAACATAGAGAAGACCACGTGGGCACTTGATAGCATATACCACTCCTTGTCAGCTGCAATCAGCCGAGTGCTTCGGCTTGATTTGTCTGCCTGTGAGTGGATGTGAAATAAATTTGCCCACGATGACATGCTGCAATGAATACAATTGTAGCATTTGCTCATTCCTTTCTGAATTTCAATTTTGGTCTGTTTTTGGGATGACAAAGGCTCCCTTAAATTTCTGGTCCGAGTGCAAGCAAAGAGAGGTTGTTCTGCAAAGAGTCCCTTGAAATCAGTTTCTGTTTGTAACAGTTTCCATCTCCGTGGAATGACCCGTTTTATGGCAGAAGACTTTGTAGAAAAAGATTAAATGAATACCTCCCTGGTGGATGAATCTTTACTTTGTCTCTGTAATAATATGGGGGCATATTAGCAAGACCCACGTTAAAATTATCGCCGTTTTAGCGGCAGGAAACTGCCGCTAAAACGGCGATAATGGGCTTGCTAATATGCGTTATGGAATTCCAATAGAAGCCCAGGTTAGATGTGCAGGACATCTAACCTGGGCTTCTATTGGAATTCTATAACGCATATTAGCAAGCCCATTATCGCAGTTTTAGCGGCAGTTTCCTGCCGCTAAAACGGCGATAATTTTAACGTGGGTCTTGCTAATATGCCCCTGTGTTTTGTAGTGTTGAAGACTCTCCATGCTAGTCTCTGCGCATGATGTGATGGGCTTCACTCTGGTGGATTGAGAAAATGGCAGGTGGCGCTTCAGCAATGGAAGATGGAAATTGCTGAAGAGCAACATGTTGTTGCAGTCTGTTTGTGTCCTGAAAACCTTTGTGTTTATGACCGAGGATATAAGAATACTGGGGCATATTATCAAGGGTTTTATCGCCGATTTAGCGGCACTTTTTGCCGCTAAATCGGCGATATTTTTAACGCCCTATTAGCAAGCTGTCGCTAACAAGCGTTAGCGACAGCTTTCAGGCGTTAGAGGCCGGGAATTACATCGCCTTGCATGTCAGCGATATTTATCGCTAATGACATGCAAGGTAGGCGTTCCCACTAAAAGCGACTGTTAACAGTAGCTAACACCACTAACCCCTATTATCAAGGCAGGCGAAGCGATAAAATAAATCGCGCTAAGCGCGTTTATCGCTAGATTTTAACACCTGCTACTGACTATGACTTACCTGTTTATAGGTATAGGAGGTGGATTCTAATGCTGAATCCACCTTAGCGTTAAGGCAAGAATATCGTTGGTTTTCCAACGATATTCTCGCATTTTGCCGCTATCGCTGGAAATATTATCGCTATGGAGATAAACCTTACTAATAGGGTGTTATCTCAGCGATATTTTCCAGCGATAGGCGGCGTTAACAGGATTTGCGCTAAGCGCGTTTAGCGATAAATATCGCTATTCCTTGCTAATATGCCCCAATGTCCGCATCCAGATAAGTGATGTGACTTTTGTCTATGGAATATGTGAACTGAATCCTGTGGTCTTTTGAGTTGAGTTCCCCTACATATAGCTGTAGATCATGCTTACTCCCTTTCCAAATCAAAAAGATATCATCTATGTATCAATGATACATTACCAGTTGTTTCACCCATGTGTCAGACTGATATATAAAATCTGTCTCGAATTTCGGCATAAAGATATTTGCATAACTGGGACCCCCAGAAAAGCCCATTGATGTCCCGTTCCATTGCAATTAGAAGCCCCCATTCCAACTGAAGTAACTATGAAATAAGCAAAAATGAAGTATTGAAAGCAAATAAAATCTTATTTGCTCCCATCTCTCCTGAATTCACTAATGCCTATTCCACTGCTTCAAATCCCTCTTTGTGAGGTATTAATATGTACAAAGACACTACACCCACTGTGCATAACCATATATTTTCCTGGTCATCAATTTCAAGTAGTTTAAAAAAATCCATAGTATCTTGTATATAAGATGGACCTGCCGGAACTATGGGCTAAAGAATTGTGTCTAGATGCTTTCCCAGTGGCTCATGACTTTACCCACATCCAGAAACAATAGGTCCAAATGGAGGGTCATCCAAAGTTTTGTGTATTTTAGGTAGCATGTATAGGAGTGGCCTCCTTGGGTGATCTGTAAACAAAAATTGTTTGGTCTTAGAGCTAATCCAATTCATTTCTACAGCTTCATCTAATGTCAACTTGAGAGTACTCATAAATGACATTGTGGGATCCTTATCCAAGAGTAAGTAAATCTTTTCATCTTTGACATGTTCCGAAACTTTTAGATCGTAAAAGCCTCGGTCCATCACGAAGGCTCACCCTTTATCTGCTTGTAATACAAGTTTATTTTTGGAGATTTGAGAGTGCAAGGCACCCCATTCACATTTGGACATGTTTCTGTATTGGGATGCCATAAAACCCATCTTCATGAGATCTTTTCTCACGAGTGTTTCGAAAGTATCCAAAGTTTGGTGGGAAGTAGGAGGTATGAAAACGCTCTTGGGCTTGAATTATAAATACTGCAATTCCTACCCTCCTATTGTAGTATGCTCCAAATTCACAAAAAAATACTGCAAATGAAGTTAGCTCATGAACTTTAATAGGGATACATCAATGGCCAATACATTTGTGGAATGTGTTGGAGCAAAAGATGTGGCTTTATTGAGGACAGAGTTCTGCAAGGAAGTAAGTCGTGATGATGAGATGTTAATAACTAGTGTTTCATTTGACTCCTGGTGGTGACTCCTTTCTTTTTTATGTCCACTGCCCCTGCGAGTCCTGTGAGGCTGGTGCTGTTGGAACTGTTCAATGCAGTTGGTGGATAATTGGACGCTGTACTTGGGACTGAAAAATACACCTTGTTTGTGGTTGACTCAGATGAAGAAGCCATCTGTTTCTCAGCAGGAAAAATGCTTATAGTGACCGGTGGATGATTAGGTTGTATATCACTTTTGGTGGCTAGGCTTTATTCTGAAGATGTAGTGGTTTGTTTCCTGAAACCTCTCTTTTAGGCATGTACCTCAGCCCAAGTGTAGACTTTGTCTAATTTGTAGTCTAGAGTGTCTCTTTTGTATTTGCGAATTTACGGTCATGTACGGTCATGTAATCGAATTGATGTAGTTTAAAGTTATTTGCAGGTATCTGTGTCCATCTGCTGTTCTAGACTAGTTTTGAGTTCAAATATCTCTTCTTCCAATCCATTCAGTGCCTGAGAAAGCTCTTCTATGCTTAACAAAATAGGATCTAATGAGCATTTATTCAGTATGGCGTATCATTTGTCCATAAACTTTTTATTAAGTTTGAATAACATTGGTTTGATACCTAGGTGAAGGCCTCGTGGGATCCTGCTGGTTTTTGTGATATTGCATTAAAATGGTAGCGTGTAAACGCTGACTGATTTCTCTACGCATTAGATGTTCTAGCTGCCTTAACTGTTGGGTGGTTGAACCTGTAGATGCTCCAAATGTCCTGATCTCTTTAATTAAAGTAAAATGCCTGTGGCTTCTTCAGTGGTGTAAGCTTTGGTGTCTGCTTTGTTTTCAGTAATGTGAGATATGTCTTTGTTAGAAATGGGGTTCATAGCTATACAGGGCTGCTTCAAGATCCTGCCTTTTGGATCTTCTCTTCACAGGTACCCCCCTCTCCTTGCAAAAGACTTTTACGGGCACATGCATCAATGTAGGCTTTTGCGATTCCTTAATTGCGATTATTAAGGAATCGCAGTTAAGGAAATGCAAAAGCCTATGCATGTAGGAATCACTATGAAATTAGCGATTCCCAAACATTCCTTAATTGCGACTCGCAAATTGCGAGTCGCAATTAGGGAATGCCTTCCCATTCATTCCTATGGGCCTACAGGCCCATAGGAATGAATGGGAAATTGCATGCGCAATTTGCGAGTACCAATAGGTACTCACAAATTGCGCATGCAATTTCAAGGGTGCAAGGGTGTCAAAAGGACACCCTGTTGCACCCCTGAAATTGAACTGTGCACACATGTTGCGCACACACATGCCCCAAGGGCATGTGTGTGTGTAACCTACAACTTTGAAAAAGTTTTTGCAAATTACCATCAAGTTCAAATTGATGGTAATTTGCGCTCCCTATTAGCAAAATCGCTATTTGCGATTTCATCATGCATTTCATTTAAGGAATCGCAATTTGCGATTCCTTAAATGCAATCGCAATTTAAGAAATCGCAATAAATTGAGATTTCTTAAATTGCAAGAGCCTTACAGTTTCATGCATCGCAGAGGCCCTTTTTGCGGGCGCAAACGGCCGATTTTTGCGAATCGCACCGTTTGCGCTTGCAAAAAAGGTTGATGCATGTGCCTGTTAGTTCCCTCATCGTGTAGATGTACAGGTGCCAAAAGTTGATTTCCATTTTGACAAGGCCTCACAGGTGCAACAACTAACCAGAGTTCCAACAACCAAATTCCGAAGGGAAACAGGGAAAAATAGTATATGGTTGCATAGTGGTCTGCACTAAACTAGTGATGTACACCAATCCCTGTGGGTCAAGTACAAATAGAAGTTCAAATCCTCACCGCTAACCACCAATCTTAGAAATGGGGGTCTCTAGTTGGCAGAGGTAGGTTCCTTTGTCCAAATAGGGACTCTTGCTTCTAGTCAGGGTAAGTGGGATATACACTTTAGATAACCCCTGCTCACCCCCTGGGTAGTTTGGTACGAGCAGACAGACTTATTGCAAAGGCAATATGTAAAGTATTTGCACTCCAAACACACAGTAATACAGTGATAACACCACAAATGGACAAAACACCAGTTTAGAAAAATAAAGTATCTTTATCTAAACTCAACAAGACCAAAACGACAAAAATCCAACATACATGTATTAGGAGTATGACTCTAAAAAGGTTTCAAGCAACTGGGTCCAATGAAAACTATGGATGCGTGATCCTACACAAAGTATTTGTAGATGCGTCAAAATTCACAATGCCAAACAGCTGCAGAGATGGGAAGGGTCGAGAAACAAAGAGATGTGTCAGTTCCTGAGTCCTTGGGCAGGCAATGCAACAGTTCTGCTGCACGCAGGAGAAGTGATGCGTCAAGTCCGGACTGTAGGGGGAAGTGATGCTTCGACTCCAAGACGGTTCTGGTAAGTGGGTGGAAAACTTGCCGCACAGGTGTGATGCGTGGAAATCCGGGATGCGCTGGCGATCGTTGCAGCGGCGGCAAGCGGTGCTACACCAGTTTCTTCAGCCGCGATCCCACGATGCATTGGTTCTTGAAGCCGCGACAGGTGCTTCGTCGTCTCGTCAGCGGCGCGGTAATGGGTGGAGATTCTTCTCGCACGGCGGTTCTGCGTCGGGAAAAACAGCCGCCAGAAGAGCGATGCATCTGTTTCTTCAGTTTTTTGGGTTTCTTACACCTCTCAACAGCAGAAACAACCTCCAGAGGCCCACAACTAGAATAGGCACCTCCTGGCAGGTCAGAACTCTCAGCAGCACAGTTCAGGGGAGCTGGGGGTGAAGTCTTTGTGTCCCTGAGACTTCAGAACAGGAGGCCGGCACACACGGGCCCTTGGGGATCTTCTTCAAGCAGGTTCACAGCAAAGTTCCAGTCTGTGTCCTTTCCTTAGCAGAAACAGCAACTGCAGGCCAACCCCACACAGCACGCAGCAAAGGGGCAGTACTACTCACAGCTCTTCAGCTCTTCTCCTTGGCAAAGGTTCCTCTTGAGTCCAGAAGTAATCTTACATTCTGGGGTTTAAGGTATACTACTTACACCCTATTTTGTCTTTGTTCTCTTTGTGAAAGGGTTTCTGAGCCCAGTCCAAACCAGTTCTGTCCTCACTGCTGCAGTACGACCAAAGGGGGTAGAGACAGCATTGTGCAAATGAGACAGGCCCTATTCAGGTGCAAGGAAATCTCCTCCCACTACTTTAAATGCAGCCAAGCCCCATTCAGCTCAGCTCTGAGTCATCCAGGAAGGGCCAGGCACATCTTAACCCCCCCCCAGTGGCTGTCTACAGTGAATGCACATCGCCAGCCCCTGTCACTCCAAAACCAGACAGTCAATCCACAAACAGGCGGAGGCACACAGAATGGTTAACTAAGAAAATGCCTACTTTCTAAAAGTGGCATTTTGAAACACACAATTTAAAAACTATCTTTACTAAAAGATATGTTATTACATTCTGAGTTCAGAGAGCCTAAACTGTATTTCTCTATCTTGTCCCAAGGGGAAGTTATACTTGTAAGATGTTACAAAGTATTTCCCATTCTATCCTTTGGGACAGATAGCCCTTCAATAGTGAAAAACGAAATTGGCTGTATTTCACTATCAGGACGTGTCACACACACCAGTACATGTCCTACCTTTCACATACACTGCACCCTGCCCATGGGGGTACCTTGGGCCTACCATAGGGGTGCCTTAAATGTAAGAAAAGGGAAGGTTAGGGCCTGGCAAGTGAGTGCACTTGCCAGGTCGACATGGCAGTTTAAAACTGCGCACAGAAACTGCAGTGGCAGGTCTGAGATACCTTTTCAGGGCTACTCATGTGGGTGGCACAATCAGTGCTGCAGGCCCACTAGTGGCATTTGATTTACAGGCCCTGGCACACTCAGTGCACTTTACTAGGGGCTTACCAGTAAATCAAATAGGCCAATCATTGATAACCAATCATGATAACAATTTACACAGAGTGCATATGCACTTTAGCACTGATCAGCAGTGGTAAAGTGCCCAGAGTCCTATAGCAAACAACAGGTCAGGAAAAAATAGAAGGGAAAACCCTGGCATTTTTAAAGATGCAAAACAAACACAGTGGGCAGCAAGTTACTATGTAAAAGAATGCTTTACGACCACATCCTTTTAAAAGTTTTATTTTGCCAGGTCAAAATTACAGTTTAAAACTACACACGGGCTACAATGGTAGGCTTGAGGCATGTTTTGAAGGGCTACTGAAGTGGGTGGCACAATGAGTGCTGCAGGCCCACTAGAAGCATTTACTTTGCAGTCCCTGGGTACATGTATTACCACCTTACTAGGGACGTATAAGTAAATTAAATGTGGCAATTGGGTGTAGGCTAATTTTACCATGTTTAAAGGGTGAACACAAGCATTTTAGCTGGGGTAAAGAGCCCTAAAGCCAACATAAGCAAATTTCAGCAAAACAGGAGAGGAAAAGGCAAAATGTTTGGGGGTAGACCAACCTAAAGGCTGTCAGGTCGAACACTATCACTAACTAAGATCAGGGGTGGAGCCAGCAGGAACTTCGGTGGGTGAAGGGACTCCCTTACGATCCTCATGCAGATGATCGCTGGTGCCTGATTTCAAATGGGTACCTACTGCACCAGGTTGCACCTCAGAGAGCAAGTTGATAAATAAAAGTATTTTGCTGTGGCAAGAGAAATAAAACATAGCCCAAAGGCGTAAGCGTGCCCTAGAAGGCACTAGGGCTGCCTATTTTGCATGATCAGTGCACGCTGCACAGAAGGCACAAATATGGTGCTCTTAGGGGGCCACCCAGCAGCAGCGTTAATCCCCCATTGAAGTACCCTAAAAAATACCAAATGCCACCCTAAATCTCCTATGTTTTGAAATTCATGAACCCTGGAGACACTTCCATGGTGACTTGATCTTGGGCTTATGCCCATGGGTTGTGGACTGTGGGTGTGGTTGTGAGTGTGGATGTAGATGTGGATGTGGGTACCGGTGTGGGTCTGGGTGAGGGTGAGGGAGTGTGGGTGGGGTACGTGGGCACAGTTTGTTGGCTCTGAAGGTATGTGATATCAGGTATAAAAGCAGAAGAAAAGTTAACACATACAGTTTATTGTAGATTGAAATGCTTGGAGGGTGTCACTTCCTCTACCCCCCCCCCCCATTATGAGGAATCCCAGGAGCAACCGGTGGATCAGGAGGTGGTAAAGGAGAAGCAGAATTTACGATGTACAAGAGGGGTCACAGATGCAGAATAAACTCCAGCCCGGGACGTGCTGGCTGAGTGTGAAAAGGTAATTGCTTCTTTACCTAACTATACCATAGTGGATAATTTAGGAAATCTCTCTCAGCCGTGATTGCTGAGAATGGAGATAGGGGCAACAGGTGCAGGTGTAGTCCTTTCTAGTTTGACCGGCGCTCAGCTCATAGGGCAGGGTGGGGTAGCTGTCCCTCATAATGAAGCTAATATACAGCAGAAACTCCAGAAAATGCCACGACCAATGGAATACCCCAATAGTTTAGCCCATAATGAGCAAGACATTGAGACCAATGATTGTTTTTTTTCCTTGTCAGATGAGGTATGGTTGGCAGATGGATCAGTACCTGACTCACTACCTGAATCTAGTGAGAATGGAAGTATATCAGATATGAGTAAAACTGACCCGGCGGCTACAACCTTTAAAGCAGCTCGTAATCCAGGGCGATCCAACCCGCACCAGAAAGATCTTAAGTGGGATTATTCACCCACAGAGCAATTGCTTGGCACTTCAATATCCCCCCCAATATTCACCTACTTCAATACCCCCGACTTTGGATACCATACTATAATCTATACTCTCCCATCGTGAGGAAACTCGACAGGACAGTTGTCGCTCACAGGTAGCTATGCGAAAGCTTCAAGGATTGGTAAGAAAAGTGGCAAAGACCTGTAGTGCCATTGAAGAGCAGCTGTCCAACCTTGAAACCAGAGCAGAGGCCTTTGAGAGTGACCTGGCTGGTACTCGAGTGCAGCCATCAGCTCATGAGGCGCAGCTGGTCGATATGCAGTGGAAACTGATGGACGGAGAAAACCGCCAACGCCCCAATAACCTACGGGTCCTTGGTGCTCTGGAAGGCAAGGAAGGATTTGATGTCCATACATTTGTAGTGGACATATTGGCTAAAGCATTCCCAGACCTGTACGGCTGGAACTGGTCTCTAGAAGTACAGAGGGCCCATCGGGTACCATTTAATTTAAAACAACCAGTTAGGCCAGATGTGAAGCCCTGTGCTATTCTAGTCTATTTTGGTAACTTTCTCCTGCGGCAATCCATCTACGAGAAGGCCAGACCTAAAGCTAAACGGAATGGGGGAGATTTCTCTTTCTTCATTAGGCCTGATCTTTGCCACTTTACAGTCAAGAGACGCTGGCGTCTGTATCAGCTGATCAAACCATTTCAGGATAAGGGGACTCAAGCCTTCTTGTTAAATCCGGCCTGCCTCAAAGTGATTCAGGGGGACCAAACCTGGTTCTTTACCACCAAGATTAAGGCAAAGGAATTTTTAGAGGGGGTGGGTGTTTAATGTTAGTAAAGATAACAGGGGGAAAATGGGCCAGTGCGGGATTTGCTAACAATATTGAGGGGTATATTTATTTATTTATTACTCATGATTGCTGTCTTAAATGGACGAATGAGAAATGGTTGGAAATATTGGTAATGGAGTCCGCTTTCATCACCACAGACTGATGGCTAGTCTGGTAGCTTATCAGTACTGGGTGGGTAGGGAAGGGGTGGGGGTCACGGTTTAGAGGGAAGGGTAAGATTAGGGGGGTGTTGGGTTGGGTGAGATTGCTGGAAAGGGGTTCACAGGGTGCAGGGTATGAAAAAGGGGTAGAAAAATAGGGGAGAGAGCACAATAAGTTTTGTAAAAGGATTCAATTGGGCAGGCAGGCAGTTGGGAGTACAAAGAATGGCAGTGCCTTTTTTTTGTAAATGGGTAAAATATATATATGTTCAGTCAATGTGGGGGGCTTAAATGAAATGACCAATTGAGAGAGGGTGGCTGAGGTTCTGAGATCCAAAGGTGCCAACATGATTTGTCAACAAGAGACACACATCTCATGGGGAAATTGGATGCCCTGATGATCAAAGGCTACACTGTAGCTGCTTGCTCCACTCAAACCTCTACTATAAGTGGGGCTGCTATTCATATTAGAAACAGTATTGGCCCTGTAAAACGATTATTAGAGGATAGGTGGGGTAGATGGGTGGTTGTTTTACTGCCTATGGGGTTGACAGTTTGCACCATTTATGGATCAAACCAGGATGATTCAAAGGTACTTAATGATCTGGAGATTGAATTGGCATCCTGGCCAGATCCGTTAGTAATATGTGGGATCTGAATATAAATCAGGAGGTGAGCGGGGGCCAAACGTATGAATATTGTGGCAGGAAGCCACAAGTATACAAGGCTTTGGCCGCTTTAAATGCCAGTTATGATTTGACCGATGTTTGGGCAGCTAAGAATCCTACAGAACCAGGGTTTACATACTTTTCATGGCAACACAAGAAGTATGTTAGATTAGACTATTTTTTGGTCTTCCACTATGCTCACTAAAGTAGGAATTAAGAAGCTACCCAGAGTTCTCTCTGATCACAACCCCTTAATTTTGGGTATGGTAATCAAAGTGGCTGCACAGACCTGGTCCAAGTGGACATTTGATAGAAAATTACTTAACAACGATTTATGTGTTCAACACATGAGACAGTGGGCGGTACACTACTTCAATATAAACCGGTATAGCACTTCGCAGGGTATGGTTTGGGACAGCTTTAAAGTTGGTTTGAGGGGGTAAATCATCAGCTTTGGGGGAAAGACAAGGAAACAGCAAAAGGATTAAATTAATGGCCTGAACAGAAGGCTAGCTGCCCTAGAAAAAGAACACACTTTAGCAATAAGCCATAAACAAGAAGGGACGGAATTGGCTGTACGACAAGAAATAGCAGTGGCAAAAGCTCAAATAGGTAGCTATTATAGTAAGAGGATCGCCGAAAGGTTTCAGGCACATAAAAGTGAAAGTTATGGTATGGAGAATCTGTTGGTAAGCTGTTAACGCTTCGTACAAGGCAGAAGCTTGTCAGGAATAGCATCTCCGGTATTAAAGGTGCGGATGGACGGTATGTTACAGGTCTAAAGGGCATTATCAATATATTTGAAAAGTATTATCAGGATTTATATCATCAGGACAACCCAAGCTCCTCCTTTATTAATGGGATTAAAGGAACTACGGGGGACCCACGAGGGGTTGATGATGAGATAAGACAGGAGATGAAAGCGAGTATTACTCTTGAGGAAGTTTTAAATGCTCTGCACTCTATGGCCTCAGGGAAAGCAGCAGTCCCTGGATAGAATTCCCTTGGAGGTATATAAAGTATTGCAGGTGGAGATAGCCCTTTACTTCTTGAACTTGTTCTATAGGGGTACAGCAAAGCTGGAACCCCCTGGAATCCTAGCAAGGAACAGATATAGTTATCTTCTTAAAGAAAGATAAGCCTTCTGATAATCCCACGTCTTATCGGCCTATATCCCTTATTAATTCAGATGCCAAGCTATATTCTAAAATCTTTGCAAATCGTTTAGGTAGGATCATAGCTATTCTAGTTTCTCCATGGCAGCACGGCTTTATACCTGGTAGGGGCACCACCACCTATCATATCAGACGCGCCATAGCTCTATTTGATATAGCAGAGGTAACAGGAGAAAAGATGGCTATGATCCTCCTGGATGCAGAAAAGGCATTTGACTGAGTGTCTTGGCAGTATTTGTGGGAAAATCTTGGCACAAAAGGGGTTTGGTCCAAGCTTTATAACGGCCAGATGCGTGCAATGTATTTTAAACCTTATGCCAGGCTGTAAATAATGGGTCAGGAATCAGGCAAAATTAAGGATGGCCAGGGGGACAAGGCACGGGTGTCCCTGCTCCCCAATTTTATTTGCACTATTTATCTGATCCATTTATTCAGAAAATTCTCCAGAATCAGATAATAAAGTCAGTGTATGTCAACGGATTTGACACCAAAGTAATGGCATATGCTGATGACATCGCTGTATTGACTTCGGACCCGAAATCAGCAATAGCACAAATACAAAGCTTTGCCGTGGAATATGGCTGGAAATCAGGCTATCTATTGAATAAAGGGAAAACACAGATTGTCCTAAATTCCAACACTCCCTTCTCGGATCACCGTAGGCAGGAGGTATCGATCTATCTAGCGGTCAGGATAAGTAGCAGGGTTAGCTCTATATGGTCAAGCAATTTGAACCCCTTGTTAAATAAGATCAGCAGCAAATTTAAGTTGCATGTGATAGACTTCATCTTTCAATAATAGGAAGATGTAACATACTTAAAATGGTTATTCTCCCCAAGATTCTCTATTAATTTCGATCCATTCCCCTTGAAATTGAAGGGTCTTTCTTAAAGAAATTAGATCCTATCTTCATTAATTTTATCTGGAAATATAGGAAAACCAGACAGATCTTTGAAAACTACTATCCCTACCGCAAGAACGTGGTGGGTGGGTGGCTCCCAATCTGGGGTACTACTATTATGCGGTCTTTCTACAACAGATGGCGGTTTTGTTTACACCAGAAAATATTGATACAAGTACTGGGGATCAGTAGCTGGGGCTTGCTATCCCTACTATATATGAGCTGGCAATGGAAAGACCGGCACATGGTATGTTTCTTCGGCAGGTCGAGGCCAGCTGCTACAAAAAACGTGTTTTAATTGTGTACTAGCAACATGGAAGGTGTGGGGTAAAATGATCAACCCTTTGAAGATACCCAGGTATAGCTGATATACACCTTTGTGGTGGTCTCCCCTGTTTCCTGCAATGATCTACGACGTGATGGGTAGGCAATGGGAACAACATGGTATAATCAAGATAGGGGATCTATATCCGGCTAACCAAATGTGTTCGTTTATGGATTTGCAGCACGGGTATGGAGTAACTATGGGATCTTATTTTAAGTACATACAGATAGCAACATTTTTAAATCAACTTAAGACTGAATTATTTTCCATAGATAAAATTTCTCTCTTGGAAGTAATTATCCATCCCCAGCTCAGGATAAAGCATATCTATAAAATCCTAGTGGGCACAATCCCTGACAATCTGGAGAAGGTAGAAGCTAACTGGGAAAGGAGGCTGGGAGATGGAGACAGATTTATACAGGTCAATTGCAATATGTGGTGAGACTTTTTTGTCAGCTAACCTGTAAGCCCAGCATTATCAGACCATCTTCAACCTCTACTTTACTCCGGCAAAACTCTTCAGCTGGGGTAAAAGGGAGGATGATAAGTGCCCCAGGTGTGCCCAAGACACAGCTGATTTGATTCGTATGTTTTTCAGCTGTGGGAAACTACTATCTTTAAAAGAAGGGATGGATGATTTCTTGCATGATGTGTTGGGGAGAAGGGTCTGTATCACTCCATCTATGATGCTCCTGGGCTTTGATGATAAAGAGATATCCGACCTAACCCAGATTAACTTTATCTTTATAGTGGTCGCTGTAGCCCAGCTGCTTATAGCCACAGGGTGGAAGGATGCAGAGCCCCCCATCTATCAAGCTTGGTTGGCCACCTACTTCGTATACATAACCTTGAAAGAGCTTTGTATAACTGTAAATGTAGATGCCCTAGAATTAGACGCCACAAGATCTGGTCCCCAATGATAAAGTGGCTCACTAGGTATAGAGGAGGTGGGGACTGCCTTGCCTTGGATGGTTGAGGGAAGGTTCTGGCCAGGTCCGCAGTCTTCTGTTTTATGATTTTAGTGAAGAACGCTGCAAGAGAATTTATTACCACTTCGTTCATAAATACCCTCCATTTTAGTAGATCTTAAATCCAGCTCTATCTGCTTTTATTCTTTATTCTATTATATTTTATATATTTTATCCTAATAATCTGTTTGCTTGCCCATGTAGTTATCTGAAATATTATATGAAATGTATGAAATCGATGTTTATATATCAAATTGTAATTTTTTTTTACGCTGCTCTCTCCAAATAAAAAAAAAAAGAAGATTGAAATGCTTTTTTGATAATGACAAAGTTGACACTGAATCATTACATGGGACAGAGTGGAAACCCCAATTTTCTCGTAGGGGTGCATTATAATCACGTGTCGACCGCACCTGCATATAATCCTTTGTTGTATTAATGTAAGGTGTTAGAATTGTCAACCGTGCTAACATGAAAACATGACATATTTTAGACCATTGAAAAGTAACATGGAGAACCAACATAGAAAGTGGATGTAATTAGCAGTAAACCTTAACGTGAAGAACTTGAGTTTTGCAACTGACTAGTGTTTACATATTAGATGTACTCATTAATCGTGTTGTTTCATATGTAGGTAAATGCATTAATTGAAAGTGCCTTATTTTATGCAGATCCGTAAAGTTCATATGATGTTTTCTTATATTAGCTCAACTTCGTAGGCCTGAAATGCAGTTCCCTGGAAACTCTCACTTTAGAATTAACAGTTTGAATTTCATGTGTGCTGCGGAATTTGTTCTTTATCACCTCTGTGTTGCTGGTGAAAAGAAGCACTCTTGTTAGACAGAATAATGTCTTTGTTTTATAAGTCAGGCAAGGAGAGAATAAGTTACAATTGTGAAGCTTGAGTCAATAAATGAAGGTTGTTGTGCTTCGCACAGGTGAAGGTCTGGGAACTAAGGACAAAATGTATCAAGGAAAGAACACCGTTGTCCCATGGAAAAACACCTTCAGGAGTGTACCCAGAGCAGATGGCGTGACTCGCAATGGATTCTGAGAATGTTTCCTACGAATAAGGTGTTAATATATATGTTCTCTTCCCCTTTTTGTATTCTGTCCACCACCTTTACTCACTTGCCTAAGGCCACAGCCCCAGAGAAAGGCCATGGCCTCCAGGAACTTCCTCTCTTTGTTCACTGAGTCAAACGTTCAAGTAAATATGGGTCTTTTCACCTGCCATCATCTTTCTATGCACGTCTCCACTCTCTACTCTGCTTCTTTTCTCTGCCTTTATGTCTCCATTTCTTCTCTCTCGTGAACTTCTTTTCTCTGCTGCCGTGCCTCTGGGTCATCTTCATTCTATTCTATTCTGTTGTTCTCCATCTCTCTGCTCAACTGTTCTTCTCGGCTCCTATGCTTCCTGGTTTTCTTTGCACTACTCTGCTCTCCTTTTCCTTCATGCTCCTGGCTCCTCTCACTGCTCTGCTGTTCGTCTGAACTGCCCTGCCTCCAGGCCTTCTTTCTGCTCTGTTGCTCTCTACTACCTCCAAAATTCTATGCCACTACTCCGTCAAGGAGATCATGTCCTTAAAAGAAATTTCCACTGCCAAATATTCAATCTCTAAAGACATTCTCTCCCTGTTTTGGGTTCATGTCTTTCCAATAGAATTTAGGAAACTTCACTTCCATTGTAAAGTGAATGGATGTTGTATTGGCTGGTGACATAAAATGTTGCTGAGGCTGTGTTATTAATGTAAAGCCCATGTTTATGACAGGTGACCAGCTATATGGCCCCACTACCCACAATTATAACATTGAGGCCCTTGGAAAATGGGGAAAAAGCAAAGGTTTTTGGAGAAACTGTGAACCTAAATTTCTGTTTTATAGGGCTAAGTGTTCCATTTCTCAGATTATTATAATGGATAGGTTCTTCTCATTACACCATTCAAAGATTTTGAGGCATATGCCAGCACCCACTCTCAGGTCCCAGATTTCTGAGTCATAACCGCACCAAGGCCCTAGGCAATCGCATCCACTGTGATGATATAATTGTGCATATGTACAAGCCCCTATTGCCACAACAACGTCACTTTTTCCGACGTTGTGGTGGCGATATGGGCTTAGCCTTATTTACAAGGCAGCGTTAAGCTACTTAACGCTGCCTTGTAAATAAGGCCCCCTTTCACGCTATGGTTACATGAAATGGGTGGGCAGTGGGTGTTGCTGTGGGCGTTCCACCGCAACACCCATTGATTTTGACGCTGCCCCCTGTGTACAAGGGCAGCGTACATAGGAGGCAGTGCCAAAATTAAGACCAGGGAAAACCTGGTCTTATCTTGGTGAAACGAGGATAAATGCATTATTTCTCCTCGTTTTTGCTTTTTCCATGTGTGCTGCCTCGTGCAGCACACATGGAAAAAGCAAACTGCCATGGAGGGGGACCTTCCTGTACATAAACAATCTTTTTAAAAAAAGGCAATTTTGTGACTTTCATGTGTGCTGCATGAAGCAGCACACATAAAAGTGACAAAATGTCATTTTAGGCTTGTTTATGTGCAGGAAGGGACACCTTCCTACACATAAACAATCCTCTCCTGCACGCAGACACCCTTGCACAATGGTGCAAGGGTACCTGCGTTGACGCTACACTGCTAAGTGTAGCGCCAGCGCAGGGGGAAATGCAAGGCTGCACCATAGTGTTGTAAATATGGTGCAGCCTTGCGTTTCCGAAGTGATGGAGTGAGGCGTTAAGCCATGAGGGCAAACGCCTCACTCCGCCACTTCCTTGAACATATGCCCCAATGTTTCTCATAGTTGAAGAGTTGCAAAGCTGGAGCATTGACAATCTGACTTTTGATGTGTTCAAGGGCATGCTGTTGTTCATTTTGCCCCTCGAAATCCACACCATTTCTTAACAGCATGCACAAGATTCCCTTCACTGACCCAATGTTCCATACGAACTTTCCATAGTATTCACTTTCACAGAGCCGGAGGAAGGACATTACTATTTCTTTTTTTTTTTTTTTTATGGATTTTTATATAGCGCGAACTTGACCCGAAGGTATCGGGTATCAGTGCACTTTCCACGAGCACCAGTTGCATTACATGCGGACACATTCATTTTTGTTAGGCACGGGGAGATTAAGTGATTTGCCCAGAATCACAGGATGTTGCGCGTCCTTGCCGATACTCGAACCTGGTTACCCAGATTTGAGGTCAATCCCCCTAGTCGTTAGGCCAACTCCTCTCCCCTCTTTATCAACGTGTGCAGGGGTATCTTTTTTCGCTTTCACCAGGGGTTTCCTTCAGAACTACCACTTTATCTGATATGGTGTGAAATAAGTATTCCGCATGGGACTCAAATAGTCTGCATTTGTGAGGACTGCGAGCAAGTCCTCTCTTGGACAATGTTCTGTATACTTCAGATACGATTAAGGCCTACTTAAGGGAGGTGGAGTGGGCTAGTAATCACCATTCACAGATACACAATAAAAACTGCTCAATAAATGATTGCCCAGTCTGTGCTTTTTCTTTTGAAAAAGGGAAAGTCCATTTATTACACACACACACTACCCAATACTATGCAGCGATTTACAAATATACACAAAGTAATGGAAATATTTCTTGATGACATTGTGTAATCCTTCTTACCCCTCTCAAGGGGGAAAGTCTAGTACCAGAACTCACATGTTTAAACATTCTCTTGTCCCTCAACACAAGGGTTGAACATAACTTGGAGTAAGAGCATTTAATACTGGCAAGAAAGGGAGTGGCTGTCAACCTCATTATTTAAACAAGCATTTCACCATAGGAATAAAAGCAATAATTACATATAACTATGACTAAGAGCCCTGAATCCTGGCATTAAAGTAGCAAACTTTGATCACAAGTGGCTGTCAGTCTCATTATTGAAATAATGCATTTCATTTGCAAGTGTAAATGTTTGAGCATGACAGGAACATCTGTGTACTCATTACAACTGTTAACATGAGTAACATAATTTCAAGTCAGCTAAAAAAATAGTCACTTTCACAATTGCATAAAGATGCAATTATCACTTTCCACCCCTAGAGGGTATCTCTCAATATGAAAATTCACATGGCACACTTTCAGGCCATAAAGAATGCAACCTTAGTTTTCTCCCCCAAAAGGGCGCAGCATTCCCAGCTGCAGAACAAAAGCTCCGGCCTGGAGAAAGTTTAATAACACATCAAAACCCATTAAGGGTTCATAGTTTCCAAGTCCCATCCAACTTAGGTTGGGGTCTTTTTAACAGGTTTTGTGGGGAGGTTGCACTGCTCCTGCAGCTCCCCCACACTTTTGTATTCCTTTGGTGGTGACCCCGCACACCACAAAGCCAAAAAAAGTGATTTTCACTCCAAACAGCAGGCCAGCCTCGCAGGGCATTATGGGGCGCTTCTCACCTTTGCTGATGCATTTCTATGCAGCGGCTCTCCAACTGCGCTGGCAAGAGCCACTTCACTTTTCTTTTTTAAAAATAGTTTTTTTCTTAACGGCCTCATGCAGCGTTTTTCTCTCTTCGGGGTGCCCAGTCTAACCCGGGCACCCTGCGTACATTTGCCCCGGGTGGGTCAGCCTCGGGATCCCACACCGAGCTGGGTTCCAATGTGGACTGAAGTCCCGCGTGCAGCCGCTGGACCTGACAGTTCTTTCTTGTATACCTGCAGGCAGACAGGCATAGGCAGACTGGGCTCAGGGGGGGGTGCGGCAGCACTCCCCCTCCTTCACCGCCAACATCGTGGCAAAGGGATTGGGTCCTGGGCCCCCATTCAACTTCGCGACAGCGCTCCCACATTACTCCTGCTTCTCGGGCGAGGGATGGGGCCCTTGGCCCTGTCCTTACCTCGCGACGGGGAATGGCAGTGCTCCCTCATTACGCCAGGTTCATGGGGCCCAGGGATGTGGTCCTGGGCCCCTCCTTGGGATTTTCTGGGGCATGTGTCTTCTGAAGGCCCAGTGATGGGTTCCTGGGCCTCCTCCCGCTTCTCTCTGGGAAAGCGCAATGGCACTTCCCGCTGCTTTGCTTCTTCTCGCAACCTCCATGGGCCTTGCCCCCCTCTGGAGTTTAAAAATCATCTGGCAGCGGAGCTCCAATTGCTCATGCTGTTGCTGGGGGGGGGGTCAAAGGTCAGCAGAAATTTGAAAGGTGATAACTCGGGCCCCGTTGGGATGATTTTGACTATCTTGGTCTGATTTTGCTCCTGGTTGCGAGCCCTTGTCACCTGGAGCACTTTCTTCAGGGCTCCAAGATGCCAAACATTGTAGGGAGCAGGTCGTGCTTTCGTATTTGCTGCATTTCTTTTCTAAATAGAGCAAGGCTGGGTGCTGATTGTGGGCCATTGTGAAAATATTTATGTTAATTGCAGCGCATGACAGTGCTGCAATCAACAGGAATCCTTTCACAAAGGCCCACAATCAGCCCGCAGCCGGGATCCATTAAAAATGCAGCAAGTCCGAAAGCACGACGTGTAAAGCACACGTCATGCTTTTGGACTTGATGCATGTCTTTTCTCAATAGAGAGAGGCTGCGGGCTGATTGTGGGCATTTGTGAAAATATTTGTTAATTGCAGCGCATAACGGGTGCTGTGATTAACAGGAATAATTTCACAAATGCCCACAATCAGCACGCAGCCTCTCTCTATTGAGAAAAGAAATGCAGCAAATCCAAAAGCACGACGGGTAAAGCATACGTCGTGCTTTTGGACTTGATGCATATCTTTTCCATAGCTGCCAAGGATTATTTATGAGTGCAGGAGAATTATGACGGACATAGCTGCCAAGGTTTCAGATTGCTATGTGTGACATTTTCAGTTAAAACAGGCAATGAAGACGAGGAAATATATAAATATCAGAAATTACACCCATTTCAGCAACCAGAAATTCTAAAAGTGAACTGCTGCAAAGCACCAGAAAAATATTCAGCCATGAAACCAATTATTCTGTGAAATCCAAATACAAATCGCTACTTTGATTCTTTATTATATTTGCTGGGTGATAGCAGGGTGTGTTTTGTTCCTGTGCTATTTTCCATGCCAATGCTTCCAAGCTTACCAGTGCACACTCACCCAGTTGAGGCTCCAACCATGAACCAAGGAGCAAGTTTCAGCAAGAGGTTATCAGCGGCCCGCTGCTAGCATAGCCAAACCTCACTCTAATTCTTTTCATAACAAAAGTTTTCTGGCCTCTGTGGACTGATGCTGCCTTTCTCATACACCTGTCACGGATGCAGCCTAACCCGAGGCAGTGCGTGCTTTACACATGTCTATGGCACCTGGCCAGTGTTGGGGAGGGGCAGGGGTGGTAAAGATATGCAGGTTGCATTTGCTGGCAATACAGATGTGTGAAGTGCTCCAGTGTCTTCTCCTTACACACTGACCTGAAGCAACGCCCCCTTGCGGGGGAGGGGTTGCTCGAGTGGTGCCCCTAACAATGACCTCAGAGCTGGGGACGGATTACAGGGCACACACCTTGCAACTTCCTGCTGTTATCTTAGTTTGAGCAGTGGCATCAAACCTTCGTCATACCATAATCAACATTATACAGGAATATATAGCACCACTGTAATACCAGAAAACAAATTTCCACAACATGAAAAAGACTATTTCAATACAAGGGCCACCATGTTAACAACCTTAATGTCCACCTCTTCTCTCAACTACCATATCCCTGCACTTAGACTCTACTGATGACTGTGCCAAGTGCCAGCTGCACAGCATGTCAAGCAAGAGACAGCTGTCAGCCTGTGCTTCCTTCTTCTGGAACTATGGAGCTTATTTACAAGCCCCTTGTGCTGCTGGGACATCACTTTTTCCCATGTTAAAAGTGACGCACCGGCGGAACGAGGGGCTTGTAAATAAGCCCCTTAGTTTGTTTGTTCCTGCACGCACATGCCATGTAGCACCATTTTAAATGTTGCTTCATGTTCCGCCCAGAAACACAGCTCAGTTGAAAGGATGCTGACTTGAGTCAATGAAGCAAGCGAGTCACGGAGTTGGATGTTAACACAAACAGGACTGTGGCTAGAATGGGAGTGCTTCATCGATGGATCAGAGGAGCACAGAAAGTGTCGACTCGACCACGATCTGTGGAACGCCAGACATAAACTCCTCTCTTGCCTGCTCCTGGTCTTGGAAGTATATCAACCCAGTGGAAGAGAAGCCATGGACGGGAACAGAGAGAGGGATCAGATTCCCAGAGAGCTCTTCACTTTAAGTTATGACAGTTGTTTCCTAGTCGTCTCGCTGTTGCCAAAGGAAATCAATCCAATATACAGTCAAAATAATACGCAAATACCAAAATGGTAATGCACTTACCAGTTTCTTGAAGATAGCCCCGACCAGGTACCAGCTTTGAGTCTCAGAAAACCTGAGATGGTAAAGCAGCCAACTGCAGAACAAAGTTATAAGAAAGAATACCACAGAGTAAAGAGTGACCTATTTATAATGGGAAAAGTAAATCTGCAATTCGCAGCATTCTTAAAGCTGTTGACTGAAAAATAAGGACTGGCTGAGTGTGGCAAAGGCTCCCCCAACTTGAGGGCACCTCACATATGGCGTTTGTTGCTGGGACCTCGGATGGGGGTTGGCGGCGTGATGTGGAGAGGCCTCGGTGATACCAGGCCATTATCATGCTGTCACGTCTAATCGGCCACGACAGTGCAACCACTTATTCGAGACAGCGCAAGACGCACCTCAACACTCTGCTTTAATTAACATGCTGTGAATATGCTGTGACAGCCCAGCCAAGTGCCATTCATTGCACGACAATCTCAGGCATTGCGGTAATGCGTAAACCTTTCTTTAATGCGTTAGTATAACGTGCAATGCGTGGCACTTGGCAGAGCTGCATTCAACGGCTATGAGTGACACTTTCTCGCAAGTAAAATCAAGCAGTGAAGACAAGGGAAACATAACAATTTCAGAAATTGCACCCATTTAAGCAACAAGAAAATCTAAGAAATCTTAAAGTCGCTATAAAACACAGGAAATTGAATGGCGTCCTGTTAGTGGGGATGTGAGTGAAGGAAAATGTGCTCTGTAAGATAACAGCAAAGACATATAAGGTGGAAACCAAGTGGTGCAGGTATGGGCTGCAAGAGCTTTTAAATCTCACCTTCAGCAGAGGCCACAACCAAAAACCCTCGAAAAGAACACATTCTATATTAGCTGCCAATTCTTTAGATATTATATTTCACATTTCCATGGTTTCTATGTACTTAAGAGTGACACAAGTGGCAGATGTTTGACAGTTAGTGTGGCATTTTCGAGAAGTGAAACCAAGCGATGAAGTGCATGGAAAGAGATAAATATTGGAAATTACACCCTCTCGATAAATAAGACCTACAATATCTTGGAACTGCTTCAAAACCCCTGAAATGGAAAGTTAAGATACTGATATGATTTGTGTGCCTAGAAGATATAAAAATAAAGAAATCATCCTAAAACATCTCGTACCTCCCATGCCTTTGTACTTTATTGCACCGTAATACAGCTAGGCACATCCTGCTAAAATCAAATGAACACAGGGCAAATACTTTGATGTTGCGGACAGTACAAAAATAAGCAAAATCACTTAAAGCTGGAAATTTGACATTTTATCTGTACATACTACAAAGAACAAATATGAATAGAAAACAGTTTTAAAAGTGTTCTGGAGATGATCTATGAGTGACTAACACTTAAAGTAAACATATAAAGAAATGGCACGTTACAAATGAATACATCCAATTTTCTTTTCAGTCCTGTTTAGTATCAGGTCCAGACCTTTGCAGACTCTTTGAATAAAACTAATGGCTAATTTTTCTCTGGAGAAGGTATTAACACTAGGGTGAGTTACCTGACTGCTGCTTTCCACCAGTGCCTGAGAGCAGCTTTGTTTTCAGTCTTGAGCTGCGACGTGTTTTAGTGCTTCAGCCGGGGAGGAAGGAAAAAGTCTATAGCTGCAATTTAAAAATGTTTCAGAGCGCATGGAGAGCCACAGGCAGTTCTCCTCAGGAGGTTCTCACTCTGGCTCACAGCAGTTTTTGCTTCTTACAGGGCCCCTTGCATGCTGTTTTATGGGGGCCCAGCCAGCCGTCCAAGCAGCAGCAATGCCTTCTAGGGTAGGGCTAGTAAAATGAAAAACATCCTGCATAGTCTCAGTCACCGATGCTGACAAAACTGTGAAGTCCAGTAAGCACGAACACGATACATTGCCATTGAGGACCCGAGTGTACGCTATGACACCAATCCCACACTCTCTCTGTGCCTGCAGCCAGCACTGCAATAAGAAAAACAATTTTTTAATTTGCCCATCACTTAGTTCATAATTGTAGCTCAGTTCCTACTGTGAATCGCGTTATTCAGTAGTTCTGTCAAAGGCGGATGTATTCGGTGAAACGTTAACATTTGGTGCTAGAATACACACCAGGTAATTCACCAACTTGTGTTCTAAAGTTTACATCGCCGATAACAAGTCGGGCTTACTACCATACCCTGTGTATGGCTTACAGCTTTGCTTAAGATGTTCCTCAATAGGCAGCCGGGAACTTCCAAAGAAAGAATATCATGCTCTTTCCCAAAATTCAAACAATTTGATTGTGACTGTTAATACTGTGACTGACAGTGGCTGGTGGTTATACTTACTGTGTTCGTTCTGTAGTTCTTTTTCTTCCCCTTGGCACCTTGACTCTCCACTGGTGACGACCGGCCCTCTCACCGCTGTCTCCTGACTGCATGATGCAGCAGTGTACTCTCCCTTGCCCAGTGGACTCGAGTCGGCCGTCCGGGGCTGCTTGGAAATAATTCTCTGGCATAGCCAATAATTCAGCTCCTGTGCCCCCTGACAGAGCGGGCCGCCTGGACAGATCTGAGCACCATCATGCTTTACACGTCGTGCTTTTGGACTTGCTGCATTTCTTTTAGGTAACACATAAGTTTGAAATCTTTGCTTAGCTAGTGGGCCGCTCGGCTGGTGTTTTGCTGCTTCTTTCTGTCTCTGCAGCCAGATATTTAATATAACAAGTAACATTACACCTAAAGCAGTAAAATCTTATGATGGTACCACCGTTGGAGTCTTGTGCTTTTCTAAATCCGAAGTGTACTTGCCTGTGTAACCAATTCATGTCATGGCCTGTGTATCCAAATTGCAAACCTGCCTTAAGACCCTTAACGTGGCACCGTATGTGTGGAAATGCACAGTTTTTTCACTTTTTAAAGCAAAGGATTGGAGTGATATTTGACGCTGCACCCGCACGTGCGGTCTGGTTCCTGGCGCACATAGCCTTCCCTGCAGCGCACATAGACCCTACACTGCCGCCCACAGAGGAAAAAAATTAGAGGGAACATTGGTCATGACTGACAAATCTACTCCATGCATTTGTATGAACACAAGGGTGGTGTTATTACTTCATCCTTATCTTTCACATCTTCCACACATACCAATAGAATCATGTTTTTCTTTATCACGTCACCCATTTCTTCTTCTTCTGTATCCCCCAATGTTTCTTCCACAATGTTAGATTCTCTGGCGGTGTGTTTTTTTTATTTTCATGTGAAGAGCTTGGCAAAATGTCTTCCTTCTTCTCTTACATATGCTGCATTCCATATGAGCTGCAGGACAAGACTTAGAGGAGGCTAAATGTGTTGGGCTTCCACATCTATAAATGAAAGCTTTATTCTCAGAATGGCGATGTCTGGTAACGTACTTATTACCTTGTTTTCCAATTAAGTAACATATTTAATTCTTCTTTTTCGAAAAACAGTTTTCATTTACCTCTTTGTCCAAACTCATGGACTATTGTATAGCTTTTGCTCATGTAATAACTTCTTCTAAAGTGGGGCCCCCCATTACCCACAACGTTTCTTGAATCCTTTTATTATTTGTGTTTACGGTGAGTTGGTCATCCATCTTTTCTTTCATGTTAATCTCAAAGTTACAAGCATTGGAATTAATTCTTAATGCAGTTAACAATCATCAAACGTTCCACCTTCTTTTTACCTCCTTGTATAGAAAGTATGGGGCATATGTACAAGAATTGGCGATAACTATCGCTAACGCTAGTTAGCGGCAGTTTTTTTATTGCCGTGGACCGCGGAAAACTATTGCTGTGTTAGCGGCATATTTACAACATGTCGCTAAATGGCGATAGTTTCCCTTACCAGGTGAACTTACCCACGTTAAAAACAGCGGCACGGCGATAAAAATCCTGACGCTAACGTGGAAAAAGTGGCGATTGGCCAATCAGCGGCCAGAAACTGCACGCTAATTTGTGTGAGGCCACTTTTTTTCACGTTAGGCCGGAAAAACCACTATAAAACGCCCGCTTTGTAGCCCAAACACAAATAAAAAATAAAAAAATAGAAGAACCATGGAGGAAGCTGGACCCAGTACCGAAGCAAACAACAACCCCCAAACACCCAGGAGGACCAGGCAGAGACCCAGGGGAAGGGCAAGGAGAAGAGGAAGAGGAAGAGGAAGGTCCTGATTGCGGAGGTGACAGAAAAACAACAACAGCTTTTTGTCAGCTCCACAGTGTCATTGGGAACAAAAAATGCAATATGGCAGTCCATCGCAGCCAAGGTGAATGCTGTTGGAGAGGTGAGGAGGACAGTGGATGACTGCAAGAAGCGCTGGCATGATGCTAAGCACAAGACCAAGGCGAAACTTGCAGCCAATCTCAAAGCAGCAATGCAGACTGGAGGTGGGAGCCCAGCGCCACAGGAGGAGCTGGATGCGTTGGAAGAACAGGTGTCCGCTGTCATCAGCGAGGAGACGGTGGTTGGAGTTCCGGGACAGGATACTGCTGAACATGCCCAGACACATCAGCAACAGGGTGAGTAACAACCAGGGACTGGTGGGACGGGGGTGGATGGGCCCAATGGCACTCATGCCCAATTAAATATCTCTCAGTGCACACCCACAATGACTGTGGATCATGTCCCAGATACCCTGGTCCCTGGTGGCATAGACACATATCACCCTACTCAACCAATACATTGCAAGACACATATTGGTGGGCTCACAGACTTGGAAATGTACACAGAAAATTAACCCAAATATAGTCCAAGATTCACATCAGACCACAAAATAAGGGCAACATGAAATAGCAAAGGGGCACATTAACTGGAGATGCGGCAGGGTGTCAAAAAGGCCCCCTTGCCTCAACACCATGCATATGCATGTGCCCGTGCGTCTGAGTCGTGTGCAATAATGTGCATGTGCATCAAGGGGGATCTTACTGCACATACACAATCTTGCACACAACTCAGACACACGGGCACAATGGTGCATGTGTGCTGACAATGGTGGTGGCATGCCTACTTATTCACATGATCAGTCACATTCACAGTGCATCCTCATTTTGGCGTCAGAGAGATGCGGCCTTGTGCAGACGATTTGTATATGCGTGGTGTTGAGGCAAGGGGAACATTTTGACATCCTACCGCATCTCCAGTCAATGTGCCCCCTTGCTTGTTCATGAGATGCAGTCCTGTGCACACCAAGTGAGAAAGCATCTAGTGAGTCTGCATACCATAAACACATGCATTGTCACAACAAAGTGATCATGTAGCCATCTGTCTAAAAGGTGCATATGCCACAATGCAGACATTCAGCAGACTTGAGTCCAAATGTGATGCCATACTATGAGCAGGGGGGATATGCCTACAACACCACAGTGCATGGACTATGCATATCAGGAATGTGTCACCCAAATATGTACTACATGACTTGTCTGTGTGCCATACTCACAGAAGTACAATGTCCCTGTAAAGAAGTATGACAACCTAAGTATGACAACAAGCAAGAATAGCAAAGTAGCACCAAATAATGACAAGTAGCTAAATGGCACCATCACCCCTTAGGTCAAAATTCACTCCTCCACTCTCAAGTGTACACATGTGCCATACAGAAAACAGCATTCCACATCATTCCTGGTGTGAGTTGCCCATTACACCATGATGTGCATGTAAACCTGTGTGTCAGTGAACAAATATGCAGTCATGTCTGTTATCATCCACACGCAAACCCCGGCATTCAATAATCTGAACCAGGACAGCATGTATCATCCATGTGACCATCTGCGTGGCAAATACACAAATACACATCAGCCTGCCATTTGCATCTGATGGGAGGGGGGGTGATAGGGCCTGAGCACCACTAATACTCCTTTTGAAATCCACATCCATCAAATCTAGGCCCACTTACACACCACACGTGGGACCAACGTTGTCACTGTCTGTCTGTCTGTCTGTTCAGCCTGCAACAACAATAGAAACTCACGCTGCACCATACTCACAATGGGTAAGCCAACAGGAGGGCAGTAAGCAATGCATGTAAGGAAAAACATGACTGACGACATGCACACAAGAGAAATCGCAAGAGCCAAAGCTACCTGGATGTACATGTGTACTGCATTGTGCTGCACACATAGAAACAGCAATTAGCCCATCCTTGCGAATCTGCCTAAAGGGGTCCCTCCTCACACATAACCATTCTTGAACCAAACCCATGCACATGTGCACTACCCAGCAAAGCTGACTGTCTGAGAGCCACACTGACAAGGCAAGTGACAGTGCATGATGAATTGCATGCCAGCACCCTAAATATTTTTACATGGTGCAGGCCACGGTCACTGAAGTGGCTGAGTGTGGAGTTCATCCTTAAAGGAGCAGGTCACACTCTGACACTTCCTCGTGTACATACAACCCCTGATGTAAAGAAGACATCTTCTGCCAAACAATGCACAAGTGTCCCAACTCAGACCAAGACCCATATTTACTCCAGCTTGCAACATCTCATCATTATAAATGCACATAAGTGAACGGCTCACTGGCTGAAAGGGATAAGGGGCAGTAAAACCAAAGCTGCAGGGGTGACTCTACCACAATGCAGTGCACAGACACATAAATCTGAGCTAATCAAAATTGATTACAATGTGGTACAAACTGCATCACTTTCACTACTGAACAGAGGCCACAACTGGTGCCGCTTGTGTATAGAAATTGGCCATTCACATTTGGCTTAGCTGTAAACTGTGAGATGATAATGTACAACGTCACATCCGTGATGTTGTACAAAGAATCACTATCCGGCATCTAATAGGCATCTCCTCATAAACAGTCAGAATGGACATTGTCATGCAGTCTGCTTGTAAACTCATCCAATGCATGATCATACTTGAAACACACATTTTACTGCATCTCCCCTTTACATTGCAGAGGGAGAAACATCACCTCCTGTACAGCAGCCTGTCCCACTCTTCACTGATGAAGATGAGGAATTTGCCACCATCAACCAGGACACCCTCCAACAGCTGCTAGACTCATTTAGCACACCATCTACAGAAGCAGGGCCATCCAGCTGTGTCATGGAAACTCCACCCCCTGCACAAACAACCCACCAGCAAGCACCTACCACCACAGCTGTCTCCCAGGACCTTGAGGATCCACTTCTGACATTTCAACGCTGTGCGGTAGAGGTCCAGCAGGAGATGGCTGATCAGGTGCGGGTGGGGTTTGACAGTCTAGCGGCCAAACTCGATGCCGTACGTGGGTGTCTGAGTCCCCTTAGGATCCACCTACAGAACATCACAGACACCCACAGTCCGCTCCATGCTCTCTGACATTCCATGGCTGGCATCACTGGAGTCATGACTCAGAGAAAAGAACAACTGTCCAGTCAGAGTGGCTCCACTGATGTCAGCCAGGAGTTGGCCCGCATGCGAATGATAATGGAGAACATGGAGCGGATGCAAGCGGAACAAATGGCTGCCACGGCTGCACACCAATGAGACATAGCTGGAATCTTCCATGCCCTGCAGCTGATCATCACTGCATTGCTGCATCAAGGTTTGGCACAGATGAATGCTGCTGCTGCTTCTATATCCACATCTCCGCCCCCTGATGTGTCAGTGCCTCACAGTGCTGCAGCCAATCTACCACCACACACATGTGAGGCATATGACACATCAGAGGACGAAGATGTGGATGAATCTGCATTATTGCAAAGAAGAAAGCGGTAGCATCCATCTGTGCCAATTGGACTCTTTTGCCTTGGATCAGTGCTTAGCATCATGCCCAGGAACATCAGCTTCCACTGTCCCCAGATTCACTCTTTGACACTCACCTTGGACCTCAGTATGTACTGCCATGATTTGTGTTGTTCCCAATGACACTGCAATCAGCCTGCTGACTGAACTCAACCTCTTCCTCTGGACATGCCACCCCTGAAGTACTCTGTCAGGCCCTCCGCTGGACATCTCTGGAATGTGGGGCTTGTTTGAGCCAAGTACTGGCCCAGTCTCCAACAGAGACAATGCGCAATAAAAGAAAAATATTTAAGTTACACAGGTGTGTGTTGTCTATGACCATTCAAATATCGAAGTCTGTAAAAATGTTGGGCCAGTGAATCCATCAAAATGTACACCAAGGGACATATGAGAAATGTCCATGTTTAACTGTGTCCCAGATAGGCAGTGAGATGACCGGGTATGTGTAAACTAGCCATGCCCTCATTGCCCAAATACAATATTCTAGCAAGATCCCAACTTAGCCCTATGTACATGATGGAAATAGGCATGTGTGCAAATATGTCCAAGTCAGTCGCATGCCCCAAGTAGTTTCTCCCTTTACCATTGCTACAAAGTCTCACCTGGCAGATCTACTCACACTCTACTGGGTGGACAAAGCTTGTTGTGATGGGGCTCATTGCATGTCACATTCCAAGATGGAGCACACCATATTCATATAGATGAAGAATGGTTAGGGCATATGTCTACCAGCCGCTATTGGAACCACAATGTCTGCTTCAGTGAAGTGGTGTTGGCAATTGGTACTTATCCCAAAGTGCAAGTCCTCAGTCAGCCCCTTCCTGTGGCCTAACAATGCCTTATAAATAAGGAACCCTCTCATGCTGTGACCACTGTGAGAGGATAGGGCAATGTGTCTAGGGATATGTAGTGCACTGCAATTAGCATATAGTCAGATGCTGTACCACCATTTCAAGGGTGGCATCACTATGAGCCAATGCCAAAAGTAGCAGATGGGAGAAGTGGCTATGACACTGGCACTACAGGGAGCAATGCTACATTTCCCCTCCTGTGTGCAGCAGAACTGTTGGCCCGATTCACGAAAGTAATCTGCGACAAAATCCTAACTTGACGACTTTCGGTATTCACAAAAGGCATTTAGGAGTAGTAAAGTTAGGATTCCTAACTTTACTACCCCTAAATGCCTTTTGTGAATGCCAAAAGTCGTAAAGTTAGGATTTTGTCTCAGATCACTTTTGTGAATTGGGCCGATTGTTCTGCCATATGCCGTGCACATTTGATCGGCAAAATGACAACATTCTGCATGGGCAGGAGGTTGAGCCTCCATGCACAGGAACATCCAACTCAAATGATGCTGACACACTTGCACTACGCAGCAAGTGTGCCGATGTCTGTGCATGGTAGATGGACTCTGTGCCAGGCTCATGTGATATGCAGGGGGTGGACGGAATCTGTGGTACCCGGCGCATACATCCATCTTCATGATAGATAAGAGTTGCAATGTCAATATCGGCTCAAGCCCATGTCCCTATGTTGTGTTGTAAATGGGCAACAATGTGCTGACCAACTACGTGAGTCACACTTAAGATGTTAAACTTCACAAAAGAGTGTCCCTAGACTAGGCCGTAACTCATACTTGCCACCATGTTATCCATGCAAGTTTACTGTGCTCATAATTAAAGTATCCTGACACTATCAGTCCAGCTAAGTAACATGTCATGACCACACGTACACATTCAAATGATTGTCCTGTGATAGAATAAGTTGCATACAATGTAAAAAGCAACACTCCACCAAATCACCCCTGACATAAGTGCAACCAGAATTCTAAAGTAGTAACCATTTATTATGAAAGTACATAATAAACTACCCTAAACTAACACTAATCACTACTACAACTAACCTAATCTAAACTAACTGGAATAAAGTGAATGATAACCTAAACTATCTACCATAACTAATCCTAAAAACGTAACAACATATCTAAGACATCAACCCCCCTCCCACCCTTAAAGCACATCATGAGACTGGACAAAGACATCTAAGCTATACATAAACTAACTACACAGTTATCCTACACAAATATATATTTTTTTGGGTTTTATTTTTTATATAACAACAAAGACATCAACCCCCCAACCAAAGGAAAAGGAAACTTATCCCCAAATACTATAGAAGAATAAATATCTAAAACTAGCTTACAATCTAACACTAACTATACCTACACTACAACTACACTACCTAACACTTTAAATACTTACCTAACACTAACTAAGAACAAGAAATAACATTGGGGGAAGGGAGAAGAGGGGGATGGGGCTCAAAATGTCCGGTCAATATGGGAGACCCAGGGCTGCCTTTAGGTCCTGCAAGTGCCTGGTATGCTCTGCCACTTCCCGACAAATTTATGCCAGCAAAACATTGTTGTCCATGACTGTGCGCCGGTCCCGCACAGTGAACGGCACCACCTGATCTGCTGGTGCTGGTGGCATTGCCCCTTGTGTGTGTGGTGTTGAAGGGGGATGTGTTGCTGCCTGTCCACGCCGGGAGCCACGCCTGTCGCCAGAGGGGCCAGGGATGGCCTGTGTGACACTCTGGCTACCGTGGGTCATTACCTCGGGCACCGACTTCCAAATCCCAGCTGCCCGGTCTTCTTGGTACCTCCGTGCCATGTTGCGATATCCCTTTGAGACCTTGCCTATATGGAGGTACCGGTCCTTCCTCACCTGGAAGGCGTGGGACTCCTCTGGCGACTTGTTGTCTGTCAAATAAGAGCAATGACAAAATGTGAGTGCTGATGACTATGTCAATGTTCTCCATTTAACTAAGAAACACAAGGTCAGTGAAACATGGGAGCCTACACTCTAACGTAACATTGTAAAGTTAGAAAGTGACCTGGACAATGAAATGATGAATCCAGGATCAGTAACAACATGCTGGGGAGACTGACATGGCAGTGCATGGCATGTGACATGTAGTGTCACAACCAAATGAGACGGTCAGTGTCAAATGATGGTGCTGTGACATACGCTGACTGAGGGTGACATGTACAAGGATTTGGAGGAGGGAGGCATTATCCCTCCGGGTGTAGCGCCTCGCTCATCCTCTTCTGTAACACAGTGCTGCATCATATGTACAATAATCAGGTGCAGCCCTGCGTGTTCCCCAGCGACGGCGTGGAGTTCATCAACTCAGCGCCAACACACAGGCACCCTTTCACAAGAGTGCAAGTGTGTCTGTGTGCAGGGGAGGCTTGTTTATGTGTAGAAAGGTTACCCTTCCTGCACATGAGCAATCCTGGAACAGCCCTACTTACACTTACACTTGTGCTGCATCATGGAAAGACGTTAGGTGGCTGAACATTGACTTGTACATGAGGCGCAGTCCCTCTCTCCACCACAACTTCGCAATAGGTGACGCGGTACTGGCGAGAGGGGGAAACGTAGTTTACTCAAATGTCATAAATCTGCATGTCTTTGATCCACAATTCTTACTCCGCTGACAATTTTACAACACAGGGATTTACAACGCAAACTGTTACAATGCATTCCCCAAAGTAACGGCCCCCTGGAGTCATAATGGTAATTGTGTTATAATGGGGAATGCGTTTTAACGAATAGCGTTGTAGCGGCCTGCGTTGTAAAATATATTGCGCAGAAATAACAGCAGAGCAAACGCATGCGGGGTAAATGCATGCGGAGTAATGTCCCAAATTTGGCGAGAGGGGCCTGTACATTTGCCCCTGAGTCTACCAGGGGAATGACCCCAACGAGACAGCTTGGCAACACCATTGCAGTGGCAAAACATGCCAATGAGATACATAGGGCCATCTTTGCTAGGTTTGTGTGGAACGTGCCATTGATATCCTTGGCGTAAAGCTACGCCCTGCTACTTCTGTGAAGCTGGTATGCAGCATACCTACAATAGTACTGTGCAGACCTGTGTCTGACCACGCACGGCCTGAAAACCAATACCTCCTTGTGCATGATCGGGCCCACTTGCACAGTCATCTCAGTCAAGGATGTACATGCATTCCATGTCTGGTCATACTCATCAGCAACACCACTCACATGTCTCCTCTCCTATCTGTATGCTCTGTAATCCACGTACATGTGCTGTAGTGACAGAACCCATAGATATCACTTGCATGGGTATCACTGACTAGGGATGTGCAAAGTTACTTCTGGAAGACATATGCATTGCTCCATCTTCACTTACTGATTTGTACACACTTCACACTTCCACACTTTCACACTGGAGGCAAGGTACATGTGATGCACACCCATACTACATACTACAACATCAATGATTTCACCACATTCATCACATCTCACAATGCCAATATTTAATGGCTGAACTCACAAGTGGCGTGTGGGTCCTTGAAGGTGTCGATATCCCCCTGTGTGATGAGCTGTCTTCCAGCTGTGAGACATGAAAAGAAACGTGTGTTGGTATCAGACGTAAAAGCACACGTGTCCTATTCATCATACAATTCATCACCATCAATGACAATGCTCTGTGACTGTACTGTTGCAGTCCATGTTGTGTCTACTTTGCCTGTCGTTCCCACAAGACCTGAGAAAGCTGAGTTAGGCCAACAAGACAATGTTGCTGAAAACTTTGCACATACTACTTGTGTGACACATTCCCAAGGCCCCATTTCTCCACCCAACGTGATGTTATACATGCTCTGTGGACGATAGCATCGCTGCAGATCGCACAAGGCTGTGTCACAACTGTTGGTGGTGTATGACACTCTGGAGATGTCCTATTTCAATAGAACAATTGTTCCTATCTCATCCATTGTAACACGAAGCCTATGTACAAGGGCATTGTACCTAACTTTGCAAAACAAGGAGGAATGCATTATTACTCTTCCTTTTGTGCAGCACACATGTCCAAAAAACAATGCCTTATATTTTTTATGTACAGTCACCCTTCCTGTACATGAACAATCTTTGCCCTGCACGCACTATGGTGCAAGGGTGCCAGCGTTGGCACTACAGTGCTAAGTGTTGTGCCAGCGCAGGGGGAAACACAAGTCTGCACCCGATGCTTGTACATATGGTGTTATGTCCCGTATAGAGGCCCTAATGTAGACCCGTTCATACATGCCCTAAAATGGACGTATTCGTATTTGCCCTAATACGGTCATATTCGTACTTGCCCTATTGTGGTCAAAGCCGCATATGCCCTATTACGGTCATAACTGTACATGTCCTATTATAGTCATGATTCCTTATATAGGCATGATCTTTCACCTACATTGGTCCTCGCTAGTACACAACGAGCTCTGAGGGCTGAACGTTATCTAGTCTGTGGTTTTGAATACAGCAGGGTTTTTCCCAAGCACAGGCCCACACTGTACTCATCAATTATGCATGGCTCTCTAGGAATACACCACCTGCATAATATGTATGTACAAAGTTCACCCCTGACGTCTTCCTCAAGTCTAATAAGGGCCAATACAAACCATACGAAGCAACTAGAGTCTTCAGGGTATAAATACACCACATCTTACCCCGGTAAGAGAGAGGGAACACAGGTTTCCATGCTGACCCACTGACCAGAGACGCTGAGGCTCCTGCATGCAGTCGCTCCAGCTGACATCGGTCTAACACAGCCCTTGCGGGGTGTCCAACTCGAGACCAGGATGGGGTCCCACGCTCTCTCTATTCAGGTATGGGGGTTCGACTAAATCCTAGAAGGATTCTTGGCTCTTAGGCTTTTAGACCTACACATATGCTAGGTACACTCAGGTACATCTAGTTAGGCATCGTAGCAGTACGCGCACTTTCATAATGCTTTTTATATTCATGTATGTATTCATGACTATTGCAATATGGTAGAACAGTTCTATCCCTTTGCTTTTATCGTACTGCTGATAATATATCTTGTTATATCCCGCATAGAGGCCCTAATGTAGACCCGTTCGTACATGCCCTAAAATGGACGTCTTCATATTTACCCTAATATGGTCATATTCGTACTTGCCCTATTATGGTCATGGCCGCATATGCCCAATTATGGTCACAACTGTACATGTCCTATTATAGTATGATTCCTTATATAGGCATGATCTTTCACCTACATTGGTCCCAGCTAGTATACAACGAGCTCTGAGGGCTGAACGTTATCTATCCTGTGGTTTTGAATACAGCAGGGTTTTTCCAAACACAAGCCCACACTGTACTCATTAATTATGCATGGCTCTCTAAGAATACACCACTGGCATAATATGTATGTACAAAGTTCACCCCTGACGTCTTCCTCATTTCCAATACAAATCATACTGAGGACCGAGACTCTTTAGGGTATAACTACACCACATCTTGCCCCGGTAAGACAGAGGGAACCGAGACTTGCATGCTGGCACACTGACCAGAGACGCTGAGGCTCCTGCATGCAGTCGCTCAAGCTGACAGTGGTCTGACACAACCCGGACGGGGTGTCCAACTCGAGACCAGGACGGTGTCCCACACTCTCTCTATTCAGGTATGGGGGTTTGATAAATCCTAGGAGGATTCTTGGCTCTTAGCTTCTAAGACCTACACACATATGCTAGGTACACTCAGGTACATCTAGTTAGGCATCGTAGGAGTACGCGCACTTGCATAATGCTTTTATATTCATGTATGTACTCATGATTATCGCAGTATGGTAGAACTGTTCTATCCCTTTGCTTTTATCGTACTGCTGATAATATATCTCTGCTATTGTCTGCTGGTTACCGCAGCACATATATTTTACACTAGAATAACAACTGTTCAATAAATACTTATTGAAACGTCCGACTGTTTATTCTGTGTAACTCTCTGAGACAAACCGAAGAAGTGAGCACGAGTGACTGAGCGAAAGGTAGTACATTGTTTCCACGATTCTGAGGGATCAGGGTTGTCATGATCTAAGGTTGCCAGAAACTAATCTCTCCCCGATAACAGGAGACACTAGTGGCACTGCGAGCTAGCTAATGCAAAACTAGGCTAACATATACGGTGGGGGTGCACGGAGTCAGTCTGCCACCAAGCCCGCAGTATATGTTATCCAAACGAGCAGGTCCTGCAGGGGTACTATAGGAGCTACACGACATGGCGCCGCCAACGTTGGTTGGTTACGTATTTAACAGTAGAATCTGAGTAGTTCAGTCGTGCTATTCTCAGAGAACCTACTCGCAAAACCCCAGAGATGTCTGGAGTGGGTGGGCACAAAATCCGCCGCAGCTGAATAGTACGAGAATACTATTTATTGGCTGTTGGTTATTCAAGCTTGAAGGACATATAGTTCCTACAATTGTGCATTTACACCTTATTTTTTAAAATTCTTTAAAACCTCCCTTCTTCCAATTAAAAATGGTGGAAGAAACAGATGAAACAAGGAGAGTTACAACAAACCTCTTCGGTTTAGAAGAAGACCCTGAAGATGCAATACAAATTGCACCAAATTTCAGAAGGGCAGTCACCATAAAACTTCTAGAACATGGCTTAAGAGCCAGGGGTGTACAGTAATTTTCGTGATTGAGGCACACGTATCTAATAAAACAGAGGTGTTCTATTCATGGGTTACATTCCCAGCAGCGAATGCAATTACAAATGTATTTCACTACTACCTAGAAGGTGAAACACCAGCGGACTATACTCCTTTTGAGGAAGTAGAGGTTCCGCTCACTTACCAGGAGCATAATTACTGGTTTAAAGGCGCCCTACCCCACGTACATGGAAGAGGAAGATTAGGCCCACTCGGAGGAGCAGGAGCCACATGGCCCATATTAGCGGCATACACACCGCACCCTGATATTGGCACAATGCCACAGCCAGACTTATTCGTACAACACAGAGATTTAATTAAAATCCACAGAAACCTCACACAATTTGTGATGAGGACTTTAACAGTTCAGCCTGCACCGGCTACAGCACAAGACACTCCAGTCCAAGGTACAGTTAATAAAATAACTCCACAAACATTACATGCGATAATGGGCAAGATGCCAGCAAAACGCGAACAAATCCCATTCTGGATAGCTCAGAAAATAACTCAGCTTGAAGCAGTATTTCCGTATACTACAACCAGTGATAAACACAGAATTCTAACAATCTGCTTGCCCATGGGTCTCACACCACAAGTAGAGGACTGCACCTCCTGGGGTTCAGTCTTTGCTGCCATATATACCAGAACACATGGTATCCCGTCAATAGCAGTAGTACCTGAAGTATTAAAACAAATACAAAATGAGTACGGGGCAGAGCCTGCCCTCAACTTAGGGATGAAGTTACTAAATAACTTTGACCAGGTATCAGCCATAATACTAGCTAATATCAAGGGGGAAGCAGCTTCAGTGGCGATCCGACAACGCCTAAGGGAGTTCAGTCCAGTAGATCAACAACACGAACTACCCAAAATAATCGAAACTGCATATGCAGAATCAGGCAGAGACAGTCTAGGTGGGAAAGCATTAAAACCACAACTGGCAGTCCTGAAAAGGACACTACAAAGCAGACACCTACTTCTTCTAAAAAGAAGTGGGAAAATAAAAAACAACAAAAGTCTAAAGACACCAGATCTCAGTCCAGAGGTAGGTCTCCTCAACAGGAGCCCTCTGAAAGGAGGTATAACCTCAGGAATAGGGATAATATTAAAAAACCTGACAGGTATCAGGATACTGATACTCGTTCCTCTAGTTCCTTTCAGGGTTCATCAAGAAACTCCGAGAGGGAAGTACGGTCAGAACACAGACAAGAGGAGCGTACAAAGTCCAGAGACACGCAAAGCGCTGCGGACTACGCACCTAAAAAAGAGGATAAACAAAAATCAAAACCTCAGTTCAAAAAGAAGAAGGTAGCAGGTCTCAAGATCAGACATGCCCAGAATTCTGAGGACACAGCTTCTGAACGGGGAATGGGCTCTGACGATGCTAGACAGCGCGGCAGAAGTAACGATAGCTCGCCAGAACCTGAAGGAATATCTGGTGACAGCGGAGTTGAGTGAGAATATCACGGTGGAAACACCTGATACTCGGGTAAGTGTCCCACATAAGTTACATGAGATAACACTCCGGATGGAGGGGACAAGCCCAGAAAAGTTAAAGGTCTCTTTTGGAAAAATCTGTCATCTGGTTATGACATTCTATTAGCAGAACAAGACTGGCCGCCTGCATTTGTCATGGAGTGCCCTAGGGGAGAAACGATAATTTTTCCAGCCTTTTCCGACCTCGTTCCCATTCACCTAAAACATGCATAAGCGCAGGAGTGGGCGGTTGCCCTAGCTCCAGCATTGTATAAAAATCATGCTGGTTGGGATGAGGATTCAACCCACCACGTGATCCCGTTAAAAGTTTCCCCAAATGCCCAAAGGCAATACCCTATAAAGCAGGACGCTAAAAAACAAGTCAGGGAGATTCTAGATCAACTTGAATATCAGGGGGTGATAGAAAATTGCACTTCACCAATGAACAATCCTTTGTTCCCCGTAGCCAAACCTGACAATACATATCGTCTAGTTTTAGATTACAGACATTTAAACACTTGCACAAAGACATTTGCAGTTCAAAATGCACACAGTGCCGCATTAATGAATAACATTGTGCGCAAAAAATACAAAACAACACTTGATATCTCAAATGGATTTTTCTGCCAAAATATAGCGCCTGAAAGCAGGTATCTAACCGCATTCAGTGCGTTAGGGTCTCAACGGCAATTTTGCCGACTCCCCCAAGGGTATAAGAATAGCCCGGGGTTGTTTTAAGCAAGGGTAACAGAGTTGCTCCAAAATTTGGATGAAGAAGCATTGTCCTATGTGGATGATATTTATCTGACGGACGATGACTTACTGAGGCACTTGACCAGGGTGAGCACCATTATTATGGGATTCGCCTCTGAGGGCTATAAATTTAATTTAAAAAAATCAACAATTGCCCACCTCAATGTCCTGTTTTTAGGATACAAGCTGTCAAGTGAGGGAAAAAGCCTGGCAGCTAACTTTTTAGAAAAATGTGCGATGCTCCAACCTCCAAAATCATTAAAGAATTTACAATCAATTCTGGGATTCCTAAATTTTGGTCGAACATACATTTTGGATGACGCAGAAAGAGTAAAACCTTTCTACGACTTAATAAAACCTGACTTTTCAGTCAAACAATGGACACAGGAACACACAAATATCCTGCGTTCCCTACAGGAAGACATGATAGCTTCTAAACATTTACAGACACGCGTAAACGCACAGAACTTAGTGATCCGAGTCATAGCGGGTCAATGCGGGTACACTTTTTTAACTTTTAATGAAGGTGAAACAGTACCAATTGCATACAAATTACACCTGTACACAAACGCAGAGATGCGTTTCACTTCAACAGAAAAAATCCTGACAGCAGTGCAGATCGCTGTAGCAAGAGAAAGAGCTCTGGCTCAGGGTAATACATAATTGTCGTGACCCCAGTACCAGCTTTAGAATCTGTTACAAAAGCTAGCATTCCAAATGCTAAAGCCTTACATCCAAGATGGATACAATGGGCTAATTCTCTTACTGCAACGGATGTTGAATACAGATTTGATCCAAGTTTAAAAACACAGGCATTCCTGCATTACGAACAAGAATACCCTCTACGAAATGAAATTTTGCCTCTAGATCAGTATGAATACATTATTTACACTGACGGATCTGCTCAACCATCCATAGGGAGTAAGCAAGCTTACAGCGCAGCGTGTGCGATTGTTAAAGGTCGCATGCACGATGGAAAGTTCCATCCGAGTTGCACAAAAACGTAATCTCTAGGAGACTGCACGGCTCAGTTGGCAGAACTCAAAGCACTGATACTGGCACTTATAAATACGGATCACGAATTCCCCACACTAATTGTGTGTGATTCCTTTTACTGTGTACAGTCGTACAATGAATATCTACATCATTGGGAACAAAATGGGTTCAAAGATGCAAAAGGTGGCACAATTAAGCATAAAATGCTATGGGAACAGGTAGTGGAGTTGAGAAACGAACTACCAAGGGCTCACGTGATACATACACTGAGTCATCAGCGTGATGGCATTCACGTTGAAGGGAATTCATTGGCTGATGAAGCCGCAAAGGGGGCTGTTCGCACAGCCGCCGTAGCTGCAGTTACTCGTTCAAAGACGAGGGTAGACGGCAAGATAATGGTAGCTGTCAATGCTTCACGCAAAGGCAGCACAGCAGTACCTAAAAAATTTCCACTCAAGTACTCCTACAAGTTAGATGCACAAAACATTCCATATGCTCAGATTCCTGGAGTGGGGGATAGAGTAATACCAAATATGGATCGTAGGCTAGGCTTAATTGTGGCAGCACACGAAGGGACGGGTTCTGTACATAACGGACTTAGGGAGACTGTTGCTTTGTTGAAAGAACGCTACTGGTGGCCCGTGATGAGAAGGCTGATTAGAGACTATGTCTGGAACTGCGACATCTGCAAGCAGATGAATGGGTCCACCACAACACGTCCAGTACAGATACCATTGTTAGACAGCATTAGGTTGTCTGTTCGTGCGCGTCCAGCTCAAGTTTCCTCAAGGTTTGGCCTCAGCGCTCGGCTGACGCTCGAACTGTTATAAAAGATTCGCGAGTCTTTATCGGCACATACGCAGTTGGCACGTTACATTCTGACCGTGGTCCGGCGTTTAGCTCTCGGGCTTACAAAGAGGCCATGGAAGGAATGGGCGTAGCATTGCAGTACTCCTCTATGTACCATCCAGAGGGAAATTCTGTTGTGGAGAGGAAAAACCGAGACTTAAAGCAATCTTTAACAGCTAGGATATTAGGCAAGGGCGGTAGATGGGTCGATCACCTTTATGGGGTACAGCGCGCGCTCAATAATCAGCCAAGAAGCTCTCTAGGAGGTGTCACTCCTTACGAGGTCCTATTTGGGACAAGAATGTGGGTACCTGATCTTGATTGTGAAGGCACAGTGGCGGATGAAAAACCATTTGATATCCATGATCGTTTGGCTGTTTTACAGGATCTAAATGAATCCAGGACACAACAAAGTAACGTGCTCCAGAAACAGGCTGCCACTGAGGAAGTCAAGGCAGTAACGGCAAGACCTATCTGGATCCCAAAAATCGGGGATCTAGTCAGAGAGAAGATTGCTGACAAGAAAGAATTTGGGCCATCTTACAGAAAGCCTGTACTGGTCCTTGCAATCCACGGGACAAGAACTGTACTTCTGCCACCTCTTGCCGGAAAAAAGGAGAAAAGATTTGTCTCAATCGACTTAATCAAACCACACTATGTGGCCGATACTAAACAGTAGGCCTCGTGGACTCCACAGTAGCAGACGCCCTCCTCTCGCTACAATCCAAGAAGTCCAAACAGAAAGACTCATCACGTTTGAAGAGCCACCTGTACGAAATGAAGGACTAAGCAACAATGCTATGGAACTTGTTCCACTTCAACAAGAAATTCATCTTCAAAATGAAAATCAACTTAACAACCAAGCTGCAATCAGACCTAATACAGACATCTATGTCAATGTGCCTCGACAAGAGAACACAGCAATTTCAACAAATCCTGATGCAATTCCAACAATTGATCGAACTGCTTCTGGCTATTTCATGAACTTTGATACGTTTTCACTGGATCCAAGCGAACCGGAAACGACGCCAGCCAAAAAATCACTCCAACAGAAACTCAATGACTTTTTGAACTTTTTTAGAAAGACTTACCTGGTGTCACCTTGGATAGAACTATGGTATATCACTGGGATTTTATTTTTCATTTTCTGGCTAGGTTTAATAATAACTTTTAGTATGTTATTAATGGACGATACCTCCAACCAAGCTCTACAGCCCAAAGAGTCAATTTGATTTTAAAACCACACCAGTCTTCACATCGTGAACCAAGAGACTTGTCTTCAGTGAACATCACAGCAGTTCCTATACCGGACGGTATAGTATGGGATAAGATTGATTACGATATATTAGGTCCGACTAAACTTTTAAAGCTAAAACATGTACTTAAAATTTCTTTAAGTGATTTCATTACCTCCAGTACATTTTCTGATGATTAGGACACTGAAACTGTAAATGCTATGATGTCTGATTTAGAAAAAACTGCTGCATTTCCGAACAATGAAATGTTAGAAGGTACTTCAGACTATGATACATTGTACTGTTACCAACAATATGGTCATCATTTCTTACACAAGACTGTAACACCTAGAAATGTATTTGAGTACCACCAGTGGGAACACTGCCCAACACCACCGAAAGGTAGTTCACAAGCATTTGCACAGAAATGTACATACTTCTCAGGGTTTAACACATCCGACCCAAAGTCATTTTATTATAAAGTGGCGAAAATTTCAGCTCAGAAAATTATGTTACCAAACACATTTACTCTGCATCCTTTCTGGACCAGTTGTCTAAACAGGGTTTCGATCTATGGAAGGACACAATAGATTCCAAATCGATCTGGGGTTCTAGGGACTGGCAAGTCCAGGGAATAGAAGCACTTTTTAGAGCTTGCATCATTCCGCAGCAGATTTTATTTCTGAATGAGACTGTGCAACAAACAACCTGTCTTGGATTAGCCAAAGGCAAGGAAATGAACACACCAGGGTTTCCAACACCATCGCAGATGGGTGGGGGGCAGAATTCAACTACACAAGGGGTAGGATTAGATGGCATTTTCCAGTACAACAGATCAGATCCTGATTGGACAGAATGGCTGGTTTGGCCCATTGACACAAACAAATGTCAACAGAGATTTATGAATACAACCGAAGGGTTTAGTATCCATAGGCCAGATCCACGCTATGTACAAAGACAACACCCAGGGGTAGTGACATCGTATAGTGTTGGGAAGTTGTGCCTTGATTGGCTAGAGACCTCAACACTGACAGAAGTAAAGCACCACTTGACCTTACTCACACCTGACATGGAGCTTAGAGATTTTCTACTAGGTCCCAGGAAACAACGTCAGAAACGTTTCATATATGCAGGCCTTTATGCCTACTATAATGAAAACTGGAAAATATCCCAACAAGAGGCCGCAGAAAGGATACGTGAAATAGACCGTATTAACTTAGAAAAGGCATTAGCTGTGGTGGATAATGGGTTAACAACTTTGACCTCCAGGATTTACTCCTTAGGCAACATTGTGTCTTCGGCAATCGACATATTAGAACAAGATCTGGCCTTGTTACAACACGGGCAATCTCAGCTACGTTCTATTATGACGTTAAGCTGGACGCTGCAATCTTTGCGTGCAGGCTATGTGCCATGGCGTTTTATAAACACCACGTCTCTGTTTTCAGAATACAATCTAACTGATAAACAGACAGAAATGGCACAAAGGGGAGCCAAATATACAATGCTGCGTATTGAGAAACTGGAAAGGCTACCTTTCACTGTAGCCGAGTCACCATCAACAGAATGGCTAATTCATGGCCAAATCACTCTGCCGGTCACTACGTTTCCGTTTCAATATTGCCTTGAGCAAAGGCAGGCAGGCAAATATGTGAAAATGGGTAGGGGATACATCAAGGAAACTTGGGAGTTACCATATAGATACCGATGCCGGAATGGGGATCGAGAAATGTATCTGAGTGGTACAAACTGCAAGAACGCTTTGAGCGGTTCTCTCATGTGTCAGGATATTTCTCTACACGGAGCCTGTAGTGGTTCAGTGGCGAACTTATCTTGTAACATGTCAGGGACCCCAGCGGCCATGATCACGCCGGTTTTCCAGCTGCTCTCGAATGGGAGTTACTTAATGCTAAATGATCAAGGTTGTTGTGGGATGCTTCCGGGCGTCGCACATCTAGTAACTGTTAACTCCAGGGTTACTTGCTGTATGCAAGTATTTGTTTCCGCCACTGAACACATTCGGGGAGGCACCGCTATGGCCTTCGCTGAATGTTTCTTTTATACAGTTTGATACTCTGAGCAGATTGAAAGCCATGCTTTTACAGCACCCAGTGCCCTTAACCTCCGCTCGAGAAACCTATGAACTTCAAGTTGCAAGGACCTCGACCGAGATACAGGCGCTCATACGTACAAACTGCCCCATTCATTTCGCAGAAATGGTGGGACGTATCTTCAATATGTCTGATACGAGCGGAATTGTACACCTATTTAAGACCATAGGGTCCGGACTGTTAAGCACCTTTCAGACAGTCCTCGGAGTAATCCCAAATTTTATACACTCCGTATTGGGAAGCGTATTTGGAGGATTCCCGCTCATCCTGTTCCTAATCGCAGGAATCCTGATTGTAATATTGCTGCTACGCACTGGACGGCCCACTTCCCGAGGGAATGGTGAACATGCTCCTGGAGCGGAAATACCGTGAACGCATGGTACAACTTCTGGGCATTTCTTGTCTGCGAGAACTCAATGCCTCCTGGTTTCTATCATTTAGACCAGTCTGGGTAGACTGCATCTTACCTGTTCTTCGATGCCTGTTCTGCGGAGAAGAATGCACGTTGTATCTTTGTCTGACATTTCCATCAGATGCGCCTCCGGGCACGGATGCAATGCTGGACCCCATAAAGGCCCACGCTCTGTGTTGTCCTCAGCGGCTTCCGATTCTGATGAATGCATTCCTGGAGAATCCACAGGTGCCGTTTGCTCCTGCTGGGTTAAGTGATTCTTCCACAGGCACCCAGGTTACAACTGCCGCACAAGCTGCTGCAGCACCGACTGTTGGCAGTACTACATTCCATCTATGTGCGATTGACGTTCTCTGTGAGGCGTTGGATTTGTCATCTACAGCAGCTGACACCGATAATATTGAGCTTCCCAGCCAGGACGCGTAATCTTGAATTGGCTCATCGTGTCCTGGGAAAGAATTCGGCTTCTTCACTCGTTTCAAAATAAACTATCTAAATTTGGAACATTTTCTTACATTGACACTTTCGCTTGAGAAAAGCATGGCCTTCTCCTGCTTATGGTAATACAACTTCTATAGAGAAACGATATTGACTTTCTAAGTGGCAACTAGAAAAAGCTGAATTAAAATTTTTTTTTTTTTTTTAAGCACCTCAAATTTTTTATCGATTTTTTAGAATCATGTTTTTATTTGCTTTTAAAAATGTTTTTAAATTGTCCAGATTTTAAGTATGGTCATTTTTATCCAGTTCGGAGGAGGAGTGGGTGTTATATCCCGCATAGAGGCCCTAATGTAGACCCGTTCGTACATGCCCTAAAATGGACGTCTTCATATTTACCCTAATATGGTCATATTCGTACTTGCCCTATTATGGTCATGGCCGCATATGCCCAATTATGGTCACAACTGTACATGTCCTATTATAGTATGATTCCTTATATAGGCATGATCTTTCACCTACATTGGTCCCAGCTAGTATACAACGAGCTCTGAGGGCTGAACGTTATCTATCCTGTGGTTTTTAATACAGCAGGGTTTTTCCAAACACAGGCCCACACTGTACTCATTAATTATGCATGGCTCTCTAAGAATACACCACTGGCATAATATGTATGTACAAAGTTCACCCCGACCTCTTCCTCATGTCCAATACAAACCATACTGAGGACCGAGACTCTTTAGGGTATAAATACACCACATCTTGCCCCGGTAAGACAGAGGGAACCGAGACTTCCATGCTGACACACTGACCAGAGACGCTGAGGCTCCTGCATGCAGTCGCTCAAGCTGACAGTGGTCTGACACAACCCGGACGGGGTGTCCAACTCGAGACCAGGACGGTGTCCCACACTCTCTCTATTCAGGTATGGGGGTTCGATAAATCCTAGGAGGATTCTTGGCTCTTAGCTTCTAAGACCTACACACATATGCTAGGTACACTCAGGTACATCTAGTTAGGCATCGTAGGAGTACGCGCACTTGCATAATGCTTTTATATTCATGTATGTACTCATGATTATCACAATATGGTAGAACTGTTCTATCCCTTTGCTTTTATCGTACTGCTTATCTCTGCTATTGTCTGTTGGTTACCGCAGCACATATATTTTACTCTAGAATAACAACTGTTCAATAAATACTTATTGAAACGCCCGACTGTTTATTCTGTGTAACTCTCTGAGACAAACCAAATAAGTGAGCACGAGTGACTGAGCGAAAGGTAGTACATTGTTTCCACGATTCTGAGGGATCAGGGTTGTCATGATCTAAGGTTGCCAGAAATTAATCTCTCCCCGATAAGAGGAGACACTAGTGGCACTGCGAGCTAGCTAATGCAAAACTAGGCTAACATATATGGTGGGGGTGCACGGAGTCAGTCTGCCACCAAGCCCGCAGTATATGTTATCCAAACGCGCAGGTCCTGCAGGGGTACTATAGGAGCTACACGACAATCTCTGCTATTGTCTGCTGGTTACTGCAGCATATATATTTTACACTAGAATAACAACTGTTCAATAAATACTTATTGAAACGCCCAGACTGTTTATTCTGTGTAACTCTCTGAGACAAACCGAATAAGTAAGCACGAGTGACTGAGCGAAAAGTAGTATATTGTTTCCACGATTCTGAGGAATTTGGGTTGTCATGATCTAAGGTTGCCAGAAACGAATCTCTCCCCGATAAGAGGAGATTCTAGTGGCACTGTGAGCTAGCTAATGGAAATCAGGCTAACATACGCGGTGGGGGTGCACAGAGCCAGTCTACCACCAAACCCACAGCTTATGTTATCCAAACGCGCAGGTCCTGCATGGGTACTATTGGAACTACATGACAATGGTGCAGCATTGCGTTTCTGATGTGGCAACGTTAGGCGTGAAGGTATGACGTCTAACGCCTCACTCCGCTACATTTGTGCACATATACACCATTGTGTCACACACTGCATTTTTGGCTTTTCGTATGGGTGTTCATATATCAATTTTGAGGGTGAACTTACCACACTGTAGGCCAATGATGACTCCCAGGTGGTCCAACAGATCACCCTCACGGCCCACGCAATCCTGCCATCGGTGCTTCCATTGGTGGACAGTTCTGTCCACACCGAAGACATGCAGCATCTGTGCTCTCACGCGCTCCCACCTGACCTTCCGCACACGGACGTCATATCCAGAAAGGATACAACCCCCACTCTCCACCATCAAGGGCAGGTAAAATTTGACCAGCCAGAGGAAGCCCCCCAATGCCCCCTCTGACATCCTGCCCTCCCTACCCACACCCACCATCTCCCAGCACACACCTAAACCCACTCCTAAGAAGAAAAAAAAACCAATATATGCCCCAACAACTAGTAATTATTTAAACTACCCCTTAGACAAACACCCGACAAGATTAAGGACAAGACGCAAAAAACACATACAAACAAGTACACAACACTTCACGGAGACACGATCAACAGTTCACAGGACACAGCAACACTCTCTCATCAAAAATCTGCAGCACACAACACCAAACACCTCCAACACTCTCCACAATCACCAGCAATGTGCTCAAAAGAGAAAGTGAAAGTGCACAGCACTCCTCCAAGAAGCAGGAAGCATGCAGACATCACTTCCTTTGTGTTTGCGGCCCGTTTTTTGACTACGCAGTGAGATTCTGCACGCAAATTGGCTTAGGGGTAATATTTCCTGTTGTTCAATGTGTGTAGTGATAGATTTTCCATCGCGATTATGGAAAAAACATTGCGTTAACATTAATGCGGCCAGATTTTGCACGCTACGTGCAAGTTGTTACACAGATAAACAGTATTAGATGTAATTTCATCTCAGACCCCAAATGACACCCTAATAAGCATTTCTTTACCACAAATGACACCCTGAAAAGCATATCTGACCCCAAATGACACCCTGAAAAGCATATCTGACCCCACATGGCACCCTAATAAGCATATCTGACCCCAAATGACACCCTGAATAGCATATCTGACCCCAAATGACACCCTAATAAGCATATCTGACCCCAAATGACACCCTAAAAAGCATATCTGACCCCAAATGACACCCTATAAAGCATCACTGACCCCAAATGACACCATAATAAGCATATCTGACCCCAAATGACACCCTAAAAAGCATATCTGACCACGAAAGACATACCCACCCTCAAAATTACAATTGTACAATACTTACCGCAAAATGTTTGACTTTCACTTGTCAGAGAGATGTACTTATGCAGAGGATAAACATGCACTTAAGGTATGTGTGTTGTGTTGTTTTATTGCACAAACTGTGCTTAGGTGCCTTTTGCACATACATTTCATAAAGGACTGTCACAATGTGACGTGCTCAGGTGAAGAAATTGTTCCTGCAGCAGAAACTGTGGGGTGTGCAGCACCAGCCTCATCTTCTTCATCATACTCAGCATCGTCCGGTGCATCTGGCACTTGGATCCATGGGACATTGGTGCGTACACATATATTGTGCAACACACAACATGCTATGATTATCTTGCACACTATTTTCGGGCTGTACAACAGTCTGCCACCTGTGATGTCAAGGCACCGGAAACGTGACTTTATCACGCCAAAAGTGCGCTCCACAATGGCCCTGGTGCGTCCTAGGGCCAAATTGTACTGCCTCTCGGCCTGGGTGTTTGTGGCTCGGAGGGGTGTCATCAGCCATGGGGAGAGTGCATATACTTGATCACCTGAAACATGTAATGGAGAGATGTGTCCATTAGTTGTTGTGCATGCTGTGTTTGCAGTGTTTATATTTTGTGGTGTGTGATTTGTGCTACTTTGGAATTCAGGTTAGCCATGTGTAGCTTCAGACAATTGACCAGCATCAATGCAAATTACATTGCCTCACAGCTGCTTGTCCCTCTCCCCTAGGCTATTTTATTGTGGGCGCTGCGCGGTTGCATCACTGGCACTCCAACGGCGCGCCACAGGCAATCCCGTCTGCGCCCGTCCGCGAGCCAAATGCAAACAGCTGCAGGGACAAAGGATCTCTGACCGTCTAGCGCTACGACTCACCCGCCCTCATCAAAGTCAGCGCCAGGAGAATGTACAACTGCCAATAGGCCACACCAGACACAACTCACGTCCAGTTCTCCTGCTGCCGCTGCCGCCAGACCTTCACCACAGCCCAACACCTGCACTTCCAGATCCAGACCAGCCACAAAGCAACACTCTGCGGCACCCTCGCCTGGAGAGCCCCTGGAGCCTGGGCCCGCTTTGGCCACACCATCAACATCATCACACACCACGCCATCTACTCCATGGACTACGTACTAATTTCCGACATGAGCTTCCACCTCACAAACCACAACAACTCCAACTCCAGTACCCTCTGGCCAAAGCTTGCAAACATCGGACTGACCCAACTCTTCACCACACTGACCCACAAGGCAGGACACACCCTCGACCCCATCTCCGCATGTGGAAACAGCGTCCACTTCATCCACACCACTCAACCCCCATGGAGTGACCACCACTGCGTACACTTCCTCGTCGAGAAACCCAAGCCACCCAAACCCACAGCCCGCACCACACAAAGGTACAGGAGCTGAGTCACCGAGGAGCTGCTCCACTCCACCATCAACGGCAACACCTACACCGCTGCAGCCAACACCGACGGCGCTGCCAGGGATTTCCACACATGGATCTCCAACTGCGCATACAAACTTGCCCCGCTATGCAACTCCAACATACAGCATGCAAGAAAAGCCGCCTCGGTCACCACCGACCTCCAAGATGCCAGATGCATCTGCAGACGACTGGAGATGAACTGGAGCAATATCAAGACACCCAAAAGACTTCACCACCTACAAGGATAACCAGCTCATACTCTCCCTCAGCAAGACACCCACACCCACCAGACTGGGCTTCCAGGAAGGATTGCAGGAAGTTGTGACATGGATGATCAACAGCTGCCTGGTACTCAACGCGGAGGAGACATAAGTCCTCATCCTCGTAACCACCCCATCAGCATGAGACAACACCTGGTGGGCCACCACCTTCGGCAGCCCCCCCACCAACGACCCCAGGTACCTAGGCATCGTACTCGACTCCTCCCTCTCCATGAACCAACAGATCTATGCCGTGGCCTCCAGCTGCTTCGACACCCTCTGCATCCTCCATGAGATCTTCAAGTGGATTCCCCCCGAGTCAAGAAAGACAATCACCCATGCAGTCATTACCATCAGACTGGACTACGGAAACATCATATATGCCCGCATCCAGACTATACAGGACACCGCCGCCAGACTCGGCCTTGTGTTCATACTTTCCTCATCGGTCCAGACCCTCCATCGCACCCACTTGGTTCCTACCTCTCCCAGCATTTGCAAATGTATGGCGGAGGGGCTGTGCCTTTGGGGATAGTTTGTCTACAAGGCTAGCCCCAGTAACCGCAGTCACTTGGGTTGTTGTGTATGGTAGGTGGACATGTTACTAGGCATGTTGTATGAAATTTGCTACATGTGCATTCTCACAATTGTGAGTTTCATGATTGTGGACTTGAGGTGTGTGGTGTGTTCAGTTAGTACTTAACAACAAGCAGTGCATTTCCATATGTGCCATCCTGAAACCGCTGGTTGATGATGGACTGGCGGAAGATGTAGGAATCATGCACACTCCCTGGGAACTTGGCTACGACATTGGTGAACAAGCACCGGTGGTCCACAATTGCCTGCACATTGATGGAATGTGTGTGCTTCCTGTTGCGGTATATGTGTGCAGTGTCCGCAGGGTGCACAAGTAGGACATGTGTGCAATCAATTGCCCCCAACACCTGCGGGAAGCCAGCAATGGCATAAAAGACTTGCTTGGTCTCAAGCTGTTCCTGCGCAGTGCTGGGGAAGCATAGGTGCTGGGGTGTCAGGCTGATGATGCCATCCAAGACAGTTGGTAGGAACCTTGATAGGGCTGACTGTGAGACTCCCCCAACTCTGGCAGTTGTTGGTTGGAAGGTACCAGAGGCCAACATGTGCAGCACTGCCAGCAGCTTTGTCTGCGGAGGGATGTTGGTTCCCCGCTCTGTTGGCGCCTGGGGGCTATCTGGGTCAGGATGCGGAGGATGGATGACCTTTTTAAAGCCTGTAGTGGGCGATCACATCCTCTGGCGTTAGGTCTGTGAGGGTGAGGCGTGTGCGATGGACCCACTGTCTTCTTCGGCGCTGCCTCCGTGGTGGTCCTGGGGGCAGTGGTGGTGGTTGTTGTGGCCTTCTTGGTGCTCCAGGCTGCATGAGTAGTACCTCCATGGCATCAGTGGGTCTTCAGATGAGGATCTGAGCTAGTCTCCCTTATGTTGTGTTCTTTATCACCATTTTTAAGGCCACCTTTTTTCTGGTCTTAAGTCCCACCAGCTAACGGGCTTTAGCGGCTGTTTTCTGAACCTATCGCGGGCCCGGGCGATCATTGTAAATATCGCAAAGTGGGGTTAGCGTGCGTTTTTGCACGGGAACGCCTACCTTGCATCTCATTAGCGATAGTTATTGCTAACATAAGTGGTGATGGTGAAAACGGACGGTTTCGCCTGAAATCTGTCGCTAACGGCTGTTAGTGACAGCTTGTGAATACGGCGATAAAAATATCGCCGCATTAGCGGCGGAAAAGTGCCGTTAACGCGGCGTTAACTCCTTGTACATATGCCCCTATATCTCCCCAAAGTGGTGCTAGTGTAAGCCAGTGTGCAAGAAAGATCACATTTTGCAAATTTCCCTCTGAATCACATGATAGTATGGTAACCCAAAATTCATAGTTTACAAACCACTATTTATATAATAAGTATGCAAGGCGCATTAAAGAAATTCCTAAGTTTCTTTCATACCAATTTTTCGTTCATTACATTTTACTTTATGTGTTTATGCATGGTCGGTACACACTGAAATGTCATTTTAAACTGCAGCTCAGTTGGTGTCTCCGGGGTATAACAATTATTTATCAGTCTGATTCCCACACTGATTACTCAAGAACAACTGAATATTTAAGGGGATTTACAATTTGAGAACGTTTTAGGTTATAGTAATTCCCCCACAACAGCTTTGTTTATTAAACCTTTACTTTTAAGTGGTCAAGCAAATTCTACTATATGTCCAGTTTGTAATTACTCCACTCTGTGCCCGGTATGTAGTTGTTTGAAAGAGAGTGAAGAGCATTTCTTATTTTTTTGTGGGGCCTGCAGAAAATCGAGATGCAAATTAATTGTCTCTTTCTGTTGGCTTCATGTAATTTCACAGTGAAGGGTAGCCTTGAGAATTTGTAAAACAGACTCTAATGTGTGTACTTGCCGTATATATATTATCATGTTGTTTCATTGTGTTGGTGGGTCTTTGTACCCAAGCTAACAAGTAATAAGAATGAAAACAGAAAAGAATAGTGGTGTCTGCCACAGCTCAAACAAGAAAAGGTTTGCAAAGTACAGCACTGAACTTCCTTGATTTTTGCAAAAAAAATGCAAAAGTTCAAGGGCGGATGATGCAGCAGAGATTACATATAACGGATAATGCAATCAAAAAAGAACTAGTGCTGAACAAAGAACAATCAGATGCCTTCAGAACAGAAAAAGGAAGTTGATACTGTATGTACAGTAGCCTCACTCTCTATGGCACAACCCTTCTAAACCTGAACGGTCCACTTGGGTAAAAATTCAACTCAAAACGAATGTTTGGTTCATTATTCAGCCCGAAATAATTTTTTTGTTCATTATTGTTGCCCCAAAATAATAAAATAACCATTTCCATTCGGTAAATCCTCTTTAACGTTGTTCCTTTTCTCCAGTTATAGGATGTTTACCAAAGAAGATCTCGTTTATACAACGCGGTGTGATGGTATAATCTGGGGCATTACGTGTCACTTCGGTAACGTGAAATGCCAGAGATTTGTGAGATTATGCTGGTCTAAAGGAAATTTCACACAGGTTTACAAATGGCAGCTTCAGACATTGCAATGATATTTCTACAGTTTTGTAATAGCATAGCTACAACATGACAAAAACAAGTAAAATAGTCAGACTTGACAATTGTGGTATTTACATTCTGCTTTGCTTGAGTAACTACAATACACACTAAACATGAAAACGTGGGTTTTACATGATGAATGGTTTTACAAGACCCATGAAACTTTTTCTTTACTTGGACATCTTACATGATTATCATGTGTTTGCCATGTGGGCTAAAAGGAGCCATGCAATTGTATGTGTCATGTTCCTAGGGGCTGATTTGAGAATTATCAACGCTCTTCTTTCAATGATAGATTTGTCGAACTCGTTGAGTTATTAGTGGATCAGTCAGTCAGTCAACAATATAATGTAGCGTGGCTAATTTGGACATGCAACCCCTATGATGGTCAACTAACTAATCCCAAGTTAAGAAAGCATTATTAGGCGCGCGGCAGCGGTGGCGCAAGATGGCCGCCACCTGAGGAGCTCCGCATCATCGAGCTGCGCTCGAATACGAAGGGTCCCGTTTTTCCCGGCGGTTCTTCATAAAAATGATGTTTATGGGCACCGGAGGCAGCAGTGACTGACTAGGCAAGTTTTTGACCATATAAAGGTCTTTTTGACTCTTTTTTCTGCTTCACCCTGTTTTGCCTCATTGCGGCCGCCATTTTGAGCATTTCCAACGCGGGACGGATTTTCTCCGCAATGCTGTGTTTTTCTTGGTGCCTCAACTTTTTCTCTATGTTGGTCTCTTTTTTTATGTCTCCCACCACGAAAAGAGAGTAATTTTTGGATATTTATATATATACCTATTTTTTTTTTGCAGAGTTTTATATAGCGCGAACTTGACCCGCAACCGAATCGGGTATCAGAGCGCTTTACATAGCACCAGTTACGTTACATGAGGACACACATTCATTTTTGTTAGGCACGGGGAGATTAAGTGATTTGCCCAGAATCACAGGATGTTCAGCGTCATTACCGAGACTCGAACCCAGTTCCCCAGGTCCGAGGTCGAACGCCCTAGCCAATGGCTTTTGAATTTTTGCGCGATTTTCAAAAGAAAACATGCTTTTCACTTTTTTACACCAGTCTTGACTGCTGAGGAGCCTCAATATTTTGTTAGAAGCGAGCCCTTTCTGAGTATGGTCATGTCCATGCAGTTTTCTCTCAGCTTTGCATAACTGTGCACTTTCTTTGTTCTGCAGTGGACTGCTCATTGCCATTGGATTTTATTCGAGATCTGTTCCTCACGTTGGATAGTTATTGCGGCTGGCTCTGATACTGGGTGCTTCCTTCTTGTTTCTACTGTGCCTCCTCATCTTTTGCTTGTGGCTTAATCTGTGCTATATTTCTTTTGACTGGTGATATTGTCACAATTGCCTGTGCTACACGAGCTTTCATTCATTGGTGTGCCTCATACGTTACTTCATCATGGAATCTTCTCACATAAATAAGCCTCACAGGACCACCTCTGGAAGTCGTAAAGACTCTGCTGCAGGTACCATCAAACGCACCAAAAAGGATCCTCCCTCTCCGTCGAAGTCACCACTTCCCCTCACGTTAGAGGATATTATGGAGGAACTGCGACTTATTCGACCTTTTATGACGGACACTTCCGCTACTCTTCAGAGGTTGGAGGAGAAATGGTCTAGCCTTGACTCGCGACTTTCGGATGTGGAACATAAAGTCAGTGATGCACAAGATGTTGCCGCCAAGGTGGATAGCCTTACTAAGGAAGTTATTCAACTCAAAAAGACCACAGAAGATTTAGAAAATCGCAACCGGCGAAACAATCTTCGCGTTTATGGAATTCCAGAAGGTTCTGAAGGATCGGATATGATCACTTTCCTGAAGACCCAAGTCTTACAAATCGTCGGTCTACCAAAGTCCATGGATTTTAATATTCAAAGAGCGCACAGATTGGGGCCACAGAATACATCTTCTCCATCCAAACCTAAAGGCATAATTGCTTATTTTCTTCTATACTCCGATCTCATGGCAATTCTTAACGCTGCGAAGCAACACAAACAGATGCTTTGGTCTGGACACAAAGTTTTCTTTAGTCAAGACGTCTCCAAGATAACAGCCACTCGACGGAAGGAGTTCTTAGATCTTAGACCAGCCTTGAGATCCATGAACGCTCGATATGTTTTAATCCATCCTTGCTTTTTTAAAGTCACCTATAAGGACAGAACTCTGAGTTTTGATGATCCAGCTGACCTTCGGAAGTTTATACATGTTCATAAAGGAGAACTTATGGAATTGAGCAAACCTTAACTCTTTTGTTACTGGTTCTCTTGATTGTTAACTTGGTTTTCATTATGTAGTATGCACTCCTTAACTACGTTCTTGTTTGTTCTTTCCCATGTTTCTTAGGTTTTCCCTCTGCAGTCTTGCCGCTGATGTTTTTACCTATGTAGTCCTTCCGTTTGTCTTGTACGATTTACTCCGCTGGTTCTTTCCCTATTGTTTGGTAAGTTCCCTTCTTTTTGTTTCATTTGTTTGCTATGTTGTCTTTGGAATTTTGTTTTCCATTTCTCTATTTTATATTGTATAGTAAACTTATCTTTCCTCGGTGTTCCCCTTTTGGTGTGGTTGTCTTGTTCTCTGCCGCCCCCCCTCCCTTAGTAATGTTCTTCCTTTTATTGTATTTTGTGACTAAAGTCATCCGGCTTTTTGTCATCTGCTCTTTGATACCTCTTAAAGGGCGACTATGTTTCCCTTTTCTACTCCTGTCTTCTTACTTTTCTTTTATCTTCTTTCTTTTCTTTCTTGGGTCCTCTTCTGCATTTGGCTCTTCTCACTTCTCCATTACGGTACTCTGTTGCTCATCCCTTCGCTTACTTCTTTGGCTATACCAAGCTATGTTTTCTATTTCCCTTCCTTTTTGCTATTTTCTTTCTCTTATGTTTTGGTCATACTTTTACGCCTTCCTCAATTCATTTCTGTTTTTTCTATTGCTCCTCTCATCCCTTTTTCGGGTGGTTCCTTACATCTCTTTTACTATCTACTCTATACCTGCTTTACTTTCCTGCTGTTTAATTTTCTATAAGTTACTCACATGAAAGGTCTTCGCATCATTTCATGGAATGTAAAAGGTATGCGTAACCCTGTTAAGAAACAAAGGGTGTTGTCCCATCTTGCTAAATTGAAATGTCATGTAGCGTTATTACAAGAATCACATCTCAGGTTACAAGATTTGCCTTCATTACGTAAACATTGGGGGGGAGAACTTTTTTGCTTTGCTCCCCAGCTGCCAATAACAAGAACAGTGTTGTTATTTTATTCCACAAGTCCTTGAATGTTCTTTTACAAGATGAATTTAAAGACACTAATGGGAGATGGCTCTTTTTAAATGTTAAAGTTAATAATACCCAAATCTCTTTTTGCAATGTATATGGCCCGAACGGCACTGACTTATCCTTTTGGTCTGACTTTTCCACTCTCCATTCCTCCCATGCTGCTGCCAATTTGATTGTGGGTGGCGACTGCAACCAACTCATGGACCACTTCCTCGACCGAAAATCTCAAACCAAGTATATCCCCAATAAGATGCAAAAAACCTTTCATAAGGCTATTACTGCAAGAGGACTTGTTGACGCATGGAGAACTTCCCACCCGGACGTTTTAGAATTTTCCTTTTTTTCCCCTGCTCATAGATCCCACTTCCGTATTGCTTATATTTTCCTCACACAACACACCCTGCAATTCATGAACAATGTTGAGATTGGCTCCATTCTTATCTCTGATCATGCCCCCGTCATTTTAGATATAGAATACCCTTCATCTACACCATCATCTCGGCGCTGGCGCTTTAACAATTCTCTTCTCTTGGACTCTCAATTTGTGGAGCAGTTCTCGCTCTTTGCTTGAGACTTCTTTCTCAAAAACCTTTCCTCTGTTTCTCAATTTCATTTTGTCTGGGATGCCTTTAAGGCATCCGCCAGAGGTTTTATAATTGACTTTGTGTCTCGGAAGAAAAAAAAAGCTCTCTTGGAAACAACATCTCTTCTTAAACAAATTAAAACCTTAGAACATAAATATTTTACCACTAATTGCCCCGACACATTATCTAATCTCATTAAAGCAAAAATGCAATACAACAAACAGTCTTGGGACTCTGCTTGTAATAATCTTCTCAAATTTAACGCAAAAATGTATGGTGGATGGAACAAGGCGGGCAGATCTTTAGCCAATTACCTTAAAATTAAAAAGCAAAGATCTAAAATTGTTGCTATCAGGGATAATTCTGGAGTTCTTCATCTTTCTGACACCAAGATCCTTGACTGCTTTACTGATTATTACACTTCTCTTTATACTCCGGAGTCCTCCCCTTCCTCTGATCTTATAGACTCCTTTTTTCAAAATATTCCTCAATCCCCTGAGAGTCGGGTTGATCTTACATCTCTGAATGCCCCCAACTCTGAACAAGAAATCATTGATGCAATCACCCTTTTGCCTAAAGATAAAACACCGGGCCCTGATGGCTTTACCGTTCGATTCTTCCTCCAATTCAAATCACTCTTGATTCCTCACCTCCTTTCTTTGATCAACCACTTTCTTGCCATTGGTACATCACATGGTTCTTTTACTCAGGCTATGCTCTGTCTTATACCCAAAAAAGATAAGGACCCCTCTCTTTGTAAAAATTATAGGCCCATCTCTTTGATAAACACAGATTGCAAAATTTATGCTAAATTACTTGCCATACGTATCAACAAAGTTATCCCTGACCTAGTTAATATATATCAATCTGGCTTTGTCAAGGGTCGTTCTATTACAGACAACTCACACACCTTCCTTAAAATTGTCCATTTGGCTTCCAAACTTGATTCTGCTGTAGCTGCTATCACATTGGATGCTGAAAAAGCATTTGACAGAGTCAACTGGGAATTTATTTTTGGCGCCCTCAAATGGCATGGTTTTAGCCCTCCTATTCTTCAGTACATTCAATTACTATACTCTGCTCCTACCACTTCTGTTTGGGTAAATGGATGTCAATCTCGTTATTTCCCTCTTCTTAGAGGCACTAGACAGGGTTGTCCCCTTTCCCCCCTTCTCTTTATCCTTGCTTTAGAACCCTTCCTAGAAACACTTAGACGCTCTCCACACTACACGGGTTTTCAATTTAACTCACTCAATATCAATTTCACTGCATATGCTGATGATATTCTTTTGTACATTTCCAATCCTTCCACATCCTTGCCTGCTTTTTTTCACTTTTACACGATTACTCTAGAGTCTCTGGTTATAAATTAAATATAGATAAATCTGAAATCCTGCCTCTTAATAAGTTCTGTCTTCCTTCCATGTTTTTAGACACGGGTTTTGAATGGAACTCCAAAAATATTAAATGTCTTGGCATTCTTTACTCCAGCAACATCAGGGAAACTATTAAAATTAATCTTGCAGATATACTTAAAAAACTCTCCGCTTTAACTGAAGGCTGGTCTCCGCTATTCCTCTCCTGGTGGGGTAGATTACCCACAATTAAAATGATGCTTCTTCCAATTATACATTTTTGCTTATCTATGCTTCCTGTCTCTCTTCCCAATTCTTTTTTTCGTGTTATCAATAGTTCTCTGTCCAAGTTTCTCTGGAACAGTCGCAAGCCTAGGATTTCAATTGCTCGTCTTCAGTTACCTAAGGAATTGGGAGGAGTTAACTTTCCTAATATTAGACGTTATCACTCAGCATTCACCTTCAAGCAAATCTGGACTTTCTTATCTGAGACCACAGAACCGCCTCTAACCATCTGGAGCTCGTTGGAGCATGCTCAATATTCTCCTTTTTCTTTTATTTCAGCCGCCTGCATTTCCCAACCTCCGAAACGCTTCTCTTCTCCTATTTGTATTCATTCCAAAGCACTAACTACTTCTCTGCTTACCTCTCATCTCTCTTCTGCTGATCTTTTTTTACGCATTCCAATTTGGCATAACAAATTTCTTAAGATCAATAATCGAGCTCTATTTTGGAAAGAATGGATCGGTAAGGGTATTATTACTCCTCAGCACTTAATGAAGGATGGGTCCTTTATGGACTTTTCGGATCTCCAAACCCTTTATGGTGTTTCCTATTCTCACACCCCTCACTACCCTTTGCTTAAGGATTCTCTCACTCGTCTCTCCCTTCAGGGATATCCCACCTCTCCTTCTGACCATGTTCCCTCTCCCTCCATTGACTTTTCCACTCAATTTAAAGCTGCTACTATTTATAAACTATTATCCAACCCTTTGAAAGTTAGGATAAAATCTAGTTTAGAACTCACATGGGAAAAAGACCTGGCCCTAGACCTCCCTCTTCGCATATGGGATTCCCTTTGGTCAAAAATTCATACTTCTTCACGCTCTGCCAGCACAACTCAAACCCTGTATTATTTTACAATAGACTTTTTCTCACCCCTTCTGACTTGTACAGATTTAAGTTAATAGACTCCCCGAAGTGTTGGTCTTGTTCTAATGACAATAGTGATTTTCTTCATATGTTTTTCCATTGCCCATTAGTTAAATCTTTTTGGTCTCAAGTTTGGTTTAAGTTGAATGACATGTTACTGACTAATGTTCCTTTTGATATTTCACATGTTTTTTTGGGTAGCTATTCGCCTGTTTGGGATGTTCATAGCAATGTTGGTAAATGTATTGATTTATTTTTAGCTATCACATTTCAGATTATTACTACTAACTGGAAGGACACTTCAAAAATTTTGTTTCAAGCCTGGTGGAATTTACTGTGTCATCATCACAGACTTGATCGTGCTTTCGCTAACTCTACCACTTTGTTGATCAAAAAAGATTTGTTATGGTTGCCTTTAACTTCTTTTCTTTCTAGGTTGCATAACTGATTTTGTTTATGCTTTTATTATTGCATTTTTGCTTTTGATATTATTCATTGTTAACTAGATTGTCTTTCTTCTTGTATTGGACTCTTCTTTTCTTCTCTCCCCTTTCCTCCTCTCTCTCTCTCTTTCCTTTTCTCTCTTTACTTCTCTTCTTTCTTCTTATAATCTTAAAAAACGCATTTTGTCTATGTACGGATTTACCATTTGAGGTTGTGATTCACTTTTATTTTATTGTCATGCTTACATTTAATACTTCTTCCTCTCCCCATATAACTTGTACTGATGTTTTACTTGGTTTATCATCTCAATAAAGCTTTCTAAACTTAAAAAAAAAGAAAGCATTATTAAAATGTTTAATGAGTGTCTTATTTCACTCATGTCTCGCTGCAATTATTTTCTCACTGTGGTCAGAAAGATAATCCACCGCCATTGTGGTTGATTAACCAGTCTGCCCCTAAATTGGTGTTAACTAGTGCCATGGTCTTGTACATCGGGCACATTGGTTTGGCACTAAGGAGCAGATTTATCAAATGTCGCGCAAAGCAGGGCTGGAAGACACCTTGATTTGCTACATTGAATGAAAGGGAGAGGGCAGGAATGCATCATATTTAACATTATTTGGTGAATTCCCTTCTTGCGCTGGTGCATTATGTGCTGCCAAGCGCCTATGCAGGGAGACCTTCCTGCACACAAAAAATCCTTTGAGGCTATTTCCCATCACTATGTGTGCTGCAGAAGAGGAAACAGCGAGCAAAAATAATCATATCATTCTTTGTTATGCCTCCCTTAGGAAGGTATAGCATTTTGATGAATCTCTAGGTCTACCACTGATGGTAAATCTGGTGATGTGCCAGAATTCATGGCCGGATGCATGAGAACATCCACGCTCCACCCATGGGCACCTCCCTGGGGCAGAGTAATACAAGACAGCAACTTGCGCTGTCTTCCGTTACTCCAAATTTACCAAGCCACGCAGGGCCACACAATGTGGCCTTGTGTGGCTTGGTTAATCTCATTCTAGGTTTTGCATCTCCCTGCATCCCCATGCGTGCAGCAAGGAGTATGCAAAACCTTTAATAAATAAATCCCCCTAAATATGGTGTGGCCACAAAAGCATAGGGGTCAATGAAGTGATTTGTTCCTTTTAATGATATGTCGTCCAAAGGAGTTGACTCCACCATTTGTAAGTCTGATTCTTCACTCTCTGTCTAATGATCGGGCTTATATTTCATGTACTTGCTCTGGTTACATCCCTCCTATGATGGTGCCCCCCCTCCTTTTAGGCAATACATAAATACATTCATCCACATGGTCCATCATAGGAGAAGAGCTGGTCCCAATATACTGTAGAAGTGGAAGTGCTTACTGAACATAGAAGATATTGTGGGGTTGTTGATTCTCACAAAAGCAGAATCCTTGATACGCTGAGACTGGCTGAAACCTTGTAGGGAGCAAGAAACTGCTTGCCAGCAAGATCAGTCTGGGGTGGTCCCAATGCATTTTGCACACACACAGAGCCAGCATTATTAAAATCAATCAGTAACTAAGGAAGACTTATAAAAGCTAAAGCTACAAAAGGGCAATGTCTCAGCAGCTTCCTCAATACACACTATGGCCTGCTGCCTAGACCCACTATTGCCTTGGACTTCTTATTTAAATAGACCTTTTAACTCGCCTTATTTCAGTTTGTAACTTATTGTTCTTGCTCCACTATGATGCATTCATTGGTTCTTGTTTGCCTCTAGTTCAAATGTGTACACCTCCCCAGCTCCATTTGTTTTGTCAGGTTGCTGATAAGCAGACTCGCAGAAAACACCTGGGGGCATATTCTCAAGAACGTGTGATAACCACCGCAAGTTTAGCTTAACGCAACTTTGTACATCGCAGTCTATCGCGGGAAAACAACGCTGTGTTAACGTAGTATTCCCAACCTGGCGGCACCATGCGACAGCCCCACGATAACGCGTTAAATTAACGCGACGCCGCAAAAATGCGAAACATGAACGCGAATAAAGTTGCAATGAGGCCAACCGCGATACAAAAATCAGCGATGACCAGCGACAGGCCTGCAATCCCCACGCGTCCTGCGGGAAAATGCACTATAAAACCTGAACAAGAAAAACACACCATAAACAAAATAAACTGCGTAGCAACATGGAGGCACCCGGAACGAGTGCCCAGGTCAACGCGAACCCCACAAGCCCCACAGACCACCAGCAAGGAACCTTGGGGTCGGGGAAGGCCAAGGAGAAGAGCAAGAGGAAGACGGGGTACAGTCCGCATGACAACCGGATCGTCGTCACGGAGGTGACATAGCACCAACAACAACTGTCCGTCACCTCCACTGTGTCATTGGCAACACAGACAGGAAAATGGCATTCCATCGTGAATGCAGCCGGAGTGTCGAGGAGGCCAAGATGCGCTGGCACAATGTGAAAAGCCAAACCAAGCAGAAACCCGCTTCCAACAGGAAGGCAGTAACGGCGAAAGGAGGTGGGAGTCCTACGCCACAGGAGGAGCTGGAGCAAATGGCGGCCACAGTCATCAGTGTGGAGACTGTGCAAGGAGTCGGGAGTCCGGACACTGCTCGACATGACCTGACACAACAGCAACAGGGTGAGTAATGAACAGGGACTGTGGGGATTTGGGGGACGGGCACAATGGCACACATGCACAACGACGTGTAGCACACCGCACACCCACAATGACCCTGGGTCATGTCCCTGATCCCCGTGGCACACTGCAGCACACATACAAACATCAAGTAGGCCCCCATTCACCATGTGCCCAAAGAGGTCCCACCCCACACATCACCAATTACACAACACACACATGCACCTGTGTGAAACACAGCAAAGATGTGTATGTGAGAGCCACACTGACAATGCAAGTGACACCACATGACCAGCAGCATGGCTGGAGTACAATCACCATGACACTGTGCACGCCAAGAGACTGAGGTGGCTGAGTGTGGACCACATCCGGAAAGGAGCAGGTCACACTCTGACACATCCACCTGCACAAACAACCACTGACGTCAACAACACATCTGCAGACAAACAATGCACAAGAGTACAAAAACCGTCCAAGAGCACAAATGACCCAAGTCGCCAACATCACAGCACCTCAAAAGCACAAAAGCCAAAGGCACACCGCCTTCAAGGGATAAGGGGCAGCAAAATCACAGATGCAGGTGCGACTCCCACACAATGCAGCACACACACATAGCAATGACAGCACACCCACATGGACGACAATGTGGTACACAGTCCAACACCTACACTGCAGAACAGAGGACACAACTGTGCATAGAAAATGGCCAATCACATCTGACATAGCAGGAAACTGTGAGATGCAAATGTACGTGTACAACCTCACCTACATCATGTAGTCCAAATGTCCACTGTCCCGCATCAAATAGTCCACCCCTCCCAAACAGTCACAGTGTACATTGTCATGAAGTCTGTATGTAAACTTGAACAATGTGGCAACATACATGCAAACACATTGTCAACAAGCATCTCCCCTTCACATTGCAGAGGGACAAACAACACCTCCAGCAGAGCAGACCAGACAACTCTACAGTGATACTGAAGAGGACCACCACACTTCCGACACCTACGCCCCACAACAGTCCATGGACATCTTAGGCAATCGGCCTCCAGGAGCAGGGCAGCACCGCTGCATCGAGGATACCCCACCCCCTGCACAGACAACACAGCTGGACACACCCACCACCCAGCAGCCCACCGAAGCACACATCGCATTCCAAGGCCAGGTGTCAGACTGCCAGAAGGGGGTGGCCGAACATGTGCGGGTGGGGCACTACCTCATGGAAGCCAAACTAGATCACATACGTGGGTGTCTAAGTCCCATCAGGGCCCACCTACACTCCCCAATGGAGACCCACACTGCGACAGAGACACATGCCTTTGCACATTTCCAGTACTGAACCACACCCAGAGCCATGGGATGATCATCCACACCCCCACGCTGGACTGTCGTACGCCGGCCCAGTCCACTCCCCTTACGTATTGAGTGGGGGACGACAAAGCTACATGTGCAATGTCCCACCCGCTGCCTGCGGTGACATGGCTGCGTCCTCTGTACACGGCACAATGTAATGTTGTAGTGCCCGGGGCACAAATGCATACATCATGAGCACACGGACACACTCAGATAGTTCATTGAACTGGCTACGGGCACGTGCGCTCGACACCTTTATTGGCATGGTCACATGTACAGTGACGCATGTGCTGGATGTGTGTGGGGTGAGTGTAAGCCAGCCCTCATGGAGTCGTTGGTGCTGGCAACAACTTGAACAGTGATCACAATGACAGCGGAAACAGAAAACACCAGCATAACAGAAACAACTGTGAAGCATCATGGTGGTTGCCGGAGAAAGTACAGTGTTCACCCAACATGCACGCAGAATGGTCCATGATTTGTGGTGCACTGAGTTAGTGGCACCTGAAGAGATGAGCAGGGAACAAGCTGATGATGGCACCCACGACTGGTGTGAGCAACTCTGATAGTATGGCAGTAAGACACTTACGACTCTGGCACCTGTTGTTTGGAGTTGGTCCTGGCGGTGGTGGCGGGTGCATCCTGCGGTGATGCGACGTCCTGGGAGGCCAGGACTCGATTTGATGTGTGAGCCCCCGTGGGCGCAGTTGAGGCCGGAGGCAGCAGACAGCGCAGGGCCACAGACACATGGCCTTGATGACCCCCAGTCCATCGACCCAGAGGGTCGCTGTCAGGACTGGGGGTCTGACAGGGACTGGGGGTGCTATCAGACAGGGGCCATGACTTGAGCTGCACAGAGTTAGTGGCCCCGGATGCACTGCGGCCGGCAAAGGCACACCGCCACAGGACGGTGACTTGCGGTGCAGTGAGACAGGGCCACGTGAGGTGAGCGGGTCCTCGTCGATGTCGAAGGTGAATGTAGTGGAGGTTTGCGGGGGACAGTGGAAGGTGTCCTCCAGGGCATGATGCAGAGGGCAGGAGCCGGCCAGAAGCGGCAAATGGAGGAGTGGAATGCTACAGCCTCGTTTTTGCCACAAAAGTCAGTATCACCGACATGATGATGAAGACAAGCCCCAGTCCATAGACTCAGTCGCCACCAAAGTTCAACCAGAAAGTGTCCATGGATGTCGGGGAACAGACTTAGTGGCACCGGAGCTGAAAGGGGATGCAGTCTGCGATGAGGCCAGTACAATGATGTCAAGTCTGCCATAAATGATTCATGACTGAATTCCCAATGTGTGACCTACTCGACCGCAGTGTAGGCCGAATGCGTAGTCATCAAGGGCCTACAGACACGTGTGGTTGGGATGCCATGCACATACTTTGTGTCACCACATCGAAGGGAGTGTAGTGATATACACTCAGCCATAAAGTGTGTATTCAAGACTCAGTTCCAAATGTGTGACCTACTTGACCGCAGTGTAGGCCCGAGGCAGCAGTCAGCAGGGGCCCACAGCCACGTGTCGTTGGCCCGCGATGCACAGAGTTAGTGACACCAGAGCAGTTGTCGGCAGTGTTCGATCACCTCCGTAACGATGATCCTTTTCTCCTCCGGACTGAACCGCGTCTTCCTCTTACTCGTCTCCTTGCGTACAATGATATGAACTCTGCCATGAAGAAATCAAGACTCAGTTCCACATGTGTGACCTACTTGACCATAGTGTAGGCCTGAGGAAGCGGTGGAGTACGTCAACGAAAAAGGAGTAAAGCGGACCTGTGTTGCGGAGGCCGTGATGGTCTGAGGAGGCTGCCAAGGTCGTGGGCTTCAGGCTTGGAGCTTGCGCCGGCACGTGGTGGGCCCTCTTTGACACACGCCAGTGTCGGCAGGTGAGCAGTGAGGCCAGGCTGCGCAGGGGCAGGCATGACGGATTCGGGGACCAGCGGCCCGGGGTGCAGCAGGCACACAGGATTGCAGGCCACACCGCTCAAGGCGACGGCGTCAGCCTAATGGCGGGGTGGGAGGCGCCGCCCTGGCAGACAGACACGTTGGGCATTCCGGAAGAGAACCACGCCCAGAGCTACGTGCTTTTTATTCACACCCCTACACTGGCCTGGCGTACGCCGGGCCATCCCACTCCGCACACGCTTACAGGGGGGGACATCACAAGCCACATTTCCTTGGGCTTCCCCACTGGCTGGGGTGACATGGTTGCGTCCACTGTCCACTACACTCCAGACACCAGCAGTGCATGTAGACATGGATATGTCTGTGGTCTGCATACTGCAGTCTGTCCAGCACATCTCCGCCACACTTGGCATTGTGTACATTCTCATTCATGGGTGACTTGCTCTCCTTCGCACATGCCTGGTTCCCACCTCTCCCCCACATTCCAGTATTGTGTGGCTGAGGTGCCATGCCGTTGATGGCTCATGTACATGGCTAACCAAGGTTGCCACAGTAAGTTGTGCTGTCGTGTCTGGTGGGTGGGCATGTTGTTTGGCATGTTGTATGTGATTTTGTGACGTGTGCAGTGCCAGAGTTGTGAGTTGCATGATTGTGGAGTTGAGGGGTGTGGTGTGTTCATTTGGTACTTGCCAACGTGCAGTGCATTTCCATAGGTGCCATCCTGGAAGCGCTGGTTGATGTTGGACTGTCAGAAGAGGAAGGGATCATGCACACTGCCTGGGTAGTTGGCTACGACATTGGTGAAGAGTCCCCTGTGGTCCACTATTGCCTGCACGTTGATGGGATGCGTGTGCTTTCTGTTGCAGTACTTGTGTGCGGTGTCGGCAGGGGGCACAAGTAGGACATGTGTGCAGTCGATTGCCCCCAACACGTGCGGGAATCCAGCTATGGCGTATAGTCCTTGCTTGGTCTCCAGCTGTTCCTGCGCATTGTGGGGGATGTATAGGTACTGGGGTACCTAGCTGATGATGGCATCCAGGACAGGTGTGGGGAACTTGGATGGGGATGGCTGGGCGACTCCTCCGACTCTGGCGGTTGTTGGTTGGGAGGTACCAGAGGCCAACAGGTGCAGCACAGCCAGCAGCTTTGTCTGCGGAGGGATGTTGGTTGTCCGCTGTGTTGGTACCGTCAGCCTGTGGGCAATGATGTTCAGGATGCTGCGGATGGTTGGCCTTTTGAGCCTGTAGTGGGCATTGACGTTGTCTGGTGTTAGGTCTGTGAGGCTGGTGCATTTCCTGAAGGTCCGCTGTCTTTGTCTGCGCTGCCTCTGTGGTGGTCCGGGGGAGGAGGTCCGGGGGGGGGTGGCGGTCCTGGGGGTGGTGGCGGTGGGTGTTGTTGCCCTCTCGGGGCTCCAGGATGCATGGTGAGTGGCTCCATGGCATCTGTTGTTCTTCATGTGTGGCTCTGGGCTGGGCTCCCTTTGATGGTGCAGGTTGTCGTCCGACTTTACACCAGGTCGGAGCAGGTGTTAATTTCCTGCTGCTAACACACCTTATCGCCTGTTTTGTGATCTTACCACCGATGTGGCTGGTCATTGAGAATGTTGAGGTGTGGTGTTGTCGCGGCTTTTTGCTCAGGAACGCCTACTCTGCATCTCATTAGCAATAGTTGCCGGGGTCATCTGTGGCAATGTTTTTTGCGGATGCTTTCGCAAGTAAACTGGTGGTATCGGATGTTAGCACCAGCTTGTGAATGGGGCGATAATTTTATTGCGACTTTGGCTGAGATAAAGTGCTGTTACCTCGGTGATAGTTCCTTGAGAATATGCCCCCTGGTGTCCTCAAACACCCAAACGGACGTGAAAGATGGTTTATACACCTTTGATAGGAATCGGGGGGAAACAGGGTAGTGGAAAAGGAACACCGGAGTGGATCTCACCCACAGAATCGATTCATGACAGCGGAGTTACAGCAGAGAACAACCTCAGTGCTTGCAGAATGATAGGTTACTGAACAAGGAATAACGAGCACAACAGGGACAGGAATCCTTAGGGGAAATTAAATGCAAGGAAACTGAGCAGGTTAAAAAAAACAATAAATGTGAGGGACAGAGAACGGAGGTGAACTAGCATGGAGTCACAACTCAACACATTGCCAGCAAAGAATGCTTGTCAGGAATGGTCCAAATTACTGCCTCTACCCATAATGCATCTGAAGTGCACCGATCACTAAAAATCATATTTATCAGGGATTCAGTTGGTTTTCATTGTCCCTTTCTCCACAATTTCCAGCCTCTGTTCGCCCTATACTTGATCAGACATCTGTGCTGAGCCTGATCTCTGACACTTCTAAACCTATCTACTCCTGGTCCAGTGAATCCATCCTTGGGAGCTTACTCTGAAAGAAACCACTGTTCTATACTTGTCTCAACTTCCTATCATACACAAGTGGTGTTGGTGATCATTTTTCATGAGCTGCATGGGGGATACAAAGCCTCGATAGTAGTAGATTCTAAATAAGTTATTTCACTTAGGAAACTTGATAATCAGAGGTAGGAATTAGCATTACAGACTCTCATTGTACAATTAAGGAATCTTTATTGGTTATTGTCCTTGTCTCTTTGCAGCATCTTCAGTCTCACTGCTATCACCTGCTGTCCATTTTGATATATTGGCTAACCATGATTTAGCAACATTTTAGAGAGGAACCTCTTCAGATCCTCTCCTGATGGCACATCTTTCTCCTTCCCTCAGAACTGGACACTTTCTTATATTTTCTCCCCTACAGCCCTAAAAGACCTCGAGATATTTCATGTTCTTCTCTGTCATTTACTGTGGTTCTATGCATTTCCTTTCTTCCAGGTGTCTTCAATCTGAAATCTGGTGAGACATTCTTTTAGCCCTCATGATTCTAGAGATATCACAGATTAAAGCCACAGTTGAACTCTATCTTTTCAGGATAAATGTTTTTATTGATTAAGGATTTCACAGGGTATCGCCCTCATTAAAGTTGTGAACACTCTATACATTTCAGCTGAACCATAATTTCACTATTTTAATGGAAGTAATGTCGATTTGAGCCTTCAATCAAAGTTTTATCTTTTTCTCCAAACAGGCTTGATAGCTTACACGATGAATTCTCCAGATCAGCTGAGCAACTTTATAAATGGGAGTCTTCAGGCAGGGATCCAAATCACTTGAAGTTTTTTTGATATGTAGAAGTAGTTTTCACAGAGGGGCTGACTACGACTTTGGCGGTGCGGGAGCAGGGCGGCACACCACCGCCCCGCTACCGCACCGCCAAGGTCAATTGCTGGCCCCTGCTAGATTAGAAGTTTTCTCTTGGTCTGGTGAGCGGTTCTTTGGCATTCCCATGGCGATGCCTTTAAAAAAGGCACTGCAATGGGAACGCCAAAGCAAGTTCCTGCACACCATGGACTGTTTAGTCCATGCCGTGCAGGAACTGGGCAGGCATGCACACAGGGGGGTATATCATGGTCCCCCCTGCATGCATCCCACTGTACATGGGCAAAAGGGGTCCCTGTAAGGCCCCTTATGTTTCCCCGCAGCCAACCTTTTCATGGTGGGCTCACTGCCGTGAAAAGGCTGGAGGTGGGGAAACTCAGAATATGCTTGGTGGTGCTGCAGCGTCACCGCCAAGCATATTGCTGCCCCAGACCTCCATGTCACCGCCAGGGAATGAGGTTCCCTGGTGGTTACAGCGGTCCCAAAACAGTCCAACCACCGTACTTGTAATATGGTGGTCGGACCCCTGGTGCAGCGGTCACCAACCGCCACTGCACCTTCACCAGGGGTCCGCAAACCTGTAATCAGGTCCAGAATCTCCCAGTGACTTGGAGCCTGATCTAAGAAAGTGCCACAGCATTCAGGGGCCTATTTATGAAAACGTCAAGCTGTGCAGCCCAGCAAGTCACCTTACTGCGCTTCACTGTATGACAAGGAAAGGGCAGAAATGTGCAGTATTTAAGGCAATACAGCGCATTCCTCTCCTTTCCCGTATGCTGGTGCACAATGGGCTGCCTAGCGCCAGCCCAGGCACCCTCGCCCTATGGTGCAAGGGTTTCTCCATTGCATGCAGGATTGTTTTTGTTCAGGACGGGGAACCGTCTCACACATAAACAATCCAGAGAGGCATATTCCTCTTTCTATGTGTGCTGTAGAATTCAGCACACATAGAAAAAGGAGAAATAGAGATATTTCTCCTCATTATGCAACTTTATGGCGCATTACCAGGTTTACCAGCTCTGGTCAATTAATCAATCAATCAATTAATATTTGTATAGAGAGGCTTGTCACCCGGGGGGTATCCAGGTGCTGAGGGGTGGGGAGCCTTAGGCTAAGAGCTATGTCTTGAGTCCCTTCCTGAAGTTGGTGAGTGAGGGGGACGTACGGAAGTGGAGCAGGAGGTCATTCCAGGACTTTGCGGCGAGGTAAGGGAAGGTGCGATCTCCGCTGTGGCTCTGTTGGATGCAGGGTATGTGTGTGAGGGAGGCAGATCAGAGTTGTCTGGTCGGCTCGTGGAAAGTCAGGCGGTGGTTGATACAGGAGGATCCAGTGTTGTGGAGGGCCCTGCAGGCAAAGATCAGCAGCCTGAACTTGCATTTCTTCTGTACAGGGAGCCAGTGGAGGTTTCTGAGGTGGAGGGTGATGCTGGTCCATTTGGGGAGGTCGAGGATGAGTCTGGCTGCGGTGTTCTGTATCATCTGTAGTTTTTTAAGGAGGTGGGAATTTGTTCCTGCATATAGAGGGTTTCTGTAGTCCAGTCGACTGGTGATGAGGGCTTGAGTCACTGTTTTCCTGGTGCTGACGGGGATCCATCTGAAAATCTTACAAAGCATGCGGAGGGTGTGGAAGCAGGAGAAGACTCATGCGTTGACCTGGCTCTTCATGGAGAGATTGCTGTCCAGGATGATGCAGAAGCTGTGGCATTGGCTGGTAGGGGTAGGTGAGGGTCCGAGCGCAGTGGGCCACCAGGTGTCTTCCCATGGAGAGGCGTTCTTTCCAAAGATGAGCACTTCCGTTTTATCATTGTTCAGTTTCAGGCATTTGAATCTCATCCAGTCGGCAAAGTTGGTCATGGCATTCTGGAAGTTGACCTTGGTTGTGGTGGTGTCTTCGTGAGAGATAGGATTAGTTGGGTGTCGTCAGCATATGAGATGATGCTGAGTCCATGGGTGCGAGTGATTTCAGCCAGTGGGGTCATGTAGGCGTTCAAAAGGGTGGTGCTGAGGGAGGATCCTTGGGGTACTCCACAGATGATGCTCTTGGGTTCGGAGGTAAAAGGCAGTAGGCAGTTTTTCTGTCTGTATTCTTTGAGGAAGGAGGTGATCCTCTTGAGGGAGTTTCCTCTGATGCTGATGTGGTGGAGTTTGGTGATGAGGGTGTGGTGGGAGACTGTGTCAAAGGCAGCTGAAGGGTCGAGGAGGATCAGGGCTGCAGTCTTGACATGGTCGACGATGGATCCGATGTAGTCGTTTGCGGCTATTAAGACAGTGCTGTGGTTGGAGCGGAAGCTGGACTGGGTGGCGTCAAGAAGGTTGTGTCCTTCCAGGTGGTCTGAGAGCTGAAGGCTGATGACATTCTCCAGGATCTTGGCCATGAAGGGGAGCAGCGAGATGGTGCCTTAATTCTTGCGCTCGTTGGGGTCGGCGGAGGGTTTATTCAGGAGGGGTTTCACCATTGTGTGTTTCCAGGCGTCAGGGAAGGTTGCTGTGGTGAAGGATGAGTTGAGGATGTTGATGAGGGCGCTGCTCATTTCCTTCTGTCTCAGGCTGAAGGCATGGTGGGGGCAGGGGTCTGCCAGTGCTCCAGAGTGGATGGAGGCCATGATTGCTGTAGTGATTGGTGTGGTGAGGGGTGTTCATTCGGTGAGGGGGGCTGTGGGAGTTGCCGGTGTGTGTTAGGACTTGGGCGAGGTTGGTAGGCTGCTGGTCGAAGCTGCTGTAGATGTCTGTTATCTTATCGTGGAAGTAATCTGCCAGGTAGTTGAGGAGGGTTTGGGAAGGGCGAATTGTGGTCTCTATGGCCGACAGGCAGCAGAATTCTTTGATGATGCTGAAGAGTTCTATTGTGTGATTGGCACTGGCTTCAATGTGGGTGCTTAGGGTGTCTTTTTTGGCTTGGAGGTGGTGGTGGTAGTTGCTGAGGGCAGATGTGAAGGTGGTGAGGTCTGAGGGGTTCCTGCTGGATTGCCACCAACTCTCCAGTCACTTACATTCACATTTGAGGGTGTGGAGCTCGGGGTGAACCAACTGGTGTGGTTGGAGGGTTTCCTGGTGCTGATTGTTTTCATAGGTGCGATGGTGTCAGCGCAGCTGGAGATCCAGTCAGAGAAGGGTTGGACAGCTAGCTCCAGGTTTCTGGTGGTGAGGGGTCTGGTGGCATTGAGAGTGGTGGTTCATTGGGTCTTGTGGTTTTGTGCCAATTGCTGCGGGCGTGTTTGGGGGCGTAGAGGTGGGTTGAGGGGAGCCTGCAATGGAGAAGTGAACGATGCTGTGGTCAGTCCAGGTGAGGTTGGTGGTGTGGCAAAATTTGCTTCTGTTGCTGGCCGTGAAGATAGGGTCCAAGGTGTGTCCTGTGCAGTGTGTGGGGCTGGTGACCAGTTGAGTGAGTCTGTTGCTGCTCATGCTTTCCAAGAGTTTGGAGGAGTTGGTGTCACTGGGGTCGTCAAGATGGAAGTTGAGGTCGCCGAGGAAGATGTAGTGCTTGGAGTCGATTGCCCAGGGGCGATGAGTTTGAAGATGGCATTGAAGAAACTGGAGCAGAGGTCCAGGGGTCTCTAGGCGAGGGTTCCTCTGATGGTAGTGTTCACGTCAATTTGAATATGGAAGTTGAGATGTTCCATGATAGATGCAATGTCGTCTTCGCTGGTGGTGCATTGGAGGGTCTCGCACTGCAATGATGGCAATGCCTGCTCTGTGTTTGTTGGCCTGGTCTCTTTGAATCATCTTGTATCCATGTGGTGTTGCGGTCGCGATGTTGGGTGTGGAGGATTGTGTGAGCCAGGTCTCAGTCATGAGCATCACATCGGGTCTGTAGGTGGTGATGGTGTCCCAGATTTCGGTGGCATGCTTGCAGAGGGAATGGGCATTGAGCAGCTTCCACTGGAGCTGTTCCGGAGGGTTGGAGGTCGATGTTGCGGCAGGGGTTTCGGTGTTGCAGGTGAACTGGCAGCAGTTGCAGGTGAAGGGTCCTTTCATTTGTCTCTGGGAGGTGAGGCAGCAGTTGTTGTCATGGCCTCCAGGGTCCAGGGCTCGGAGCTGGTGTAGTGATGGATGGCAGGAGAGCCAGGGTTCCTGCTGTTGGGCGCGGCCCAGGCCCGGACAGGTGCAGGCCGGCTTGCCTTTGGGACACCGGTGGCGCAGCCACACAGCGACCTCCATAAGTTTTCCTGGGAGGTAGGAGGGGCCCTTGATTAGAGGCGGAAGGGTGAGAACCAGCGGGGTGTGGGAGCGGGAAAAACAACAATGGCGGTAGGCAAAGTTAACAAAAATACAGAACACTGGTGGCAACAGGAGTGGACAGAATAAGCAGTTACAACAGTGGCGACAATAGAATAATACAAAAGGCACAAGAAAAAATTACAATCAGGAAATAGGCAAAAAGGCTATGGTGGGTGACGCTGAGGATCAGTGGGAACCAAACCTTGGAGGGCCCTAAGGGGCTGGGGTAGAGGAGAAGTACTCTGTCACTGCTGTATGGCAACGGATCAAGGGGAGCGGCGCACAAGACCAGGGTCAAGGGCTACTTCTTGGACGCCGCACAGCATCCGCCATAAGTAGTCGTGAGATGTGGGAGGTGGGAGGGTCTGGCTGGGAGGCGAGAGGGTGGGAACCAACAGGGTGCGGGTGTGGTAAAAACAACAATGGTGGCAGGCAAAGTTAACAAAAATACAGTACACTGGAGGCAACAGGAGTGGACAGATGAAAACAGTTACAACAGTGGCAACTGTGCAATAATACAAAAGGCAAAGGAAAAGTAAATCTGTGAATGTGTCAAAAACCATGGGAGTTGCATGAGAACACCCTCATAACACCCATGGAACGCCTTTCCTGGGCAGAGTAATTCAACGCAGCGATTTGCGCTGTGTTGCGTTACTCCAGATTTATGAAGCCACACAGGGCCATGCAAAGTGGCTTTGCGTGGCTTCATAAATCTTACTTACGGTTTGCGTCACGTATGTACCGCGTTGCGCGGTGCAAACGCGATGCAAACCTCCTTGTAAATAGGTCCCTCAATGCTGAAATTTAAGGAGCAGCAGAAACAAAATAGAGGTTTAAAACCCCGTATTTTTTCCTTCTCATGGCATGCATTATCTACTTGAGTTCCAGCAACTTCAAATCTTGACACAGAGACAGCAAAGGAAAATATTCCTGGGTTTTATCGCTTTGGAATATTAGTTGTCTCGAAATCCCAAAGAGGAAGCTCCACTGAATACCATTTGTAAAAGGAACAGACAGCCCACTCAGAATGCGGCACTTTCCTCCTTAGTGTGGGTGACACCAAAGACCTGACCAGAAGGTATAGGATGGCAATCCTTAACAAGAGAGGCAAACAATAATGTATCCCTGCCCTCCCAGTCCAAACAAAACAAAACCGCCCAAATGCTGCCAAACACCACTAGCAGCGAAAGGAGGAATCAAGGACATCTAGCGATCAATATACACCCTTTTAGCTGCCAGATCCAACTCTTAAAAATAGTCAGCAACCAGGGCGAATTATGAGGCCTATTCTGATAGTGACAGAGCGGAGATAAGAACTCAGCTGGACAGGAGTCTACGGCAGCCACCCTCCCCTCACTCCTCTGCCACCATATACCAGTATCATGAGTATTTCCTATGGTGTTCTAAAGGGTGCACAGCTCAGTGGCAGGGTCCTACTAGTTACTAGTCACTTTATACATGCCGTACAGTGATAAAGATGAATTTAAAGTATTCTAGCACACTGCTCTCCAAAATTCACCACTCATGGAAGCTGGAGGCTTTAGGTTTGCTCTTATTTCTGCAGTTTGTTTTGTTTCTGGTGGCATCACACGTGTATGTCGCATAATGAAGTATCAAAGAACAATTTCATAATGTGTTATTCTTCAGGTCCTTATTTTGGATAATATGCACGATAGAACATAAGCAAGTATGACACTTTATTTACCATCATTTCTTGTTTTGTGTCTGTCCTGCATATTGTTCAAATGCATCACACTAGTTACGCTTGGTACATCCCGTTTAAATTACGTGGGTCCTTAATTGTGGGCAAATTTCACTTTTAAAACTATGACATGCAACTTGTAATTTTGCAACACCATGAACATTTCGATAATCATATTCTGTAATGAGAATGAGATTGGAAAGCAAACATAAGTCTATGAATACATTTGTGCACCATTTCTGCAAGAACTGTTATTTTTCCTTATTATATGTACATTGACAAAATATGATTTATAAGGCAAAGTTGTGAATCTGCCTGTATGATTCTTTATCAGAGCACAATATATGCTTTTATGGATTTTCCCAAAAATCATCCGTTTACTGTCTAACTGCACTGGACTCTCCCCTTTGACCCTTCTCTGTTTCTGCCCACTCTGAAATCCCACAGTCTCTTCCTCTATTTGCCTCTCCCACTGTCTCTTGCCCAAAGGCTTTGTAGAGTTCAAGACATGAAACTTGCTTGAAGAAGTATACTTTATTAAGTATAGAAAGAACACCTTATCTCAGAGGGACGATTCACCTTCCTTCCTCTCTAACTGCTCCCGTTGCACTCCCCAACACTCCAGAATGTGCAAGCGAACAGATGGAGAGAAAAGAAGGCTACATAACAAGGATGCACGCGGAGGCGCGTGCCACAATACAAAAGATAACAACAAGGTATGTACAAGATAACAACAAGGTATGTACACAACACATCTTCCCTCCAAGAAATTAAAAAAAAGAAAAAAAGATTATTCAGAATCACAAACAAAATCCTTCAACCACAAAGGTTTGTTCCGTGTTCTCGAACTTTTAACTACATTGCCTTGGTTGATAAAATCGTTCACATCTCCACAAGATTTTGACACATCAACATTTTCATTAACATTTTCGCTATATGAAAGTTCAACATTTCCACTGGTAGAAGGACAGTTGTCATCAACCAAATCATTGGAATTCACATTTGTCAAATCATTTAAATTGGTATTTCTTGAATCATAAGAAAGATCAACATCTACTCCATTTTCATAGTTGTTAGAAAACCCAACATCTAAATTCTTAGGAGGAGGATCAGGAAAACACTCTTCAGTAAATGCAGACGATGAAGCCATGGTGGGAGATTTAAAATAAACCCCTTGTTCCCCCTTTAGAATAGCAATTCTTTTAAGGTTCCAAACTCTGCCGTCATCAAGACGAACAGAATTTCTCAATAACTCAATGACTCGAAAGGGACCAGCATATTGACTTTCCCTTTCTTTACTTTCCATGGAAGTTTTACTTTTACTAAAAAACCAACTTTAATTTCCTTGACCAGAGACCCTCTTTTAATATCAAAATCTTCCTTGTATTTCGAATGTTTGTTAATAATCCTGTTCCTTACCTCTTCTATTGAAAAATTAGGACAATTGTTCCTAATAAGCCACTCAGGATTACATTTTGACCTGGCATTTCTTCCACGCATCACTTCAAAAGGAGAAACTCCTAATACACCATGAATAGTGGTTCTATAAATCCAAACAGACTTAAAAACCTGATCTTCCCAGTCTAAACCATTTTTGATAGCCTTCTGAATACTCTCTTTCAATACTGTATTAAATCTTTCAATCATGCCGTTACCACTAGGGTTATAAAGAGAGGTAGTTTTGTGTTTGATACCTAGATTCTCAAAATAATTTTTAGCCAAATTGGATGTAAACTGTACTCCATTATCGCTAATAATTTGTACAGGTAGACCTTCATTGATGAAAACATTATCCATGAATTTAAGCACCTCCATTGAGTTAATTCAATCAACAATTTTAATAATGGGCCACCGTGAAAACACATCAATTATGGCTATGATATATTTAGAGGGTGAACCGATAGGCCCCATAATGTCTATGGCTATAGTATGCCAGGGAGAATTTGGAACAATCGGATCACACATGTTAGGTCTTAAAGTCTTTAGTGACTTGTCTGAATTTGCACAAATAACGCAATTCCGTACTATCCTCTCTACATCTACATCGATGCCAGGCCACCAATACCATTCCTTAATCCTTTGTTTGGTCTTAACAACTCCAAAATGACCATCATGACAAAGAGCTAAAACTTTACTTCTAAGAGATGAAGGGGAATGGCTCTATCTCCTCTAAAAATAGTATTATTGATAACGGATAATTCATCCTTGATTTCCCAAAAACTTCTCATCTGATCCTTTAAACCAGTTTTATTGGGCCAGCCCTGTCTAATCCATGTGATGATTTGTTGAATCTCTCTATCACATAGATTTTCTTTCCTCCAAATTTCTTCAGACACTCTGGGAATGCCTTGGTCATGGACAAATGCTACGCTCAAATCTTCCCACTCGCTATCCTCACATATTTGTAAGTCAATAGGCATGCGGGAAAGAAAATCAGCAAGCACGTTACTTTTGCCAGGAACATAAATCATGCTGTAAATGAAATCCTGCAGACGCATGGACATCCTCGCAATGCGTGCTGAAGCATTAAAAAGCCCTTCAGTGGTCAACAATCTGATTAAAGGTTTATGATCAGTACGGACAGTGCAGTGTCTACCCCAAACAAAATTGCGGAAATGCTCTAATCCCCACACACAAGCTAAAGTCTCCTTTTCTATTACAGAAAATGTTTCTTCTGATGGGGTAAGAGCACGTGAAGCATATGCAATTATGCATTCCTTGCCTTTTTGATCAAGTTGGGATAACACACAACCCAGTCCTTTGTTACTTGCATCTACCGTAATGACATTTTCTAAATCAGGATCAAATCCTGAAAGTACGGGTGCTTCAGCAATGGCTTTCTTAACATCAATAAATTCATTCTCGCATTTGTCACACCAGACAAATTTCACCTTACTCTTTAACAATTGTCTGATGTTGAATACCCTACTTGAAAACCCCTTCACAAATTTGTTGTAAAATTCTATTAAGCCTAAAAATGATCTAAGCTCATCCTTATTAGAGGGATGAGGAGCATTTATAATTGTTCAACCAGTTTAGGTTTTGTAGCTACACCTTCCCCACATAAAACATGTCCTAAATAATTTACAGATTTCATAGCAAATTTACATTTAGAATGTTCTACGGTAAGACCATTAGTTTTTAACACCTCAAAAACTGCTTCTAACGCTTTATCATGTTCAGTTTGATCTTTTCCGAATACTAAAATGTCGTCTTGAAAACAACGAACCTTGGGGTGTTTGCTAAAAAGTTGATACATAATTCTTTGAAAAATAGCCGCTGCAGAGGCTAAACCAAAAGGTAGACGCTTGTATTGAAAGCACCCAAAGGCGTTATGAAAGCAGTAATATGTTTACTTGTTTCCTTTAAACAAATCTGGTGATATGCTGCTGACAAGTCTATAGTAGAAAACCAATTGGCACCTTTAACCAAAGTAAGCATTTCGCTGATCTTTGGCAAAGGGAATTATCAATCACGATATTGTTATTGATGTGGCGCAAGTCAATGCAGATTCTAATTTTGCCATTACTGCGTCTCGCTACAACAACTGGGAAATCCATTCCGAGGATTCAATAGGTTCTATCACATCTGCTTTAACAAGTTTTTGTAGTTCTTTTTCTACTTCTTCCCTCAGAAGTATGGGAATATTCCTCACTTTATGAGTTTTAGGAGAAAAACCTTCTTTAAGAATTATTTCATGTTCAAAATGTTTTAACATACCTATCTTGCCATTGAAAACTTCTGGAAAGGTATTGAGCATTTTAGTACAAATGTCTCCACCTTCATCAATAACCATAACAGGTTCAGGACTGTTAGGATTAAGGATGATATGTAGATCCCGCTGGTCTCTCCAACCCAGAATGTGCAAGCGAACAGATGGAGAGAAAAGAAGGCTACATAACAAGGATGCACGCGGAGGCGCGTGCCACGATACAAAAGATAACAACAAGGTATGTACAAGATAACAACAAGGTATGTACACCACAGGCTTTTTTAGCAGGCTCACATTTCCCTGTATGTATCACCAGCTTTACCCTTGAACCCAAAGAGTTCTCCCTGACTACCCTTCTCTTGAACAATTCTGGGAGCTCTCCATACAACTATGCTTACCACTGTCTCTGACTGTTTCCTGCCCACTCTCCTCTCTATCAATGCCTGATTTACAGTTTGAATGCACATCCCTGCACCTCCTAAGTCACACTTCCACGCACCAATTCCATCCCTTGTTGAGTCTCTCTCTCTCTCTCGCTCTCTCTCTTTCTCTCTCTGACTGCTTCCCGCCCAATTTCCCTTAGAACCTTGTAATTGATAAGAATTGTAGATGCAGCATTTCGTGGGGAGTACAGCTACAATTTCAGGTGCCAAAATGATTCACTCTAAATGCAAAACCTGATAAAGACGATAAGAAATATGTAGTTCATTTGCCAGATGGTAATGAGTTATAGACTCTAAACTTAGAGATAATTGCCCTCTGCTATCCACACTCTATGGCTGGGCACCATATTGCAGAGCGAGCCTACTCTGATATGTAGACATTTTTGTGTGTGCTTGTCCTTCCTTTATTTCCAGGGAACCATGGAAGATCTGTAGACTCGCCTGACATTCTAAAATGGGGTGCTCCATCCCCTCTAATTCCTGGTTTTGAGATGTGATTTACCAGCTCTGGAGGCAACCCGGACCGAATCCACACTTAGATGAGCCTATTACGGAAGTAGCTGAATCAGTTACGGCCAAATGAGCCCAAACTGGATTCGTGTAGACACCCCCCAGTTATAGTTTCACCAGTTATAGAGCAAGCACCCCCCTAATCGAGTTACCTTGAAGGAAGTGATGAGATTTTTCCATAGGGGCAGCCAGATTAAAGCCCCTGCAATCTGCATCAGTCTTTGGAGCTGTTTTAGCGTATTCAATGTTCTTTAAAGGAGTATTTTCTGGGTCAAACGGACTTTTTTTTCTGTGGTGTGGGGCATCCTTCAGAGCAAATGACGGAATGCCCCTCAAGAGCTGTCAAGTAGAGAATTTCTGGTGGTACATTAACTAAAGTGCCTTTAAATCTTTCTATAGTACTAATTTGTGTTTGTAAATTCACTATTTTAGGTGTTTTTCTGTTAATTCAGCAATTGCTCTTCTCGAGGACTGCATCCTATGTGTTAACGAGTACAGTGCCGCCAGTCGTGCTTATGTTCGGTAAACTCGTAAGCACAGTCCACCAGAAATACATGGTGTAAATATTGTCATCAATTACATTTATAAAGGTAGTTCACCGCATAAATAATACTACCCGCAACTGCCTCCTTAAGATTTAAAAAAATTACACTTTACAAATCAAGATTTTGCAAAGACGAGAATCAGTACTAAATATGAGCGCGTTCCAGGGTTTTCCAATCCCATTTATTGTCATCACCTTTAATGTTTTCGTTATAATTGTTTCAAACATATTTCATAAGAATATGGTAAAGCAATGAAACAATTTATAATTCAAATTCATTTGTAGTCTAGTTTCATTCTCCTTAAAGGAAACGCAATGATTAAAACTAGGAACGCAATAAATGTCATTTTAATAACCCCTGCTTTGAAACAAGTGAGTTGAGAAAAAGCAATCACAACAAACAAACCTCCAGAGTTGATACTTACCAAAATGAAGCTGACTTGTATTTGTATGCCCTTGGTGCTATGAAGAAGAGAGGTTCGGTGGGTGAGGGAAAATATTACTTTCTGATCAAATTTACAAGATTCATGTGAAAAGCATTTAATGATTTTGCACCTACCAATTGATAGTAACTGATCAACCTTAGGATGCTAAATGATTTTATACGAGATATTTCAGTCCCTGTGGGTCAGAACCCACGCCTCACTCACTGATTACATTTTACATCGCCATTACCCACTGGGAAAGTTATATGCATTCACATATAAAGGTTTAATCATCATGCTGGTAAAAACCAGTACCCAGATTTAATAACGTCTTGCGTTGTGGTTGCACCAAATTATTTTGGTGCAGCAACAACACAAAATGCTAGTCGAGATTTTCAAACCGATTTAAGGATCGATTTGTAAAAAAAACAAAGATACACAACAAAGTATCTTGCACTACATGGCATTACACTGCGTTGAGTAGGCGATACATGGGTGGAGCATGGGATTTCCCATGCATCCACCATGTATTTTAATGCAAACCCAGATTTAATAATTGCAGTAAATCTGGGTTTGCACTAAAATGGTGTTCCTGGCATAACAAGGAGAAATATCTTTGTTTCTCCTTGTTACTTCCTTTTACCATGTGTGCTGCATTCTGGAGGAAATATGCCTCTAAGGATTGTTCTTGTGCAGGAAGGTGTATGTTTATGTACAAAGACTATCCTTCCTGCAGCATAAAGCGTGGCGTAAGAGTGCCTTTGTTGGTGCTGGGCTGCCTGAAGACAGCAGAAGTGTGCCATATCTTAGTAGATATGGCACATTTCTGCTCTCTCCCTTTCATGCAATGCAGTGCTGCAAGTTGGCTTGCTGCATTGGGTGAAAGTTTAGTAAACCCAGGCCCAGATCTTCAGAAACTGCGTGTCTCTATTCTGGGGACGATCATTAGGCTCGGAACATGAACCTATGACTGTTTAGCAGTTTTCCCGAGAAATTTGGGTGAACTACGACTAAACACAGGGCAATTCATGGGATTTATTGAGCCTTTTTACTTAAGTAAATTTATTCATGAGTACATTTACACTGGTAAATTTACTCCAACATTTTGGAGTAAATGTACTCCTTTTGGCTATTCATTACTTCTGAGTGTAAATTTACTCCAATTTGTAGTCTTACATGTTTTCATCCCCTAAAACCAGGGGTGGAGCTAAGTTTACCAGTGTAGAATTACTACGTGTATCTATTCACACATATGCGAAGATCTCCGCCAGCATGGTGGAGCCCTCCCGAAGGGAAAGAATAGGGAAAATGATTATAGTTTATAAATTAAAATAAGAGTTTATTTATTTTATTATGAAATATAAAGGCAAAATAAACTAAAATATTTATTTTTGTAATAGAACTAATAAAATATAATGTGAGTACTCATTACCTATTCAAATGAAATGTTTGCTAAATAGAAAAGTAATGAAAAGATGTTAAAATGTTAGTTTATTTTAGAAATCTTAACTTGTAAACAAAATAAAAAAACACCATACGTAGCAGTTTCATTTTTAATGAACATTTAGTAAATATAATTAAAAGTTGTGTTTTATTAATGTAAATATATTTTTAATTTTACTAACAGTTTAGGAATGTAAGTTAATTCTGTAATAGATTAACTAGTCATTTTCAACTAATATAACATTTAAGTATTACTTTTGCATAATGTGTAAGCATATATATATAAATACAATATTATATAACTATCTCTATCTATCTATCTATCTATCTCCATTAATATATTTATATATGGATATATATGTATGTATATGTATATTAATGGATTTCCAAGGTATTTGTCCACGAGGAGGAGAAATGGAGAGGAGGGGTATTCACTCTTCCTGCCAACTCTGACTGAACCTGGCATTTTGGAGGAAGCAAGGATTTGCAGTAAGGCAGCATGAATGAGCAAAGCTGGTAATCATGCAATGAAGATGTGACTTTTTTTTTACTGCAACATGCACTTTATTTGAAAGACATTGAGTCTGTGTGGAAAAAAACGCTATTCAGCAGAATGAACATTTTACATAGTTCGGATGTTATTTTAACAATCTTAGTGCATGCTGGGTATAGTAGTTTCTTGCCCGAGTCACATGACCACTTGGTAAAAAGCACAGAGTAATTAGCACTACAATATTGCTCACCTGTGAACAAGGCTATTTTGCTAAAACGCGTAAGGACTGACATGCTGCCAACCCATTAGAAATAAATGCCAGAAAGTCATTGAGTTGTGGCTTCTTTATCCCTTGGTGTTTGTCAGCGCGAAGCCGTTTACGGGATTCTCCATTCCCGTTTTTGAAGCCGCCCTGCAGGGACGGGGGCTCCCGACATTTGGATATATATATATATATATATATATATATATATATATATATATTATCTACTGGCGGTCGCCAGTAGATAGTTATAGTTAGGACCTATTTTCCATAGGAAATCCGCGACATTCTATTTGAAATAACTCTCTTGCCGGTTGACGAATCTTGCGAAAGTTTCAAACTTTATGGCCCGCTCCGGTCCGCTCCTACCCTGAAAGTCTCGGGGTGATTCATCAAGCGGGGGCCGAGAAAAAGGGGGTCCCAAAACGTGTTTTCCCCATTCATTTTCCCATAGGAAACTTTAGACACGGCTACAGCCCGAACTGCTGAACGGAATTACACCAAATTTGGCAAAGAGGTAGTTCTTGGTTCAGAAAGAACCCTTTTTGTTAAATGGTGTAAATCCGTTCAGTAGTTGCGGAGAAATTAAAAAAATAAGAGTCAAAAATCAATTTCCCATAGGAAACTTTATGCAAGGCTACAGCCCGAACTGCTGAACGGAATTACACCAAATTTGGCAAAGAGGTAGTTCTTGGTTCAGAAAGAACCCTTTTGTTAAATGGTGTAAATCCGTTCAGTAGTTGCTGAGAAAATCAAAAGTAAAAACACATATATATCTGGGCGGAGCCTAACCACACATGTCATCGTGAGATCTGATTGGCTGTCAGCACTTCATCCTGGAATTGCTGGCAGCCATCTTGAGACCAATATACATGATAGTACCCCATTGAAATGCCTTGTAGTGAATCAAAGATTTTGAGGGTTACCAAAAGGAGAACTATTAAGGGTGATAACAGACTTTAGTTACATTAGAATTCATTTGTTGATGGTACCATACTAATTTCAGGAATTGTGGTGTGTTCTAAGGTGATTTTACCCTGTGAAAAACCTTCTGCTGGGATATCATGAATCATGTTTGAGAGAAAACTATTTTCACATGCTTGTCCCATACAGTTTTGGAAGGTGCTCCAGAAGCTAAAATTAGAGCATATTTTCTGTAAATTCACATTATCTTTCTCAGTCATGTGAGAATGAAGTCTGACATTCTCAGTAAAACATGTACATCCAACAAGGGCAGAGACTGTCAGTTGATTCCTTTGTGTTCTACTGCAGCTTCCCAGAGTGTTCTAAAGAACAACTAGAGTGCTAACAGCCTTATTTATGACAAAAGTATGGCACACCTGAAGCCATCTTGATTGGAATAAACTGGTAACACTTAAAACATTTAATTTAAAAAGGAACAAAATGATGGGGTTCATTTTGTCATAAAAATTATGGGTAGTGCTGTAGAAAGAAAAATTAGGACATGTTTCAAGTGTGATCTCAAATATCTTCCTGTTATATTTCAACAGGAGCAGCCTGCCAGTTGATGCCTTTGTGTTCTACTGCAGCTTCCCAGAGTGTTCTAAAGAACAACTAGAGCGCTAACAGCCTTACTTATGACAAAAGTATGGCACACCGGAAGCCATCTTGATTGGAATAAACCGTTAATACTTAAAACATTTAATTTAAAAAGGAACAAAATGAGGGGGTTCTTTTTTAAATAGAAATTATGGTTAGTGCTGCAGAAAGAAAAATGAGGGCATGTTTTAAGTGAGATCTCAAATCCTCTTCTATTTCATTAGAAAATTCTGACATGCAGACTGAAACAATCACTTTCAATACCAGCAGCAGACTTCCAGTTAACTCCCTGGTGAGCAGTAGCTTTAGTACAGTGATCTAATGAGCAACTAGAGTGCTAACATTCTGAATTTATGGCAAATGTGAGACACATCTGAATGCCTTCTTGATGGAATCAAAGTAAAAACTGAAAGCATTTCCTACTGAGGAGACTGCAGTAAATGAGGAAATTAGGAAACTTCATAACAAAGAAGTCTTCCAAGATGGCCACCAGAGAAAAAGAGCCCAAATGTAGCACAATTATTACCCAGATGTAGCCCACATATAGCCCAATGACAAAAGTGTGCAAAACACTTTTTATTTTTAGTTTTTTTGCAGTTTTATGTAGTGCAGACTGGTCAGGTATTGGAGCGTTGCATCTTAAAACATGACCCCCTACACTACAAAAACACTACTGCACTACTCTAAACCCTAAAACACTACCCCAGCACGACACCCTACACTACACAAGCACCACTGCACTATCCTAAACCCTAAAACACTACCCCCAGCATGACCCCCTACACTACACAAACACCACTTCACTACCCTAAACCCTAAAACACTACCCCCAGCACGACCCCCTACACTACCCAAACACCACTGCACTACCCTAAAACATGACCCCCTACACTGCCCAAACACCACTGCACTGCCCTAAACCCTGAAACACTATCCCCAGCAAGACCCCCTACACTGCCCAAACACCGCTCCACTGCCCTAAACCCTGAAACATCACTCCCAGCAAGACCCCCTACACTGCCTGAACACCACTGCCCTAAACCTTGAAACACCACCCCCAGCACGACCCCCTACACTGCCCGAACACCACTGCACTGCCCTAAACCCTGAAACACCACCCCCAGCACGACCCCCTACACTGCACGAACACCACTGCTCTTCCCAAAACCCTGAAACACCAGCCCCAGCACGACCCCCTACACTGCCCGAGCACCACTGCACTGCCCTAAACCTTGAAACACCAGCCCCAGCACGACCCCCTACACTGCCCGAACACCACTGCACTGCCCTAAACCCTGAAACACCAGCCCCAGCACGACCCCTACACTGCCCGAACACCACTGCACTACCCTAAACCCAGAAACACCACCCCCAGCACGACCCCCTACACTGCCTGAGCACCACTGCACTGCCCTAAACCCTGAAACACCAGCCCCAGCATGACCCCTACACTGCCCGAACACCACTGCACTGCCCTAAACCCTGAAACACCAGCCCCAGCACGACCACCTACACTGCAGAAACACCACTGCACTGCCCTAAACCCTGAAACACCAGCCCCAGCATGACCCCCTACACTGCCCTAAAACCACTGCACTGCCCTAAACCGTGAAACACTAGCCCCAACACGACCCCCTACACTGCCAGAACACCATTGCACTGCCCTAAACCCTGAAACACCAGCCCCAGCACAACCCCCTACACTGCCCGAACACTAATGCACTGCCCTAAACCCTGAAACACCACCCGTGCACGACCCCCTACACTGCCCGAACACCACTGCACTGCCCTAAACCCTGAAACACCACCCCCAGCACGACACCCTACACTGCCCGAACACCACTGCACTGCCCTAAACCCTGAAACACCATTCCCCCTGCACGACCCCCTACCCTGCCCGAACACTACTGCACTGCCCTAAACCCTGAAACACCAGCCCCAGCACGACCCCCTACACTGCACGAACACCCCTGCACTGCCCTAAACCCTGAAACACTACCCCCAGCAAGACCCCCTACACTGCCCGAACACCACTCCACTGCCCTAAACCCTGAAACATCACCCCCAGCAAGACCCCCTACACTGCCCGAACACCACTGCCCTAAACCCTGAAACACCACCCCCAGCAAGACCCCCTACACTGCCCGAACACCACTGCACTACCCTAAACCCTACAACACTACCCCCAGCACGACCCCCTACACTACACAAGCACCACTGCACTACCCTAAACCCTAAAACACTACCCCCAGAACGACCCCCTACACTGCCCGAACACCACTGCACTGCCCTAAACCCTGAAACACCAGCCCCTGCACGACCCCCTACACTGTTCGAACACCACTGCACTGCCCTAAACCCTGAAACACCACCCCCAGCACGACCCCCTACACTGCCAAACACCACTGCACTGCCCTAAACCCTGAAACACCACCCCCAGCACGGCCCCCTACACTGCCCAAAACCACTGCACTGCCCTAAACCCTGAAACACTATCCCCAGCAAGACCCCCTACACTGCCCAAACACCACTCCACTGCCCTAAACCCTGAAACATCACCCCCAGCAAGACCCCCTACACTGCCCGAACACCACTGCCCTAAACCCTGAAACACCACCCCCAGCACGACCCCCTACACTGCCCGCACACCACTGCACTGCCCTAAACCCTGAAACACCACCCCCAGCACGACCCCCTACACTGCCCGAACACCACTGCACTACCCTAAACCCATAAACACCCCCCCCAGCACGACCCCCTACACTGCCTGAGCACCACTGCACTGCCCTAAACCCTGAAACACCAGCCGCAGCATGACCCCCTACACTGCCCGAACACCACTGCACTGCCCTAAACCCTGAAACACCAGCCCCAGCACGACCACCTCCACTGCACGAACACCACTGCACTGCCCTAAACCCTGAAACACCAGCCCCAGCATGACCCCCTACACTGCCCGAACACCACTGCACTGCCCTAAACCGTGAAACACTAGCCCCAGCACAACCCCCTACACTGCCAGAACACCATTGCACTGCCCTAAACCCTGAAACACCAGCCACAGCACAACCCCCTACACTGCCCGAACACCACTGCACTGCCCTAAACCCTGAAACACCACCCGTGCACGACCCCCTACACTGCCCGAACACCACTGCACTGCCCTAAACCCTGAAACATCACCCCCAGCAAGACCCCCTACACTGCCCGAACACCACTGCCCTAAACCCTGAAACACCACCCCCAGCAAGACCCCCTACACTGCCTGAACACCACTGCACTGCCCTAAACCCTGAAACACCAGCCCCAGCACGACCCCCTACATTGCCCGAACACCACTGCACTGCCCTAAACCCTGAAACACCACCCCCTGCATGACCCACTACACTGCCCGAACACCACTGCACTGCCCTAAACCCTGAAACACCATTCCCCCTGCACGACCCCCTACTCTGCCCGAACACTACTGCACTGGCCTAAACCCTGAAACACCATCCCCAGCACGACCCCCTACACTGCACGAACACCCCTGCACTGCCCTAAACCCTGAAACACTACCCCCAGCAAGACCCCCTACACTGCCCAAACACCACTGCACTGCCCTAAACCCTGAAACATCACCCCAGCAAGACCCCCTACACTGCCCAAACACCACTGCCCTAAACCCTGAAACACCACCCCCAGCAAGACCCCCTACACTGCCCGAACACCACTGCACTGCCCTAAACCCTGAAACACCAGCCCCAGCACGACCCCCTACATTGCCCGAACACCACTGCACTGCCCTAAACCCTGAAACACCACCCCCTGCATGACCCACTACACTGCCCGAACACCACTGCACTGCCCTAAACCCTGAAACACCACCCCCAGCACGACCCCCTACACTGCCTGAACACCATTGCACTGCCCTAAACCCTGAAACACTACCCCCTGCACGACCCCCTACACTGCCCGAACACTACTGCACTGCCCTAAACCCTGAAACACCGCCCCCAGCATGACCCCCTACACTGCACGAACACTACTGCACTGCCCTAAACCTTGAAACACCAGCCCCAGCAAGACCCCCTACACTGCCCGAACACCACTGCACTGCCCTAAACCCTGAAACATCACCCCCAGCAAGACCCCCTACACTGCCCGAACACCATTGCCCTAAACCCTGAAACACCACCCCCAGCAAGACCCCCTACACTGCCCGAACACCACTGCACTGCCCTAAACCCTAAAACACCAGCCCCAGCAAGATCCCCTACACTGCCCGAACACCACTGCACTGCCCTAAACCCTGAAATACCACCCCAGCAAGACCCGCTACACTGCCCGAACACCACTGCGCTGCCCTAAACGCTGAAACATCAGCCCCAGCAAGACCCCCTACACTGCGCGAACACCATTGCACTGCCCTAAACCCTGAAACACCACCCCCAGCAAGACCCCATACACTGCCCGAACACCACTGCACTAAACCCGGAAACACCAGCCCCAGCAAGACCACCTACACTGCCCGAACACCACTGCACTGCCCAAAACCCTGAAACACCACCCCCAGCACGACCACCCTACACTGCCCGAACACCACTGCACTGCCCTAAACCCTGACTCACCACCCCCTGCACGACCCCCTACACTGCCCGAACACCACTACACTGCCCTAAACCCAGAAACACCACCCCCAGCACGACCCCCTACACTGCCCAAACACCACTGCACTGCCCTAAACCCTGAAACACCACCCCCAGCACGACCCCCTAAACTGCCCGAACACCACTGCACTGCCCTAAACCGTGAAACACTAGCCCCAGCACGACCCCCTACACTGCCAGAACACCATTGCACTGCCCTAAACCCTGAAACACCAGCCCCAGCACAACCCCCTACACTGCCCGAACACTAATGCACTGCCCTAAACCCTGAAACACCACCCGTGCACGACCCCCTACACTGCCCGAACACCACTGCACTGCCCTAAACCCTGAAACACCACCCCCAGCACGACACCCTACACTGCCCGAACACCACTGCACTGCCCTAAACCCTGAAACACCATTCCCCCTGCACGACCCCCTACACTGCCCGAACACTACTGCACTGCCCTAAACCCTGAAACACCAGCCCCAGCACGACCCCCTACACTGCACGAACACCCCTGCACTGCCCTAAACCCTGAAACACTACCCCCAGCAAGACCCCCTACACTGCCCGAACACCACTCCACTGCCCTAAACCCTGAAACATCACCCCCAGCAAGACCCCCTACACTGCCCGAACACCACTGCCCTAAACCCTGAAACACCACCCCCAGCAAGACCCCCTACACTGCCCGAACACCACTGCACTACCCTAAACCCTACAACACTACCCCCAGCACGACCCCCTACACTACACAAGCACCACTGCACTATACTAAACCCTAAAACACTACCCCCAGAACGACCCCCTACACTGCCCGAACACCACTGCACTGCCCTAAACCTTGAAACACCAGCCCCTGCACGACCCCCTACACTGTTCGAAAACCACTGCACTGCCCTAAACCCTGAAACACCACCCCCAGCACGACCCCCTACACTGCCAAACACCACTGCACTGCCCTAAACCCTGAAACACCACCCCCTTCACGACCCCCTACACTGCCCGAACACCACTGCACTGCCCTAAACCCTGAAACACCACCCCCAGCACGGCCCCCTACACTGCCCAAAACCACTGCACTGCCCTAAACCCTGAAACACTATCCCCAGCAAGACCCCCTACACTGCCCAAACACCACTCCACTGCCCTAAACCCTGAAACATCACCCCCAGCAAGACCCCCTACACTGCCCGAACACCACTGCCCTAAACCATGAAACACCACCCCCAGCACGACCCCTACACTGCCCGAACACCACTGCACTGCCCTAAACCCTGAAACACCACCCCCAGCACGACCCCCTTCACTGCCCGAACACCACTGCACTACCCTAAACCCATAAACACCACCCCCAGCACGACCCCCTACACTGCCTGAGCACCACTGCACTGCCCTAAACCCTTAAACACCAGCCCCAGCATGACCCCCTACACTGCCTGAACACCACTGCACTGCCCTAAACCCTGAAACACCAGCCCCAGCACGACCACCTCCACTGCACGAACACCACTGCACTGCCCTAAACCCTGAAACACCAGCCCCAGCATGACCCCCTACACTGCCCGAACACCACTGCACTGCCCTAAACCGTGAAACACTAGCCCCAGCACAACCCCCTACACTGCCAGAACACCATTGCACTGCCCTAAACCCTGAAACACCAGCCCCAGCACAACCCCCTACACTGCCCGAACACCACTGCACTGCCCTAAACCCTGAAACACCACCCGTGCACGACCCCCTACACTGCCCGAACACCACTGCACTGCCCTAAACCCTGAAACATCACCCCCAGCAAGACCCCCTACACTGCCCGAACACCACTGCCCTAAACCCTGAAACACCACCCCCAGCAAGACCCCCTACACTGCCTGAACACCACTGCACTGCCCTAAACCCTGAAACACCAGCCCCAGCACGACCCCCTACATTGCCCGAACACCACTGCACTGCCCTAAACCCTGAAACACCACCCCCTGCATGACCCACTACACTGCCCGAACACCACTGCACTGCCCTAAACCCTGAAACACCATTCCCCCTGCACGACCCCCTACTCTGCCCGAACACTACTGCACTGGCCTAAACCCTGAAACACCATCCCCAGCACAACCCCCTACACTGCACGAACACCCCTGCACTGCCCTAAACCCTGAAACACTACCCCCAGCAAGACCCCCTACACTGCCCAAACACCACTGCACTGCCCTAAACCCTGAAACATCACCCCCAGCACGACCCCCTACACTGCCCGAACACCACTGCCCTAAACCCTGAAACACCACCCCCAGCAAGACCCCCTACACTGCCCGAACACCACTGCACTGCCCTAAACCCTGAAACACCAGCCCCAGCACGACCCCCTACATTGCCCGAACACCACTGCACTGCCCTAAACCCTGAAACACCACCCCCTGCATGACCCACTACACTGCCCGAACACCACTGCACTGCCCTAAACCCTGAAACACGTCCCCCAGCACGACCCCCTACACTGCCTGAACACCATTGCACTGCCCTAAACCCTGAAACACTACCCCCTGCACGACCCCCTACACTGCCCGAACACTACTGCACTGCCCTAAACCCTGAAACACCGCCCCCAGCATGACCCCCTACACTGCACGAACACTACTGCACTGCCCTAAACCTTGAAACACCAGCCCCAGCAAGACCCCCTACACTGCCCGAACACCACTGCACTGCCCTAAACCCTGAAACATCACCCCCAGCTAGACCCCCTACACTGCCCGAACACCATTGCCCTAAACCCTGAAACACCACCCCCAGCAAGACCCCCTACACTGCCCGAACACCACTGCACTGCCCTAAACCCTGAAACACCAGCCCCAGCAAGATCCCCTACACTGCCCGAACACCACTGCACTGCCCTAAACCCTGAAACACCACCCCCAGCAAGACCCGCTACACTGCCCGAACACCACTGCGCTGCCCTAAACGCTGAAACATCAGCCCCAGCAAGACCCCCTACACTGCGCGAACACCATTGCACTGCCCTAAACCCTGAAACACCACACCCAGCAAGACCCCATACACTGCCCGAACACCACTGCACTAAACCCGGAAACACCAGCCCCAGCAAGACCACCTACACTGCCCGAACACCACTGCACTGCCCAAAACCCTGAAACACCACCCCCAGCACGACACCCTACACTGCCCGAACACCACTGCACTGCCCTAAACCCTGAAACACCACCCCCAGCACGACCCCTACACTGCCCGAACACCACTGCACTGCCCTAAACCCTGAAACACCATCCCCCTGCACGACCCCCTACACTGCCCGAACACCACTGCACTGCCCTAAACCCTAAAACTCTACCCCCAGCATGACCCCCTACACTGCCCGAACACCACTGCACTGCCCTAAACCCTGACTCACCAACCCCCTGCACGACCCCCTACACTGCCCGAACACCACTACACTGCCCTAAACCCAGAAACACCACCCCCAGCACGACCCCCTACACTGCCCAAACACCACTGCACTGCCCTAAACCCTGAAACACCACCCCCAGCACGACCCCCTACACTGCCCGAACACCACTGCACTGCCCTAAACCCTGAAACACCAGCCCCTGCACGACCCCCTACACTGCCTGAACACCACTGCACTGCCCTAAACCCTGAAACACCACCCCCAGCACGACCCACTACACTGCCTGAACACCACTGCCCTAAACCCTGAAACACCACCCCCAGCAAGACCCCCTACACTGCCCGAATACCACTGCACTGCCCTAAAGCCTGAAACACCACCTCCAACACAACCCCCTACACTGCCTGAACACCACTGCACTGCCCTAAACCCTGAAACATCACCCCCAGCAAGACCCCCTACACTGCCCGACCACCACTGCCCTAAACCCTGAAACACCACCCCCAGCACGACCCCCTACACTGCCCGAACACCACTGCACTGCCCTAAACCCTGAAACACCACCCCCAGCATGACCCCCTACACTGCCCGAACACCACTGCTCTGCCCAAAACACTGAAACACCAGCCCCAGCACAAAACCCCCCCTACACTGCCCGAACACTAATGCACTGCCCTAAACCCTGAAACACCACCCGTGCACGACCCCCTACACTGCCCGAACACCACTGCACTGCCCTAAACCCTGAAACACCACCCCCAGCACGACACCCTACACTGCCCGAACACCACTGCACTGCCCTAAACCCTGAAACACCATTCCCCCTGCACGACCCCCTACACTGCCCAAACACTACTGCACTGCCCTAAACCCTGAAACACCATCCCCAGCACGACCCCTTACACTGCACGAACACCCCTGCACTGCCCTAAACCCTGAAACACTACCCCCAGCAAGACCCCCTACACTGCCCGAACACCACTGCCCTGCCCTAAACCCTGAAACATCACCCCCAGCAAGACCCCCTACACTGCCCGAACACCACTGCCCTAAACCCTGAAACACCACCCCCAGCAAGACCCCCTACACTGCCCGAACACCACTGCACTACCCTAAACCCTACAACACTACCCCCAGCACGACCCCCTACACTACACAAGCACCACTGCACTACCTAAACCCTAAAACACTACCCCCAGAACGACCCCCTACAATGCCCGAACACCACTGCACTGCCCTAAACCTTGAAACACCAGCCCCTGCACGACCCCCTACACTGTTCGAACACCACTGCACTGCCCTAAACCCTGAAACACCACCCCCAGCACGACCCCCTACACTGCCGAACACCACTGCACTGCCCTAAACCCTGACACACCACCCCCTTCACGACCCCCTACACTGCCCGAACACCACTGCACTGCCCTAAACCCTGAAACACCACCCCCAGCACGGCCCCCTACACTGCCCAAACACCACTGCACTGCCCTAAACCCTGAAACACTATCCCCAGCAAGACCCCCTACACTACCCAAACACCACTCCACTGCCCTAAACCCTGAAACATCACCCCCAGCAAGACCCCCTACACTGCCCGAACACCACTGCCCTAAACCCTGAAACACCACCCCCAGCACGACCCCTACACTGCCCGAACACCACTGCACTGCCCTAAACCCTGAAACACCACCCCCAGCACGACCCCCTACACTGCCCGAACACCACTGCACTACCCTAAACCCATAAACACCACCCCCAGCACGACCCCCTACACTGCCTGAGCACCACTGCACTGCCCTAAACCCGGAAACACCAGCCCCAACATGACCCCCTACACTGCCCGAGCACCACTGCACTGCCCTAAACCCTGAAACACCAGCCCCAGCACGACCACCTCCACTGCACGAACACCACTGCACTGCCCTAAACCCTGAAACACCAGCCCCAGCATGACCCCCTACACTGCCCGAACACCACTGCACTGCCCTAAACCGTGAAACACTATCCCCAGCACGACCCCCTACACTGCCAGAACACCATTGCACTGCCCTAAACCCTGAAACACCAGCCCCAGCACAACCCCCTACACTGCCCGAACACCACTGCACTGCCCTAAACCCTGAAACACCACCCCGTGCACGACCCCCTACACTGCCCGAACACCACTGCACTGCCCTAAACCCTGAAACACCACCCCCAGCATGACACCCTACACTGCCCGAACACCACTGCACTGCCCTAAACCCTGAAACACCACCCCCAGCAAGACCCCCTACACTGCCTGAACACCACTGCACTGACCTAAACCCTGAAACACCAGCCCCAGCACGACCCCCTACATTGCCCGAACACCACTGCACTGCCCTAAACTCTGAAACACCACCCCCTGCATGACCCACTACACTGCCCGAACACCACTGCACTGCCCTAAACCCTGAAACACCATTCCCCCTGCACGACCCCCTACTCTGCCCGAACACTACTGCACTGGCCTAAACCCTGAAACACCATCCCCAGCACGACCCCCTACACTGCACGAACACCCCTGCACTGCCCTAAACCCTGAAACACTACCCCCAGCAAGACCCCCTACACTGCCCGAACACCACTGCACTGCCCTAAACCCTGAAACATCACCCCCAGCAAGACCCCCTACACTGCCCGAACACCACTGCCCTAAACCCTGAAACACCACCCCCAGCAAGACCCCCTACACTGCCCGAACACCACTGCACTGCCCTAAACCCTGAAACACCAGCCCCAGCATGACCCCCTACATTGCCCGAACACCACTGCACTGCCCTAAACCCTGAAACACCACCCCCTGCATGACCCACTACACTGCCCGAACACCACTGCACTGCCCTAAACCCTGAAACACCACCCCCAGCACGACCCCCTACACTGCCCGAACACCATTGCACTGCCCTAAACCCTGAAACACCACCCCCTGCACGACCCTCTACACTGCCCGAACACTACTGCACTGCCCTAAACCCTGAAACACCGCCCCCAGCATGACCCCCTACACTGCACGAACACTACTGCACTGCCCTAAACCTTGAAACACCAGCCCCAGCAAGACCCCCTACACTGCCCGAACACCACTGCACTGCCCTAAACCCTGAAACATCACCCCCAGCAAGACCCCCTACACGGCCCGAACACCACTGCCCTAAACCCTGAAACACCACCCCCAGCAAGACCCTCTACACTGCCCGAACACCACTGCACTGCCCTAAACCCTGAAACACCAGCCCCAGCAAGACCCCCTACACTGCCCGAACACCACTGCACTGCCCTAAACCCTGAAACACCACCCCCAGCAAGACCCGCTACACTGCCCAAACACCACTGCGCTGCCCTAAACGCTGAAACATCAGCCCCAGCAAGACCCCCTACACTGCACGAACACCATTGCACTGCCCTAAACCCTGAAACACCACCCCCAGCAAGACCCCATACACTGCCCGAACACCACTGCACTAAACCCGGAAACACCAGCCCCAGCAAGACCACCTACACTGCCCGAACACCACTGCACTGCCCAAAACCCTGAAACACCACCCCCAGCACGACACCCTACACTGCCCGAACACCACTGCACTGCCCTAAACCCTGAAACACCACCCCCAGCACGACCCCTACACTGCCCGAACACCACTGCACTGCCCTAAACCCTGAAACACCACCCCCTGCACGACCCCCTACACTGCCCGAACACCACTGCACTGCCCTAAACCCTAAAACTCTACCCCCAGCATGACCCCCTACACTGCCCGAACACCACTGCACTGCCCTAAACCCTGACTCACCACCCCCTGCACGACCCCCTACACTGCCCGAACACCACTACACTGCCCTAAACCCAGAAACACCACCCCCAGCACGACCCCCTACACTGCCCAAACACCACTGCACTGCCCTAAACCCTGAAACACCACCCCCAGCACGACCCCCTACACTGCCCGAACACCACTGCACTGCCCTAAACCCTGAAACACCAGCCCCTGCACGACCCCCTACACTGCCCGAACACCACTGCACTGCCCTAAACCCTGAAACACCACCCCCAGCACGACCCCCAACACTGCCTGAACACCACTGCCCTAAACCCTGAAACACCACCCCCAGCAAGACCCCCTACACTGCCCGAATACCACTGCACTGCCCTAAAGCCTGAAACACCACCTCCAACACAACCCCCTACACTGCCTGAACACCATTGCTCTGCCCTAAACCCTGAAACACTGCCCCCAGCAAGACCCCCTACACTGCCCGAACACCACTGCACTGCCCTAAACCCTGAAACATCACCCCCAGCAAGACCCCCTACACTGCCCGAACACCACTGCCCTAAACCCTGAAACACCACCCCCAGCACGACCCCCTACACTGCTCGAACACCACTGCACTGCCCTAAACCCTGAAACACCACCCCCAGCACGACCCCCTACACTGCCCGAACACCACTGCTCTGCCCAAAACACTGAAACACCAGCCCCAGCATGACCCCCTACACTGCCCGAACACCACTGCACTGCCCTAAACCCTGAAACACCAGCCCCAGCACGAACCCCTACACTGCCCGAACACCACTGCACTACCCTAAACCCAGAAACACCACCCCCAGCACGACCCCCTACACTGCCCGAGCACCACTGCCTGCACTGCCCTAAACCCTGAAACACCAGCCCCAGCACGACCCCCTACACTGCCTGAACACTACTGCACTGCCCTAAACCATGAAACACCATCCCCAGCACGACCCCCTACACTGCACGAACACCACTGCACTGCCCTAAACCCTGAAAAACTACCCCCAGCAAGACCCCCTACACTGCCCGAACACCACTGCACTGCCCTAAACCCTAAAACACCAGCCCCAGCACGACCCCCTACACTGCCCGAACACCACTGCACTGCCCTAAACCCTGAAACACTCAGCCCCAGCACGACCCCCTACACTGCCCGAACACCACTGCACTACCCTAAACCCATAAACACCACCCCCAGCACGACCCCCTACACTGCCTGAGCACCACTGCACTGCCCTAAACCCTGAAACACCAGCCCCAGCATGACCCCCTACACTGCCCGAACACCACTGCACTGCCCTAAACCCTGAAACACCAGCCCCAGCACGACCACCTACACTGCACGAACACCACTGCACTGCCCTAAACCCTGAAACACCAGCCCCAGCATGACCCCCTACACTGCCCGAACACCACTGCACTGCCCTAAACCGTGAAACACTAGCCCCAGCACGACCCCCTACACTGCCAGAACACCATTGCACTGCCCTAAACCCTGAAACACCAGCCCCAGCACAACCCCCTACACTGCCCGAACACCACTGCACTGCCCTAAACCCTGAAACATCACCCCCAGCAAGACCCCCTACACTGCCCGAACACCACTGCCCTAAACCCTGAAACACCACCCCCAGCAAGACCCCCTACACTGCCCGAACACCACTGCACTGCCCTAAACCCTGAAACACCAGCCCCAGCACGACCCCCTACATTGCCCGAACACCACTGCACTGCCCTAAACCCTGAAACACCACCCCCTGCATGACCCACTACACTGCCCGAACACCACTGCACTGCCCTAAACCCTGAAACACCATTCCCCTGCACGACCCCCTACTCTGCCCGAACACTACTGCACTGGCCTAAACCCTGAAACACCATCCCCAGCACGACCCCCTACACTGCACGAACACCCCTGCACTGCCCTAAACCCTGAAACACTACCCCCAGCAAGACCCCCTACACTGCCCGAACACCACTGCACTGCCCTAAACCCTGAAACATCACCCCCAGCAAGACCCCCTACACTGCCCGAACACCACTGCCCTAAACCCTGAAACACCACCCCCAGCAAGACCCCCTACACTGCCCGAACACCACTGCACTGCCCTAAACCCTGAAACACCAGCCCCAGCACGACCCCCTACATTGCCCGAACACCACTGCACTGCCCTAAACCCTGAAACACCACCCCCTGCATGACCCACTACACTGCCCGAACACCACTGCACTGCCCTAAACCCTGAAACACCACCCCCAGCACGACCCCCTACACTGCCCGAACACCATTGCACTGCCCTAAACCCTGAAACACCACCCCCTGCACGACCCCCTACACTGCCCGAACACTACTGCACTGCCCTAAACCCTGAAACACCGCCCCCAGCATGACCCCCTACACTGCACGAACACTACTGCACTGCCCTAAACCCTGAAACACTACCCCCAGCAAGACCCCCTACACTGCCCGAACACCACTGCACTGCCCTAAACCCTGAAACATCACCCCCAGCAAGACCCCCTACACTGCCCGAACACCACTGCCCTAAACCCTGAAACACCACCCCCAGCAAGACCCCCTACACTGCCCGAACAACACTGCAGTGCCCTAAACCCTAAAACACCAACCCCAGCACGACCCCCTACACTGCCCGAACACCACTGCTCTGCCCAAAACCCTGAAACACCAGCCCCAGCACGACCCCCTACACTGCCCGAACACCACTGCACTGCCCTAAACCCTGAAACACCACCCCCAGCACGACCCCCTACACTGCCCGAACACCACTGCACTGCCCTAAACCCTGAAACACCACCCCCAGCACGACCGCCTACACTGCCTGAAAACCACTGCACTGCCCTAAACCCTGAAACACCAGCCCCAGCACGACCCCCTACACTGCCCGAACACCACTGCACTGCCCTAAACCCTCAAACACCAGCCCCAGCACGACCCCCTACACTGCCCGAACACCACTGCACTACCCTAAACCCTGAAACACCAGCCCCAGCAAGACCCCCTACACTGCCCGAACACCACTGCACTGCCCTAAACCCTGAAACACCAGCCCCAGCAAGACCCCCTACACTGCCCGAACACCACTGCACTGCCCTAAACCCTGAAACACCACCCCCAGCAAGACCCCCTACACTGCCCGAACACCACTGCGCTGCCCTAAACGCTGAAACATCAGCCCCAGCAAAACCCCCTACACTGCGCGAACACCATTGCACTGCCCTAAACACTGAAACACCACCCCCAGCAAGACCCCCTACACTGCCCGAACACCACTGCACTAAACCCGGAAACACCAGCCCCAGCAAGACCACCTACACTGCCCGAACACCACTGCACTGCCCAAAACCCTGAAACACCACCCCCAGCACGACACCCTACACTGCCCGAACACCACTGCACTGCCCTAAACCCTGAAACACCACCCCCAGCACGACCCCTACACTGCCCGAGCACCACTGCACTGCCCTAAACCCTGAAACACCACCCCCTGCACGACCCCCTATACTGCCCGAACACCACTGCACTGCCCTAAACCCTAAAACTCTACCCCCAGCATGACCCCCTACACTGCCCGAACACCACTGCACTGCCCTAAACCCTGACTCACCACCCCCCTGCACGACCCCCTACACTGCCCGAACACCACTACACTGCCCTAAACCCAGAAACACCACCCCCAGCACGACCCCCTACACTGCCCAAACACCACTGCACTGCCCTAAACCCTGAAACACCACCCCCAGCACGACCCCCTACACTGCCCGAACACCACTGCACTGCCCTAAACCCTGAAACACCAGCCCCTGCACGACCCCCTACACTGCCCGAACACCATTGCACTGCCCTAAACCCTGAAACACCACCCCCAGCACGACCCCCTACACTGCCTGAACACCACTGCCCTAAACCCTGAAACACCACCCCCAGCAAGACCCCCTACACTGCCCGAATACCACTGCACTGCCCTAAAGCCTGAAACACCACCTCCAACACAACCCCCTACACTGCCTGAACACCATTGCTCTGCCCTAAACCCTGAAACACTGCCCCCAGCAAGACCCCCTACACTGCCCGAACACCACTGCACTGCCCTAAACCCTGAAACATCACCCCCAGCAAGACCCCCTACACTGCCCGAACACCACTGCCCTAAACCCTGAAACACCACCCCCAGCACGACCCCCTACACTACTCGAACACCACTGCACTGCCCTAAACCCTGAAACACCACCCCCAGCACGACCCCCTACACTGCCCGAACACCACTGCTCTGCCCAAAACACTGAAACACCAGCCCCAGCATGACCCCCTACACTGCCCGAACACCACTGCACTGCCCTAAACCCTGAAACACCAGCCCCAGCACGAACCCCTACACTGCCCGAACACAACTGCACTACCCTAAACCCAGAAACACCACCCCCAGCACGACCCCCTACACTGCCCGAGCACCACTGCCTGCACTGCCCTAAACCCTGAAACACCAGCCCCAGCACGACCCCCTACACTGCCTGAACACTACTGCACTGCCCTAAACCATGAAACACCATCCCCAGCACGACCCCCTACACTGCACGAACACCACTGCACTGCCCTAAACCCTGAAAAACTACCCCCAGCAAGACCCCCTACACTGCCCGAACACCACTGCACTGCCCTAAACCCTGAAACATCACCCCCAGCAAGACCCCCTACACTGCCCGAACACCACTGCCCTAAACCCTGAAACACCACCCCCAGCAAGACCCCCTACACTGCCCGAACACCACTGCACTGCCCTAAACCCTGAAACACCAGCCCCAGCACGACCCCCTACACTGCCCGAACACCACTGCACTGCCCTAAACCCTGAAACACCACCCCGTGCATGACCCCCTACACTGCCCGAACACCACTGCACTGCCCTAAACCCTGAAACACCAGCCCCAGCACGATCCCCTACACTGCCCGAACACCACTGCACTGCCCTAAACCCTGAAACACAACCCCCAGCACGACCCCCTACACTACCCGAACACCACTGCACTACCCTAAACCCTAAAATACTCCCCCAGCACGACCCCCTACACTACCCGAACACAACTGCACTGCCCTAAACCCTCAAACACTCCCCCAGCACGACCCCCTACACTACCCGAACACCACTGCACTGCCCTAAACCCTAAAACACTCCCCCCAGCACGACCCCCTACACTGCCCGAACACCACTGCACTGCCCTAAACCCTAAAACACTCCCCCAGCATGACCCCCTACACTACCCAAACACCACTGCACTGCCCTAAACCCTAAAACACTCCCCCAGCATGACCCCCTGCACGACCCAAACACCACTGCACTGCCCTAAACCCTGAAACACCACCCCCAGCAAGACCCCCTACACTGCCCGAACACCACTGCACTGCCCTAAACCCTGAAACACCACCCCCAGCACGACCCCCTACACTGCCCGAACACCACTGCACTACCCTAAACCCTAAAACACGACCTCCTACACTACACAAAGACCACTGCACTACCCTAAACCCTAAAACACTACCCCCAGCACGACCCCCTACACTACACAAACACCACTGCACTACCCTAAACCCTAAAACACTACCCCCTACACTACACAAACACCACTGCACTACCCTAAACCCTAAAACAATACCCCCAGCACGAACCCCTACACTACCCAAACACCACTGCACTACCCTAAACCCTAAAACACTACCCCCAGCAGTACCCCCTACACTACCCAAACACCATTGCACTACCCTAAACCCTAAAACACTACCCCCAGCAGTACCCCCTACACTACCCAAACACCACTGCACTACCCTAAACCCTAAACCACTACCCCCAGCACGACCCCCTACACTACCCAAACACCACTGCACTACCCTAAACCCTAAAACACTACCCCCAGCACAACCCCCTACACTACCCAAACACCACTGTAATACCCTAAACCCTAAAACACTCCCCCAGCACGACTCCCTACACTATCCAAACACCACTGCACTACCCTAAACCCTAAATCTACCCCCAGCATGACCCCCTACACTACACAAACACCACTGCACTACCCTAAACCCTAAAACACTACCCCCAGCACGACCCCCTTCACTACCTAAACACAACTACACAATTTGTTACAGGCGTTGCAACGCAGGCCTGTGGTGCTTACTGGAAGTACTTGGTGGGCTAGTTGGGCCCCAGGGACCCTCAGGATTCAAGGTGACCTAATCCCCCAACTTAAAACGCGCCACGGGGCGCGTTTGCACAGTGGTGAAGGGAGGGGGCGGGGCCTCAGGTGACATGTGTGCAAACACGCCCCTTGAATCCTGAGGGACCCTGGGGGCCAACTAGCCCACCAGGTACCTTCAGTAAGCACAACAGAGTTGCGTTGCAGAGAGGTGTAAAAAGGTGCGTGGCCTCGGAACGCCTCTCTGCAACTCAGCTCTGTGGTCCTAACTGTAGGTACCTGGGGGCTAGTTGGGCCCCAGGGACCCTCAGGATTCAAGGGGACTTAATCCCGCAACTTAAAACGCGCCACGGGGCGCGTTTGCACACGCGTTTTAAGAGGTAGTTTTAATCCCCCTGCCCTATTATGTACTAGGGACTTACAGAGGAGGTCATGCTAATCACAGGGGTACCCCAACGCATAGTGTTCCCTAGTGTATGTAGGTGTTTTCACTGTATTCTAAGTGTCTTTTAGCATAGCACTGACTCTGGTTAGTCAGAGTCAGTTACCACCAGTACCCGTCTGAAAAAGTTGTGGGCACAGGATGATTTTGCAACATGGCCTCTTTCTGCTCCTCTGTTGGTTCTTTCTGCACATCTTTTGCTTCTTCCTGCACTTTTCTTCGTCTTTGTGGACTTCTGTTGCTTCTTTCTGCATTTCTTTTGCTTCTTTCTGCGCGTTTTTTCTTCTTTCTTCACATGTCCTACCTCTGTAGGCATAGTTAGAAACTAGCATTTAAAAAACCTTTGAAATTCACTTAAAAAATCATAGGTTTCAGGCACGTTATAGTTAGAAATTAGCATTTAAAAAACCTTTGAAATTCACTGAAAAAACCATAGGTTTCAGACACGTTATAGTTAGAAATTAGCATTTAAAAAACCTTTGAAATTCACTGAAAAAACCATAGGTTTTAGGGACAGTTATAGTTAGTTGGACATTTCACTCGTACAAAACCATAGAAATTCCCCCGTTATAGTTAGTTCAGCTAACTATAACTCGCGCCCCGCAATGCACTGCTGATGACGTCACATATTACATCACTCATGACATGGTCAGTGACATCACTGATGACATCACTGATGACATCTCAAATGACATCACTGATGACATCATCCATGTGATAATTTCATGCATCTTCTCACACCCTAATATAGCTTTTGATACACCCACTCTAAATTACAGACTGCCATTCTCAAAACCATACACACTCCAATACCAATAACTACATACCCACTCACTGATTCTTAGGTCTACACACACACATCTACTCACTCACCCGTACAGTCACTCATACTTACAGTCACTCAGTACAGGACTATCATATGCACTCATACACCTATATAAACACTCACACACCGCCACTCATCCATAGAGGTACTCACACACCTAGTCAGTCATGCAAAAAATTAATCACACACCCATTTACTCACCTATCCAGTTATACACACACCAGCTCACTTACTCATACAAATACTAGCACATTCTTACGCTCTTATACAATAACTGATACAAGCACACACGCATCCATACAGCCACTCTCACAATCACACACTCTCACTTATAGCCATTTAAATACTCTAACACACATATATACTGCCTTTTACATATGTAGTTACTCGCACATGTACCACTGAGATATACATTCACTCACTAACACACCCATACACACACTCACCCACCCAAGCAGTCCATCACAGATGCACTCTTGAAATCATGCACCCAGTGAATCACCCACTCACACATCTATGTACAGAGTCACACACACCCCACCCACACAAACACTCAGGCAGCCATACAGATACTCAGAGAACCAATCAATAACCCATATAGACACTCATGTAGCTATTCGCAAATCCATGCATCCACTTACACACCAACAAACAGACGGATACAGACATTCACACAGTTTAGTCACTAACCCATGCATTCAGTAAGATACGTTTAATCACTCACTTGTAGAGTCAGTCACGCACGTACTAAATCATCCATTCAGACACTTAAACACCCACTCATTCTTCAATACGCCTTTCCCTATATATATTAAACATATTTAAACTTTACAGAAACACACAGTCACTGGATGATGTCATCAGTGATTTCATTTGAGATGTCATCAGTGATGTCATCAGTGATGTCACTGACCATGTCATGAGTGATGTAATATGTGACGTCATCAGCAGTGCATTGTGGGGCGCGAGTTATAGTTAGCTGAACTAACTATAACGGGGGAATTTCTATGGTTTTGTACAAGTGAAATGTCCAACTAACTATAACTGTCCCTAAAACCTATGGTTTTTTCAGTGAATTTCAAAGGTTTTTTAAATGCTAATTTCTAACTATAACGTGTCTGAAACCTATGGTTTTTTCAGTGAATATATATATATATAAAGAAAAGAAGCCACCGAAGTCCAATTCCAGAACACACAGTGATTATTCCATCATGATGAAAGCAGCACAATTCATTTCCATTTCCTGACGCATTTCGGTTCGTGAAAGGGCCTTGCTCACAGGTGAATCCATTTGTATTTCGAAGTAAGTGCATGCTTATAAACCATTCTACCACGTGACTCTATAGTTCCAACGTATACAGGTCCCATACTGCATTGAAAATGTTATCAAAATGTTAAAGTGCAAATCTTCCTATGGTACATAAGTGCTTTTCAAGACACTGCCATATATATTACATTCATTTCCTTCAGTGCACAAATAAATGTTTGCTTCGGATAATGATTTCAAAAGCAGCCTGGTTAAATAGTTGTATTGTCTTAAATATGCATAGTGCTGTTGAATTGAAATGTCTTTAAAAACGCTGACAGTCTGAAAAAGTCGCGAGGAGACATTTCCCTCTCGTAATCCCTTGCACACGTACTTCGAAATACAAATGGATTCACCTGTGATCAAGTCCCTTTCACAAGCCAAAACTCATCATGAAAAGGAAATGAATTGTGCCACTTTCATTTTGATGGAATAAACGCTGTGTGTTCTGGAATTGGGCTTCGGCGCCTTCTTTTCTTTAAGTTTGATTTATGGATTGCTCCGTACCCATTTTGCTGAAGCCGCCCTGCAGGGTCGGGGGCTCCCTTGGCTTGGAGGATGTTCTTTGAGATAGATATATATATATATATATATTCGATTCGTCCTCCAGAGAAGCCTCTCACGGACCTAAAAAGACGACAGCAGACCCCAGGTTCTTTGTGCAAATCCAATGCTGTTTATTAGAATGCCAGCAAGTCCGCCATTACGCGTTTCGACCCCCACTCGGGTCTTGATCATATGTATATATATATATATATATTTTCAAACCCAGGAGAGCTGCTTGGATGCCGTAACTCGCCTCACAGTGCCGGTGCCTGCGATGGTAGCAGCAACCATCCAATATCCAATATCCCAAAACCATCGCAGCAATCCAGAATGATATACAGCGGCACACCAAGTGAAGTAGCACAGAGATTTAATGTGCATATATAGATAGATAGATATAGATATATATAGATATAGATATATGTATATAGATATATATATAGAGATATATGTGCTTCCACCTTCTGCTCACATGTAAAAATAGGTACCAACACCGCTGGGATCTAATTTGGTCAATTTATTGGTCAGATCATATTTTATGGCATCACGCATTTCTGCAGTCACTACTGCCTTGTTCATAAACTTAAGACGACACTCTTTCATCATTGAATACATCGTCACCACGCTGCCACTGCAGCAGGCATAGACATAGTAGACACACTATTGTACTCTGTTTGACATAGCTGTCATATGTTTTTCTTATTGACATATTTGTTCAATCAGTTTTCTCTATTTCATTTTGTTGGTTTTCTCTTCTTTTTTTCTATAAAGTGCAAGTGCTGTAAACATTTTTAGAATGTCGATCTTTTAAAGTGCAAGTGCTGTTGTCAATCATCATTCACTCCTTCTTTTCTCACAAGTGCAACATGATGCAAATTGAAGATAAATTACATAAACAAATTCATATATATACACAAAGATTACATTAGATGTCATCAACATTGGCTTAAAATCAATTTTAGCACTCTATACCTCTTGAAGAGTGAAACAGTAAAAACTAAAAAGTAAAAACTAGGTCCGACTGTCAGGACAGCAGCGAATTCATTTACAGTCCCCAGTGGGGTAATATTATAGGTTGCATGTCCCTACTTCAAACTCGATTCTACCTTCCCTCTTACTGATTTGAAGTGTACATAAAAACCAATGTATTAAATTTGTTCTAGTACCTCTCATCTCCATTCACATCCAACATGCCGGAAGGAATATTGTCATGAGTACCCCACCATATCTGAAATAAAACCTAACAACTCTTGCTGCTAATGTAAAGTGCTAATACCAGTGCCTAATAATAATCTGTGCTAATTAATACATCTATCTAAAACTAGTATAATCCAGGACATAGAAGAGTTATAATTATATCAATTAATTCATATATGTACATAACATTTCTCATATGAGTTCAGCCCAATTGGTATTTTCGTATTGAGGATGACAATATACTTGGATTCAAGCTGCCTCAATTCTAGCTCTCTATTGCCTCCCCTCATATTTTAAGGAGCTGAATCGATTACCAAGTACTGAAGCTCTTCATAGTTACTACTATGGTATTCCTGCATAGGACGAGCAACCGGATATCTTTTGTCATCATTCTATATCACCCTTAGATGTTGCAGGATTCTCCCATGCACCATATGCATGGTGCTCCCTACATACATTTCTGGGCAGTGACATTGTAAAACAAATACCACATGGTCACTTCTACAGTTGTACCATTGCATATTTTAAGCGGGGCTTTAAGTAATGGCAACAAAACCTCTTTTGTGTTCAGACCTTGTTTGCATGCCTTGCATTTATGGCAGTTCTGAAACCCAGGGTTGCCCCTAAGCCAGGTATCTGATTGTAGTACTTCCGAGCTGCTCTCTACCAGTTCCTGGTGGATAGATTATGCATGCCTGAACGTTAATAGGGGCTTTTTAGAGACCATCTGACCTATCACAGGGTCACTCTTGATAAGGTGCCAGTGCCTATTTAATATAGTTCTCACATTCTGATAGTAGATGTGATTCTGTGTGATCATCCTGAGTTCATTTTTATCACCGTTTGTTTCTTCTTCCTTTTTACTTCACCCTGCGCAAACAACAGGGGTTGTTGTTAGCTTTATCGAAACCTGTGGACTGTAGCCTCTTTCAATAATTTGGAGTTACACCTGTGCTTTCCTCAGAGTGGCATCCTCACTGCAGTTCCTCTTCATCTGAAGATGTTCTGCATACAGAATGCTTTGTTTTAATTTAGTCGGGTGAAAACCTTTTGAATGCAATATTGAATTTTCAGCCGTTGGATTTCTGTGTGTTCTAGTGTGTCTTTTCTCACCCCACATAGGGGCCCCTTGCGACATGAGCATCTGCTCCTCCCACCATGCCATATGTAGGTTGGCATAACTGGGGGCGAAGCAGGTTCCCATAGCCATACCCCTGATTTGTTTGTACGTGTCTTTACCAAAAATGAAAAAGTTGTTCTCTAAACACCACTTTGTCATCTCCAAGAGCATGGCTGTATGCTAATGTAACTGTATTGGTCTAGAGCCCAAAACGTGTGACATGGCTCTCAGCCCATCTTGATGGAAGATGCTCTTATAAAGGGAAGCAACATCTAACGTCATTAAGACGTAGGTGTCCTCCCAAGTGATGTCATAAATCCTTTTCAGGAAATCCACTGTGTCTTGCACATAGGAAGTCACATTTTGGACATGCTCTTGTAAAAAATAATCTATATACCGAGAAGCGGTCTCAAATAGCCTCCTATTGCAGAAATTATTGGCCTGCCTGGAGGATTCTGGTGGTTGTTGTGAATTTCTGGAATCAGGTATAAGATTGGCGTTACCGGTGAATCCACCTTCAGGAATAAAAATTATTCCTGCATAATCAAACCTGCCCCATTTCACCTAGAAAGCTCAGTGAAATATTTTTCTTTTACATCTAACATGTTTGATTGGGACACTTTGCAATAGTAATTAGCATCTCTTAATTGGAGTTTGGCTTCAGCCACATACATGTCTAGGGGCCACAACATGATTTTTCCTCCTTTATGGGATTTTCTGATGACTGCATCCTTTCTTGTCTTAACCGTATTAATTCCTTTATGGTATTTGGCCATTTGCATATCACTGGCAGACACAAATCCCTCACTGGACAAAACAGACAATGTTTTTAAAGCAGAAATTACCAACTCAGAAAAGATATCCAATGAGCCCCTAGGTGTAATGGGGAAAAATACTGATTTTGTCTGAAATGGGGTATGCACACTTCCATAAATGTCTATTCCAAGGGCATCTGCTGCCTCCTTTGTGGAGGATATACATTTCTGGCTTCATTAGCTCTTTCTAGTTCCTATAGATCAAATAAAAGTTCCATATCAGGGACACCCACATTTGTTTCCCATGTTCCTCCATTCGGTCCAGAGCCCTCTCTTTTGGTTTCATTGTTGGCAAAATATTTTTGCAATTCTAATCTCCTCAAAAATCAAAAGAAATCAATAATTTGTTTGAATGCAATAAGACAGTCCTAGAAAAAGGATCTTCTCTTCTTCTTCTGACAGTTCCATATTTGACAAATTCACTATAGTTTGAGGATTAACCATTTCCATCAGTTGCGCTGTCCTGTCTGCTTGAATTTGACTCTCAACCATAGCTCCATACTTTCTCTTTCCTCTTTGGTGCCTCCTTTGGTTGTCTTCCCTTTTCTTTGCCGACTGGGCCTTGTGTTCAATGTCCGGTCTAATCTTAAAAAACGAAGCTCATCAAGGACTGTAGGTGGTTCTCTGAGATTTCTCACACTTCCTGAGCCCCCTCATCTGGGTCCGTTTCCACCTCAGAGTGTGCTGAGAAATTCACCTAACTTCAACATTACTTTAACCTTCGGTTTTTCATTGAATTTCTAACTTTTTTGTCAATGAAAACAGATTTTTTTATTACACCTAACTATAATGTTACTTTAACCTTTGGTTTTTTCAGTGACTTTCTAGCTATTTTTACTTTAAAGTAATAAATAACTACCATACATAAATGTAACCCCAATGTTGGTGTGCATACTAGGATATGGGGAGGGACTACCCTCTCCTTTCAGATCCCTCTCTCAGATGATGGGTGTGCGTAGTAGGGTGTTTCGATGGACTCACCTCTACTTTGAGATTTCTCTCTCACATGACAGGTGTGCGTAGTAGTGAGTGGGGAGGGAATGCCCTCTCCTTTCAGCCCTCTCTCTCAGATGACTGGTGTGCATAGTAGGGTGTGTGGAGGGACTGAACTCTCCACCAAGCCTCCTCTCTTTAGTGACAGGTGTGTATAGTAGGGTGTGGGAAGGGACTGACTTCTCCTTTCAGACCTCTCACTCAGATGATGGGTGTGCATAGTACAGTATGGGGAGGTACTGGCCTCTCCTTTCAGACCTCTCTCTCAGATGTCTGGTGTGCGTAGTTTGATGTGGGGATGGACTATCTTCTCCTTTCAGGCCTCTCTCTCATATGACGGATGTGCATAATAGGGTGTGTGGGTGAACTGGTCTCTTCTTTCAGTCCTCTCTTTCTAATGACGGATGTGCATAGTAGGGTGAGTTGATGGACTGGCCTCTCCTTTCAGACCTCTTTCTCAGATGACAGGTGTACATAGTAAGGTGTGGGGAGGGACTGGCATCTCCTTTCAGACCTCTCTCTCAGATGATGGGTATACCTAGTATGATGTGAGGAAGGACTGGCCTCTCCTTTCAGACCTCTCTCTCAGATGATGGGTGTGCATAGTAGGGTGTGTGGAGTGAACAGCCTCTCCTGCTGAGACCTCTCTCTGTAATGATAGGTGTGCGTAGTAGGGTGTGGAGAGTTACTGGGGTCTTCTTTCAGACCTCTATCTGAGATGACGGGTGTGCATAATAGAGTGTGTAGAGTGTGTAGAGGAACTGGCCTCTCTGCTGAGACTGCACTCTGTAATTATGGGTTTGCGTAGTAGGGTGTGGTGAGCAACTGCCTCTACTTTCGGACCTCTCCCTCAGATGACAGGTGTGCATCGTAGATTGTGGGGAAGGACTAGCCTCTCCTTTTAGACTTCTCTCTCAGATGACAGGGGGCATAGTAGGGTGTGTGGATAGAAAGGTCTCACCTATGGAGAGACTGGCCTCTCCTTTGAGACCTCTCTCTCAGATGACAGGTGTGTGTAGTATGGTGTGCGGATGGACTGGCCTTGCCTTTGAGACCTCTCTTTCAGATGATGGGTGTGCATAGTTGTGAGTGGGGAGGGACTGGCCTCTCCTTTCACATCTCTCTCTCAAGTGACAGGTATGCGTAGTAGGATATGTGGATGGACTGGCCTCTCCTTTGAGACCTCTCTCTTAGATGATTGGCATGCGCAATGGGATGTATGGGGAGCAACTGGCCTCTCGTTTGAGGCCTGTCTCTTAGATGACGGGTGTGCGTAGTAGTGAGTGGGAAGGGACTGCCCTCCATTCAGACCTCTCTCTCTCAGATGATAGGTGTGCATTGTAGGGTGAGTGGATGAACTTCCCCTCCTTTAAGACCTCTTTCTCAGATGATGAGTGTGCCTAGTAGGGTGTATGAGAAGTGACAGACCTATCCTGTCAGACGTCTCTCTCAGTTGACGTGTGTGCATAGTAGGGTGAGGGGCGGGACTAGCCTCTCCTTTTAGACCTCACTCTCATGACGGTTGTGCATAGTAGGATGTGTACATGGACTGACCTCTCTTTTCAGACCTCTCTCTCAGATGTCTGGTCTGCGTAGTAGGGGGTGTGAATGAACAAGCCTCCCCTTTCAGATCTCTCTCTCAGAAGACAGATGTGTGCTGTAGGATGTAGGGGGAGCGATAGACATCTCCTGTCAGACCTGTTTATCAAATGACTGATGTCCATAGTAAGGTGTGTGGATGGACTGACCTCTCATTTGAGACCTCTCTGTCAGATGACAGGTGTGCATAGTAGGGTGTGTGGAGAGATACTGTCCTTTCCACTAACACCCCTCTCTTTGAAGATGGGATTGCATAGTAGTATGCAGGAAGTGCCTTAACTCTACTCACAACTCCTACCAAGCCAATGGGTATACATAGTTGACTCTGATAAACACCATCTCCAGTAATACTCCTTCCTACAGTAACAAGTGTGCATACCAAAGTGTATTCAGACATCCCCTACTCCTTCCTATTTTTCACGATCCTGCTAGAGTCTCGCAACATTGTAACATTTATTTTTAGAAAAGAATTAACCTTGTAATCATCACAGTACTTATGTCTTACACACTTCTTCTTAAAAACAAGGACCACAATATGCATTCCTATTAAAAGAGTGCATTGAAAACTCAGCTACATCTTTTTACTATAGATGATCCCACAAGTGTCCCACGAAATGGTAAAAATGTGTTAAAAATAAAATACATATATTTTCTTCATTGTAGCTTTCCCTTAGAGTTCTCCTCTTTAAACGTAGGGGGACAGCATGCCTTTCTGCTGCTCCCTTATATAGCTTTTTTATTTAATTTCCTCAACACCTCCAATTTTCCACAAAGAACAGTAATGGCAGCCATTTCATTTCTAACTTTCCAACAGCCAGCCAGCCTCTCACTTTGGCGAGAGTGTGAAGGCTCAAAGAAAAAACAGGCCTCTCGACCAATCTCAGGGTTCCATTTTTGATTTCGCTCTGGTGTGGGATGCTAGCTAGCCTTTCACGAGCCCAACTGTCAAAATTTAGAATTATTTATGACCCTTAATATCTCAAAACCTACTGAACTGATTTACACCAAATCACAAAATCTGTGGACCTAGATCTATCTTCCTGCCAAATTTGGTGTAATTCCATTCAATTGTTATTGCTGAAACTTGTCTTAAATAAGTCTATGGAAAATGCATGGGGATTTTATGTTTTAGGACACCCCTTTTTTCTTGGCCCCAATGGACAGATCACCCCAAAACTTTTCAGGAGGGAGCTCAGGTGGATGAACTTTTTGTTGGGAAAGTTTCGTGAAGATTTGTCAAATAGGGTCAAAGTTCTTAGCAAACCAAAAAGTGTTCCGTCTATGGACCGCCAGAGGTTATATTAGCTACTGGTGGTCGCCAGTAGGAAGTTATAGTTAGAACCATGTTTCCATAGGAAAAGCGTTTTTGGACTTGCCTATCTCTTTGGCGCCGTTTCATGAATCTTCTCACAATTTAAAGGAAAAGTGTGCCAGTGATTCTTGTAGCACATGGAAAGGTTTGGGACATCTGTAGAGCAGGGACCGAGAAAAAGGGGGGATCAAGAAAATGTGTTTCCCATGTTAATTTGCATAGGAGCTTTGAAAATGACTACAGCAGGAACCGTTGGGCGGAATTACACCACATTTGGCAGAAAGCTAGCTTTTGGTCCACAGATTGTGCTTTTTGTAATTTGGTGTAAATTTGTTCAGTAGTTGTTGAGAAATTTAAGGAAATCCAAACGAGGATATCTGGGATCGCGGTTTACTAGGGACAATTTCAAGATTAATCACGAATGCGTACACCAACAGTGATGCCATTATTGGCTGACTGCAACCTGAGCAGAGTATTTTGGACACCATTTTACCTCATTGGAACAGTCCCCAGGGCTGAAATCAAATGGCATGACTTGGTATAAGGTGTCAGGATGTATGTGTCCTGACCCCATTGGAGGCATAAATGCATCTTTCAGGAACTCCACGTGTGTACTATGTGTCACTAAACAGGTTTTGTTTTCACATGTGATATTCGTGAATTTGTCGCCAATGCCAGCGCGCCCCCGTGCAACTTTGTGGTGAATTTGCGAATATCACCAAAAAACTATGGAAAAAAACATTCCCAGACCACTCACTCACCCACTCAGAGGCTCACGCACCCACTCACAGACCCACTCTGACACTCATGCACACACTCACTCACCCACTCAGAGGCTCATGCAGCCAATCACAGACCCACTCAGACACTCACACATCTACTCACAGACCCACTCAGAGACTCACACAGTTACTCACAGATCCAATCATACACTGATGCACCCACTCACAGACCCAATCAGACACTTACACACCCATTCACAGACCCACTCACAGACATATACAACCATTTACAGACATACTCAGACACCCACGTAACCAGTCACGGTCCCACTCAAACACTCATGCACCCACTCACAGATCCTCTCAGTCACTCATGCACCCACTCATAGTCCCACTCAGAGACTCATACACCCACTCACAGACCCATTCAGATACTCACACACCCACTCACAGACCCACTCAGACACTTATGCACCCTCTCAGAGACCCACACACAGACTCATGCACCCATTTACAGACCCACTATGACACTCATGCACACAGTCACAGTTCCACTCAGAAACTCATGCACCCACTCACAGATCCACTCAATCACTCATGCACCTACTCACAGATCCACTCAGAGACTCATGCACCCACTCACAGACCCACTCAGACACTCACACACGCACTCATAGATCCACTCAGACACCTATGCATCCACTCATATACCCACTCACACAGTCATGCAGCCAATCACAGACTCAGTCACACAGCCACACAACTACTCACATACCCACTCACAGACACACTCACCTACTTATACAGCCACTCACACCCCCCCTCTCAAAGGTTACAGATTACAGTTAGGAAATAATATTTAAAAAAGTTGAAATTCACTGAGAAAAACAAAAGTTACCGGGACAGTATAGCTAGGAAATAGAATTTGAAAAACATAGAAATTCACTGAAAGAAACAAAGGTTACAGGAACATTATAGTTAGGCAATAGAATTAAAAAACCTAAGAAATTCACTAAAAGTTAGGCTCAGATTCCACTCCTACAAAATCAGTGAAATTCAGCAGTTATAATTACCTGAGCTAGCTATAATTTGCGCCCCACAATGCACTGCTTATGACCTTACATATTACATCACTCATGACATGGTCAGTGACATCACTGATGACATCATTGATGACATCTCAAATGACATCACTGATGACATCTTCCACAGAACCACTCACACACCCACTCACACCCCCATACAACCTCTCATACACATACACAAACACTCACATACCCATTCACAGATCCATACAACTACTGACACACAAACTCACTCACTCATACAGCCACTCACACAGCCACTCACAGACCCATACAGGTACTCACAAACCCACAAAAACCACTCACATACCCTCTCACAGACCCATAGAGCCACTCACACACCAATACAACCACTCACATACCCATTCACACACCCACACAGCCAAACACACTATCACCCACTCACCAATGCAGCAACTCACTCACCCATACAGTTACAAACAGAGCTACTCACTCACCCATACAGCCACTAATACATCCATTCACTCATCCACAAAACCACTTACATACCCAATCACACATCAATAATTCACTCATGCGCTCACTCACTCATCTATACAGCCACTCACACAAATACTTACTATGCAAAACAGCTTCTTAAACCACCACTCACTTACCCATAGACCCAGTCAAACAGCCACTCACTTTTTTTTTACAAGAGTTTTATATAGAGCGAACTACAGCTGAGAAATCATTATATCGGCACGCTTTACATAAGCACCAGTTTCGTTACAGATGGACACATTCATTTTTGTTAGGCACAGGAAGATTACGTGATTTTCCCAGAATAACAGGATGTTGAGCGTCGTTGCCGAGACTCGAACCCGGTTTCCCAGCTTCGAGGTCGACCGCTCTAGCAGTAAGGCTATATCTTCTCCACACTCACTAGCCCATATATCCACTTATACACCCAGTCACTCACCCATAGAGCCATTCACACAGCACTCAGTCCCCATAGAGCCACCCACAAACATAATCATCCACCTATAGAGTCACTCACACAGCCACCACAATCACCTATACAGCCAGTCACACACACACACTCAACTACCCATACACTCACATAGTCACTCACTCACCCATACAGCTACTCACACACCCCCTTATTCACCCATACAGCCACTCACACATATACAGCCACTCAGACACCCACTGCTACACTGACACAGACAGTCACAATGCCACTCAGATGACATATATTAGAAACAGTATCACTCATTAGTAGTACAAAAAGAATAGTAATTTAACATTTATAGTAGCTTAGTATATATATTTAACTCTCAGAAACTTTTACAAAACACTTACACTCATTGGATGAAGTCATCAGGGATGTCATTTGAGATGTCATCAATGATGTCATCAGTGATCTCACTGATCATGTAATGAGTGATGTAATATGTGAGGTCACAAGCAGTAAATTGGGGGGGGCGTAAGTTATAGTTAGCACAGGTAACTATAATTTCACTGGTTTTGTATGAGTAAAATCTGAGACTAGCTATAACGTACCTGTAACCTTTGTTTTTTACAGTGAATATATAAATAAGCAATACCTTCTCAGGCTTAGAGTGCTGCATAAATTATGCAAAAAAGGAAGTAGAGAACTCTGGGTAGTTCCCAAGTTTTAGGTGGAGAGCAGCTCATTTATATGGAACACTTTACAACACAACTGACAATCTAAAACTGCACACCTCAATTGCCTGCATTTCTAGTAGAGTTTTTAAGCATAGGCTTAGGGCAATGCCATTGACGTGAAGCTAGGAAAGTGACACAGTGCTTTGCCATTTTAGCAGGAAAGTCTTTAAGCATAGGATTAGCTATTGCCATCCATGCCAAGCTGGAAAATGACAAAAACGTTTCACCATTCCAGGTACTGTATTACAGCCAGGGCCGGCTCTAGGGCGGTGCGATCGGTGCCACTGCACTGGACACTGACTTTGGGTGGGGGCGCCAAGTTTGCAAGTATATTATCATTTAAAAGCACCTGCTGCCCATTTTTTGCTTCCAGCAATTTTCGGGCATCAATAAAATTGTCAAGATAACTCCGGTGATTAATGTTCTTCCTGTAGAGAGACCGGCGTTTTGTCTAGTGGAATAGTGGAAGTTTTGACTCATGGTAAGATAGCGCAGAGGGATAATGTGCCTGCTGCAAAGAACGTTTATCATACAGATATAATGTGAACAGGTCTGTGGGTTACTGCTTTTGTCAGAGAGATCCTTTTGTTACTTGTGGTTTAAAAGTTAAAATCCTAATATAGGACAGTGAGCTATTAACTGTCATCAAATAGCTGCATGTAAACTGCAAGATATATATTTGAGTTATATGTTTTTTTGCCCAGTCTTTTGCTACCCTAATCTTGCAAAAAGGGTTCATTTGGGTAGAAATTAATTCTTATTATTGAGAACCCCTAACAAGTGTGTTATATTTTAAATTCTTAATTTGGCTTTTCCAGACCAAGGATTCTTAAACTGTACTGCATACCAGTATGGATGACATGTGACTCCTACACCTTGTAGTCCTCTGTCTCATGTAACATTTTCTATACTAATTTACACATGTATGATTGTCTCTGTTCAATGTGTGTGTGATGTAAAGTGATTTGACACCTTACACTGGTATGAGTGGAGCTATAAAACTAAATGCATCTGAGAGACAGTGGTTATGGAGACTTGAGGGGCACTGTTAAAGGGTGGAAGTGAGGGAATCCATGGCAGAGGTGGTCATTGGCAGGGCGGCAATAAACATTGTCGCACAGGGCACCACCAGCGCTAAAGCCGGCCCTGATTACAGCTTGGGACAAAGTTATATATCTCTGCCCAGCTTTAAGAAGAGCGAAACGTGTGACAGTGCTGAGCCTTGTTTTGGCTTTTTGGATTAGTTCCTGCTTAGGCCTCCATATCTTTTTTGTCCACATAAGGAATCCACGCCAAATTTGCGTCCTTTTTTCCCAACGTCCTGGGGATTCTAAAGGTAATCAGGGTTTGTGGATTACCCTGGAGGGGGACCGAGAACATTTTTATTTTTGGGGGAAAATACGAAAAAAGTGTTCTGGGAAAAAAGTGTATTTTTTTCCTTAAAATGGCATCAACTTGCAGAGTTGAATCAAAATTCAATTTTTTCCACTACAGTTTTGGCACTTTCCAAAGAGTTAGCCCATTTTTCCTATTTTGTGTGTTTCCGACCTACTTCAACTTTGTGGTGAAAACCAGTGTGAAACCATGAGTTATCCAGGAAACCTATATATTTCTGCAAAGTAGATAAAATTCTGAATTCGGCAAGGGTCATAAGAATAGATCTCTCAAGGTTTTTGAAAAGAAATCTAATATTGAAAATGAGTAGAAAAAAATAGCCATTTCTGACATTGTTTTCATCTGTAACCTTTTGTCACGATGGCCAATTTTCAGTGGACCCTTTTGGTTGTGGGGATATATAGGGTTTTTAGGTTCTCATTGAACCCAAGGTACCCAGAGCCAACAACTGGGCTGCACCGTACAATGGTTTTCCATTGTGTACTGAGTATAGATCGATTCATATGGTGAAATATGCAGAAAGGAAGATGGGTATCAAGTAAACCTATGTATTTCTGAAATGAGTATAGGAGCCATGGTTATTTGCTCATCTCTGATTTTGTGGGCACCTGTACAAGCATATGATTTAGAGGGGTATTTTTGAAAATGTCTTCTTTCTTACACACTGGCTTACATTTGGAAGCCACAAATGCAGCAAAATCCAGATGGTATTAAAAAACATTCTACTATTCTATTCTCCCACATGTCATCCTATTAAAATGGTACCTTACTTGTCTGGGTTGGCCTAGAGCCTGTGACAGGAAATTACCCAAAATGAAACGTGGACACATTACAATTTTCAGTTGAAATATTACCATTTTTTTGCGAAGTGAGTAGTTGTGGATTTCAGGCCCTAGCTCAGCCGGCACATAGAGAAACCTAGCAAACTTAATTTTTTTTATTCTAGACACCTAGGGAAATCCAGGATTGGGTGACTTGCATGGCTCTCGCCAGGTTGTTTTACCCAGAATCCTCTGCACACCTCAAACTTTGACTAACAAAAACACATATTCCTCAGGTTTCTGTGATTGAAAGTTCTGGAATCTGTGGGGAGCCACAAACTTCCTTCCACCCAGCATTCCACTTAGGCCCCCATTACGACTTTGGTGGAGCGGTGGTGCAAACCCCGTGCCACTACTCCGCCGAAGGTTACCGTAGCCCGCCCGCCAGATTACGACAGTTAAGTAGTCTGGCAGGAGGGTGGAATGGCAGTCCCATGGCGATGCCTCTTTTAAAGGCAGTGGTGCCTTTGAAAAAGGCACCGCAATGGGACTGCACTGCAAGGTTCCTGCATGGTATGGACTCGGAAGTCCATGCTGTGCAGGAACCTATGTGCCCGCACACCCTGTGTGTATCCACATGTGGTTGAGGCATAGGGGGCCCTGTAGAGCCCCCTTTGTTTCCTCTTCTCCAAGGTTTACATGGAGGAAGAACCTCCATGTAAACCCTGGAAGAGAGGAAACTCATAATATGCTTGGAGGGACCACGCCAGTCCGGGCAAGCATATTGCGTCCTCTGACCACTGCTCCAACCCCAGGGAACAGTGGTTCCCAGGAGAAGCTGGCAGTCCCAGGGAGGTCCAACCGCCCCACTCCTAATGGGGAAGTCAGATCGCCGGTGCAGTGGTGGTTTGATCCGCCACTGCCGCGACGCCACAAGTCTGGCAGTCCTCGGACCGCCAGACTCGTAAACGGGCCCCTAGTGTTCCAATAAAAAGGTACCTCACTTGTGTGGGTAGGTCTAGTGACCGTGCCTGGAAGCAGCCCAAAAGGCAACTCAAATACATTGCATTTTTTCATTCCCTCAAAATGGATCACTTTTTGTAAAGCGGGTAGCTGTGGATTTTGGGCCCTAACTCTGGTGGCAACTAGGGAAACATAGCAAACCTGGACATTTTTGATTACTAGACAACTAGGGTAGTCCAGAGTGGTGTGCTTTGCATGAATCCCACAAAGTTTTCTTACCCACAATGCCCTGTAAACCTCAAACCTTGCCTGAAATTACACATTTTCCCTATATTTCTGTGATGGAAACTTCCAGAATTTGCAGGAATCCACACAATTCCTATCACAATCAATATTACCCCACTTGTGCCGATAAAAATTCTGTGCCACTTGTGTGCCTGGGCCTAGTGGCCATGACAGGAATGGATCAAACCAAGGACAATGGGAGCCCTTACAAGAGGACTCCCATTGACCTTGGTTTGATAAATAAATACTAATGTTAAAAAACAAAAATAGTATAGATTTATTATTTAATTTAAAAAAAAATACTTAAATTAACTTTACATAATTCTGCATATCACTTTTTATAATTATTAATGCATGTAAAGAAATTATTATATTTTTTAGTTGGGAATAGTTTTTTTTTATATTTCCCTTTGCTTTACCATGCAGAGATCTCTGCTCCGACTGTGGAGACTCACTATGGTAAAGTATAGGGAAAATTTAAAAAAATATATATAACTTGAAAATAAAACTTTAACATATTTTTATCTTAAATATTAATATAAATTAATTATTTATGTTTAAATGTTGAACAGATTGATTCAATTGTCTGCCATAGAGCCTTTGTTTGATGTATCAAGGATAATTGGGAGCTAAGTTATGACACTTCAGCTTATTCTCTCCCTTCCTTCTCTAGAAGCTAGAGAATTCACTGGCCAAGAATACTGGGGTGGATTCAAGAATCACAACATTTTGAATTTATGGAAGAAAAATAAATATTTAATTTATAAAGCAGTCTTCTTCAATTTGCATACCACATGTGATTGACTGTAACATTACTGCAGATGCTTTAACTATGACATTTTCACCACCCTTAAATGACTGGCATATAAATGTCACATGAAAAATAGCATTGGGGTCAGCAGATTTGCATAACATTCAATAAAAATGTTCCAGTATTCAGTCTTTATCGTATACAATCTAATTTATGTATTTGTATTTTTTGGACCTGGCCCTCTCTGCAGGGTCACCCTCAAAAAATTATGGGCCTGATTACGATGCAGTTCAGACCGCAACCGAAGGCTTGTCGGTTGCGGTCCCAATCCTATCTACTGCTGCGGTCTGACCGATGCATTACGATGCGTGTGGTCGGAGGCAGCAGTCAGAGGGACAGACCGACACAATCCGACAATGGTCGGTCGTAAAGGCCTCATAATCCCTTAAAGACAGCTTTTCCGTCATCGGGATTATGAACTCAGTTTCCGACAGCCTTTCCATGTCGGCCTTTCTGACATGGAAAGGCTGTCGGAAAGTCACATTGGGGGCCCTCTGCATCTGGGCCATGAGGTGCCTGCCACACGGAGCAGGGATTTTCGCAAACTCCCATTTCTCAATGTGAGCTTGTGCGGCGGGCAGTTTCTGCCCGCCGCATAAGCTCCCATTGAAAAATAGGAGTTTGCGACCACACCATGTGCAGTCACATCGTAACCAGGTGTGCGGAACCCCCTACCTATGGTCCGGCGGTTCCCTCACCGAAACGGTGTCGGACGGAGGCAACTCTGACCGACATCGTAATCAGGGCCTTTGTCTTTTACCCTCCACTTTTTGCTGAATTTGTTTTTGTTGGCCTTGGGACTTTACCACTGCTAACTTGTGCTAAAGTGCCTGTGCTCTCTCCTTTAAACATGACAAAATTGGCTTATGCCCAATTGACATATTTAATTTACTTGTAAGTCGCCTGTAGAGTGGTATACTGTATACCAAGTGCCTGTATATTAATTGCTACCAGTGGGCCTGCAGCAGTTATTGTGCCACCCACTTATGTAGCACCTTAAACTTGTCCCAGGCCTGCCATTGCAGCCTGAAAGCAAACTGCCATTTTGACTTGGAATTAAAATTTTCTTGGCAAGTCTTAAACCCTCCTTTTATTGCACATTAGTCACTCCTAAGGTAGGCTCTAAGAGCCCATAAGGGATGGTACTGTGTAATTAAAAGGTTGGACATGTACTTTTAAGTTCTACGTGTCCTGGTAGTGAAAAATTGTAATGATAAATCCTCATTATAATACTTTGTGAATTCCTCTCAGACAGGCACACAATAGAGCGATTAGGTGTGCCTGAATGGGCAATCTGCTGGCAAGGTGGGGGGGGGGGGGCAGAGCTGAGCACAGCCACACGTGCAACTGAATAACTTGCGCTGTGCCTTCAAACAAAGGGCCTAACGACCCCATATTTACAGTGCAGCCAGCTAGGAGCCAGGGGAGACAGGAAATTCCATGCACTTCAAAGCCTCTGCCTAGAAACGTCTGCCACCTTTCAGAACCAGGGCACCAGGGTATAGAAAGGGGACCTCGGACACCAACTATCCAGTATACTTCTGCACCTGTGGATACTCTGCCAGGGAGAAGGACTGATGTGCTGCTGAAAGGACTGCCACTCTGCTGGACTGCTGACCTGCTGCTGTATTGCTGTGTTGCTGCCTTTCTGCACTGCTGCCCCCTTGCCTAGGGAAGGAGCACTGGATCTGCAACTTCATCTTGAACCCAGGGCTACCAGAATGACTGCAAGGGCTAGTCTGCTGGCATCCTGACCTGAGCCTCAGAGACATAAAAGGCTCCCCAACATCCTGCACCAGCATTTGTATCCAGCTAAAGTGAGTTACTGACACCCAAGTGGTGCCCCTCAGGTCATGGACCGTTTATGTGGCTTAGAGAGCTGTATTCAAGCTTTTGGACTCTGCACAACTGCAAATTGGCACCTTCACACCAAGACCTTGCTGCTCGCTCTGCGATCCAACACGAAGTGCTGTCAGCCTGACCCTTCGTGCTACAGCATCGACCGCTCGTGGGGAATGCTAACGCAAAGCTCCAACAGTGCCCCTCTGCGAAGCCTGGCCTGCTCTTTCGCCCTGCCGACAGTCTCCTGCGATTCTCTCCCTGCCCCTTGTGTCCATCTCCATTGCGAACGGGACTCTTGGCATGAATTTAAGAAGGTAAATCTTCAATGGCCCTAATCTAGTGACTGCAGTTGACCTGCACTTTATCGATCAACTTGAACTGGTGACTTTGAAATGGTCCAGCATGACCAGATATCCATGGTTGGTGCTTTGTGCTTTTTGGCACTAGTTTCAGAAAAATCTTGAAAAATTCATAACTCCGGTTTTAGTGACTGGACTTTTGTCATCTTGGTGTCAAATAATTTATTAAAATGTACTCTATTTTTATAAATTGGTTTGGGATTTCCTGTGGTGTGTTTTAGTTCTATTGCTGTTTGTGTGCTGCATAAATACTTTACACATTGGTTCTAAATTTAGCCTGACTGCTTTATGTGCCAAGCTACCAAGGGTTAAGCACAGGTCAGTTTAGTGACTTTTTGTGGTTCCCCCTGCAAGGGATTGTGGCTGTTGCTTGACCAGTGCTCACACCCCAGTCAACCAACAACCCAATTTCTAACAGCCAAGTAATATTATTTAGGCCTTCAATGAATTGCCTGAAGCAGCATACTAGAGGGGATACCACTCTGGGCAACTACGAGTTTTCTGGTGTCTGACTGGGAGATTTTGAATTAGTTGAGGGGCTACAGGTAGCTACTATGCCAAGTCCCCACTCGCCCACATATATCAGCTGGGAGGAACCGATGAGGGGAAAGGATATCTTCTGTCCTGCAGCCCACTATCCTCAAACATCGTCCTCCTACAGCCCCAATAAAAGGGCCCCCGCAACATTTATCACCTGCTCCAAACAGGTGGCAAAGGTTTTCTGATTTAGGCCCTTAATTTTTCCCTGGAAGAGGGAAAACATGTGGAATTATACTATATTATTACAGGGTCCAAAAATTATTCGCAATAGGGAGTTAAAAAGTAATCACTGTGATCTGACCTATACACTTAAATCCAACCTGGTATCTCTCTGCAGAGATAACGGGGAATTCATAATAAGGGCCTGAGGCCCACATTTATCAATGTTTCATGCAATGTAAAGCAGCAAGCCACCTCGCTGCACTGTGTGAAATGGAGAGGGCAGGAATGCTCCTTATGTAACATTATACAGTGCATTCCTGCTCTCTGCCTACCCTGGAATTCAAACTGCTGCCTAGCGTCAATGCAGGAACCCTTGCAACATGGTGCAAAGGTGCCTGCGTTGTAGGCAGGATTGATTTGGGCAGGAAGGGGCACCTTACTGTACAAAAACAATCCACTGAGGCATTTTCCTCTTTCTGTGTGTGCTGCAGAATATAGTAAACTTAGAAAAAAGAAACAACGAGGAGAAATAAAGCTATTTCTCCGTGTTGCGCTTCTGGTGGGAAGGTGTAGCATTCTGACACATACCCAGGTCTACAAATGTCTGTAAATCTGGACATGTGTCAGAATCCATGGGTCGACATGTGGGAACACTCAGGCTCCACCCATGGAACACCTTCATGCCACAGAATAACGCAAGTCAGAGATTTACACTGCCTTGCTTTACTCTAAATTTATCAAGCCACGCAGGGCCACGCAAAGTGGCCTTGCGTAGCTTGACAACTCTCATTAGGGTTTTGCGCACACAAGGGCGACACAACACCATGATAAATATTGTACTAATGGGCATATTATCAAGACTCTATCGCCACCACAACGTCACTTTTTGTGACGTTGTGGTGGCGATAGGGTCAGCGCCTATTACAAGGCAGCGTTAAGCCACATAACGTGGCTAAAAGCCACGTTAAGTGGCTTAACGCTGCCTTGGTAATAGGACCCTTTCACGCTAAAATTAGCGTGAAAGGGGCGTGCAGTGGGTGTTGCGGTGGGCGTTCCACCGCAACACCCATTCACTTCGACGCTGCCACCTATTATCAAGAGAGGCGATAATAGGTGGCAGCGCTGAAATTAAGACCAGGAAAATCCTGGTCTTAGGGTGGCTAAACGAGGAGAAATGCTTCATTTCTCCTCGTTTTGCTTTTTCCATGTGGGCTGCCTTGTGCAGCACACATGGAAAAAGCAATGCTAAGGTTTGTTTATGTACAGGAAGGTGTCCCTTCCTGTACATAAACAAACCTGTTTTTAAAAATGCCATTTTGTAATTTACATGTGTGCTGCATGAAGCATTCTGCAGCACACATAGAAAGAGGAATATGCCTCTCAGGATTGTTTTTGTGCAGGAATACCTTCCTTCACAAAAACAATTCTGCATGCAACGCAGGCACCCTTGCACCATGGTGCAAGGGTGTCTGCTTTGGTGTTAGGCAGCCCATTGTGTGCCAGCACAGGGGGAAAAGTTAAGAATGCGCCGTATGCCTTACATACAGTGCATTCCTGCCCTTTTACAGTGACACAGTGCAGCGCAGCAAGGTGACTTGCTGCGCTGCGCCGCTATTTCACAAATATGCCCCAGAGTTTGGTGCGTGGCGCTTCATATATCAGTAAATCACATGAAATAGTAGCAGTTCTGCTTGCCCTCAAAGAACTATCCCTAGCTGACAGACAACACCTACAGAAATTGCAGCCACCTCGGTTAGCATTCGTAACTGTTACATCGACAGTACGAGTTAAGATTATGAGATTAATTAATATTAAGGTCAATTAGTTTATTATGCCACTTGTCTAATTAGTCATGCCAGTCAAAGTGAACCCCTAGCAGAAATGATTTCCCTAGTGTTGACAACATCGTAGTCCCTTCATTCCAAATGCAATACCAAGTAATTGATGACTTGGAGCAGACATGTATGTGTCAGCTGTCAATCATCTATCCTTAGTCTGCTGAAACAAATATCATGATAAATTGTTGTTATTTTACAGCGATGACATCTACAATCATCCAAGAATATTTGAAAATAGGCCAATGTCTAAAAAATGACATCTTCAAGTTAGGAATGAGAAATATTCTATCTGTAGGTCCCATGCAGATGATGAGTATATATGACTGGAGAAATGTCGATTTCTGGTTTGTCACAGTGCTATACATGGATGACAACGTTTTTCAGAAATATTGCTTTAGGTTTCAGTTAGCTTGATTACTTTGGCAGGAACTTCCCAGGGTCAGAAATAAATATTTTGAGTCAGACAACTAGAATGAGGGCACACGCGGATGGGGTTTTTCTGATTTTTTTATCCAAACCTCAGTAATGAAATGATTTCTGCAATTCAAAATCCTTGCCTTTTTCATGCTACACTTACAACGAAATAGATTTCTTTAGTACTCTTGGGTGAAAATGTGCCACTCTCCCAGAATACATCATTTGAGATATTTCCTTTGACGTGAATGGAACATTTTTTCACTTAAATTAAATACGTTGGAATATCATGATTACGTGTATTATTTAGTTCGGCTGTGCACAGAGAACATTCAACTGTAAAATCTGCTGCCAGTATTCACATGACTGAATGTGCCTCCGCATACCAATGGAGGGCAGAGAGAATTGCAGAAAAACTTACTTTGCTGTCAATCGCACCCTCTGAAAAGGCCTGGGAGCGTTTCTCGCCTGATTTTATGCGCCTGCATTATAAAGTAAATTCACATAAACCCATATTTATGGATGATGAAGTAATGATCGCTGTGGCGCGATGTTCTTAATATATGCTGATCAACAAGAATATATAGAACAATTTTCATGCGAATAAATGTGGCCGATGTTCCAATAGAAAGATGTTATAAAGCACTATTAATCTATATAATGAAGTGCAAGGTGGTGCCCTCTTATACACCAGTACATCACATGAGGTTTCTGTACATTGCACGACACAGGGACCTATGTGAAATACCTGAAAGTTTTAGTACATTTCCTATATATACACCCATCTTTTTTGTATTTATGCTCTATGATAATATGGCATGGAGTCGTTGACCAAAGCTGGGCAGGCCGAAATGCGTTGGCCATTCCATTATTCTCCCAAGCAATAATTAAAAACTAAGCATACACATCCAGGCCCAAATTTATCATTCATCATGCGTGAGAGATTGTTGCGTCGTGTTGCGTCAGAATCCTGGATCATTATTATTATTACAAATTTTGTACAGCGCATAGCTGCCCCAGCAACGGGGCGTCCCAGCGCTACCCAAGTATAAGTGATTAGAGACAGGTCAAGGAAAAGGGATAAAGGTTACCCCGGGAAGAGCCAGGTCTTTGTGGCTTTACGGAACTCTAAGCGGTTCTGAAGTCCTCTGATAGCAGAGGGAAGAGAGTTCCAGAGTTTGGCCGCCAAAACCTTAAAAGAGCGACCGCCAGCTCTGGCTCGTTGAACTCGGGGAATACAGACCAGCTTTTGATCAGAAGAGCGCAGAGGTCTACTCGGGATGTACGGTAGTAACATATTGGCTAAAACAGTAGGAGCTTGATGGGTCAGAATTTTGTGAGCAACGCAAAGAGTCTTAAACTGAATTCTTCTCTCTACTGGCAGCCAGTGTAGTTTAAATAAGGACTTGGACACTGAACATGATTTAGGAAGTGCTAACAGAATCCGGGCTGCTGCGTTTTGTATTCTTTGAAGACGCAGAGTACACGATTTGTTAGCATCTAAGTATAAAGAGTTGCCATAGTCCAGCCTGGACAGAATTGTGGCCTGTATGATGGTCTGGCGAACATTAGGATCAAAGAAGCCAAGCAAAGGTTTTAACCCTCTCAAAAGCCCGAAGCAGGTCCCTGCGACTGACTTGGATTGAGTGTCAAAGGAGAGACTTCTATCAATCCAGAAGCCTAAGTTCTTAACAGCCTCCTTTGGTATGGGAGCAGGTTTTAGTTTATCTGGCCACCATTGCTCTGGCCACATGTCACTGTCTCTCCCGAGCAGAAGTATTTCTGACATGCTTGCGTTTAACTGCAGGCAATTTGCTGTCATCCAATCGGCGATCGCCAGCATGTCCTCCTTAAACTTGACAAGATTTAATTCACATTTCTTAGAAAAAGCAATGACTAATTGGGTGTCATCGGCATAGGACACCAATGACAGCTCTCTGCTTCTAGCTACTGCTGCCAGCGGTTGTACATAGATATTGAAAAGCAAAGGGCTCAGTATCGAGCCCTGTGGCACCCCATGTTTGATGGCGTACTCCTGAGAGTGGAAAGGTGGCACAATGACCTGGAAGGTTCTACCCTCCAAAAAGGATCGAAACCATGTTAAGGCCAGACCCCAATCCCTATCTCCTGTAGCCTACGCAGTAATATCTCATGTGATACCGTATCAAAAGCGGCACTTAAATCGAGAAGAATTAAGGCCGCAGAATTTCCCTCATCGAGACTACACCGGATTTCCTCGATCACCGCCATCAAAGCAGATTCGGTGCTGTGGTGGCATCTAAAACCGTTTTGTGAGGCATCCAGAATTTCATTTTGTTCTACAAACTCTGTAACTCTGGATTTGCAGTGTTTACCATTAGCATTATGGGCAAGGCCCTGAGATGTGTCACGCAGTGTGAGGCAAAGTTGCTGTTTTGGTGCAATGCGCCATAACACAACTACACCCTATGTGATGCAAAGTTGAATTGCGTGCCATAAGTCACCTTTATGTGCTCTGAGTTAGCATTGCGTCATGCAGGAGTGTAATGAATTGCGAACAGGTTTAAAATCACAGTGCACAATGCAAATCTCTGTAGAGTCTCTCAACATTTTGCACCATGGAAGGAGCAACAGTAAGCCAGGAGCCCACCAATCCACAAGATGTACCAACATTAGTTAGCAAGAGGAAGTTCAACTTCACTGAGGAAGAAAGTAAAATCCTCATAAGTGAGGTTACCAAAAATGAGCATTTATTATTTGTCACCTCAAAATTGCCATTAGCAAAAAAGGATGCTTTGTGGCAAACAATAGTTGACAAGATCAACTGGGTGGCAGTGCTTAATTTGTAAAATATTAAGTGCCAGGGCTCTGACCGGGAGGCCACTGCAGCTTGCACCACCCATCGCCCTTGTCATCTCTGCCAAAACAACTACTATGTCTTAAATAGTGGGATACCCAATGAACCCTTGATGGCTTGGGCGGTTTAATATGAGCAGGTAAGTATGCCTACAAGGGATTTAGTTCAACAAGAAATTATTTACGTAAGAATATAAAGTAAGCTCTATCTTAGTGACTTACTATCAACTTAATCAAAATCCAATTTACAAAGATTCAATAAATAAATCTTCAAATAAACAACAATCAATTAATCAGAGAAAGAATGATAAGAAACACGGTGTGTATATTCAAAGAAAAATCTTTTTTTAAATATGAAAAATCGATCTGTTTGGTAGGGTACAGATAAAACAAACAACACAATATAACCGGAAATCAGGATTCACAAATAATCAAGTGTTCTTCTCAGGTACAATTGTGAACACCTTCGTAAAAGAAATTTTTAAGGCAATTTGTTCAAATTATACAAAGCAAACATTGCCCATATCCATTCAACTGACAGATAGGTGTTGTAGTCGACGTTTCGGTCTATTAATGTCACAGTCCGCTAGACCTTCTTCAGGACGTTGAGATTTATAAAAAGACCCTTATTTCACAGTGATGAATTGATCTGATACTTTTATTAACCAGCTTTATTTTTGATTAAAGCGTGAATTGATGGCCATCAACTCACAAAAGGACCGTATTATTCAAAGGTTTCGAATTATACCATTAGCAGACAAATCTTCGTTGTAATGTTTGCTGGATCAAAGTAGTGCACGTTCATATAGCAATCGGCAAGTGATTAATTGATTGTTGTTTATTTGAAGATTTATTTATTGAATCTTTGTAAATTGGATTTCGATTAAGTTGATAGTAAGTCACTAAGATAGAGCTTACTTTATATTCTTACGTAAATAATTTCTTGTTGAACTAAATCCCTTGTAGGCAAAACAACTACTAATCATCTCTCTCGCATGTAAATGAGACAGTTCAGATTATTCCAGGTCCCCAAAGCTAAAGGAAAGGCTGGGGAGGCAGGTATTTGCAATTTTAATGTATATTGTATTCCTAAACAACCGTTGTTCTGCTCATCTCTAAATTAGATGAGCAGCGCCACCATGTGGTAGACTGTTCTATGTATGGTGTTGACAATTAGGTGCCGGTGCTGAGCACCGGAAACCAATTAAGTACGGGTGCTTAGCACCGGAAAGCCCCGGCTCAAATTAAGCACTGTGTGGCACCAACAAGAAAGAATGTTGTGGAATGTGAAAATAGTTGGCATGATCACCAACGCACGACCAAAGAAAAACTGGCCAGGAATGCTAAAGCTGCAATAAGAACCAGAGGAGGACCGTATGTCCAAGAAGAGTTAAATCCATGGGAGGAGCAGGTGGAATCCATCATTCAAATAGAGTTGCTTGCTGGAATCAAGGGCCAGGAGAGTACTGACATGGAGGACCAACAAGATGTACAGGGTGAGTCTGAACAGATTGCATGTCAAATGTTGTCACAAATTGCTATTACGCCTTATGACAAACAGAGGGGCACATGGACTAAAATTTCATGTAACGCAAGTAAACCCTGTTAATTGAGTAATTGACCTGTGCCTAACTCTCTGGTATTGTGACAGAAAGCAATCAATCTTGAATTAGAGGCACAATGTAAAGCCTTTATGCAGTATATCAAACTGTAATTAAATGAAAACACAACACAATAACATTAAGACACGCATTTTGATAAATAGAGTCAAGTCAAACAATTACTTGTGATCAAAGGTTGTAAAAAACCAATCTGGAGTACCAGAGATATGCAACTTCAAAGTGTTTTTCGAAAATAGTGGCAGAAAGTGACAACTGTGGTTATCTTGATGTGCAGGATTGTGACAAAGTTACAAATATATGACTACTGGAATGAATCGTGGGCCCAATACATGTACACGTTTAGGCCTGCATGGGCTGCAAAGTGTAGGGAGTCCCTGTGTGGTATATTTGTAAAATATTGAGTTGTAAATATCAGGAGACAGAGATATTGTGAAAACAAATATTGTGAAAAAACTATTGGGATCATTTTTTCAGGTAAGTAATGTCGTTGTTAATAATATCGTTGTTGATATTTTCTTTAATATAGTTTTAAAGAATATTATTTTTCAATTATTTTAATGTGTTTTAGTTCATATATTAATTTTATGTGTAACTTGCTATTATTTTTTTTAAATATTGTGAGGAAGTCATCCTTTTTGCCCTGTTCACCCCCATTTTATGACTGATACTGGTGGTAACTTACTCTGACGGCGCCCTGGGCTCTGCAAAACAGGCCAGTGCTCTGATGAAAAAGGGGGCTGCAATATACCTATAAGTCCCTAGTATATAATATGGAAAGGGGGTTTAGAGTTCCAGCAGATTTCCTGCACTTACATGTGTGCATTGCTGTATGCCTGTTGCCATTTTAAAGCCCACCTTGCTTTGCAGACTGTCTAAAAGCAAATTGTATGCAAATTCGACTTTGGTAGTGCTGACACTTTAAAAGTGATACTCTACCTTATATTAACATTTTAAAAGATGTTTTATATGCCCTGGGGGGGAAAACTGCCCATTAAATTTTCCCCCATTGTAGATACTTTGGGGCATATTCTCAAGCCCCCATCGCCACCACGTCACTTTCTGTGACGTTGTTGTGGCGATAGGGGCTTCGCCCTATTCACAAGGCAGCGTTAAGCCACGTTAAGTGGCTTAATGCTGCTTAACACTGCCTTGTGAATAGGGCCCCCTTCACGCTGCTTTTAGCGTGAAGGGGGCATGCAGTGGGTGTTGCGGTGGGCGTTCCACCGCAACACCCATTGAGTTTGACGCTATCTCCTATTCACAAGGGCAGCATAAATAGGAGGTAGCGCCAAACTTAAGACCAGGAAAAATCTGGTCTTAAGGTGGGGGAACGAGGAGAAATGCTTTATTTCTCCTTGTTTCTGCTTTTTCCATGTGTGCTGCCTTGTGCAGCACACATAGGAAAATGCAAAATGCCATGGTTTTTTCATGTACAGGAAGGTGTCCCTTCCTGTACATGAACAAACTCTTTTTAAAATGCCGTTTGTAACTTACATGTGTGCTGCATGAAGCAGCACACATGTAAGTTACAAACTGGCATTTAAGGTTTGTTTATGTGCAGGAAGGGGCACCTTCCTGTACATAAACAAACCTCCCTGCTTGCAGACACCCTTGCACTATGGTGCAAGGGTGCCTGCGCTGGCGCTAAGTTGTGAAACTTAGCGCCATCGCAGGAGGAAACGCGAGGCTGCACCGTATGAGAATAGGGTGCAGCCTCGTGTTTTCGAAGTGACGGAGAGAGGCGTTAAGCCAAGAAGGCTAACGCCTCTCTCTGCCACTTCCTTGAGAATATGGCCCTTAGTTCCATAGGCTAACATTGCAATATTTTATTTAAGTATAACTATTGCTAGGAAAGGAGTCAAAAATGTAATGCAAGGACTTAAAAGATTGGTGTTGATAAATTCAACAACTTGCCACTGTTGAATGTATCATAACTAGTACAGAAAATAAGTTATACGACTTTCTTTTCTGTGAGCAGAAATCCAGCCTTCTAGCAGACCTCCCTGATTGGTCAGCTCTAACAGGTATATATATCTCGAAAAAAAAATATTGTTGTAAAAAATATTGTATAAAATATCGTTATTTTTCTATGTATAAAAATAATGTAAAACAAATTAAATAATAAATTAAACTTTAAAACAATATTTAGATTTATTTGTAAATGTTAACAATTATAAGTAATACATTTAAAGTAAAAAAATAAACATACATATATAAAATATAATATATATATATTTACTTAAAAACAATTAATAAATAATAATTTATATTAATTTTTAAATGTTATAAATATATTAAAAATAATAAATAAATATATATACACACACCTGTAACATAAAAATTGATTAAAAAATATATATTATAAATTAAAATATTAAAATATTTAATATTTTTTAAACGTACAATTTGCACTACATTGAGGGCAACAGTAGAGAAAGTGTTGGATAGCGGAGGGGTAAAAATTACTATTCCCACTCCAGCGAGTGCAACAGTAGGGAAAGTGTTGGATAGCGGAGGGGTAAAAATTATTATTCCCACTCCAGCGAGTGCAACAGTAGGGAAAGCGTTGGAGAGCGGAGGTGTAAAAATTACTATTTCCACTCCAGCGAGTGCAACAGTAGGGATAGTGTTGGATAGCGGAGGGGTAAAAATTACTATTCCCACTCCAACGAGTGCAACAGTAGGGAAAGTGTTGGATAGTGGAGAGGTAAAAATTACTATTCCCACTCCAGCGAATGCAACAGTAGGGAAAGTGTTGGATAGCGTATAGGTAAAAATTACTATTCCCACCCCAGCGAGTGCAACAGTAGGGAAAGTGTTGGATAGCGAAGGAAAAAAATGTACTATTCCAACTCCAGCAAGTGCAACAGTAGGGAAAGTGATGGATAGCAGAGAGGTAAAAATTAGTATTCCCACTCCAGTGAATACAACAGTAGGGAAAGTGTTGGATAGCGGAGGGGAATAATTTACTATTCCCACTCCAATGAGTGCAACAGTAGGGAAAGTGTTGGATAGCGGAGGGGTAAACATTACTATTCCCACTCCAGCGAGTGCAACAGTAGGGAAAGTGTTGGATAGCGGAGGGGTAAAAATTACTATTCCCACTCCAACGAGTGCAACAGTAGGGAATGTGTTGGATAGCGGAGAGGTAAAAATTACTATTCCCACTCCAGCGAGTGCAACATTAGGGAGTGTGTTGGATAACGGAGAGAAAAATTAATATTCCCACTCCCGCAAGAGCAACAGTAGAGAAAGTGTTGGATAGTGGAGGGGAGAAAATTACTATTCCCACTCCAACAAGTGCAACAGTAGGGAATATGTTGGATAGCAGAGGAGTAAAACTTACTATTCCCACTCCAGTTAGTGCAACAGTAGGGAAAGTGTTGGATAGCGGAGGGGATAAAATTACTATTCCCACTCCAGCGAGTACAACAGTAGGGAAAGTTTTGTATAGCGGAGGGGAAAAAATTACTATTCCCACTCCAGCGAGTGCAACAGTAGGGAAAGTGTTGGATAGCGGAGGGGTAAAAATTACTATTCCCACTGAAGAAAATTTAAATTTAAAAACAAACAAAATATCAACTACAATATAAAAGATAATAACAATTCCAAAAACAAAACATATATAAAAAATAAAAAAATTACAAAAGATAGGGGCCCATTACGATACCCGGCGTAAAAAAATCCGCCAGGCATGGAAGCGGCAAAAATCCGCCCGCACACACCGTCTGAACACCGACCACGCCATTACGATGACACAAACCGAAAACCGCCATCGGCGGATAAATCACACAAGATACCGCCCGCCATCGTCCGAGTCGGAGTCAAACCGCCCGCCACGGACGGAAACACGCACGACAACACAAAACCGCCCGCCCTCACGCCCGACACACCGCACGTGAGATTACGATCGCACCGCCATGAGCGCGGGAAAACTACAAATATACCGCCCGCCAGCGCAAACAACGCCGATGAGAATCGACACGGCAGAAGCCATGGCGCCCACGTCCCTGCACAGAAACCATCCGCTGACAAAAACAATCGCACACAACATGGCCAACAAGTCCACACAGCAAGGCACGCACAAATACACAAGCACAGTACACATCCCGAAAACACCCCCCTGGACAAACAAAAACTACAAAGGCCAGAACCCCAGACACAACACACCTGAAAACAACAGACCATGAGGACACACCCACATAGGTAAGTACAAAAGCAGCACTCCCACAGACCACAACCCCTTGCAACATTGCAAACTAGAGAGGAGAGGAGAGGACACAGTGACACAGCAAGGACAGCAGCACACCACAGAAACGCACACATCACAACCACCACCACCACCACCACCACCAAACACCGGCACCACAAACCCCCTGCACATTACACAACACACACCGCACCAGCACCACAAACACCATGGCACCACAAAGAATGCCCAAGTTCACGCCCATGGAGCTGACGGTCATGGTCGACGAGATCATCAAGGTGCACCCACAAATCTATGGGAACCTGGTCCAGCACACACCACTAGCCACCAGAAAGAGAATGTGGAACCGGATCGTAGACCAGGTCAATGCAGTCGGGACCTTGCCCAGGAACAGAGTCGAAATAAACAAACGGTGGAATGACGTCAAGAGCCTGGTCAAGAAGAAGGAGAGCAAGAACAGAGAGCTGGCTGCCGTCACTGGCGGAGGGAATCCCGCGCTCTTCAAGACCTTCAAAGCGTGGGAGGAGAAGGTGCGAGTCATCATACATCCCGAGATCCTCGCCGGATTAGCAGGGGAGTGGAGGCTGGTAAGTACAAACTAATGTATACCAGCACACCGCTATGTACTCACATGCACTACCACCATGCCACAGCTCCCAGGGACAAACACCCCCATGTCCAGCACACAATACACAACACATCACACACACATGCAACAGACACCACCACACACAGCCCAAACCGAACAACTGTAAGATGCGTGGGGACATGTGTACACTCAGCCAGCCACGTAACCACCAACAGGTCCCCAAATATGCCAGAAGCGCCACAACGAGCACCCACCACACCCATGTGTCCGCCATAGCTGCACTAACCGACAAGTAACAGGTAAGTGGCAGGAACACAAAGTGCAGTGGGTGGGAGGGTGGACAGCCCAAGTACAAAACACACCAGGCCCCTAGTCCCACAGCACAGCAAGGAGGAGCATCCCCACACCCCACAGCCACGTGTCAGCCACCGCAGTGCACAACGACAGCCGAAAGGTAGACATCACGGTCCACAGCAATCGGTGTCAGTGGGTGTCCAGCCACCACCACGACCCACAACACCCCCCACCCCCACAGACCTGCAACATGGAGCACCCCCGCTTAGAACCATGTGGCATCCAGTACAGTGCACGCACGAACAACCTGCAGGTGGGAAACTGGACAGGGCTGGATTACTGGAGGCATGAGGACCGTAACACGACCAACACATGGGACATGTCACGTAGCAGACGAACACGCAGCACCGCCCACCGTCACGAACAAGTGAACAATGTGCACACGGACATGAACCACAGACTCACACCCCACATGACCCATCACAAACACAGCAACACCCAAGGAGCCACGTCTGCATGCACAAGCCACACTGAATATAGTACCACACGGCAGCCACTGTACAACCCATCACACACAACCGAAACACCATTGAAGTCCTGTCCATGTAGCCCCTACTGCCTGTCAACCACACACCCCACTACTACGCCTATGTAAGACAAACAACACTAGACGCAACAGAGCGGAACAACATAAATGCACACGAACACCACTGAACCCATCAAACACACAGACACACCATGCACATACAACATACCATCCATCCCATCCGTCAGCCCCAGTCTCATGAAAGGCATGTCATCCGCACAGCTGCCACACATACAGCAGTCACGCTAAGATACATGCCCATGACCAACCATGTGCCAGAAGTCAATGAAGCGCACGACACACTGTGAGCAACAACACACAACATGGGCCACACCCCCCGAGCACTGCAGTGATGCACATGGCACAGGGCAGCACGCACACCAAGGAGATGGGACAACTGCAATACGTTGGCTGGCACACAACCATCACTCACTCATAACGATGCGTCCAATGCCATGTCCAGTAATCACAACAGACAGCAAATATGCAGGCCATGTCAAGCATGCACACACCTCAAACCATGCACTGTCATGCTGCCACAACACATGTCACGTTCGGCACCCATGGCTCACAGCATGTACCCCAAAAGCATATTCCATCCCAAATGCGAATCTGGGGCATGGCCCCCATGTTGCCATATGCGTTCCTAAGCGTCCCATCTGAACACCAAAAGCAAAGTACAAACCAGACCCAGGATGGGCCAGGAGCCCGCATACACCAGAGTCACAATAAGTAGGGGCACAGCAACACACCCATCGGCATGGCCAATCCGTCCCATGCCACATGTGCACAGCACACAGTCCCATTGTCAAGCACACACAACTACAAATGCCACAGCCACACACACGCCTCCGGGAAACCCATGTACGAGATTGCACGAACTGTTAATGTCAGACGACAAATACATACTTCGCCAGGTGCAACACAATAACAAATCTCATTCTCTCCACAGGTGACGAACTGCTGGATGCTGGGGATGGAGACAGCAGCCAGCACAGCCAGCCTACAAGCCCCCAACGAGGACACACGGATGTGGAGGATCTGTCCTCCTCTTCGGACACGGACCACCAAGCAGGCCCATCTGGTGTGGCAGGGCCCAGCCGCTCCCCAGGACCCCTCCTACCCACCAACCCATCATCCAGGGCTGCTGAACATTCCCAGCCCCCTGCTGCCACTGTCGTTGCGGCCACACCCACGGTCATTGCGGCCACACCCACGGTCATTGCGGCCACTACCATTGCCGCAACCGCCACCATCGCCGCACCGACCACCACCGCCGCCACCACCACCACGTCTTCGCTGGCACCAGCCCCAGCGCAGGTGGTGGCCCGGCCGACTGGATCCACCCTGGGAGCCACAGCGAGGACCGTGGTGAGCAATGTGGCTAGTGGGCAGGCCGGTGGCAGCAGGACTGGTAGGAGGAGCAGGGTCAGGGAAACGCAAGTCTCCCCTGGGAGCCATGCCCTGCCTCAAATGGCCAGAGTCCTTGGGGCCTATGAAGAGGCCCAAGAACAATGGGTCAGGTCTGCTTCAGACACGCGGGAGGTGCTGGGGGTGCTGAGGTCCATGGACGCCCGTATGGGCCAACTCGTGGACCTCATGGGCCAGCTGGTGGTGGCGGTGAGGTCACAGCCAGGGACAGCAGCTCCCCTCCGCCACCACCTGCCGGGGCGCAGGGTCGAGCAGCAGTGTCCAGTTCCCCTGCGTCCACAGCCAGTGAGCACACCTCAACCACCAGCATGTCGCAAGCAGGCACCCCCTCGCAAACGTGGAAGGGGCCGTCCGAAGTGGAAACAGATCTCCCGGGAGGACTTCGCACGCTCCAGACGCAGAGTGAGGCAGCCAGCCAGCCTTCCTTGACCACCCACTGCATTGACTTGGACTACGATCCCACTCCACACAGCCATCTGGATGGCATGTGTGTGTTGGACTATGGACATAGAACCAGTGGGTACACCCTGAGCATCACGCAGCCATGACCGACAGCTCATTGTCACTGCACGCACCACTTTTGTCATCACCTTACACACAATCACATGTCACAGTTTGAAATAAATGCACCTCTTACACAAACTGCTGTTTGTGCCCTGTGTTTTATTTGTACGGAATACAACGGCCACCTTGGGCGGAAAGGCACCTGATGCGTGGCATGGCAATGGAACCGGAGGGCCTGTAGGGACCTAGGGGTGGGAGACAGAACAGGAGCACATTCAATGAGTGTGTCACACACCCATCACACAGTACATGTCAACAACTACAAGCAATGTACACACATCGCACAGAGCAATAGGGCACAATGCCACAGCCACCAACAGTGGCATACTACCCTGGCCATGGAGCGTTGACACACAGCACGCAGTGAACAAACGGCCACCCTGACACAGCACACACACACCTGCACAGACACAGCCACATCAGCCGTCGTACATGGACACTCACCGTCAAGTGAAGTAGTGGGCGATGAGCTGCTGCCGCACATTACCAGCTTCCTCCTCTCCGCTGTCCTCCTCACTCGAGCTGTCCTGGTCTGCGGGCTGGGGCCCTGGTTGATCTCCGTCATCCACGATGAGGGGGATCTGCTTCCGAATGGCCAGATTGTGCAGCATGCAGCACGCCACCACTATCTGGCACACCTTCTGTGGGGAGTACGCCAGCGCACCCCGGTGCGGTCCAGGCACCTGAACCTGGACTTGAGGAGGCCAAAGGTACGCTCGACCACACGTCTGGTCCTCCCATGTGCCTCATTGTAGCGATCGTCTGCTGGGGTGCGAGGATTCCTCAATGGACTGAGCAGCCATGCCCCATTCGGGTACGCAGAGTCACCTGGGTGTGAGGGACACAGAGAACCGTTGCTATTCCAACTGGACAGGGGACAGCATCGCACAACCAGCACGCTACACCACTCCACATACTCACCGACAATACAGCCACGATCCTGTTGCAGATTGGACATCAGTCGTGGCAAGATGCTGTTGCGCATTATGTGTGCGTCATGGGCCGAGCCTGGGAACTTTGCACACACGTGGGTGATCACCATGTCCGCAAGGCACACCACTTGCACATTCAGGGAGTGCGTGTGCTTCCTGTTGCGGTACAGGTGCTCAGTGGCCTGTGGTGGAACAAGGCCAACATGTGTGCAGTCAATGGCTCCAACGACGTGTGGGATTCTGCCAAGGGCATAGAATGCACCCTTCACTGCCGCCAATTCACGAGCCCTGGGGAAGCGGATGTACCTGTTTCGGTACAGCATCATGGCTGCCAGTACATCCCTCAGCACCTTGCTGAACATGGGCTGGGACATCCCTCCTCCACTGCCCACTGTGTGCTGGAATGACCCAGTGGCGAAGAAATGCATGGCGGCCATCACCTTAGCCGTGGGGGTGACAGCTGTCGGATACACCCTGCGGGGACGGAGATGGGGTTCCAACATGGCACACAGTCGATGCAGGGTTGGCCTGTCCAGCCGAAACTTCCTAATGACCTCTGTATCGTCCATGTCCGCCAGCAATTGGTATGGGCGGTCAATGTTCGGTCTCCGCCTAGGGAAAATGGCAGTGGACACATGTCAAAGCAACACAACACATAGCAATTTCGCATACACATCACTGACATGACTGAGCAAGCACATGAGCCACAGCCCAGCTGTCAAGCTGGGACGGCACGGCCACAATACACTTACACAGGTCTCCCAACAATGGCAATGGCTAGTGATACAAACCACTGCCATGTGCATGCACATGGGGATCTAGGCCCCAATGACTTGCGGGGCGTGCTGATGGGGACTGACTGCATATTCGTCAAGCGGCAACGCCACGGCAACATGAATGTCTGCTGAGCATGGAACTGCTTCCGAGGCTGGATGAGTATGGCACACGACGACGACGATGTGGGCACAGGCTGAGCGGCCAAAACAAGTGGGACCTGTGGCACGAGGGGATATGAGACAGTAGTAGGTGTCAGCACTGCACCCTATGTACAGCACTGTACGGATCACACCTCCCGAAACATTGACAGGTGTCCACATTGACAGCCCCATGCCAAGACGGCTGTGTGCTTGCAGTCACACGTCACAGGTGAGAGGTTACATTGCACGTGCCAGGTGGCAGACGTACATAGTGGGAGCTGGCATGTGTGTGCATGTGTCTCCTGTTCAGGATCCACCAGATGGGCGCTGACTCTGTACTGACCATTGGACACAGCATGTTCCGTGGAAGGCTTGTGTGTGTGGGATGGTGGCACTGGATGTGCCTCCGTTGGGTGGGGGGCCATGCACAGGGCGGGTACGTCGATGATTGCGCATTGTTGGTCACGGTGGGTGCACCCACTCAGATGTGTTGCCCTGTGTTCAATTCCTATGTCCGCATGATGATGGACTGTAGATGTGGGCAGACTACACATTGGTCGATGTGCTGTCTATATGCATGTGCCTTCACACCAGGCACAGCTGCCCCTGCACATGTGACCCCTGCTGGACTCGCTGCTGGGTCTGTGGAGCTGATGCACCTTCTGTGCGTGGGGCGGACAGCTCTCCTCACTTCCCTCATTGCGCATGTCATGACTTTGCCGCAGGTGACATGGATCATGGAGGGCCCACATGTACGCGTGGGTAGGCTACACATGATTGTTCACTGGTCGCCACCCCCAGTCAGTGTTTCGAATGAGAAGGTTGTCGTGCTGGTGGTATATTCGATGTGGCGGATGGGCGGGCCTAGGTGCGGGCTTACATTCCGGACATGGGGGGTAGTTGGATTGGCGACTAGTTGCAGTACACACGGGACACGTCTCTTCCTTTCCACATCTGGGTCATCCCTTGTACTCACTGACAGTGATACAGTCATCTTCGCCCCAGCCCTCATGTCCTCCCCTCGCTCCCCCAATATGCATGTGCACCTGCGAGGCTAGCGCTTGCACAGGCAGCCCCAAGCTCGCACCAGAGAGGGCAAGGAGTGTATGTGTGGGTCCAGTTGCACGAGTGGGCTGTCTCAGGGTATGATGTGTTGCGGGACGCCGTCCACCTGCGTGGTGCCCCAAATGGAGACCCGGCCTGCATGGACTATGCATCACAGTCTTCGCCTTCCGGATCCGCCACCTGCGACACCCAGTGGCTGTGGCTGCCCTTGCGGCCAGGCCGCGTCCGTCTGTGACTGATGGCCCACACATTCACTCTTTGGCCTCTCTGGGGAGGGCTCGGGGGTGGTGGCGCACGCGCTTGCACTTAGTCGCAATGGCATGTGGCGTGGTTGGTATAATGGGCAATGGATGGGATGGTGCGAGCCACCTCCCGTGACGTCAGTGCTGCTCGTGCTGTGGTGCGTCCCCCCTACACTTCCATTTGACTTGTGCCATGCTAGACGTTGAGGTTCTATTGCCTGCGTGATATGACCAGGAGGAGCGCGAGGAGACCTCTCACACACCATGCTCCACTGCCATCCCGTGCCCTGTATCGCCTGTGCGGATTGACTATGTTGGGGTTACACCTGGTCGACTGGGGCTGTGTGTGCCTTGTCAAGGGGCATGGCGGGCGCACAACAGGATCCAGCTTGTCCACAGAGGGTGGGCTGAGGTGCGCATGGTACCGCTTTGTACGTGTGCCCGGCTGCTGTGCACACACGTGTTCACTCCCCCCGACAGGTGTCCTCTCACAATGCCCAGGGAAGCGGTGGTGTACTGTTCATGACCCCTCCCGACACGGCGTGCTCCAACTTGGCATGTGCGCATCTACCCGTCACACCCACCCACCTGAGCACTGCGTCCATACGACTTCACACGACACATGTGTGTCTTCCACAGTTGTGCTACTCATTTGCGTTGACATCCAATACCAGTGGACTACATGGTCATGTCACGACTGCCGTGTACTTCACATACTCTCATCCTCTCTCATTCGTACTTGTGAAATGAGTCAGCGGAGACAGTTTTGGTTTCAAACATTATATTGAGTCTTCTGTCCTCTGTGATGCAGTATAGTGGACACTACTGGCAGCGGAATACATGTTGAGGATATACTGAGCATGATTGCAAATGGGATAGGGTGTGGGGTTACATGTGATTGGCTGTTGCATGTGGGATGTGGGCTTCAGAGTTACATCTGCTTGGCCAAGGCTGTGCTAATGTACATTTACGTATAGCTGCGGAGCTGCGGACTTTGACACAGACGGTATACATGTAGCCTACCAGACCGCTTGGCATCATGGGCACAGTCCATCTCAGTTCCATGTGACAGGTTTGCTGCGGTTGTTCCTCATGCACGCGTGCATGTGAGATGACATCAGGGCATGTGCTTGCGTGCATGCAGCGGCGTGCCACTTGTTGTTGCAATGTGGTGGTTACTGGACATGTCACAGTCACTGGGGTCGTGTTGTTGTTGTATGCACTTGTCGTCCATGCAAAGGTCCTGGTATGGGATTCCCGGGGCGGGGGTGGGAGGGGTGCAGCACCCACAGACTCCAGGCGACCTATTCATGTCCACTGAGCGGTGTGTGTGTCCATGGGCGCTGGATCCATGTCGTGTCCTGGTTGTTCGTGCAGTTCCGTCCATGTGGGTGCGATACACAGACCCCATGCCACTGCCTCCCACGATGCATGCGGTGTTCCTGGATGTGATGGGGAACAGTGTGCATGTCCCGGTCATATCCGATGTCATGGCGATGTCGTTGATGGTGTGGTAACAGTTGCCGGTCGTTTGGTATGGCTGTTGTGGTGGTGACTGGCCAGTCCGTGCGGAAGCTAAGCATGGGTGCGGGGTTGGACATCATAGGTCAATCGGGGAACCTGCGTTGTGGTCCGACGAATTTACAGGTTGTCAGGTATGCGATGCCGTCCAGCAGGGCTTCCATGTCATTGGTGGTGTACATGTTTGCCAGCCAATGTAGCGGATGGTGGCTGTCAAGGTGTTGTTCGTAAGTTGTCCCTTGGAGGACCATGATGGGGCATGCTGGGTGACATTCGATGTAGCTGTTCTCGATGATCCGTCGTGTGGAGGCACAGTGTTCCCATTTCAGTGCGGGTGCGATGTTGGCCACATACGCCATGCCCCCATAGGCAGAGCAGGCCCTGTCGTGTGCGTCCAGAGGGAGGAGTAGTGGTAGCAGGTCCGCCTTTAGACATGCCGGGTTGGAGAGGCATATCTCCACGGGATGCTGGTAGGGACACCTCCGACAGTAGAAGACGGGCATGACGCAGCTGAACAATGTGATGCGGTAAGTCAGTCGGTAACTTACGTTCAGCAGGGACAGGAGATCGCATCCCAATATATGTATCAGGTTGGTTTTGTACAGCTTGAGCTGTCCGGCGTAGTTGGGTAGGTGTGTTGCGGTTGCCATTTCGCAGCGGTGCGTTGTGGTGGCGTGCTCCGGCTGTGTGTGCAGTCTGCAATGTGCACGCTCCGAGGTTGCTGTGAGCTCTGTGTAGTCGTAGGGGGACAGGACTTGTGTTCTGTTGGCTTGTTTGGAGGACACGGGCCCTCATCCCACATGCTTCTCAGACAGTTCAAGGTCAGTGATGTGTGACTCCTTCCAATTAACTTGCATGTGGCCGACATGGGGGAGTGTTTTCTTCTTTCTTCCCCGTCCGTTGTGTGCTTCTGTGATATGCGCTATCTGCCCTGTGGTCGGTCTCCTCGGCATGCCTGTGTTGGTCTTTTCTTGGACAATGGCTGTATTCACCGGCTTCTTTCGTAGGGCTGTGGTTTCGGAGTTGGAATGGAAGGTCATTCAGTGCTGTCTGCTCTCCCTTGTGTGGGCGGCAGGCTGCCTTTCCGCTCTGCGTTGGGCCTTGTGTGTGAATGTTATTCTTGGGCCACCTGTTGTCGGTCCCCGGGCTCTTTGGTGTTCCGTTTTATATGTCTTGTTCATATGTGCAGGGTGGTATGGGTGTTTCAGTGTGGTACTGGCGTTCCTCTTCCCGAAGGAGCCCTGCTTCTCCTAGTTGGTGTTGCCACCGCTGTGTGCTTCGCCATGTTTGTTACACTGGGGTGTGTCCTGCTGTTGCGTGACTTCACTGACATGTGTGCGTCGGTTGTGTGGCGTTGGGTGTTGTCCGTGAATTGGGCGTTGGGGACATGTCTGTGGCAGGCCTGTCACGTGTCATGTGCGTTCGGGGTGGGGCTGATGTGTGTGCTGCTTGGTTGTGTCCCTGTGTCTGTGTGCGACGCATGCATGGCGCTGCGGTTGGCCTCTGCGTTGTGCGCATGTGTGGCGGCGTCATCGCCGCTTTGGGGCCGTGACGGGGTCGTTGGTTCCTAGTCCCAGGTGGTGTGTACACATGTGTTACGCGATGTTACGATTTGGCCTGTGTGTCATATGTGGATGCAATGGTGGATGTGTAGTGTACACGCGCTGGGGGGGGTTGTCCGCTTTTCCGCCCTTGCACTGTGTGCGCTGTTTGCGTGCACTTGTTGTGTGTGCCTACCTGCGTCTCCGCGGTACGTTGCGTCCTTGGTGGTGCATCAGCAAGAGCATGGGGAGGGCCTGCAGTGCTGGATTCATGCTCGGGGGAGCCGCTTCTTCGTTGTCCGTGCTCGGCGTCCGTGTTACCGCTTCGGTTTGTCGTACGGTATCTCTTGGCCGTGGGAGCCGTTTGTTTGCGGCATCGTAATTTATGCGCCGGGCGGGACGTGTTTTCGTCGGACGGTGTGTGTCAGTTGGGCTGCGCCGCTACGTGTACGGGCGCACTTTGATGGCGGACGGTGTTGCTGGCTTGCCGGCGGTGTTTGGCCTACTTTTCGCATCGTAATTGGGCGGGCGTGTGGACTGCTGCGTGCCGGCGGTAACTGGTGGTTTTTGCATCCGCCAGCACGGCGGTTGTGCTTCCGCCCGCCATCGTAATGACCCCCATAGAAACATAATATAATGTAAAGAAATAACTGAAAATTACATACAAAGATTATTTTCTGAAAATTTAAAAATATTTTACAAACAAATGACTATTTTATAATAAAAATTATTTATAATCAAAAACATTATTTATTACATAAATATAATATTTGTTACCTACACTATAACACCACACAATTTACAACACACATCTAAATTTTAAAAAAAGTGTACCTCCATAATTAACACAATTATTTATCAATTAAACAAATATTATTAATGAAAAAAAAATTAAAACAGATAAAAATTAATATACTAACCAAACGCTACGCCTTTATAACCAAAATCCACAAACAAAATAAAAAATAAACAATTACCAAAAATATTTATCAAGTAATAAATAACTATTAATGATCAAGTAATGATTAATTATTTTAAACTAAATTACTTTCCACCCTCTACCCCAATAAACACCACAACACACACCTAAAAATAATGACACCATTTCCATAACTAATTTTACAATAATAAATTAATATCAATTAACCACAAATCATTAATTAATTTACAAAAATTTACTTCCCACCATTTACCACAATAAACACCCAAACTCTCACATCAAATTAATTACACAATTGCCATATCTAAATTTTAGCATTAATTAACACATAATTAATTATTAAAAAATAAATTACTTCCCACCCTATTCCCCTATAAATCCCACCACCCATTTCTAAAAACATGACACAATTAACATAATTAATTAACAAATAAATAATTAATTAATAACAATTACCAAGCAAATTATAAATAATTATTAATAAATTAATTCCCACAATTAACACTATAAAGTAAAATTAAATAAATATTATATAAAAAATATTAATAATATATATTAAAATTAAATTACTTCCCACCCTACTTCCCTATCAACCCACAACCCGCTCCTAAAAAAATGACACAATTAACATAATTAAAAATTAATTAATAATAATTAACAACCAATTAATAAATAATTAATAATACATTAATTCCCACAATTAACACTATAATATATTAAATAAATAAATATTAATTAATAAAAAAAAAAAAAAAATTAATTATAATTAAATCACTTCTCACCCTATTCCCCTATAAACCCACAACCCGCTCCTAAAAAAATGACACAATTAACATATTTACCAATTAATTAATTAATAAAAATTAAGAGCCAATTATTAATTAATTAACACTATAAAATCTATATTAAATAAATACTAATAAATAAAAATTAATGTTTCATTTATTATAATTAAATTACTTCCCACCCTATTCCCCGATAAACCCACAACCCGCTACGGAACTAAAACGCCAAATTAATTTTAAATAAAATTAATAATTAGTAAGAAATTAACACATATATTAAAAAACAAAAGCAATACTTACACAAAAAATATAGCACATACATTTAAAATACATACTAAAATACATAACACTAGTTAAAAAAACGATATTTTTAACAACTGTATTTTTGCAAACCATATTAATGACTTCGATATTTTAAAAAACGAAATTTCTTACCTGAAACTCAATATTCTTGACCACGATATTCTTGCTGTCGATATTTCTGTGTCTCGATATTTCAAAGTCGATATTAGTGCAAGTCGACATTTCCAACTTGATATTCTGACTCTTTACCATAACTAATTACATCACTGATTACATCTTTCTGAGTGTTTAACATATATACTAAGGTATCACCAAAAACACTTAAATTAGTTTACTTTGGGGCATATTCACAAGGACTTATCGCCGAGTTAGCGGCACTTTATCGCTGCCAAAGTGGTGATAAATTCATCGCACCATTCACAAGCTGGTGCTAACAGACGATATCACCAGTTTTCCTGTGATAGCAGCTGCAAAAAACATCGCCACGGATGACACCGGCAACTAACGCTAATGAGATGCAGAGTAGGCATTTCCGTGAAAAAAGCAGCGGAAACACCACTTCGCAACATTCTCAACGACCAGCCAGATCGGCGATAAGATTAAAAATCATGCGATAAGGCGCGTTAGCAGCATGGATTTAACACCTGGTGTTAAGTCGGACGACAACCTGCACCATAAAAGGGAGCCCAGCCCACAGCCACACCAGAAGAACAACAGATGCCATGGAGCTACTGATCATGCAGCTCGGAGCCCCAAGAGAGCCGCAACACCCACCGCCACCACCGCCCGGACCCCCCCCCCCCAGGACCCTCCCCCGGACTACCACAGAGGCAGCTCAGACAAAGACACCGGACATTCCGAAAACGCACCAGCCTCGGAGACTTAACGCCAGAGGAAGTCATTGCCCACTACAGGCTCAAAAGGACAACCATCCTCTGCATCCTGACCCTCATTGCCCACAGGATGACGGTAACAACACAGCGGAGAACCAACATCCCTCCGCAGACAAAGCTGCTGGCCGTGCTGCACCTGTTGGCCTCTGGGACCTTCCAACCAACAACTGCCAGATACGGAGGAGTCTCACAGCCAGCCCTGTCAAAGTTCCTCACACCTGTCTTGGATGCCATCATCAGCTTGGTACCCCAGCTACTTTACTTCCCACACACTGCGCAGGAACAGCTAGAGATCAAGCAAGGCTTTTACGCCATAGCTGGCTTCCCGCACGTGTTGGGGGCAATCGACTGCACACATGTACTCCTCGTGCCCCCTGCCGCCACTGCACACAATTACCGCAACAGGAAGCACACGCATTCCATCAATGTGCAGGCAATAGTGGACCACCGGGGACTCTTCACCAATGTCGTCGCCAACTACCCAGGCAGTGTGCATGATTCCTTCATCTTCCGACAGTCCATCATCAACCAGCGCTTTCAGGATGGCACCTATGGAAATGCACTGCTCGTCGGTAAGTAACAACTGAACACACCACACACCTCAACTCCACCAACATACAACTCACAACTCTGGGAATGCACACGTCACAAAATCACATACAACATGACAACCAACATCCCCACATTCCAGACACGACAACACAACTTACTGTGGCAACCTGGGCTAGCCATCTACACAAGCCATCAATGGCATGGCACCTCAGCCACACAATAGCAGAATGTGGGGAGAGGTGGGAACCAAGCATGTGCGAAGGAGGCAAGTGACCCATGAATGTGAATGTACACAATGCCAAGTGTGGCGTGGATGTGCTGGACAGACTTGAGTATGCAGACCACAGAGAACTCCATGTCGACATACACTGCTAGTGTCTGGAGTGTACTGGACAGTGGACGCAACCATGTTACCGCAGCCAGTGGGGAAGATCGCGGAAATGTAGCTTGTTACGTCCCCCCCTGTAAGCGTGAGCGGAGTGGGCTGGCCCGGCGTACGCCAGGCCAGCGTAGGGGTGCGAATAAATAGCCCGTTACTCTGGGCGTGGTTCTCTTCCGGAATGGCCAACATGTCTGCCAGGGTGACACCTCTCACCCGGCAACGAGGCCGATGCCATGAGCGGTGGTGCCTGCGATCCTGTGTGCCTGCTGCACCCCAGGCCGCTGGTCCCAAGACCCGTCTTGCCCACCCCAGCACACCCAGGCCGCACTGCTCACCTGCCGACACCGGCGTGTGTCAAAGAGGGCCCACCACATGCCGGTGAAAGCTCCAAGCCCGAGGCCCGCAACCTTGGCAGCCTCCTCAGACCATCACGGCCTCCGCGACACAGGCCCCCAGTATTCCTTTCTCATTGACGTACTCCACCGCTGCCTCCGGCCTACACTGCGGTCAAGTAGGTCACACATTTGGAACTGAGTCTTGATTTTTCAATGGCAGAGTCCATATCATTGTACGCAAGGAGAGGAGTAAGAGGAAGACGCAGTTCAGTCCGGATGAAAAAAGGATCCTCGTTACGGAGGTGACCGAACACTACCAACAGCTGCTCTGGTGCCACTAACTCTTTGCATCGCAAGCCAAGTACACATGACTGGGGGCCCCTGCTGACCGCTGCCTCCGGCCTACACTATGGTCAAGTAGGTCACACATTTGGAACTGAGTCTTGATTTATTTATGGCAGAGTTTATACCATTGTACAGGCCTCATCGCAGACTGCATCCCCTTTCAGCTCTGGTGCCACTGACTCTGTGACCCGAAATTCATGGACACTCTCTGGTTGAACTTTGGTGGCGTCTGAGTCTATGGCCTGGGTGTTGTCTTCATCATCATGTAGCTGATACTGACTTGGTGTCAAAAATGAGTCTGTAGCATTCATCTCCTCCATATTGCCTGTGTCTGCTTGGTACTGCCCTCTGTATCATGCCCTGGAAGAACACCTTCCACTGTCCCCCAAAACCCTCCGCGACATTCACCTTGGACATCGACGAGGACCCGCTCAGCTCTCGTGGCCCTACCTCAGTGCACCGGTAGTCACCGTCCCGTGGCGGTGTTCCATGTGCCGGCCGCTGTGCATCCGGGGCCACTAACTCTGTGCAGCTCAAGTCATGGGCCCTTGCTGTTTGAACTGTGAACTTCTGATTGTCTGATCACTGTTGTAGTTGTTGTCAGCACCAACCACTCCTGGAGGGCTGGCTCACACTCACCCCACACCCATCCAGCACAGGTGTCACTGGACATGTGACCCTGGAAATAAAAGGGGCCGGGCGCACGCGCCCGTAGCCAGTTCCACAAACTATCTAAGTGTGTCCGTGTGGTCATTGTGAATGCATGAGGGCCCCGGGCCCTACCACATTGCATTGTGCTGTGTACAGCGGACGCAACCATGTCACCTCAGGCAGTGGGGGAGACCTGGGAGATGAAGCTTTGTCATATCCCCCTGTAGGCGTTGCCGGAGTGGGCTGGCATACGACAGTCCAGCGTAGGGGTGTGGATAATCACCCCGGGGCTCTGGGTGTGGTTAAGTGTTGGGCTTGCCAATGAAGTACCTAATGCGTGTGTCTCTGTTGTAGTGTCGGCGCCACCCATCCCGCAATGGACAAAGTTGCAATGTAACATGCCCCCAGAGTGCGGACTCGGCCGAAGGGATAAATGAAGGAGCGCAAGCCCGCTCGGGGTCCGGGATCATGCATGCCAACTGTTGTTTGTGTATCGCTATTGTTAGAAATGGGATTCCTTCAGCTTTAGGCCAACCCAAGATAGCAGTCTGCACAAGGGCAGTCACTCCTCCAGATTCTCTGGTTTCTGTCCTTGGCAGGACACCCAACTCATAGTGCAATAAAACACATTTCAAAGAAATGACTCTTAAAACAAATTCAGACACAATAATCCCTTTCCATGTGACTATCTAAAATGCAGAGCTTGTAGTGCAACCAGTTGTCGCTGTGGTACTGCGCAAACGCAAGTCCTATCCCCACCGCTGCCACCAATGTTAGAAATGGGATCTCTGGTTGGCTAAGGCTTGCGCCAAAGCCAGGCAGAGACCACCACTCTAGTCAGGGCGAGGGAGTTACATGCCAAAGATAACCCCTGCTCACCCCCTTGGTAGCTTGGCACGAGCAGTCAGGCTTATCCCGGAGGCCATGTGTAAAGCGTTTACGCACGCACACAGCAACAACATACCAGGCACACTACAAAAAGAACTCCACACAAGGTTATATCAAAAATAGCCTTTGTATTATCATAAAACACATTAGAATAGTACTCACATAATATACATCGTGCCACCTGGCACAGGGTCATATTTACAAGGGATTATTTACACCTGACAGGGCCAACTGGACCACTGTCAGAACCAGCACAAAGCGAACCTAGTAACTGTAGCACTTATAATAAATGTAGCACACATCATAAAAGTACAACCAGTAATCACTGGTAACCACTGTACTCAGCATCATCCTGTAACATAAACCACATTATGCACAGTATCACATAGGCGCCAAATCCATTGTACGCCAGCCTCATCAGTCTAACATATTAGACCCTAACCTCCTAAGTATCACTCATATTAGGGGCATAAATCACAGTAGAGAATATCGCAAACCTAACCACAGTAGGCACAACCTCATAATCATAAAACCACATTTAGAGGCATAAATCAGGGTGCGTAAATCACAATACAGGAATCCCATTTCGTAGCACCACAATATCACAATATCACATTACCACATAACCTCACAGTAAAAAGCATAGTAGAGGCACTAATCACATTAGGGCCTGACGCCCTATTAACCTCACAGTCCCCCTGGCCAACTGGCCTTATCAAAGGGGCTCAAATGCCCTGTGTCCAAAATGTCAGGGCGGCTGCCAATGCAGCAGAATCCATGTGCGCAATTGCGCAGACCTAAACGTTGCAGCTGGCACTAAATGCTGCGCAGCTGTGAAAGTACGGGGGCAGAGGAGTGCATCACACTCCTATCTCCTAGCAAAAATGCCCCCAAGGAATGAATGGCCTAAACGTAGCAGCTGGCACTAAGTGCTGCGCAGCTGTGAATCTGAACGTGGGCCTGGGCACTCAATGTGCCCTCTGAACAAAGCGTGAAACGTTGCAGCTGCCCGCACTGGTGCGGCGCAGCTGGGGTCAAGGCAAAATGGGCCCTGGCACGACTGTGCCCTCGAGGCCCCACTGGACTTTCTACATAAAATCACCCCCTCGGTGCAGCTGCCCTCTGCAAGCGGGGCAGCTGTGATAACCAAACCGAAGAGGCCCTGGCACATCTGTGCCCTCGGGGCCCTACTGGGTTTGTAAATTAAATTGGCCCCCATCGTTGGAGCGGCCCCCATCGTTGGAGTGGCCCCCTATCAGGCGGGGGCCGCTCAGGAACGTGTCACCGACGCTGTGCCTCGATGTGCACAACAACATAGAGCCCTCACTCACCGGGCTCTGGTGCGGGACTCCTCTGGTCTCCTCAGATGCGGCGGACACAGCGGTGATCATCAGGAGAGCCCCCTCTTCTCGGGGACTCTCTATCCATGGGGTCACCGGGGCTCCCAACAGCTCACATGAGCCCCGGGCAGCAGCAGGCCATCACTCGGCCTGCTCCTTCCAGCAGCGGGGGCGTGTGCGGGGCTTCCCTCGCAAAACCGGAAGTCCCGCCGGCCGTCAGGCCCACGTTGCCTGACTTCCTCCCGGCCGCGGCGGTGATTCCTCAGCGGCGATGCGGGGTGGGCACCCGCTCAACTAAAGCCAACAAGCGGGGTGGGCACCCGCTAGTGAGCACACCAGCGGGGTGGGCACCCGCAAGCCTTTTAAAAATAAAATAATCGGCAGAAACGCAGGGTGGGTTCCCGCTAAAGGCACCATGCGGGGAATCCCTACGCTGGGGATTCCCTCTAAAAGGGCTGCAGCTACGCGCTGTGAAGCCCACGCTCCTTACCAGCTGGGCAATTAAAATCAAATATAGTGCTCATGAGGCGCCCAGGGGGCACAGCTCCAGTAGCCAAGAAACCTTCCAGGTCCTTAGGGTTCAAGGGGCAAGGCAGGGCCCAGGGAGGCAAGCCCTCCCCTGGACCCCAGCAGCAGCATGGCCCAGCAGGGTCAGCACAGCATCATAACAAGAACTGCACGTTTTCATGGGGTCACAGCCCCTATATTTATATCACATTTCCCTTTGTGTCACAGCACAGGGCTTGGGGATACCAATCCGAACTGGTTTAGGGGGGATTAGGAGCACTTTGTTTTGCCAAGCTCCTCTCACCTTTGTCAGGGGGGGGGCTAGGTGATCAGACACACCACAGGGGGCGGAGCCAGCATTGTACAGGGCAGGCACACTCCTATTCAGAGTCAGGGGATTACTCCTCCCACTACCCTTAGCCCAGGTGTCCCATTCAGCCTAGTGCTGACTCACCCTGCCCCTCCTGGAGCCACACACACCTCCCAGCCCCTGTCACTCACAAAGCCAGACATGCAATTCACATCCGGCAGGCAGACACATAGCACACAGAAATGCCAACTTCTAAAAGTGGCATTTCTCCACCAGTTACCATAAATCTGCGCACACCATTGCGCAGCATTTATTCACACAAATTCATACATACTAGACTTGACCACACTGCTCCTCTCATACCAGGAATTACCATGGACACACTTATCCCCCATGCATTCCTATGGGAGGGCAGACCAATCTCACAACAAGTACCCAGAGAGCGCACGCACTTTCCACTGGACCACAGTGCAAAAGTGCCCAGAGGCCTAAAATCACCAACACCAGGTTACAGACAAGGCAAAAAGTTCAGGGTTGAACCTGCCAAAAAGGGCCAAGTCCAACAGCTATTACCGCAGCATAAGCCAAAGGTCTTGCCTCGACCGCATCGTGAGTTCAGCCAGCCATGGACTCCACATCTGTGTCTGCCCTATCCTTATCATAGGCCTACACACACGTGGCCACCCACCTTCAATGCACAACATCACAGTGTCGTTGTCAGGCTTGTGGACATGCGCAGACATGCATGACAATGGTGTGCCGTAGGAGTGCAAGTGATGCAACCGCGCAGCGCACACAAGTAAATAGGCTCGGAGGAGGGAGGAGCAGCAGTGAGGCTATGTAATACACATTGATGGTGCTCATTTGCTACAAGCAGTACATGTCATACAGGAATCACTATGACACACATATCACACGCCAATCAACTAGTGAGCCTGCCAACACATCATGCAGAACCAACTATTGACTCATGTCTTTCTGCACTGTCACAGGTGATCAAGGATATGCACTCTGCCCTTGGATGATGACACCCCTCCGAGCCACAAACACACAGGCCCAGAGGCAGTACAATGCGGCCCACAAACGCACCAGGGGCATTGTGGAACGCACATTTGGCATGTTGAAGTGACGTTTCAGGTGCCTGGACATCACAGGTGGGAGGCTCCTGTACAGCCCAGACATCGTGTGCAAGATGATCGTTGCATGTTGTGTGTTGCACAACATATGTGTACGCACCAATGCCCCATGGTTACAAGTGCCAGATGCACTGGACGATGATGAGGAAGATGAGGCAGGTGGACCACACCCCACTGCAGCAGGAATAGCCCGTAGGAACAACATCATTGACAATTTCTTCACATGAGGACGTCACATTGTGACAGTCCTTAGCAATCATGAGACAGTACAAAATGACCACAGGCACAGCATGTGCAAATAAATTCATTTCAACACACATTCCCTGAGTTTCTGTATGTGTGCTGCAGTGTGGAACGGGGATCAGGGACATTATCCAGAGTCATTGTGGGTGTGTAGTGTGCTGTACTTAATTGTGCATGTGTGCCATTGTGCTCATCTCCCCCCGTCCCCCCAGTTCCTGGTCGGTACTCACCCTGTTGATGTTGTGTCAGGTCATGTTGAGCAGTGTCCCGATCCCCAACTCCTGGCACCGTATCCCGACTGTTGACTGTGGCCACCATTTTCTCAATGTCATCCAGCTCCTGGTGTGCCGCTGGTCCCCCACCTCCAATCCGCGTTGCTGCTTTCATGTTGGCATCGAGTTTCTTCTTGGTTTTGCCCTTCACATCATTCCAGCGCCTCTTGACCTTTTCCATTGTCCTCCTCGACACTCCGACTGCATTCACGTTGTTCACAATGTACTGCCATATTTCCGTTTGTGTTGCCGATGACACAGTGGAGGTGACGAACAGTTGTTGGTAGTGTTCTGTCGCCTCCGTGACGATGATCCGGTTTTCCTGCGGACTGAACCCTGTCTTCCTCTTCCTCTTCTCCTTGCCCTTCCCTGGCCCCGGGGTTCCTGGCTGGTCGTCTGTGGGGCTTGTGGGGTTCGCGTTGTCCTCTGCACTCGGTCCGGGTGCGTCCATGGTGCTACGCAGTTACATTTTTTTCTCTTTTTTTTCTCTGCTTTTATAGTGCATTTTCCTGCATGTTGCGTGGGAATCGCAGGCCTGTCACTGGTTATCGCTGGTTTTTGTTTCACGAGTTGGGACATGGCAACTTTTTTGGCGTTCATGTTTCGCATTTTTTCGGCGTTGCGTTAATTTTAACCCGGGCATTTGTCGCGTTATCGTGAGACTATCGCATGGTGCCGCCGGGTTGAAAATACTGCGTTAACACAGTGTTATTTTCCCGTGATGGACTGCGATGTGAGAAGTTGCGTTAGGCGAATTTGGCGATAGTTAACACACATTCTTGAGAATATCCCCCTTTGTGTACTACCAATGAGTGATTCTATTTAAAAGGAGATTATGTGAGTGTCTGTGTAACTGTGCATCTCTGTGTGAGTTTGTGTGTGTGTGGCTGTATGGCAGTAGCGGCCCGTGGTGGGAGTGCTGCCGGGCGGTGGCGTGGGGAGGGGAGGGGCAGGGTGGGGGTAGTAAAGTACGGAATACGGCCGAATAGAGGTAAGTAAACATATAAATAAATAAAACCGAATTTCGTTGCGCGCTGCATCGCATTTGGCGATGCAGCGCGCTGCGAAATTTGTTTCATTTATTTATATGCTTACTACCTCTGTTCGACCGTGTCGATTTACTACCCCTGCCCTGCCCTCCCCACCCCACGTCACCGCCCGGCAGCACTCCCACCAAGGGCCGCTACTGCTGTATTAGTGAATATGTGGGTATGTGAGTATATGTAGGGGTCGTTAAGGTGGTCTCTGAGGGGCCAATTCCGATCTCGGCCGGTAGGGCACTGAATCGGATTCGGCTTAACCGGATCCGATTCGGAGCCCTCTTTCCCGACCGATTCGAACGTGCGTCTGGGCGAGCGAGTACGATGCGAGCGCATGCAAAATCGCCGACCGACTCGTACGCGGGTTCGAACTGCTCCGACCGACTCGCACGGACACGACTCGCACCGCGCAATGGAGATGTTCCCCGGCCGGGCAAGTACGATGCGCGCCTCGAGCAGTCCGACCGACTCCAAAGGGCAGTCCGTCCGGCTCCAAAGGGCAGTCGGAGCCGGACTTTGGGGGTCCGTGTCGACCCCCCTGTACGCGCAGCCGCGTGAGTTGCACACAGGGGGGACCCATGGGTCCCCCCTACCTGTGCATGTACGGTGCGATTTGCATCGACGCGTACCCGCTGTAGGGGGCGCCCTTGTTCGCCTCGCACCCATTGAGTCAATGGGAGCCCGCGTACGCGTTGTACGACCGGCTCCCATTGACTTCAATTGAAGTCCGACCGAATCGAGTCCGATTGCATGCGTACGCATCGTACTAGTTCGGCCGGGCTGCTAGAGTCCGATTTGGTCGGAAATCTCTCCGGGTCCGGCTCGGTCGGAGTGATTTCCGGCCTGAATCGGAATCGGCCCCTGAGTGTCTAAATGGGTGAGTTAGTAGGTGTGGAAGTGGTGTATGGATGAGTATTATGTGAGGGACTATAGATGAGTGAGTGGTTGTGTGAGTTTTTGTATGGGTGAGTGAGTAGGTGTGTGAGTGGCTGTATGGGTGAATGTATAAGTGCCTGTCTGGGTTAGTAATGTAATATGTGAGGTCTGTGAGTGGGTGCGTGAGTGTCTGAGTGGGTGTCTGAATTGTTCTATGAGTGGGTGCATGAGTGCCTGAAAGGGTTCTGCTTGTTTTCTGCTCGTTTTTTGCCTTCTTTCTGCTAACTTCTGACCTTTATTTTCCTCTTTCTGCTTGTTGCTGGCCTTTATTTTTCCTCTTTCTGCTGGACCTGGGCGGAGCTTGCAGATTTTCGCTCCGCGAAATCCTGGGGAGTTGCCGAAAAACTCAGCCAAATTCTGCTGAGTTCCATGAGCAGGTGGAGTATTGCTCCCCCACCCCTAATTAACCCGTTCCGTGCGCGCGTCGGCCAACGGCCGTCGCGAGCACTACCTCACTAGTGCTGCGCATGTCCGTTGGCTGACGCGGCCCCGCCCACTCAATAGAACTCCCGCACCGCGGTGGAATTTGCACCGCGGTTAAGGAGTTAATTCCTGTTGGATGCTGAGAGTAGTTTAGGGCCAATAACCCCTCCTGTTGCCACAAGTAAGTTCCCCAAAGCGGATTGCTAAGACCTGGCCAGAGGCCCCGCCCCCTTTCTGCTTGTTTCTGAGCTTTATTTTGCTTCTTTCTGCACATTTCTAATTTCTATTTTGCCTCTTTCTGCTAGTTTCTGAGCATTATTTTGACTCTTTCTGCTTATTTCTGAGCTTTATTTTAACTCTTTCTGCTTGTTTCTTATCTCAATTTTGCCTTTCTGCTTGTTTCTGACCTTTGTTTTATCTCTTTCTGCTTGTTTCTGTTCTCTATTGTGTCTCTTACTGTTCATTACTGACCTTTAGTTTGCCTCTTTCTGCTCGTTTCTGACCTTTATTTTGCCTCTTTCTGCTCGTTTCTGATCTCTATTTTGCCTCTTTCTGTGCATTTCTGACCTCTATTTTGCCTCTTTCTGCTAGTTTCCGACCTTTATTCTGCCTCTTTTTGCTAATTTCTTAACTTTATTTTACCTCTTTCTTCTCGTTTTTGACCTTGATTCTGCCTCTTTCTGCTCATTTCTCACCTTTATCTTGCCTCTTTCTGCTTGTTGCTGACCTTTATTCTGCTCATGTCTCACCTTTATCTTGCCTCTTTCTGCTAGTTTCCGACCTTTATTCTGCCTCTTTCTGCTCATTTCTTACTATTATTTTACCTTTCTTCTCGTTTCTGACCTTGATTCTGCCTCTTTCTGCTTGTTTCTCACCTTTATTCTGCCTCTTGCTGCTTGTTGCGGACCTCTTCTTTGCCTATTTCTGCTCATATCTTATCTTTATTCAGCCTCTTTTTGCTAGTTTCTCACCTTTTTTTGCCTCTTTCTGCTCGTTGCTGAACTTTAATTTGCCTCTTTCTGCTCATGTCTCACCTTTCTCTTGCCTCTTTCTGCTCGTTTCTCCCCTTTATTTTTGCCTCTTTCTTGTCTTTTCCCCTGTGGGGGGAGCTTCAAGGCCGCCGCGGTCCCAGCGGCAGCTGGCATTGCTTTTACTGACAGGAAGCTGCTAAACCTGCAGCTCCCTGTAGGTCAGAGCAATCCTATTGTCTGTTTCCCTGCCCGCTTGAATTGGGATGGGAAACTGATGAAACCTCCACTTCCAGCAAGCAAGAGCATTTATCAGCTCTTACTTGCTGGAAGCAGAGTGTTTGCTCTGACTTGGCAGGAGCTGTCAAAGCTCCTGCCAAGTCAGAGCAAACAGCTATGTCTCAGGGGTTGCACCCTGGGACATAGCTGGAGCCGCTCCTGGGGGGTGGCGATCCCCAGGGACATTCTTGGCTCCAGGAAGGGGGCCATGCAGCCCCCTCCTTTAATCTGCACAGGCCTGCCTGAGGAGGTGGTAGCCCCCGGGGCCCTAAATGGCCCATGAGGGGAGCCATGTGGCCCCTCTCCCATTTGTTTAAAAAGTATATTTTGTCGTGGAGAAGCGGTGATCTGTGGGACCCGGGGGGTCTGTGGGGCCCCCCATTAGGTGTTATATAGCCCCAGGGAGGTGGTGGTTCAGGGGTCTCGGGGGTCTGCATGACCCCCCCATCAAACGTTCTTTATCCATGAGGAGTTGCTGAAGCTTAGTATATATCTTTAACTCTCAGAAACATTTATGAAACAGTGTGTGTTTGGTTAAGTGAATTGGGGTGTTAGTGGCTGTACTGGAGAGTGAGTGTATGTGTGAATGGCTGTATGGGTGAGTGAGTGGATGTGGAACTTGTGTGGATGGGTATGTAAGTGGTTGTGTAGTTGTGTGAGTGAGTGCTTGTAAGGGTACGTGGCTGTGTTGAGAGGCTATATGGGTGAGTGAGTGGTTGTGTGAGTGCTTCTAGGGATGTGTGAATGGGTAAGTAAGTGGTTGTGTGGGTATGTGAGTGAGTGGTTGAATGGGTGGGTGAGTGGCTCTGTTGAGAGGCTGAATGGGTGAGTGAGTGGGTATATGAGTGGCTGTATGGGTGAATAAGTGGATGTGTGAGTAGCCTTATGGGTGAGTGAGTGACTGAATAGGTGAGTGAGTGGGTATGTGACTGGCTGTGAGTAGCTGTATGGTAAGTGACTGCCATTGTCAGTGGCTGTATGGGTGACTGTCTGTTAGTGTCTGTGAATGTATGGGTGAGTGAGAGGATGTGTAAATAGCTGTGTGGGTGAGTGAAGGCTAGTGTAACTAGCTGTATGGATGATGGAATGGCTGTGTGACTTGGTATATGAGTGAGTCAGTCGATGTGTAACTGGTTGAATAAATGAGTGAATGGGTGTGCCAGTGGCTGTTTTGAGAAATGAGTGGAGGTGTGAACTTCTCTATGAGTGAAATAATATGTATGTGAGTGTTTGTGTGGGTGAGTGAATGCTTGCATGGGAGGCTTCATGTGACTGGTTGTGTAAGTGCCTGCATGAATATGTGCATCAATGATTGAGTACGTTGTTAAGGGAGAGGAAGCGGCGCAGTGGCCAGGGCTGCCGATTGGGGAGCTGGGGATCTGGGTTTGAGTCTCAGCATCGGCGTAACATCCTGTGATTGTGGGCAAATCAATTAATCTCCCCGTGCCCATGGTTAGCGCCTGGATACCCCCACGAGTAATAAGCTGCGCTATATAAATCTACAAACTTAATCTGTGTGACTGACTGTAAATCTGCTTTATTACACTGAAAATTTTAATTACAAAATAGGCAAAACATACTAATAGGAAGATATGGCAAGAGCACTTTATGTTTAAAACACAGTCCATGTATATCTCTAACCAATATGTCTGCTGTAGAAAAAGTGGTCTGAGACATCTAATAATGTTCAACTATAGTCGCTATGAAAAAAGGAAAAGAACATAAAGATATGTTAAGATGTAATCATTAAAAATACAGAATCATAACAATACACACTATTTATACTGTAACACTGTATTACAACATAGTACAAATATAATTTTCCCTTTTTTACTTTCTCAGCTTTCATACTTCTTCACCATCAACAGTAGTCTGTATGAAGCATCATCTTCGAACAATGGGGAAAAAGCAATCCATGAATTATAAAAAAAATAAAAAAAACCTGCACAGTACATCACTATAATTAAGTGACTCTTTGCATTGCACTCACTACAATTCATTAATTAATTGCTTTTACTAGAGTTACTACAGTAATGTAAACAAACCTCTGTTCAAATTATTTCTTAAATTATTATATATGATACAATATTACAAATAAATACAAAGCCTCTTCAATTTTGGAGATTCTTTTGAAAACATCACCCTTGGTAGGCCAAATGATGTTTAAATAGTGATGATCTGAGTTTTTTTCCATAAATAGTACGTAGTAGTTTGGTTGATAAAGCAAAAGGTGTCATTTTTTTGTTGCAAAGACAGTTTTTGTTTTCACCTTACTGCTGCTGTAATTGGATTATGTCAATCCAGTTTCTGGCTTTCATGACACAGTGTAGCATTAAGATGTGGTATTAACTCCTTAGTGAAAGATAAAAGGACTGTTGAATTTTGAAGAAGACTTTAAACACCTTAACCAATAGGCTGAACAATCTCTAAAAGACTAATGAACCACGTAGAAGAAACACCATACACCACTTTTTGTCCACAACTGCTCCTTAGAACTTTGGGTGAAGAAAGAAAAGATAAGAGTTTGGTAATTTGAAAGGAAGACTTAGGGGGTCATTACGATGTAGGGTGGATCGCCACCGCCCGCATGGCGGTGGCGATCCGCCCTACATTTCCCTCCGCCTGCCACCCATTTTCCCCCGCCATATTAGTATGGCGGGGGGGACCCCGGTGGACGGAGAGACCGTCCGCCGGTTTTCCGCCGGTCGACCAGTCGACCGGGCGGAAAGGGGCTACATATGGTGGCGGTGTCTGCTAGACACCGCCATCCATATTAGCGATGCTGCCACGAAAAGGCATGCAGAGTTTACTGTTGGGGGCCCGTTGCGGGCCCCCAGGGTATTGGGGGTGGGGGGTGCACATGGGGGGTACCTATGGTACACCCCTACATTGTCATGGACAAGGTGGCAGGCACTGCGCGGTGCCTGTCACCTTGTGCATGACAATGCACACAGCATTCCCAGCATTGTGGCGGGCGGTGCTGTGTGCACCGCCCGCCACAATGCTGGGAATGGAGGATGCCACCGCCACGGTGGCGGTGGCATCCTAATCGCTGGTGCGGGACCGCCGCACCACTGGCGGCCGGTCCCAGCACCGCTAGGGTGGCGGGCAGACGATAGTCCACCCGCCATCCTAATAGGCCCCTTGGTTTGAATTTAAGGTTGTTGTCATTATATTCTTTCCATCCAGTTTCATTTTTTAATAGACAGTGTAGTGTCCAGAGGTTGTATTAATTCCTTCGTGAAAGATCATAGTTGAAGTAGTAAATGTTATTCCTAAAACTTATATTTGTACAGCTTTGAAGGTTGAAATTTGAGTTTCCAATTTGGAACCATCTCCTCTGCATCATTGTAGCATTACTATAAGGTATTTTTCAGTTCTTGTTAGGATTAATGCAGAGATAACATCTGATCTACACATTTGGCAGGTCATATTTTGGTTAGCAATCTTCAACAATTTGTCAAAAGTCACACTTTTAGATTCTGGTAATGTTAAATAGAGAAAATGCTCAGAATCTATTTTAGTGGTAGATGAAAAATCACAATCTTCACAGTCATGGTTCCATGTGTAACTATATCATCAATATTCACATCTTCTTCTAAAATGCTACACATAAGCATAATTAATTCTTGTGCATCTTGTTGGCTGTTGAGAGTAAACATTACTGATCCACTATATGTATCTAAAAGATCTCGAGTACCTGAAGCAAAATGTGTCACAGTTCTGTCGGTCAGTAAACGTTGAAGCAAGTGAGAAAGGGCAGAACACAGGGGCATATTAGCAAGACAGGCGATAAAATTATCGCCGTTTTAGCGTTAGGAGAATTCCAATAGAAGCCCAGGTTAATGGGCTTGCACATATGCGTTATAGAATTCCAATAGAAGCCCAGGTTAGATGTCCTGCACATCTAACCTGGGCTTCTATTGGAATTCTATAACGCATATTAGCAAGCCCATTTTCGCCGTTTTAGGGGCAGTTTCCTGCCGCTAAAACTGCGATAATTTTATCGCCGGTCTTGCTAATATGCCCCTCAATCTCTTATCTGATTTTTGTTCAATTTGATTGACTAGATGTGGTAAATGAAACAGTACATTGAGAACAACATTTGCATAGCAGTTGACACCTGAACTGTTTTCCAACTGGTATTCTACAATAGCGCCTTCATTTTGCAGTTTTCTCTTCTTAAGAGTTTTTAGTTTGTCCTGGTGTCCTTTCTTTTCTTCAGCATCTGTACACTCCTGTAATCTTCCATTTTGGACAGATTTTTTATTTCTCATAAAGAGGGTATTGGCCTAAATAAGGAGCATATACACTTCTTAACCAATTGTACTCTCTTCCACAACTTGCATCGGCACTAACTTTCTTTTCATCAAAATCAATCAAAAACAAACTAGATAATGTTTTAACTCACGACAGTGCTAAATATGACATTTCTTCTTTAAATACAATATTTACAATATTTACAAAAGCTGCATCTACAACCTTAAACCTTGTGATTTGTTTATTACAGCATATGCTAGACAGAGTGCAAATTCCTGACGTTGAACATATAAGTCTTTCACTAGCAAGAAATGTACAACACAATGGCCAATCTGCTTCACACCACCAATTTGATCAAATGATATGGCCAAGTATTCAATCTCATCTCTATTTGGAAAATTAATTAAATTAATAACTTTACCCATTGCACCATTTACTAACCCTTCCTCTACATTTAAATTGCGGTGCACAATTACTCGACAGTTTTTCCTGACACGTAAACGCTTTTCTAATCCTGCAGTTTTCGAGACAGACTTTTCCAAAGTATCCAGTTTTCCTTGCAGTCTAACTATGAGTAGTATTGTGACTCCCTGATATTCCATTATATCAGTAGCTGTAATTTCCAAAATACCTTCTTTTGTAGTAATTTTTCATTTAACTTCGAGCATTCTTCAAGTGTTGGCATTAACCAAACTATAGACTTCTGTTCTTTAATAAAATTGTGCATTAGATGGAAATGGTTTCTTCATAAGTCATCTTTCCAATGCAAGTTTCCTCTCTTTTGCTAGAACACCAAACGTCTTCTAATGTCCTTCAATATTTCTGCATAATTTACATCAGATGCTTGACGCATATTTTTCACTAGTTCCTTATATTCAAAGTTTAACCAAATATTTACATTGTCAATGCTCCCCAGAGAATTTTTTGTTTTATTGTGCACAAGTGTTTTGAAAACAGGTTGTCCTTTTATGGGGGTGAGTTGAGGTAGGTCATTAAATACAATCAAATGTTTTCTGCTAAACAGCACATCATAGTTTGTTTTCAAAATCTGTGTATTCTCAAGTGTAGGAATGCAAGCCCTAAGTTGGATACCATGCTGACCTCATCCATTAATAAAAGCTGCAGTTTCTTCAATACTCTTGACACCTCATGGCAAGCTTCACCAGATAGTTTCTGGCATTCCAGTTTATTGTCATGTTCAACAGGTAGCATTATTAAGCAATGTAAAGTAATCCCTTTAATGTTATGTGCAGCAACACATGACAAATTTGATTCTGTATTCTTCTGTAGATAACCAGTTAGAACTTTAATTAGGAAGTTTTTCCGGTGCCAGCTTGACCACTGATGTATAGTATTATTGGTTTGTATGAAGAACAATCACACTGTTTCCTCTCGTGGAGAAATCCATGCTCCATTGTGTCTTTAAATTCATTGTAAATGCATTTTTGCTCATTGTTCAGTTGTTCTACTAAGGGCCCGATTCTGATGTCATTCGGAAGGCCTCTGAATCGGATTTGGCTTTGCCGGATCCGATTCGTAGCCCTTGTTTACGACCGAATCATACACAGTACTCCTTGTGCAGCTACAGCGGTGAGGGCTTAGTACCACAGCGCACTAGTTGATTCAAAAAATAAATTTACTTTTTAAAGAATGTTAGTGCTCACTCCTCATGGTCCACCGCATCAAAACCATCCTTGCAGAGAAAATAAATTTTATAAAGGAGGAGCACCAATATCAATACAATCAATTATTGTAGTCCTTCTAATGATTAGTCCTTAGGCAGTGGATTCAATTGAAAATTCTTCTTCTTTATTGAACATTTCACAAAAGTTCATTTCAAACACGCTTAATTTTCATTTCCAATTTCTGTTTTAAACTCCAACATTTACATCAAAACTTCACTTTCTGAATCAGCCAACGCGTTTCGCCCTATTTAGGACATCATCAGGGCTGAAATAATGAAACAAAAAATATATAATAAAAAACATGTCAAAAAAACTATTTACATTATTACTTCATACTACCATAAAAAATTACGTGACATCTTTTCTTTAACTTAATTAAACATCATCCCCTGCCTATATCCATTCTAAACTGTTCACAATCATCAAGATGGATGAAAAATACCAATTATCCAAATTAATCATTAACACATAGAAAGATCTTATAAGACCCGTGTTGAAAACATTTAATTATAACACTTGATTCATGATCATTTCTAAACATATAACTGTATAATATATACATATATAAGGTTATCCTAATTTGATCTACCTGTTACCCTCCAAAGGGGAGTACCTAAAGTACCTAATGAGACGTGAACAATTTAAAGACACCTTTTCCATATTAATATTGCTCGTTTCCTCTAACGAGCAATATTAATAGGCAGGTCGCTATTGGTGGAGGGTTTCCTGAAGTGTATTTTGCAATTGACTTCCGCAATTGGTTGAAAGGGACAGCGGACCACAGAGGGAACGAGAAATATTAATAAGCAGGCTTGAAACTCTGACTTTTCATTGGTTGGAGCATTAAACAATGGCAAGTCCGTGATAGGTTGAGGAAGAATTTAAAAGGAATGGGTCTACACGGCACCAAACACCAGTGGGATTTATCGGGCCGCGCTGAGTAGCAACACACGGAATAGACTCGATGTAGGTGAGTGTCACAAGGAGAATGGTTTGCATGCCGTTAGGATAACTTAGGGGCCCATTACGATACCCGGCGTAAATAAATCCGCCAGGCATGGAAGCGGCAAAAATCCGCCCGCACACACCGCCTGAACACCGACCACGCCATTACGATTACACAAACCGAAAACCGCCATCGGCGGAAAATCACACAAAATACCGCCCGCCATCGTCCGAGTCGGAGTCAAATCGCCCGCCACGGACGGAAACACGCACGACAACACAAAACCGCCCGCCCACACGGCCGACACACCGCACGTGAAATTACGATCGCACCGCCATGAGCGCGGAAAACCACAAATATACCGCCCGCCAGCGCAAACAACGCCGATGAGAATCGACACGGCAGAAGCCATGGCGCCAACGTACCTGCACAGAAACCATCCGCACACAAAACCAATAGCACACAACATGGCCAACAAGTCCACACAGCAAGGCACGCACAAATACACAAGCACAGTACACATCCCGAAAACACCCCCCGGACAAACAAAAAATACAAAGGCCAGAACCCCAGACACAACACACCTGAAAACAACAGACCATGAGGACACACCCACATAGGTGAGTACAAAAGCAGCACTCCCACAGACCACAACCCCTTGCTACATTGCAAACCAGAGAGGAGAGGAGAGGACACAGTGACACAGCAAGGACAGCAGCACACCACAGAAACGCACACATCACTACCACCACCACCACCACCACCACCACCAAACACCACCACCACCACCACCAAACACCGGCACCACAAACCCCCTGCACATTACACAACACACACCGCACCAGCACCACAAACACCATGGCACCACAAAGAATGCCCAAGTTCACGCCCATGGAGCTGACGGTCATGGTCGACGAGATCATCAAGGTGTACCCACAAATCTATGGGAACATGGTCCAGCACACACCACTAGCCACCAGAAACAGAATGTGGAACCGGATCGTAGACCAGGTCAATGCAGTCGGGACCCTGCCCAGGAACAGAGTCGAGATTAACAAACGTTGGAATGACGTAAAGAGCCTGGTCAAGAAGAAGGAGGGCAAAAACAGAGAGCTGGCTGCCGTCACTGGCGGAGGGAATCCCGCGCTCTTTAAGACCTTCAAAGCGTGGGAGGAGAAGGTGCGAGTCGTAATCCATCCGGAGATCCTCGCCGGATTAGCAGGGGGAGTGGAGGCTGGTAAGTACAAACTAATGTATACCAGCACACCGCTATGTACTCACATGCGCAACTACCATGCCACAGCTCCCAGGGACAAACACCCCCATGTCCAGCACACAATACACAACACATCACACACACATGCAACAGACACTACCACACACAGCCCAAACCGAACAACTGTAAGATGCGTGGGGACATGTGTACACTAAGCCAGCCACGTAACCACCAACAGGTCCCCAAATATGCCAGAAGCGCCACAACGAGCACCCACCACACCCATGTGTCCGCCACAGCTGCACTAACCGACAAGTAACAGGTAAGTGGCAGGAACACAAAGTGCAGTGGGTGGGAGGGTGGACAGCCCAAGTACAACACACACCAGGCCCCAGTCCCACAGCACAGCAAGGAGGAGCATCCCCCACACCCCACAGCCACGTGTCAGCCACCGCAGTGCACAACGACAGCCGAAAGGCAGACATCACGGTCCACAGCAATCGGTGTCAGTGGGTGTCCAGCCACCCCCACGACCCACAACACCCCCCCACCCCCACAGACCTGCAACATGGAGCACCCCCGCTTAGAGCCATGTGGCATCCAGTACAGTGCACGCACGAACAACTTGCAGGTGGGAAACTGGACAGGGCTGGATTACTGGAGGCATGAGGACCATAACACGACCAACACATGGGACATGTCACGTAGCAGACGAACACGCAGCACCGCCCACCGTCACGAACAAGTGAACAATGTGCACATGGACATGAACAACAGACTCACACCCCACATGACCCATCACAGACATAGCAACACCCAAGGAGCCACGTCTGCATGCACAAGCCACACTGAATATAGTCCCACACGGCAGCCACTGTGCAACTCATCACACACAACCGAAACACCATTGAAGTCCTGTCCATGTAGCCCCTACTGCCTGTCAACCACACACCCCACAACTACGCCTATGTAAGACAAACAACACTAGACGCAACAGAGCGGAACAACATAAATGCACACGAACACCACTGAACCCATCAAACTCACAGACACACCATGCACATACAACATACCATCCATCCCATCCGTCAGCCCCAGTCTCATGAAAGGCATGTCATCCGCACAGCTGCCACACATACAGCAGTCACGCTAAGACACATGCCCATGACCAACCATGTGCCAGAAGTCAATTAAGCGCACAACACACTGTGAGCAACAACACACAACATGGGCCACACCCCCCCGAGCACTGCAGTGATGCACATGGCACAGGGCAGCACGCACACCAAGGAGATGGGACAACTGCAATACGTTGGCTGGCACACAACTATCACTCACTCATAATGATGCGTCCAATGCCATGTGCAGTAATCACAACAGACAGCAAATATGCAGGCCATGTCAAGCATGCACACACCTCAAACCATGCACTGTCATGCTGCCACAACACATGTCACGTTCGGCACCCATGGCTCACAGCATGTACCCCAAAAGCATATTCCCTCCCAAATGCGAATCTGGGGCATGGCCCCCATGTTGCCATATGCGTTCCTAAGCGTTCCATTTGAACCCCAAAAGCATATCCCCTCCCAAATGCGAATCTGGGGCATGGCCCCCATGTTGCCATATGCGTTCCTAAGCGTTCCATTTGAACCCCAAAAGCATATCCCCTCCCAAATGCGAATCTGGGGCATGGCCCCCATGTTGCCATATGCGTTCCTAAGCGTTCCATTTGAACCCCAAAAGCATATCCCTCCCAAATGCGAATCTGGGGCATGGCCCCCATGTTGCCATATGCGTTCCTAAGCTGCTCCATGTGAACCCCAAAAGCAAAGTACAAACCAGACCCAGGATGGGCCAGGAGCCCGCATACACCAGAGTCACAATGAGTAGGGGCACAGCAACACACCCATCGGCATGGCCAATCCGTCCCATGCCACATGTGCACAGCACACAGTCCCATTGCCTAGCACACACAACTACAGATGCCACAGCCACACACTCGCCTCCGGGAAACCCATGTACGAGATTGCACGAACTGCCAATGTCAGACGACAAATACATACTTCGCCAGGTGCAACACAATAACAAATCTCATTCTCTCCACAGGTGACGAACTGCCGGATGCTGGGGATGGAGACAGCAGCCAGCACAGCCAGCCCACAAGCCCCCAACGAGGACACACGGATCTGGAGGATCTGTCCTCCTCTTCAGACACGGACCACCAAGCAGGCCCATCTGGCGTGGCAGGGCCCAGCCGCTCCCCAGGACCCCTCCTACCCACCAACCCATCATCCAGGGATGCTGAACAGTCCCAGCCCCTGCTGCCACTGTCGTTGCGGCCACACCCACAGTCATTGCGGCCACTACCACTGCCGCAACCGCCACCATCGCCGCACCGACCACCACCGCCACCACCACCACCACGTCTTCGCTGGCACCAGCCCCAGCGCAGGTGGTGGCCCGGCTGACTGGATCCACCCTGGGAGCCACAGCGAGGACCGTGGTGTGCAATGTGGCTAGTGGGCAGGCCGGTGGCAGCAGGACTGGTAGGAGGAGCAGGGTCAGGGAAACGCCAGCCTCCCTGGGAGCCATGCCCTGCCTCAAATGGCCAGAGTCCTTGGGGCCTATGAAGAGGCCCAAGGACAATGGGCCAGGTCTGCTACAGACACGCAGGAGGTGCTGGGGGTGCTGAGGTCCATGGACGCCCATATGGGCCAATTCGTGTCCCGTATGGACCAACCTCGTGGACCTCATGGGCCAGCTGGTGGTGGCGGTGGGGTCACAGGCAAGGCCAGCAACACCACCTCCGCCACCACCTGCTAGGGCGCAGGGTCGGGCAGCAGTGTCCACTTCCCCTGCGTCCACAGCCAGTGAGCACACCTCACCCACCACCAGCAGGTCGCCACCACACACCCCCTCCCAAACGTGGAAGGGGCCGTCCGAAGAGGAAACAGATCTCCCGGGAGGACTTTGCACGCTCCAGTCGCAAGTGAGGCAGCCAGCCAGCCTTCCGCCAGCCTTCCTTGACCAGCCACTGCATTGACTTGCTCTACGATCCCACTCCACACAGCCAGCTGGATGGCATGTGTGTGTTGGACTATGGACATAGAACCAGTGGGTACACCCTGAGCTTCACGCAGCCATGACCGACAGCTCATTGTCACTGCACGCACCACTTTTGTCATCACCTTACACACAATCACATGTCACAGTTTGTAATAAATGCACCTTTTTCACTAACTGCTGTTTGTGCCCTGTGTTTTATTTGTACGGAATACAACGGCCACCTTGGGCGGAAAGGCACCTGATGCGTGGCATGGCAATGGAATCCGGAGGGCCTGTAGGGACCTAGGGGTGGGAGACAGAACAGGAGCACATTCAATGAGTGTGTCACACACCCATCACACAGTACATGTCAACAACTACAAGCAATGTACACACATCGCACAGAGCAATAGGGCACAATGCCACAGTCACCAACAGTGGCATACTACCCTGGCCATGGAGCGTTGACACACTGCACGCAGTGAACATACGGCCACCCTGACACAGCACACACACACCTGCACAGATACAGACACATCATCCGTCGTACATGGACACTCACCGTCAAGTGAAGTAGCGGGCGATGAGCTGCTGGCGCACATTCCCAGCTTCCTCCTCTCCGCTGTCCACCTCACTCGAGCTGTCCTGGTCTGCGGGCTGGGGCCCTGGTTGATCTCCGTCATCCACAATGAGGGGGATCTGCTTCCGAATGGCCAGATTGTGCAGCATGCAGCACGCCACCACTATCTGGCACACCTTCTGTGGGGAGTACGCCAGTGCACCTCGGTGCGGTCCAGGCACCTGAACCTGGACTTGAGGAGGCCAAAGGTACGCTCGACCACACGTCTGGTCCTCCCATGTGCCTCATTGTATCGATCGTCTGCTGGGGTGCGAGGATTCCTCAATGGACTGAGCAGCCATGCCCCATTCGGATACGCAGAGTCACCTGGGTGTGAGGGACACAGAGAACCGTTGCTATTCCAACTGGACAGGGGACAGCATCGCACAACCAGCACGCTACACCACTCCACATACTCACCGACAATACAGCCACGATCCTGTTGCAGATTGGCCATCAGTCGTGGCAAGATGCTGTTGCGCATTATGTGTGCGTCATGTGCCGAGCCTGGAAACTTGGCACACACGTGGGTGATCACCATGTCCGCAAGGCACACCACTTGCACATTCAGGGAGTGCGTGTGCTTCCTGTTGCGGTACAGGTGCTCAGTGGCCTGTGGTGGAACAAGGCCAACATGTGTGCAGTCAATGGCTCCCACGACGTGTGGGATTCTGCCAAGGGCATAGAATGCACCCTTCACTGCCGCCAATTCACGAGCCCTGGGGAAGCGGATGTACCTGTTCCGGCACAGCATCATGGCTGCCAGTACATCCCTCAGCACCTTGCTGAACATGGGCTGGGACATCCCTCCTCCACTGCCCACTGTGTGCTGGAATGACCCAGTGGCGAAGAAATGCATGGCGGCCATCACCTTAGCCGTGGGGGTGACAGCAGTCGGATACACCCTGCGGGGACGGAGATGGGGCTCTAACATGGCACACAGTCGATGCAGGGTTGGCCTGTCCAGCCGAAACTTCCTGATTACCTCTGTATCGTCCATGTCCGCCAGCAATTGGTATGGGCGGTCAATGTTCGGTCTCCGCCTGGGTTAAATGGCAGAGGACACATGTCAAAGCAACACGGCACATAGCAATTTCGCATACACATCACTGACATGACTGAGCAAGCACATGAGCCACAGCCCAGCTGTCAAGCTGGGACGGCACGGCCACAATACACTTACACAGGTCTCCCAACAATGGCAATGGCAAGTGAGACATACCACTGCCATGTGCATGCACATGGGGATCTAGGCCCCAATGACTTGCGGGGCGTGCTGATGGGGACTGACTGCATATTCGTCAAGCGGCAACGCCACGGCAACATGAGTGTCTGCTGAGCATGGAACTGCTTCCGAGGCTGGATGAGTATGGCACACGACTGACGACGATGTGGGCACGGGCTGAGCGGCCAATACAAGTGGGACCTGTGGCACGAGGGGATATGTGACAGTAGTAGGTGTCAGCACTGCACCCTATGTACAGCACTGTACGGATCACACCTCCCGAAACATTGACTGGTGTCCACATTGACAGCCCCATGCCAAGACGGCTGTGTGCTTGCAGTCACACGTCACAGGTGAGAGGTTACATTGCACGTGCCAGGTGGCAGACGTACATAGTGGGAGCTGGCATGTGTGTGCATGTGTCTCCTGTTCAGGATCCACCAGATGGGCGCTGACTCTGTACTGAGCATTGGACACAGCATGTTCCGTGGAAGGCTTGTGTGTGTGGGATGGTGGCACTGGATGTGCCTCCGTTGGGTGGGGGGCCATGCACAGGGCGGGTACGTCGATGATTGCGCATTGTTGGTCACGGTGGGTGCACCAACTAAGATGTGTTGCCCTGTGTTCAATTCCTATGTCCGCATGATGATGGACTGTGGATGTGGGCAGACTACACATTGGTCGATGTGCTGTCTATATGCATGTGCCTTCACACCAGGCACAGCTGTCCCTGCACATGTGACCCCTGCTGGACTCGCTGCTGGGTCTGTGGAGCTGATGCACCTTCTGCGCGTGGGGCGGACAGCTCTCCTCACTTCCCTCATTGCGCATGTCATGTCTTTGCCGCAGGTGACATGGATCATGGAGGGCCCACATGTACGCGTGGGTAGGCTACACATGATTGTTCACTGGTCGCCACCCCAGTCAGTGTTTCGAATGGGAAGGTTGTCGTGCTGGTGGTATGTTCGATGTGGCGGATGGGCGGGCCTAGGTGCGGGCTTACATTCCGGACATGGGGGGTAGTTGGATTGGCGACTAGTTGCAGTACACACGGGACACGTCTCTTCCTTTCCACATCTGGGTCATCCCTTGTACTAACTGACAGTGATACAGTCATCTTCGCCCCAGCCCTCATGTCCTCCCTCGCCCCCAATATGCATGCTCACCTGCGAGGCTAGCGCTTGCACAGGCAGCCCCAAGCTCGCACCAGAGAGGGCAAGGAGTGTATGTGTGGGTCCAGTTGCACGAGTGGGCTGTCTCAGGGTATGATGTGTGGCGGGACGCCGTCCACCTGCGTGGTGCCCCAAATGGAGACCCGGCCTGCATGGACTATGCATCACAGTCTTCGCCTTCCGGATCCGCCACCTGCGACACCCAGTGGCTGTGGCTGCCCTTGCGGCCATGCCGTGTCCGTCTGTGGCTGATGGCCCACACATTCACTCTTTGGCCTCTCTGGGGAGGGCTCAGGGGTGGTGGCGCACGCGCTTGCACTTAGTCGCAATGGCATGTGGCGTGGTTGGTATGATGGGCAATGGATGGGATGGTGCGAGCCACCTCCCGTGACGTCAGTGCTGCTCGTGCTGTGGTGCGTCCCCCTACACTTCCATTTGACTTTTTGCCATGCTGGACGTTGAGGTTCTATTGCCTGCGTGATATGACCAGGAGGAGCGCGAGGAGACCTCTCACACACCATGCTCCACTGCCATCCCGTGCCCTGTATCGCCTGTGCGGATTGACTATGTTGGGGTTACACCTGGTCGACTGGGGCTGTGTGTGCCTTGTCAAGGGGCATGGTGGGCGCACAACAGGATCCAGCTTGTCCACAGAGGGTGGGCTGAGGTGCGCCTGGTACCGCTTTGTACGTGTGCCCGGCTGCTGTGCACACACGTGTTCACTCCCCTCGACAGGTGTCCTCTCACAATGCCCAGGGAAGCGGTGGTGTACTGTTCATGACCCCTCCCAACACGGCGTGCTCCAACTTGGCATGTGCGCATCTACCCGTCGCACCCACCCACCTGAGCACTGCGTCCATACGACTTCACACGACACATGTGTGTCTTCCACAGTAGTGCTACTCATTTGCGTTGACATCCAATACCAGTGGACTACATGGTCATGTCACGACTGCCGTGTACTTCACATACTCTCATCCTCTCTCATTCGTACTTGTGAAATGAGTCAGCGGAGACAGTTTTGGTTTCAAACATTATATTGAGTCTTCTGTCCTCTGTGATGCAGTATAGTGGACACTACTGGCAGCGGAATACATGTTGAGGATATACTGAGCATGATTACAAATGGGATAGGGTGTGGGGTTACATCTGCTTGGCCAAGGCTGTGCTAATGTACATTTACGTATAGCTGCGGAGCTGCGGACTTTGACACAGACGGTATACATGTAGCCTACCAGACCGCTCGGCATCATGGGCACAGTCCATCTCAGTTCCATGTGACAGGTTTGCTGCGGTTGTTCCTCATGCACGCGTGCATGTGAGATGACATCAGGGCATGTGCTTGCGTGCATGCAGCGGCGTGCCACTTGTTGTTGCACTGTGGTGGTTACTGGACATGTCACAGTCACTGGGGTCGTGTTGTTGTTGTATGCACTTGTCGTCCATGCAAAGGTCCTGGTATGGGATTCCCGGGGCGGGGGTGGAGGGGTGCAGCACCCACAGACTCCAGGCGACCTATTCATGTCCACTGAGCGGTGTGTGTGTCCATGTGCGCTGGATCCATGTCGTGTCCTGGTTGTTCGTGCAGTTCCGTCCATGTGGGTGCGATACACAGAGCCCATGCCACTGCCTCCCACGATGCATGCGGTGTTCCTGGATGTGATGGGGAACAGTGTGCATGTCCCGGTCATATCCGATGTCATGGCGATGTCGTTGATGGTGTGGTTACAGTTGCCGGTCGCTTGGTATGGCTGTTGTGGTGGTGACTGGCCAGTCCGTGCGGAAGCTGAGCATGGGTGCGGGGTTGGACTTCATAGGTCACTCGGGGAACCTGCGTTGTGGTCCAACGTATTTACAGGTTGTCAGGTATGCGATGCCATCCAGCAGGGCTTCCATGTCATTGGTGGTGTACATGTTTGCCAGCCAATGAAGCGGATGGTGGCTCTCAAGGTGTTGTTCGTAAGTTGTCCCTTGGAGGACCATGATGGGGCATGCTGGGTGACATTCGATGTAGCTGTTCTCGATGATCCGTCGTGTGGAGGCACAGTGGTCCCATTTCAGTGCGGGTGCGATGTTGGCCACATACGCCATGCCCCCATAGGCAGAGCAGGCCCTGTCGTGTGCATCCAGAGGGAGGAGTAGTGGTAGCAGGTCCGCCTTCAGACATGCCGGGTTGGAGAGGCATATCTCGACGGGATGCTGGTAGGGACACCTCCGACAGTAGAAGACGGGCATGACGCAGCTGAACAATGTGATGCGGTAAGTCAGTCGGTAACTTACGTTTAGCAGGGACAGGAGATCGCATCCCAATGTATGTATCGTGTTGGTTTTGTACAGCTTGAGCTGTTCGGCGTAGTTGGGTAGGTGTGTTGCGGTTGCCATTTCGCAGCGGTTCGTTGAGGTGGCGTGCTCCGGCTGTGTGTGCAGTCTGCAATGTGCACGCTCCGGGGTTGCTGTGAGCTCTGTGTAGTCGTAGGGAGACAGGACTTGTGTTCTGTTGGCTTGTTTGGAGGACACGGGCCCTCTTCCCACATGCTTCTCAGACAGTTCAAGGTCAGTGCTGTGTGACTCCTTCCAATTAACTTGCATGTGGCCGACATGGGGAGTGTTTTCTTCTTTCTTCCCCGTCCGTTGTGTGCTTCTGTGATATGCGCTATCTGCCCTGTGGTCGGTCCCTCGGCATGCCTGTGTTGGTCTATTCTTGGACAATGGCTGTATTCACCGGCTTCTGTCGTAGGGCTGTGGTTTCGGAGTTGGAATGGAAGGTCATTCAGTGCTGTCTGCTCTCCCTTGTGTGGGCGGCAGCCTGCCTTCTCGCTCTGCGTTGGGCCTTGTGTGTGGATGTTATTCTTGGGCCACCTGTTGTCGGTCCCCGGGCTCTTTGGTGTTCCGTTTCATGTGTCTTGTTCATATGTGCAGGGTGGTATGGGTTTTTCAGTGTGGTACTGGCGTTCCTCTTCCCGAAGGGGCCCTGCTTCTCCTAGTTGGTGTTGCCGCCGCTGTGTGCTTCGCCATGTTTGTTACACTGGGGTGTGTCCTGCTGTTGCGTGACTTCACTGACATGTGTGCGTCGGTTGTGTGGCGTTGGGTGTTGTCCGTGAATTGGGCGTTGGGGACATGTCTGTGGCAGGCCTGTCCCGTGTCATGTGCGTTCGGGGTGGGGCTGATGTGTGTGCTGCTTGGTTGTGTCCCTGTGTCTGTGTGCGACGCATGCATGGCGCTGCGGTTGGCCTCTGCGTTGTGCGCATGTGTGGCGGCGTCATCGGCGCTTTGTGGCCGTGACGGGGTGGTTGGTTCCTAGTCCCAGGTGGTGTGTACACATGTGTTCCGCGATGTTAGAATTTGGCCTGTGTGTCATATGTGGATGCAATGGTGGATGTGTAGTGTACACGCGCTGGTGGGGGTTGTCCGCTTTTTCCGCCTCTTGCACTGTGTGCGCTGTTTGCGTGCACTTGTTGTGTGTGTGCCTACCTGCGTCTCCGCGGCACGTTGCGTCCTTGGTGGTGCATCAGCAGAAGCATGGGAAGGGCCTGCAGTGCTGGATTCATGCCCGGGGTGCCGCTTCTTCGTTGTCCGTGCTCTGCGTCCGTGTTACCGCCTCTCTTTCACGTGCGGTGTCTCTTAGCCGTGGGAGCCGTTTGTTTGCGGCATCGTAATTTATGCTCCGGGCGGGACGTGTTTCGTCGGACGGTGTGTGTCAGTTGAGCTGCGCCGCTACGTGTACGGGCGCACTTTGATGGCGGACGGTGTTGCTGGCTTGCCGGCGGTGTTTGGCCTACTTTTCGCATCGTAATTGTGCGGGCGTGTGGACTGCTGCGTGCCGGCGGTAACTGGTGGTTTTTGCATCCGCCAGCACGGCGGTTGTGCTTCCGCCCGCCATCGTAATGGGCCCCTTAGTGAGGTTTTTTGAGAAGTAATTTTGCACATCCTTTTATTATTGCAGTTTAGAATTGAAACGGAGGACTTGATGATGCAAAGTTTGTAGTTGGAGATTGGTGAGTAATGCTTCTTTTGCGACATGACTCTAGAGATATAAGTGTTTAGTGGAATTTATTGGTAATGCTGTGACTTTCTTTCGGTCTTTTCAGAATATTTTTCTTGAAGATAATTAATTAGTGAACTGAACATCGAATAAATTGATATGAATTTTTAATTGTGGTGAGTGACATTTCACTATGGATATTAGTACATTGGTACACTGATATGGAAAAGGTGTCTTTAAATTGTTCACGTCTCATTAGGTACTTTAGGTACTCCCTTTGGAGGGTAACAGGTAGATCAAATTAGGATAACCTTATATATGTATATATTATACAGTTATATGTTTAGAAATGATCATGAATCAAGTGTTTTAATTAAATGTTTTCAACACGGGTCTTATAAGATCTTTCTATGTGTTAATGATTAATTTGGATAATTGGTATTTTTCATCCATCTTGATGATTGTGAACAGTTTAGAATGGATATAGGCACGGGATGATGTTTAATTAAGTTAAAGAAAAGATGTTACGTAATTTTTTATGGTAGTATGAAGTAATAATGTAAATAGTTTTTTTTACATGTTTTTATTATATATTTTTTGTTTCATTATTTCAGCCCTGATGATGTCCTAAATAGGACGAAACGCGTTGGCTGATTCAGAAAGTGAAGTTTTGATGTAAATGATGGAGTTTAAAACAGAAATTGGAAATGAAAATTAAGCGTGTTTGAAATGAACTTTTGTGAAATTTTCAATAAAGAAGAAGAATTTTTAATTGAATCCACTGCCTAAGGACTAATCATTAGAAGGACTACAATAATTGATCGAATCATACACAGGTCTGAACGACCAAGTACGAAGCGAAGATCGCGTAAGCGCTGACCGAATCGTTTCCGGACCCGAACCACTCCGTACGACTCATTCGCAGCCAGATCGTACAGCGCAATGGAGCCGAATTCCGACCGAGCGAGTACGATGCACGATTCAGACAGCCGCTTCGCCTCAGTCTCAGTGAGACAAAACAGCTGTCGGAAGCGTACTTCGGGGGGCCGAAGGAGGCACCCCTGCACCTGGGGCCCTCCAAATCTGTCACGGGGGTGTGCCCATGGGTCCCCCTGATCCAGGCATGCACAGTGTGACGCGCAACATGGGGTGCCCGCCACAGGGTGTACGCTTTTCCCCACCCACCCCTTTTCTGCCATGGGAGCCTGTGTACGCGCCTGTACACAGGCTCCCATAGAGTTCAATGGGAGTCCGAGCAAACTGAGTCCATAAGCATACAGCAGCATCGTACTCGCTCGTTCGTACTCCAGGAGCACGTTTTGCTCTTAAAACCCTCCGGATCTAAGTCGTACGGAGGGCTTTCCTAGCGAGATCGGAATCAGGCCCTAAGTGTTCGAAGTCCATAGTTCCCTCTTCTGCTTGCAGCATTGCAGTCTCAACCGCATTCATAGCAATTACTACTTCATTTTGAACAATTGGTTCTCCAAGAGGATCTTGACTCCCCAGTGCAGAGCTTTGGCTGCTTTGTGAACTATCTTTTGCTATCTCAGCAGCGATGGTTATTTCCTGTTCAATCTCATCTTTCAACATTTGCACGTAGGTTGGAAAGACTGAGCACTCAATGCTGTCTTTCACAGCATTGAAGAGTCTTCGTAACAGTCATAGGGCCTCATTTACGAGGCCGTAGTGGCATGTTTGCACCGCCAGGGCATCACCTTTTTGACGCTCCGGTGGCGCAATGTGCCACAGCATATTTACAAGGCCACGCAAAGCCACTTTACGTGGCTTTTTATGGCCTTGTAAATATGTGCCTATTTCACGCAGAACACTGCGAGAAAGGCGTTGCTGTGGGTGTTCCCACACAAACCCCATGGAATCTGAAGCATTCCCAGATTTACGAGGAATCGTAAACCTGGGTATGCATCAGAAACCTATGCCTCCCCAGAGGAGGCGTAGGAGTGGCACAAGGAGAAATTATTTTATTCCTCCTTATTCTTTCCTGCATTCTGCAGCACGCATAAAAAGAGGAAATTGCCATCAATTATTGTTTTTGTGCAGGAAGGTGTCCCACAATGCAGGTACCCTTGCAACATGACACAAGGGTGTTTGCGTTGGTGCACGGCTGCTGTTTGTGCGTCAGCACAGGGCAGAAGGACAGGAATGCACCGTATCTTTAAGATATGGCTCATTTCTGCCCTTTTCTTATGATGCACGGCAGCGCAGCAGGAAGGCCTACTGCGTTGAGGTGCACCAAAGTTTGTAAATGAGGCCTATAGTGTCCAAGTAACTCTGATTCAGCATGCAATGGTTTGAACAACTTCAAAAGTGCCAAGTAGAAAAACTCTCTTCTCTCTGGGGTTTGGCAACTAAGCATTTGTTGATTAATTAGATTCCCTTTGTTGTGTCTCACCAAACAATGTGACATCCATGTGCTCCATATCTTTCTTCTTCTATGTTTTCAGTTACATTACTTCTATATGTGTAGTGCTGAAGTACTTCATAGAGACGTATTGAAGATAAGGACTCCTTCTTGGGTAGTATGCATCCAGAATGTTAGTTTTCAGAATATCTTCTACTTTCTGGATCGAATTCTGCAATATACTGTGGGGTATATTTAAAAAGAAGTGACAGAGTGCGGCGTTAGCCTTCTTGGCTTAACGCCATGCTCTTCCACTTCTGAAACACAGGGCTGCAACTTATTTACAACAATACGTGCACCCCTGCATTTCCCCCTGTGCTGGCGCTAATATCAGCTGCATAGCGCCAAAGCAGGCACCCATGCACCATAGTGCAAGGATGCCTGTGTTGGGGGTAATGATTGTTTATGTGCAGGATGATGTCCCTTCATGCACATAAACAATCTTGAATGGTGATTTGTAACTTCTATGTGTGCTCAATCGTCATTTTGAAAATGATTGTTTATGTACAGGAAGGGACACCTTCCTGCACATAAGCAACCATGCATGGCGTTTTGCTGTTTCTGTGTGTGCTGCACAATGCAGCATACACAGAAACAGCTAAAACGAGGAGAAATAAAGCATTTCTCCTCATTTCACCATGTTAAGACCAGGTTTTTATGGTCTTAATTTTGGTGCTGCCTCCTATTTACGCCACCCTTGTAAATAGAGGGCAGCGTCAAAATCAATGGGTGTTGCGGCGGAATGCCCACCAAAACACCCATTGCCCACCCCTTTCAACCTAAGTATAGCGTGAAAGAGTGCCTAATTTACAAGGCACCATTAAGCCATGTTAAGTGACTTAACACTGCCTTGTAAATAAGGCGAAGCCCGTATCGCCATAGGAACATCTTTAAAAGTGACATTTCTGTGGCGATTGGGACTTGTAAATATGCCCCTGTATTTCCGGGAAAGACTTTAGTACTCTATTTTGACTGCTTGTGGGCCTAGACTTACCCACACAATTCCTCTTGACTTGAAGAACAAACTAGCTGAGCTCAACCTGTCCGAGCATTCATAAGAACCTATTTCTCTGTGGGAAAGCATTTTCAAGCTGAATCTGTACAATTTCTTGGTAAGACTCTTTTCTGCAGAAATTTACTCCCACATCTCTTTCATCTGTCTTCTCTGAATCTGTTAAATATCAAGTCATGTAGCGAGCAACAGCAATAGAGTTGTCTGCAACAAATTGTAGATCCATATTTGCATTCCACATCTTCAGAATCACAGGTTTGTAGTCATTGATATACTCAGAAGCATCTGTCTGTTCTTCTCAGGTTGTATGTATTTTGTGGTGATTTCCATGCCAGAGTATGTCTGACTGCTGACAAAAAGCTGTTGACTCATCCTTCTGAGATGACAGGCCATGGGAATCCAAAACGACATCTCTTGTAAAATTTTCCTTTGCATCTGTATTTTTGAAAACAGTATTTCCCACATCTATGTGTTTGGATTGTAGAACTTGTTGTCTCAAGCTCCTTGTCTGCACCATCTTTTGGGATGGTGTATGTCACATACTGTTGTATGAAAGACAAGCCAGACTCATCTGTGTCTCTTTCAAATTTCGGGCCATCTTTTACTCATAACAGCATGTAAATATATGGAGCACCTCTAGCTTGGTACACTTTGAGCTAAAAGAAATCAGTTACTTGGCCAAGAGGAGGATTAATTTTGTTACAGATGAAAGCCATCATAGCTTGACACCTGTAGTTAAAACTCTGCAGACATTTGCAGGGTCCAGCGAACAAAGTTCTCCTGCTGTCTTCAGATTGATATCCTTTATGTTTGAAATTGCTTCTCGCAGGAATTCAAGGAGGTCATCCCATGCATACTCAGCACAACGGAGGGGCCGATTCCGATTCGGGACGGAAATCTCTCCGACCGAGCCGGACCCGGAGAGATTTCCGACCGAATCGGACCCTAGCAGCCCGACCGAACGAGTACGATGCGCACGTATGCTATCGGACTCGATTCGGTCGGACTCCCATTGAGGTCAATGGGAGCCTGTCGTACAACTCGTACGCGGGCTCCCATTAACTCAATGGGTGCGAGGCGAACAAGGGCGCCCCCTACAGCGCGTACGCGGTGAAGCGACTCGCGCCATACACGCACAGGTAGGGGGGACCCATGGGTCCCCCCTGTGTGCGACTCGCGTGGCTACGCGTACAGGGGGGTCCGACACGGACCCCCAAAGTGCGGCTCCGACTGCTTCTTCAAGCCCGACGCCGCGAGTCGGTCGGACTGCTCGCGGCGCGCATCGTACTTGCCCGGCCGGTGAACGTCTCCATTGCGCGGTGCGAGGCGCATCCGTGCGAGTCTGTCGGTGCGGTTGGGACGGGCGTACGAGTCGGTCAGCGAATTCGCACGCGCTCGCATCGTACTCGTTCGCCCGGACGCACGTACGGATCGGTCGGGAAAAAGGGCTCCGAATCGGATCCGGTTCAGCCGAATCCGATTCGGTGCCCTACCGGCCGAGATCGGAATCGGCCCCTGAGTGTTAGAAACGGCTCACTGACAGAATATCAATGCTAAAAACATCGATGTAAAAAATATCGAACAAAATATATAGAATGAAAAAATATCGACTCCCTATACTTAAACAGGTAAGTACAAAAATATCAAATCAAAATATCGAAGTTAAAAATATAGATGTAAAAATATCGATTTCAAAATATAAATACAATAAAATAATACATATTGAATATATAAAATATTGATATTATCTTTAACAAAATAAATTAAAATTAATATGATTTTTAACTAAATATAAAAAATAAACTTAATTTAAAAAAATATAAACACACAAACATAATAATTTATACATATACATAGATTTACTTTAAAATAATTTATTAACTATTATCTTTATTTAATTTGTAAACTTTTAAATTATATAAAATTAAAATATATACATATATCAATAATTTAAAATTTAAAAAAACATTCTATAATTAATTAAAGCATTAAACTATTGAAAAAAATTAAAACGTACATTTAGCAATACAATTAATAAAACAGTAGGGAAAATGTTGGATAGCGAAATAATAAAATTTACTATTCCAACTCCAGTGAGTGCAACAGTAGGGAAATTGTTGGATAGCAGAGGGGTAAAAATTACTATTCCCACTCCAAAGGGTGCAACAGTAGGGAAAGTGTTGGATAGCGGAGGGGTAAAATGTACTATTCCAACTCCAGTGAGTGCAAAAGTAGGGTAAATGTTGGATAGCGGAAGAATTAAATTTACTATTCCAACTCCAGTGAGTGCAACAGTAGGGAAAATGTTGGATAACGGAGGGGTTACAATTAATATTCCCACTCCAGTGTGTGCAACAGTAGGGAAAGTGTTGGGTAGCGGAGGGGCAAAAAGTACTATTCCCACTCCAAAAAGTGCAACAATAGGGAAAGTGTTTGATAGCGGAGGGGTAAAAATTACTATTCCCACTCCAGTGATTGCAATAGTAGGGAAAGTGCTGGATAGTGAAGGGGTAAAAGTTACTATACCCACTACAAAGAGTGCAACAGTAGGGAAAGTGTTGGATAGCGGAGGGGTAAACATTACTATTCCCACTCCAGTGACTGCAACAGTAGGGAAAGTTTTGGATAGCGGAGGGGTAAAAATTACTATTCCCACTCCAGTGAGTGCAACAGTAGGGAAGATTCTGGATAGCGAAGGGGTGAAAATTACTATTCCCACTCCAGTGAGTGCAATAGTAGGGAAAGTTCTGGATAGTGGAGGGGTAAAAATTACTATTCCCACTCCAGTGAGTGCAACAGTAGGGAAAGTATTGGATAGCCGAGGGGTAAAAATTACTATTCCCACTCCAGAGAGTGCAACAGTAGGGAAAGTATTGGATGGCGGAGGGGTGATAATGACTATTCCCACTCCAGTGAGTGCAACAGTACGGAAAGTGCTGGATAGCGGAGGAGTAAAAATTACTATTCCCACTCCAGTGAGTGCAACAGGAGGGAAAGTACTGGATAGCCGAGAGGTAAAAATAACTATTCCCACTCCAGTGAGTGCAACAGTAGGGAAAGTGCTGGATAGCGGAGGGGTACAAATTACTTTTCCCACTCCAGTGAGTGCAACAGTAGGGAAAGTGCTGGATAGCGGAGAGGAAAAAATTATTATTCCCACTCCAATGAGTGCAACAGTAGGGAAAGTGCTGGATAGCGGAGGGGTACAAATTACTATTCCCACTCCAATGAGTGCAACAGTAGGGACAGTGCTGGATAGCAGAGTAACAAAAATTACTAATAACATTTAAACAATTGAAAAAAATTAAATAATCTTAAAAATAAATAAACAATATTTTAAAAATATATGATTAAATATATTAAACATATAAAAAGAACACATATTATAATATTAATTACAAATAACAAAAAGGTACAAATATATAAATAAATTAATAAATAAATTTATAAACAATATTTATTTAAAAGGAGCAAATATTAACAAACAAATTATCTCAAACATAAACGCATTTATTTTATTTTCTACCCTATAACACCACACCAATAAAAAACACTTCAACATTTTTATATAAATGTATTTCCATAATTAACATAATTAATAATGATTTGAAAAAATATTATTAATAAAAAAAGATAATAAACATTCATTGCATACACATTTTTACACCACAACACGCACCTAAAATTAATTACACAATTACCATAATTAATTACTAATTAATTAATTTAAATTAATTAACCACTAATTAATCTTTCATCAATAAAACAAAATACTTCCCACCCTTCCCACCATTTACACCTATAAACACCACAGCACACACCTAAAATTAATTACCCAATTACCATAATTAACTACTAATTAAGTAATTTAAATTAATTAACAACTAATTAATAATTCATCCATAAAAATTAAATTACTTCCCACCCTTCCAACCATTTACACCTATAAACACCACAACACACACCTAAAATTAATGACACAATTACCATAATTAATTACTAATTAATTAATTTAAATAATTAACAACTAATTAATAATTCATCAATACAAATTAAATTACTTCCCACCCTTCCAACCATTTACACCTATAAACACCACAACACACACCTAAAATTAATTACATTACTTACTAATTAATTAATTAAAATTAATTAACAACTAATAATTAAATAATTAATAATAAGTTCATTCACACATTTAACACTATAATCTCTCAATTAAACAAATATTAATAGATTAAAAAAATTTAATAAATGTAATATAATTAAATTTCTTCCCACCCTATTCCTCTAACAACCCACAACCCGCTACAGAACTAAAAATGCAAAAAAAAAAAAAATAGTAACTACTAAAAATAATCAATACATTTTAAATAATTAAATTACTTCCCACTCTATTCCGCTATAAACCCACAACCTGCTACGGAACTAAAAACGCAAAATTCAAATTAAAAAAAAAAACTACTAAAAATATTCAATACATTTTATATAATTAAATTACTTCCCACCCTATTCCCCTATAAACGCACAACCCGCTACGGAACTAAAAACACAAAATTCTAATAAAAAAAAATTAATAACTACTAAAATTTAAACACATAAAATAAAAATACAAACAATTCTTATACAAAAAAACAAACATAACACACATATAAAATATATACTAAAATACATAACATTCATAAAAATAGATATTAATAACAACTATATTTTTGCAAAGGATATTAAACACTTCGATATTTTTTAAATCGATATAACTTACCTAAAATCGATATTCTTGACCACGAGAATTTGTCTGTCGATATTCCTGACCCACAATATTTTTGCCACGATATTTGCGCAATTCGATATTTTCTACTCGATATTCTGTCTCTGCACCGTTAGAAACCAAGTAAGTGCTCCTAGGTTTCTCAACATGCTTTTCAGCTCACCGTGACAACAATACCAATATTCAGTGGTGCCACATTGGCATGCCATTAAATTAATCAAATTGTATTCCATTTTTTCATCTTTTCCTTGAACTTTGTCAACAAATTCCCTTGCTGTGATATTTTGCAGATTTACTCCTGTCTTGAGAATGTGGTTTACTGCATAAGATAGGCCTGGCAAGTCACTCTCAAATAAAAGGTGAAATATATAGGGAATACACTGCCAAAATCTTAGATCCTGTGAGTATCGTCTAGTTGATCTGTACTCAGCTGCTGGAATCTGTACAGGCCGGTCATCATACCTACCACCCATTCCTGTGTGGAAAAGATGCAGAAAACATTGAGCTTTTAAACTTTTCTACCAAACACACAAGGAACTCCTGTTGCTTCTTTCATTTGAAAGAGATCAACTGCATCACCAATAATCTCTTTAGAATGCAGAGGGTGGATACTGTAGTGACCATAAATTTCTTCTGATCGGGATCAATCCACCTTTTCAATCTGACCTCTTAATGATGATGTGTGACCCTCCATATGTTATGCCTTGAAGAGTATCTATGGGGCCGATTACGATGGCGGTCGGAAAACCATTCCGCCCGCCGTGGCAATGGGAAAAGACCGCCCGCATGGCCTGCGGCACCACCGCCGATCACATTACGATGCACCGCTGGAAAAATCCGACCGCCGCGGTCGGAACCCAAGAAACACCGGCGGTGCACGTGCAGAAAAGGCGAAATACCCTCCACGGCGGTCGGATTCACTGCGGAAAGCTCACAAACCGCTGATACACAAGCGGAATTTCCACGAGTGCAATTATGATCTTACCGCGGTGCTTGCGGTACGACCGCTTGTTTCCGACCGCCGCGATTGACAGCAATGATGAATGGGAGAGCTGGAGGAATGACCATTGCAGTCTGACTGCGGTGTCCGCGCGGAAATAGTAATGGCGGTCGAAAGCAACTACACCACAAAACCACTGAATGTGGCTGTGTATCTGTCTCAGCCAATAAAAACAGCTAACACACCCCATTGACACATGCACCTGGCAAATAAGAACTACAAATCCCAGCTCAACACAGACAACACACCTGACATGAATCCTCAGTTTGGACCCACCCACATAGCAGACCATAAAACCAGCCCCTGCATGACCACAATTCTTTGCTCAACTCCAGAACTGAAGGGCCCAACAATATCACACAAAGGATAGGCAACCCTGCACACATCACACCATCACAAACACACACACACCACACACATCACCACCACCACCACCACCTGCACACCTGCACTCTTAACCACTCAGCACATCACACACCATGGCACATAAGATGCCCAAATTCACTGATGGTGAGTTGTCAGTCATGGTGGATGAGATAATAAGAGTTGAGCCATATATTTTAGGAAGCAGGGTCCAATAGACCCCATCAGCCAGGCAAAATCAAATGTGGCAAAGGATAGTTGACAGAGTCAATGCTGTAGGGCAAGTTCCACGCAACAGGAAGGAGATCAGGAAGAGGTGGACTGACCTCAAGAGCAAGGTCAAGGAGAAGAACAGCAAGAACCGTGAGCTGGCAAACCGGACTGGCAGTGGCCCTCCCATTCCACATTCAACGCATAGGAGTAGAAGGTGCTTGGCATACTGCACCCAGAGAGTTGCACTGGAATTGAGGGGGGACTGGAGGCTGGTAAGTACCAACAAAAGTCTGCCATAACACTGCTATGTAGTAGCTAGCACAACTAAAAAGCAACACCTCCTAGGCCCAAATGTACTCATGTCCACCACACTCCCCCCAAACAGGTCTCACAGATCCCACAATAACTCCCTCTAATTCACCACAAAGGTACATAACAATATTTACATGGGGGCACATGTACAGGCAGCCAGCACTACAACTCCCAACAGGCCCCCTTGTCCCACAGCTGAGCAGGATGGAGCATTCCCCACACCCCCAAGCATGGGGCAGCCATTTCCCTCCAAGGTGTAACCTTTAGGGGTGGGCGGAATTTGCGTAGTCGCGTTACGCAAATCTCCGCGAAATTGTTAAAAATCTCCGCAAGCATGTAGAAGTTCCGCGAAGACGCGGAATTGCTTGTCCCGCCCGTTCGCGATGTGTTTTTGCGTGCTCGCAGGGAAATATATCGCTAACTTGCCCATGCGGTCGCTAATGGGTGCGGCCATCTTGTTTTTCACTTGTCCCGCCCGCTCGCGATGGTTATTTCCTGTTCCGGGTCGCGTATTGCATGCTCCCGCCCGCTCCCGATGCTTAGTTCCAGTTCCGGGTCACGTATTGCATGCTCCCGCCCGTTCGCGATAAGTATTTCCTGTTCGGGAACGCGTATTACGTGTTCGCGATGCTTTTTGCGTGCTCGGGGGGGGAAATATCGCGCAAACTTGCCCATGCGGTCGCAATGGGCGCGGCCATCTTGTTTTTCACTCTATTGCTATGGTTCTGGGCCTGCTTTTCAATCCTCCCTCTATCTTTTCAATCCTTTGTTTCTGGAAACTTTGTTTTGATCTTTTTTATTTATTATCTATCTCTCTATTTTCCTGATTCTATATTTTGAGTTTTTTTCTACTTTTTGTGTGTTTTTCACTATTTTTTCACTCTTTTTCTATTACCTGCTTTTTAATTTCTTTTACTTACTTTTTTAATTCCTACCTTTTCTTTTCCACCCCCCGCCTACCCAGAACCATGGCAAAGGGCCACAGGGCTCATCGTAGCCAGAGCCGCGACCGCCTTCCTTGCGGAAGGCGGCGCCAAAAAGGGGTGCAGGCACGGGCCTTATTTGGTGAGGCGGAGGTGGCCGCACTGTTTTTTTTTGTGCAGCGCCACCTCCCCTTAACCATGGCAGCAGGCGGCAGGCCTGGGTCTGGGTACGGGCTCCGGGAGCGTCGGCAGCGGTGGGGCAAGGTGCGTTGGGCAGTGTTTCGCTGCTCTGGTGTCCGGCACACCAATAACCAGCTGACGCACCGGTGGTCCGATATTCTGGACCGGGAGCAGGACCTGCTGGACCTGCTAGGAGTGGAGGTCCCGGGGCTTGGTGAGTAGCTATTTAATATTACTACTTTGTGTTCTTCTGCTCTGTGTTATATATTGCGAATATTTTTTTTCTCCGACCAGCAAGAATGCTGCTGCTTTCATTGCAGGTAAATTACGTTTAAAATCTTCTGTGATTGTTATGACACAGGCGCTCGGCGCTACTAATCTTACTTGTTTGCAACTTTGCGCTCGCTTGGCCTGATGATTATGTAAGAGTTTACTTTAGAGAACTTAAGTTAGGTAATGCTAGAGAGACTCTAGTCCTTCCTTTGTCCTCCTGCCACTAAGAAGGGATAGTGGTGGATTGATAGGTTTAGTTACTTATTAGTTGGTAATTTTTAAGTGGTGTGCGTGACGCATCCTCTGTCACGTCACGTGCTGCTGAGTGCTGCTTACCCCAGTCCTTAGTAGAACCTTTTGTAGTTTGTTTAGTCAGTGTTAATAGGCTTATATCATCACTAGCAGAACATCAGCAGCAACCAACCAACAATTTGGCGTATGCAAAAATGTATGCATGTGTCCTCCATCTATGCATTTTTGAGGACTAAAATAAATGGAAATGCAGACTTACTGAACAATTGGCCCGTCTGGATTGGAATACGTGGGCTTGGTCAGGTGGTACTTAGGCTTACTAGACGGTCTGTGAATCTCGCAATACTACTAGTCGATCAGATTAGATTGGTCAATTTTATTGCAATTGTTGTTCACAAAAATGTTTTTGGAGCGTATTTTAAAATATTTTATTTGTTTCACACCAAACTTTAATTTTTGTCTCTTTCTTTATGAAATCTTACATGATCAGCACCCAGGGGCAAGAAGACGGGGTCACAGGCGGCGGGACAAGAACATCAAGATGCCTCCCAGGGCCAGGACCGCTCCTCTACCGAGGGCTCTGCTGCTGGCCCCAGTAAGGCCTCCAGTGGTTAATATTAATAATTATATTTCCCTAACTTTTCCTGCACCATATTTTTTCTGAACTATTATTTCGGTTTCCTAATTCTATTTTTTACAAATTCTTCTTCGATCTAGACTATGGGGTCGATTCCGATTCGGGCCGGAAATTTCTCCGACCGAGCCGGACCCGGAGAGATTTCCGACCGAATCGGACCCGTGCAGTCCGACCGAACGAGTACGATGCGTCCGTATGTTATCGGACACGAGTCGGTCGGACTCCCATTGAACTCAATGGGAGCCGGTCGTACAACGCGTACGCGGGCTCCCATTGCCTCAATGGGTGCGAGGCGGACAAGGGCGCCTCTACAGCGAGTACGCCGCGAGCGCTCGCGGCGTACACGCACAGGTAGGGGGACCCATGGGTCCCCCTGTGTGCGCCTCGCACGGGTACGCGTACAGGGGGTCCGACACGGACCCCAAAGTACGGCTCCGACAGCGAGTTCGAGTCGGACGGCGCGAGTCGGTCGGAGCGGTCGAGGTGCGCATCGTACTTACCCGGCCGGAAAACGTCTCCATTGCGCGGTGCGAATCGGGTCCGACCGAGTCGGTCGGAGCGGTACGATCCGGGTACGAGTCGGTCGGAGCGGTCGGGTCGCCCGGACGAGTCGGTCGGCGAACTCGCATCGTACTCGCTCGGCCGGACCTGCAGTACGGTTCGGTCGGGAAACAGGCTTTCGCATGGCTTTTTTCCCGACCGAATGGTATTGGGTGCGCCTCCGACCGAGATCGGAATCGGCCCCTATCTGTTTCTAAATTCTTGTTATCCCTGCCTCTAACTGCGTCTGCTATGACTCTCTGTACTACTACTATTAGTCTGTCTGTAGCTAAGCTTGCCCAGTTGGCCACTCTTTATTTAAAAGGTTTTAAATAAAACTCAGATTCACCAATAGCTCTAGCCATTGAGTCCAGTCCTTTGGGTTGTCCTCTTCTACTACTTCTAGTCTTCTTAATCTTGAGGCTTTTTGACAATTCCCAACAACAAAATGCCCAACCAGATTTTACTATTTTTGATAGGATAGGACATACTACTACTGTTGTAGGGATTCTGCACATACAGAACTTTGCACAAGAAAATAGGACGTTGGTGATGGGAGGTTGGACCTTCCTCACACCTCAATCAGAAGACACCACAATCCCCTGACCGACTAGTTATAGTGTCTCATTAGCTCTCCGAACCCCCCCCCAAGATACCCAATGAGTAGACAACCCAGAACATAACACTCCCGACCTCTCAGTCATGGAAGCAATGCACACCCTTTCGCTCACTCACTCGTGTAAGTCCACACCAAATACCACCGAGTCTATGTAAGTTCAAAAGGTTTATTTTCAACTGACAAGCTCTGTACGTTGTTCTATAATGCAGCAGCAACAGCAAAATGCATAAGATTAAAACACTAAACATTGTTACACTTAGTTACACTTACAACTACAAGTCCATAGAAGACAAAAGGCGAAATCATGATAACTGAACAGTGGTGGAAGAACCACCCTCCCCTTGGTAGGAATATAGTTTATATAAAATTATAAATGAAGATCTCTGAGCGAATTCTGGGGACCCCTCACCTTAGAAGAACCTAGTACTGGTTACATCATAAGCTCTGCAAATCTCTGGTTCGTAGAAGGGAATCTTCCGTCTGTTATGAGAAAAATGGTGCGCGTTAGTATAGTGCAAGCATTTCTCAGTCGTGCCAAAAAGTGTCGTTTTTATGGATAAGCAATATGGACTAACACCAGAACTCCATAACAAAGTGGCTTGTTTTTCGACCTTGTACGCAGCGCTCAGACAGTAGCAGTATGAGCTCATGTGGGCTCAAAGGCGTCTTACAAAACAAGCTGCGAGGTAACTTGCGCAAAAATAAAAGACACAAAGCTAAAATGGTTGCATGGCTCGGGGTAACTTAGCAAAGACTAGAATGACCCTAGGGACCATATAACACTACTAGTGTCTACTCTACTACCTGATTTGTACTAGTGATGTATGTTGTATATGTATTATGTATGTATTAACTTTTTTTCAATCTTGCTAGTGAAAAATAGGGGGAGGTGTATATGGCATCTGAAAAATGTGTAATGTTTTTTCTAGGCGTACTACCGACCACCAGTACCGGGGCCAGCGGCGAAGGTGACGCGGCTGCTGAGGGTGCAGGAGGAGATGCGGCAGTTGCAGGAAGAGCTGCAGGGGGTGAGCCAGCAGCAGTGGCGGGCGGTGGTAAGTTATATTCCTAATCCTTACTTATTGACATTACACTCGCTGCAAGGGTGTAATGTATACTGTACTGTTGAGACTTAAGTAAGAAGTTGTTGTGAACGGTTGAAGAAGACACCCTTTACTTAGCATTAGCAATAGCATTAGCAGCGGGAGTGTAAAGTTGAGTAACCAATGGCCTCTTCTATCTGACTTCAACTCAGATGTGAAAGTTTTATGGAGAAGACTAAAAGTCAGATCAGATGACCTTGATGGATGGGTTGAACGAAAAGGGAAAGAAGGGTGGAAGGAGGAAGGACGGGCGAGATTTAATATTTATGACTGGCAGAGAAGGATACGTGGGATGCATGCATAGGTGTCTGATAGGAATCAGATGCATGGGTGGTGGAATGCCTGAAACTCCCACAAATGTTAGAGGCCGAGGTAGTGGGAGGATAGATACATACCACAAATGTTATGTACTGTGCTTGCTAGTGCTACTGTGCCACTATGTGTAGAATTAATGTGTCTTACTGCTTTGCTAAGAGTATATTTTACAATAGTCTTGTTTTTTCTTCTTGATATAGCTACTCCTTCCAAAGTGAAAGTAGACAGGAAGGAGTTGGCAGCCAAGGCCCGGCGCCGGAAGCTGGAGGCCATACAAAGTGAATTCCGGCGGCTTGTGGTTCTAGAAGAGGAGGAGGAGGAGGCGGCAGCAGCTGCAGCCTCCTCCAATGCCCCGGGCCCCAGCCACCCCCCTCCAGTGTTACGGCGCCACCGTCTGGCAGCCGCCCGCCGCCGTACTTCATTAAATAGCACTGCTGCCCCCCCCTGTGGATGCAATTGCCGCGCATTGAAGCGCCGCGTGGCCCGTCTAGAGGAGCGTATTCATGTCCTGGAGAGGCGAGCCCGCTGATGAACAGACCCTGTTGATTGCCCCTTTTTTATTGCTTATTTTGGTGGGTGGGAATCGGGCGTTGGGGTTTTCACTTTTGGACAATTGGACATTTAATTTGTTGGACTTTTTTGTTCCGGGCAATGGACATTGGTTGGGGTTAGGGAGAAGGGTGGGTCAGGTGTTGTTGTGGGATTTTTTTTACATAGTTTATTTTTGTTAGGGGATTAAATTATATATTTATACTTTATGTATGATGTTGTTAATGTTTTGTGGGTGGGGTTACTGTTTTACGTCACACTGTTTCCTTGCTGGTGAAGGACCACAGCCAGTGTTTGATTTAAATAATTGGCTGACTTAGTAAGACACAAACAGATAGATGCGGTACCCCTCACTGAGGGACGTGTCCTACTAGTACTGTCAGTCTCTCCTCCTAGTCTATGCATTCTGCAACTGGACTCAAAGGGGTGTGTGAAATAGAATTAATGAAAAAATTTCCATTATTAATTATGCCTCCCCCAAACTTCTTCTCTTACCTGTGCTTGATGTTTAACTTAGGCACGGCGATGGCTGCATGGTGATGATGGTTTTCTTTCCCAACATGCCATGGTTGTGGTGGTAGTAGTAGTAGACCCTGGCAGTAGCATTTGCAAAAAAAAGAAAATGAGACGGTCAGTCGCCTGAGAGAGACTGTGGGAGGAGTAGTAGAACGAAGTACAGTACGGAACTTACTGCCAAATAATAATATGCCAAAATACAATAAAACATAATGGTGGCGGGGATAGCCTAGTACATAGAGTTACAAACTCTAGCTGTGTTGAGTCACTCGACTAGGCCTACAGTACACTCGACACAAGCGTAACCGTTAGTGCTGTGTAGGAGGATGACAACAAATCCAATCGATGCCGGCAATTAATGCTGATGGATTAGGTTCCTTTGGTAAAAAAATTATCTCGCAAATATACTGCTCATGGGTGGGCAAGCAGAAGAAGATCCTCGCCCTGCCTTGAAATTGAATTAGTTTTGCTTTTGCCACATCCGCCCCAGCAAGCGTGTGATAAATTATTGGTGTACATTTAATTTAGTCACACCTCAATAAGTCACACAGCCCGGGGAAGAGGGTTAGGGTTTGATGAATGGTTGGGAAGGGGGTTTGGGGAAAGGTTTGACAAAGAAAAACAGTACGCATGGACAACAACAAAACACAATCTTGGCAGACAACCATATCCATAAATCTGTTAAGGGAGAAAAAGGAAATGCATGCATGATGATGATAACTTGATGGTTAATGATAAGTAGTACTTACTAACTACTACTAGACAATTAGACAGTACAGGGCAGCAGTATATTATGCAATTTGCCTTGCCTGTCTGCCCTCCGAGAGACCCGAATTACATACAATTTCTGTTCTGTTGTACCAGCCCGGGCTTAAAGATAGCAAAGAAAATTCAAAAATAGCTGTAGGGATGAATTGAATTATAAGCAGAGAGCAATCATAATAATAACAACAACACACAGTAGTAATGATTGAAGACAAAAAATGAATCAAATTATTTAAAAGATGATGAAAGTTGATACTGTTACTGTATGTTATCCTGGTCAAAATGGGGAGTTGCATCTCGGCATTCCTCTTGGTCCTCCCTTCCATCGACGCTCCGGCCATCAATCTTGGGTGACGCCACTGCCTGCCTGGCAGATGTAGATTCATTGGTAAGGTAAGTGAGAGTTGTTTTTCCCAGTATAGCACAGGGTAAGGCCGGCCTGTAATTGTAGATGGAAAAACAAAAGGGATATTGAAAAATCAAGTAGAAAAAAAATGCATAGATTACGGTGGAGTGCAACAAGAACACTTTCAGAGGCGGCATGGATACATCATGTCTACTCTAGTCTGTTTCCAGCATTAACCTTCAACAACAACAGGACAGAGCAGGCCCACGGCACCCGTGACCCATCCTCCATTTAGCGTACATTTTTTGACAGAGGCAGACAAAGCAGATATACAGCAACATAGCATTTTACAAATTAAGTGACTAAATCAATGCCCCGCTGTCAGTCATACCACCACACTCGACTCCCCCACTACACAGACATGTAGGTCTGCAGTGGTTGTTGTTGACTTGTTTACCTTTTATGCCACTCATGAAACACCCTGAGTTATTCCATCAATCATCTCGGATCGTACTGAGTGACTGCGAAGATATTATGTCACTGTGGTCATCATCATGGTGTGTTGTCCAACTCAGTGTGCAGTGTACAGATTGAGTCCCCTTTCCATATTCAAAATGCAATGGATCGGCCTGCAGTAAAAGTAGAAATTTGTTATTAAAAAATAAGAATGGAAACAAACATTGCATTGAGTTACTTTTAGTGTGTAGATTAGATAATAGTACACAATGAATTAACTTCATGCACTACAAACAACAACAACACAAATCACTCAGTCAGCGTCCAATGCATGTCATCATTCATTACCTGTTCCTTCTCATCTTCAGTTAATGGGCAGTCTCTCTCGGCTCGGAAAGGAGGATAGCTATAGTAGTCATCATCATGTTCCACTTCTTTTGGAGAGACTCAACGAGGCAAGATTTTCATTTTTCTTCGATTATGCTACATCCAATCATCATCTGGCTTGAGGGCAATAGATTTAAGGCGATTCAGGAGGATGGAGGAGCAGGACTCGGAGGAGTGGACTGAAATGCAGACAGCTGAAACTCATATATGGCAATAAAAGACGAAGACGGTGGTGATGGATTTGTTGTGATTTGAAGTTTCCAACCAGAAAGACAGACACACAAATAAAAGTAAATAAGGGAGGACGACAGTAAGAAGTGGAAGCCTAGTTGTCAGGGAAGTATAGCTCGTCCTCAAACTCTGGGGGTTCAACCAGAAGTAGGTAATCAGCATCTAACACGTTACTTCCGTCACCTGAGCCGCTGTCCTCATCTTCCTGCGTTGATTCATGTATTGTGTAATTCGTAGGGGTGGGCAGAATTTGCATAGTCGCGCTATGCAAAGCTCCGCGAAACGGTAAAAAATCTCCGCGAGCACGCAAAATTTCCGCGAACATGCGGAATTGCTTGTTCCGCCCGTTCGCGATGCTTTTTTCCTGTTCGCGAACGCTGTTTGCGTGCTTGGGGAGAAATATCTCGCGAACATGCATTTTGAAAGCGCGAACAAGCAAAAAATTCCGCGAGGCTGCGGATAGCGGAATTTTTGGTAATTTTGCGTTCTCCGCGGAACGCGAAATTACCCAAATTCCGCAAATTCCGCAAGCGGAACGGAATTTACCGCCCAGGCCTAGTAATTCGGTGGTATAAATTGCTGATTCATTTTGATCATGGTTAACCTCTCCACGTTTTTGGGTGAGAGACTGGTCCTTTTCACTGTTACAATGGAACCAGCAGCACTGAAAACACGTTCAGAAGAGACACTTGTGACAGGGGAAGCCAGATAGTTTATCGCCAGCTTGCTGAGCACTGGCCATTGGCCCCCATTTGCTATACCAATACCGCAATGGGTTTTGATCAATGTAGACCTCTGTTGGGTCTTCCAGGTAGGCCTGGACCATCCGGACAATGTTCAGGGGTGCTACACTTTGTTCGGCCTCTTTTGTCTTTGAATCAGCACTGGACCTAGCAAGTCCTTGCTGTAAATACCAATCCTGTGCCATTTTTTACTGGGGCTGATGATCCGGTTCTTGCTGTTGTCGATAGTGTTGGTGTTGGTGACAGCTGTGAACCAAATGCACTTGACGCCGGATGCCCTGCTGCAGTACTTGTTGTGGGTTTGAGGCCTTTAATTACCAGCCGTTCATTTTCCAATTTACTGGCTGCCTCAGCTATCCAAGTTTTGTACCGGGCAACATCCACTTCTGAAAAAGGGAGTAATGTCTTACTGTTCAGTGCCGATTTGTACCGTGGATCCAGAATTGTGGCACAAATGTAATGTTCTTGTGACAAAATCTTAGTTTGCACCCTTGCATTTTCAGTTAAGCGACATGATAAGCTCTCCACCAACTCATATGCTTATTTTTTTTCCTCCACACCTATGTACGCTTCAGACACCTCCTTCAGCTGTTGCTCTAGCATGTGCAACAATGGGATAGCTTGGCCCATAGTACAGTCCTCCTTGTTGACTTCACGTGTGAAGACCTCGAAAGGAAGAAGCTTCTCTGTAAGAGATTTAACTAGGCACCATTGGTCCATCTGAAGGGTCATGCCTTTCACAGTAGCATCCGCCCTTCGCATGACATATTCATTGATTGGTCTGTACTGCTCAAACAGACGGTCAAGCATGTAATACGTTGAGTTCCAACGTGTTGCCACCTCCTGGATGAGTGCTTTGACTGGCATTCTATAGTCACGTTGAATGATCCTCAGCTGCTTCCGGGCTTTAAAAGAATGGCTGAAATGAGTGCATATTCTGCGGCAGGTGGTCAGTAAGTTGCTGACTATGGGTTCTTTTTCAGAAAGGCTTGAACTATAATGTTAATGCAGTGCGCCAAACACGGGACCCTGAAATAGGCACCAACCTCCATGGCCTTAAGTACATTACTGCCATTATCCGTGGCAACAAAACCAATGTTAAGCCCTCTTGGGCGCAGCCATTCAAAGACCTTGCTGTTAAACTCTTCCAAAATGTTTGCAGCAGTATGAGATTTCTCCATGGCGAACATGGCTACAGTTGCATGTTTCCGAGAAGCATTAAAAATCTCAGCTGTGTCAACAGCACCTACTTCAGATAGCTTTTCTCTAACCCCCACAAAAGAGACCCAGTGTGCAGTGATGCACATGTAATCAGTGGCTTGGCAACTGGTCCACATGTCTGTTGTCAGGTGGATTTTGTGCACAGCACTCTGCTGCAAAGCTTGTCCAACCAATTCCAGCACATCGTGATGTAGTGCTGGAACAGCAACTCTGGCGAAATAGGACCGGCTGGGAACCTTCCATTTAGGGCAGATGGCTGACACAAATTCAAGGAAACCCACCCCTTCCACAAATGAAAAAGGGAGAAGGTCCAGCGCTAACATTTTAGCCAGCTTCTCATTGTACAACCGTGCCGTTGGGTGGTTGTGTTGGTACTGCCCCTCCGACCTAAGCATGCTGTCAATGGTAGGCTGGAATATTTTCCTTTGTGGTGCACCTGTCTTCTTGAACCCAGTTAGGCTCAACGACGCCGCACTCTTGCTCATTGCAATACTTGGTTGCCTTGGTGTCTCAGGCTGACTCTTACTACGGTGCCACTGAGATGTTGCTGAGGATGTGGGCAGTACCACTACACTGCTGGGGATAGGGCTAGAAATGTCTCCCTCTTGTTGACCTTCCACCGCAATCATATCTTCCCCTACTTCTTCATCCCCAACAACAGCAATGGGTCCAGTTTTACTTTTTTCTAAGTGAAGTAGGTGAGCCTCCCACTTGATACTGTGGTGTTTTTTTAGATGACTTGTTTGTCCTCCGGTACCATAGTTTGTACCAAGCTTACCCCGCCTAACAGCCTGCCGACAAATTGAGCATATAGCAATGTTCTCCTCCTTACTGCTAACCGAAAAGAAGTCCCAAACTGGGGAGGATAACTTTCTGGCGCTGCTGGAGGTGCCACTTTCAATACCAGATGAACTGGAGGGTGTGCCTGGAATTTGACTCTGTGCACTTACATTACCACCACCTACTGAGGTGGTGGTTGAGCTGGATGTAGGTCCCTGCCGGGCCTTTGCAAAGGCAAATATGGAAGCTGGAGGTCGTGTTGGTGTTACCTGTGTTGGTGGTATCCGTGCTACATCCCTCGCAGCGATTTTGGATAGTCTAATAATGTTGGTCTCCATCTCCTCTGGCCCGGGAGTGATGTTCATGATGACTGGCTCTTCATCATCATCACCTCCCTCGTCTACATCTACCTCCATAATTCTAAGGCTTTCTGGAACCTTCCTTTTCACTAGCCTTGTCTTGTGGCGTGCATCACTCTCAGACTGAGCTGGTGGCTTCCAAGTGGCATCTAGATCATCAGAAGTGGGGCTTGAAGAAGAAGTTGATGGACTAACCCTCCTTTTCCTTGCTGGGGGTCTGGAAGACAATGGATCTTCTGAAACAGTGGCTTGCTCCTCTTCGTCTGCAAAAAGCTCGATTTCCTGAACTGCCCCTACTTCAGGTGGAACAACTACTATTGTGGGCTGTGGTTGCGGCTGTGGTTGCGGCTGTGGTTGCGGCTGCGGCTGCGGCTGGGGTTGCAGCTGCGGCTGGGGTTGAGGCTGTGGTTGCGGCTATGGTTGCCCACTTATCTGCTGAGTTTCCACCTGCGAGTGCGTGGATTGGGTACTACTTTGCGATAATGACATTTCAACATCACTGGTCGTTAGTAGACTGGCTACCTCTGCCACACTCATGGGCTTGGGCCTAGGTTGGTGGGGTGGGCCCGCTGATGCGGAGGTGCTGCTCCCAGCTTGGTCCCCGCCGGACACCGCTGCTGCAGGTGTAAGTTTTTTTACCAAAAACACATCGGGCGGCACACCAGTCTTGGCAAGTGCCACTTCCTTCTTCTGTTCCTTCTTCTTCTCACTGGCAACTTTCTTGGTACTGGAGGACCTGGTACCTTTCTTTGGGGCCATCTTCTTCAGATGTCAGCAGGACGCAGGTGCACAAGTTGCAGAGATGTCTGTGGTCACACGTGGATGTGACGCGGTGCGCAGCAGGACTTCTGTCTGGCAGTACAACGGGTGATGATGATGACACCTCCTCCTCTGTCTTTTTGTGCACCTAAAAGCAAAGAAGCCAGGAGAAGAACATCAGTGAAATGTTGCATTTGTTGTTGTGGTTCAATTACTACTAGTACAAACAAACAAATAAAATATATAAGTTAGTGTAGCCATTTGTGAGACTGTCAACAAGGGCTTTCATGGTATACTGTGTACACTCTCTGGAAGGATAGGAAAGAAGAGGAACAACAACAAAAATACAAATGTAATGGAAGTGGACCCTGTTTGTCATTAAATTATTTGCTCATCACATCATTCAGGGAGCTGCAGCTGGCAAAGGGGATGGATGGAAGCAGTAAGCCAAGAGGAAAACCATGCAGGCCTAAATGGCAAAAGCAGCACACTTATAACTCCCACCAGAAATGGCCACCAGCCACATGGACACTCACAAATCACAAGCAACAAGCAGGAGGCCTGGAAAACAATGTACTGAAAACAGGCCTATAATAGCCAGGCAAAGGCTGCATGCTAAACCACACTGCTTTGCCTGTAATGCAATAAAATGCAAAAACGAAAATCTACAGGGCTAAACAAGGCCTGCAACACACCACACACAACTAAGGCATGTATTTAACACACACCCAAAAAAACTGAAATACACCCAAAAATACACATTTTGCAATTCAATCCAATGCCATCCATGCCATAAATGATGTTTAAATTCAACAGAACACACAGAAACAGTTGTTTCATGCACCCCTGACTACCTCTGAGCCTACTGGATGAAAGGCCTGTTGGCAGACTAGGCCACAAGCTTGCAGGCCTATGGATAAAAGCACACTGCCTGGCTTCAAAATGGCCTCCAGCCTCATGGCCAGGCCCACCATAACAAGAAACTGAAGACAGACAATGCAGGCCTATGGCAAAAAGCACACTGCCTGGCTTCAAAATGGCCTCCAGCCTCATGGCCAGGCCCACAACAAGAAGCCTAGGTCACAAAGGAAACACATGCAGGCCTATATGGCAAAAACAGCACACTTATAACTCCCAACAGAAATGGCTACCAGCCACATGGACACTCACAAATCACAAGCAACAAGCAGGAGGCCTGGAAAACAATGTACTGAAAACAGGCCTATAATAGCCAGGTAAAGGCTGCATGCTAAACCACACTGCTTTGCCTGTAATGCAATAAAATGCAAAAACGAAAATCAACAGGGCTAAACAAGGCCTGCAACACACCACACACAACTAAGGCATGTATTTAACACACACCCAAAAAAACTGAAATACACCCAAAAATACACATTTTGCAATTCAATCCAATGCCATCCATGCCCTAAATGATGTTTAAATTCAACAGAACACACAGAAACAGTTGTTTCATGCATCCCTGACTACCTCTGAGCCTACTTGATGAAAGGCCTGTTGGCAGACTAGGCCACAAGCTTACAGGCCTATGGATAAAAGCACACTACCGGGCTTCAAAATGGCCACCAGCCACATGGCCAGGCCCACAACAACAAGAAACTGAAGACAGACAATGCAGGCCTATGGCAAAAAGCACACTGCCTGGCTTCAAAATGGCCTCCAGCCTCATGGCCAGGCCCACAACAACAAGAAACTGAAGACAGACAATGCAGGCCTAAGGCAAAAAGCACACTGCCTGGCTTCAAAATGGCCTCCAGCCTCATGGCCAGGCCCACAACAACAAGAAACTGAAGACAGACAATGCAGGCCTATGGCAAAAAGCACACTGCTTGGCTTCAAAATGGCCTCCAGCCTCATGGGCAGGCCCACACAACAAGAAACTGAAGACAAACAATGCAGGCCTATGGCAAAAAGCACACTGCCTGGCTGCAAAATGGCCACCGGCCTCATGGCCAGGACCACAACAAGAAGCCTAGGCCACAAAGGAAACACATGCAGGCCTATATGGCAAAAGCAGCACACTTATAACTCCCACCAGAAATGGCTACCAGCCACATGGACACTCACAAATCACAAGCAACAAGCAGGAGGCCTGGAAAACAATGTACTGAAAACAGGCCTATAATAGCCAGGCAAAGGCTGCATGCTAAACCACACTGCTTTGCCTGTAATGCAATAAAATGCAAAAACGAAAATCCACAGGGCTAAACAAGGCCTGCAACACACCAAACACAACTAAGGCATGTATTTAACACACACCCCAAAAAACTGAAATACACCCAAAAATACACATTTTGCAATTCAATCCAATGCCATCCATGTGCCCTAAATGATGTTTGAAATAAATAAATACATCACACAGCAAAGGAACAGTTGTTTCATCATGTTTCATCATGCACCCACCCATGACTAGCTCTAGGCCTACTCGCTACCCACAACTATTTATTTTTAAAAATGATGAAAAGTACCAAAATTGTAGTTGCAGCAACTGCAATGCCCCAATCAAACAACACCAACTTACTTGTAAAGTCTCAAATCCAAAAGTCCTCAAATCCAATAATAATAATGCAGCAGACACAAAGGGGTCGATTCCGATCTCGGCCGGTAGGGCACCTAACAGTATTCGACAGGAAAAAATACCAGCCGAATGCATGTTTTCCGACCGACTCGAACACTCTACAGAACGAACAAGTACGATGCGCATAACAGCCCAGATTCCGAGCGAGCCGTACTTACCCATTCCAGCTCCTGTTCCCCGCCCGAGCCGGATCCGTAAACCCCGAATCGAGTCGCACGGAACCAAACACACAGCACCTTCCGGCCGGACTAGTACGATGCGTCTTCCGTACGCGCCGAACTCGTCGCTACGTCCGGCACGTTTGAGCATCCGGGCGAGCCGTACATAAGCTCCGTTTCGCGACACAAGACGATCCACGGCTACGAGACGAACAAGCCTGCTACGAGTACGACTCGAAGACACGAGAAACCCGAACGAGACGATCCAAGCATGAATCCCATTGCGCAGGTCCTACCTATACTCTACATCTATTACCGGGACCGGCACGGACGCGTACGGCACAGACGGTAAGTCAAACACCAACAATACAAACAAACCACACGTACACGAAATATGTCACACACACATAGGGATGCACAAATAACGTACACTAGCAACAGCAGAACCATAGGGGTGGGATGGCCAACACCAATGCCATACACACCCATAGGGGGATGGATGCCTGCCACTACTACCACCCCTACCCAGGGGTGCCTGCCACTACTACCACCCCTACCCAGGGGGCCCTGGATGCCTGCCACTACTACCACCCCTACTCAGGGGGAGGATGGATGCCTGCCACTACCACCACCCCTATCCAGGGGGGGATGGATGCCTGTCACTACTACCATCCCCACCCTTAGGGGGATGGATGCCTGCCACTACTACCATACCCACCCTTAGGGGATGGATGCCTGCCACTACTACCACCCCTACCCAGGGGGCCTGGATGCCTGTCACTACCACCACCCCTACTCAGGGGGCCTGGATGCCTGTCACTACCACCACCCCTACTCAGGGGGCTGGATGCCTGCCACTACCACCACCCCTATCCAGGGGGCCTGGATGCCTGCCACTACTACCATACCCACCCTTAGGGGGATGGATGCCTGCCACTACTACCACCCCTACCCAGGGGGGCATGGATGCCTGTCACTACTACCATCCCCACTCATGGGGGGCTGGATGCCTACCACTACTACCATCCCCACTCATGGGGGGCTGGATACCTACCACTACTACCATCCCCACTCATGGGGGGCTGGATGCCTACCACTACTACCATCCCCACCCATAGGGGGCTGGATGGCTGCCACTACTACCATCCCCACCCTTAGGGGATGGATGCCTGCCACTACTACCATACCCACCCTTAGGGGATGGATGCCTGCCACTACTACCACCCCTACCCAGGGGGCCTGGATGCCTGTCACTACTACCATCCCCACTCATGGGGGGCTGGATGCCTACCACTACTACCATCCCCACTCATGGGGGCTGGATGCCTACCACTACTACCATCCCCACTCATGGGGGGCTGGATTCCTACCACTACTACCATCCCCACTCATGGGGGGCTGGATGCCTACCACTACTACCATCCCCACCCATAGGGGCTGGATGGCTGCCACTACTACCATCCCCACCCTTAGGGGATGGATGCCTGCCACTACTACCATACCCACCCTTAGGGGATGGATGCCTGCCACTACTACCACCCCTACCCAGGGGGCCTGGATGCCTGTCACTACCACCACCCCTACTCAGGGGGCCTGGATGCCTGCCACTACCACCACCCCTATCCAGGGGGCTGGATGCCTGTCACTACTACCATCCCCACCCTTAGGGGGATGGATGCCTGCCACTACTACCATACCCACCCTAAGGGGGATGGATGCCTGCCACTACCACCACCCCTATCCAGGGGGCTGGATGCATGCCACTACTACCATACCCACCCTTAGGGGGATGGATGCCTGCCACTACTACCACCCCTACCCAGGGGGCCTGGATGCCTGTCACTACCACCACCCCTACTCAGGGGGCCTGGATGCCTGTCACTACCTCCACCCTTACTCAGGGGGGGCTGGATGCCTGCCACTACCACCACCCCTATCCAGGGGGGCCTGGATGCCTGCCACTACTACCATATCCACCCTTAGGGGGATGGATGCCTGCCACTACTACCACCCCTACCCAGGGGGGCCTGGATGCCTACCACTACTACCATCCCCACTCATGGGGGGCTGGATGCCTACCATTACTACCATACCCACTCATGGGGGGCTGGATGCCTACCACTACTACCAACCCACTCATGGGGGGCTGGATGCCTACCACTACTACCATCCCCACCCATAGGGGCTGGATGGCTGCCACTACTACCATCCCCACCCTTAGGGGATGGATGCCTGCCACTACTACCATACCCACCCTTAGGGGGATGGATGCCTGCCACTACTACCACCCCTACCCAGGGGGCCTGGATGCCTGTCACTACCACCACCCCTACTCAGGAGGGCCTGGATGCCTGTCACTACCACCACCCCTATCCAGGGGAGCCTGGATGCCTGCCACTACTACCATACCCACCCTTAGGGGGATGGATGCCTGCCACTACCACCACCCCTATCCAGGGGGGGCAGGATGCCTGTCACTACTACCATCCCCACCCTTAGGGGGATGGATGCCTGCCACTACTACCATACCCACCCTAAGGGGGATGGATGCCTGCCACTACCACCACCCCTATCCAGGGGGGCTGGATGCATGCCACTACTACCACCCCTACCCAGGGGGGCCTGGATGCCTGTCACTACCACCACCCCTACTCAGGGAGGCCTGGATGCCTGTCACTACCACCACCCCTATCCAGGGGGGCCTGGATGCCTGCTACTACTACCATACCCACCCTTAGGGGGATGGATGCCTGCCACTACTACCACCCCTACCCAGGGGGGCCTGGATGCCTGTCACTACCACCACCCCTATCATGGGGGGGCTGGATGCCTGTCACTACTACCATCCCCACCCTTAGGGGGCTGGATACCTACCACTACTACCATCACCACTCATGGGGGGCTGGATGCCTGTCACTACAACCACCCCTACTCACAGGACGGGTAATGCATGACACAACTAGCATACTCCCACATAAGGACTGTCTGTAAATTACATCCCAGCCCCCAACACCATGACAAGCGTGTGTGGTCTGTGTCAAATGCATACAACACTGAACATGACATTGAACATACAATGTGACCCCCTAACATATGTGTCACACATAATTGTGTGTGTGGCCTACACAATGCAAGCAGACCATGACCACTGTGGCAATGTGGCCCAAAGCCCCATCACCACAGTGCCCATAAGGTAAGTGTGTGCCCCATAGCTGAAGCACATTTTGAACAGTGTGGCAATGGGGCCAAAGCCCCATCACCACAGTGCCCATAAGGTAAGTGTGAGCTCCATAGCTGAAGCACATTTTGAACAGTGTGGCAATGGGGCCCAAAGCCCCATCACCACAGTGCCCAAAAGGGAAGTGTAGTCCTGGTAAAAGCTGCAAAAACATAACTGCAGGGATTATTCCTGGCCACACAACACCAAACACTACAGTGGCATTGTAGTGCTTGTGTCCCATAGCAACATAGATTGTGTGAGGCAAGCAGTGCAGTGCCAATGACACATCGTTCTGGCCATGTGCACACAAACATCAGCCATGGGGGCCCACATAGTCTACATTCACAAATAACACAATGACAGAAGTGAGCATCATAATGCAGACCCACATATCAGCACCAATGGACACACAAATGTAGATATCCTGTGGAGACTGTAGATGTCAGGTGAACAAATACCATACCATTGCAGCAATGGGACATACTAACCATGATCAATGTGCTGACTGATGACCTAGCAGTCCCAGGGCCAGCAGGGGAAAGCCAACAAACAACATACAGCCAATGGCAAACTAAAGATATGCCAATGCAGTGGTGCAAAAGCACAAACACAAACAGGCAGACTCACACTGCATATCATACACAACAGGTGAGGGGGTTGTGTGCCAGTGTCCCCAGGCAAACACACAACACATGAGGAGGCCAGATTCACTGATACACAGATGTCAACACAGTCACATACAAAAGTAACTCATGGATTGGATTCCCTATGTGGGCAAACAGGCATTGTGAGATGAGAGGGAGCCCAAATTACACATGTCACACAAGCTTGTAGGAACAGCAACACACACAGCAAGAGACAGAACCACAACAGCACTCCCCCAGGGACCCCACATTGTGGTGACACTAGCCTGCATGACAATCACACTGTGATGACAAATGTAGATGTCATCCACACTGTGAACCACAGCCATGTGTCCTGAGCAACAAACTACCATCACACCTATACAAGCACAAAGCACTCAGCATGGCCTGCCAGCCAAGGAAAATATGGAGGTAGTGCCCCAGCCGTGCAACAACTCACATTTGCACACACTCAACGCCACACACCTTGAACTCCACCAATGTGCAGCGTTGAAGCTCACATGGACTGCTGACATTGCATATGCACCCATGATAATCCCAGGGGTGGTGGGGGGAAATAAGGTGCAGAAACCCATCACACATGGCCAGTCAACAATACTTGTGAATGTCTGACACACTGCACAGTATGCCGTACATGGGCATGACGTGAAATCCACCCCAAACAATGGGATCCTGGCCATAGTCACACACCAATGAAGAAGCCAAGCTGACCCACAAAGGACACACATAGACAACTTCCAACATTGCAGCTCTGACCCTGAGGAGTGGCAGCAGTCACACACACAACGTGTCACAATCACTGAAAGCATACACAAACAGAAAATCACATTACTCGTGTAACCAACAAGTGCCAAGAGGAATCCTGACTGTGTCCCATCTGCGTTTGCCCACATCCCCAGCCCTGACAACAAAGACAACTAGGGATGACAACCTCATGAACATTAGTTTGCCATGCACCCACATCCTGGAGTAACCAGGTCCAAGATGCTGGATGAACACAGAACAACTCAGCAAGCATCACAAACAGGAACATCTGTAGGGACACAGCCTGTGTAGGAAAAGGAGAAGGGAACACGCACAGACATGCCTACACAACACACAACATGGGCACAGCCTATATCACGGAATCACGCACTGCCATGAGGGCACTCCACTCCTGTGGAAGGTCAGCTGTGCCAAACCTTGTCTGTGCATGACTCAAACATGTAAGCAGAACACTCGGTCAGTGAGTCAACAACTACAACACACTGAAGGCTCTGCTCATATCAGCCTGGGCATGGGAGTGTCACGTCAGTCATCTGCATACACCCAAGACACGTGTCAAGCAACTTGCACTGTGTACACAGATGAGTCCTCCAAATTTGATGTGCTAAACTGCATGTCCATTGGAGACGGGCACACAGTCAGGGTACTAGGAACATTGGACAGTGGTAAGCCCACCAGATGTGCATCAGTGTAGGACAAAGATGGTAATCTACAAATGCTAAACGTACATCCCTGTGTCAAATGCTGAACATTACACCCTCAGACTGCAGCAAAGGATGCTATAGATCCAGACTAGATTAGGACACATATCCCATGGACCACATGGAGCCCATCACAGCAAAGCTTCATTTACCTGATCTGAACACTATTACAACAGCAAATGCATGATTCTACACATCTACATCATGTACCTCCAAAGATTAACCACAAGTAAACAAAAATAGGCTTTATTCAGCAAGTGTGCAACTCAAATCAAAAGTCCAAAATAAACTAAGGCCAATGGCCAGTCCAAATATACAGTCCCAACAGGGTGATGTGTGACAACTTGTCAACAATTGCTTGCCTGCACAGGTACGGACAGGGGACATCCCCCTTGGAAGGGCATACGAGGGGCAGGCCAGGCACCGCAGGGACAGGATCAGGGGATGCCAGAAGGAGGCAGTGAAGGGGAGGTGGGTGCAGGAGTGTCACCGGAAACTGCAGTGGAGGTGTCTGACTCAGGGGCTGGCACCACCGCAGGGCTCAAGTCAGATGGAGTTGGTGCTGCAACCACTGCAGTGGGCTGGTCAGGTGGAGTGGACTGGGTCCCCAATGCAGTGCCCGAGTCAGACGGGGTGGTTGTGGACTCCACCGCAGTGCATGACTCCAAGGTAGTGGAAGGGGGGCAGAAGAGCTGGGCAGGACAGAGGGGGGGACACGGTCTCCACACCAGTGGCACAAACAGGCAGAGCGTCTGGTTTGGGGGTGGAAGAGCAAGTGGCAGGGGGGAGGGCCTAAGCAGTTTGGGGATGCGGATGCGGATTTTTCTCAGTTTAGGAGTAGTAAAGAGAACGTTCCTACTCCTAAACTGAGAAAAATCCTAACTTTAAGACTTTCGGTATTCACAGAAGGCATTTAGGAGTCCTAAAGTTAGGAGTCCTAACTTTACTACTCCTAAACTGAGAAAAATCCTAACTTTAAGACTTTCGGTATTCACAGAAGGCATTTAGGAGTCCTAAAGTTAGGACTACTAACTTCTGTGAATACCGAAATGAGTAAGTTCATTCTGTGAATACCAAAATGAGTAAGTGCATTCTGTGAAAACCAAAAAGTACTAACTTTACGTTTTTGACGTAAGTTAGTTCTGTGAATCAGGCCCACTGATCACAACATGCCAGATGATACACGGGAGTGGGAGTACAGAGTGCATTGCATGCCCTGGAGTAGTCATGACTGTCCAGCTCCACCTGTAAGAGGGATGAGTCCTGGACAGTAGGCAGGTGGCTAAGCATGTGTGACACACTGGATACACATACTCCTGAGGCCCAGACATTGTTCCCACCAGCAGCATGGGTGTGTGCCAAATTCCCCAGGGACATGTGGTGAGTCAGAGCAGCAAGCGGACCACATATCAAAGTTACACCCAGATTACATGTCAGAACTTAGGCATTGTGTAAGCAATTGACCCACCCATGAATCGCACAACATAGTCACGGGAACAAATGCTGTCCCCCAGCTTGAGCAAAGCTAAATGCATTGACACAGTCCCCAAATGACACAATTTCCTGACTATAAGGGCCACACATATGCGTATCAGAGGAGAAGTGGGCATGTCACAAATGAGGGACATGGGTCCTGGACCACATGACTGATGTACTGTGGAAGTTTAACCAGGCCAGAGGAGGGCACATAGCATGTCAGACAAAGTGCACAGTGCAGTCATGGACTCACCCCCTCCTTGCTGCTGTCTGTCCTTCAGCTGCCCATCCAGGTCAGGGAAGACCACCACCAGGATCCGGAGCATGTGGGGGTCAGGGTCCGGTGTCCGCCCCTCCTGCGAGGAGGCGACAGCTTCAGCAGGACCCTTGCGATCCTCCTGGTCCAGCCACGAAGGTCCTGCCACCTCTTCTGGCAGTTGCGGATCCTGCGCCTGTAGACCCCACGGATCTTACTTTCCGGGCGATGGTCAGCCAGATTTCCTGCTTCTGGTAGGCATCAACCTGTGAGGATGACAAAGTGAAAAGGCCATTACTACACATGCAACATATACGTGCATCACACAGTTGGATATACATGTCTCAATCACAGGGGCATATGATGTACACAGGCAGTGCAACAATGGCTATGAACAGTTTGCCAGCAGTCACTACATGGTATCATTGCATGGGAAGTAAACCTAGTTGGAATGCACTGTTACTGCACTGTACCAGTTCAGTGCATGTAACTACACACTTTGGGGTGTGACAACTACTCAGTGGGCATGCTAGCCAGTGGTGTGCACACTGAAAGCCCTGCTAGTCAGACAACATGCACAATTAGTGAGGCAGTGGACAGCACACTCACCTGCTCCCCGGTTTCCCATACAGCTTGCTGTACTGTGGAAGGAGGCTGTCCAGCAGGGCCTGGTTCTCCTCAAGGCTGAAGGCTGGGGCTCTCTCCACAGTACGTGCCATTGCAGGAGCCAGAGGATGCATAAACAGCAGCAGTGTTGGTGGCAGATGTCGTCCTGGAGCATGTAGTGCAGGCAAGTGAGCTCTCAAGGGAACAGCCAGCATTATATGTGTGCTGCAGAGGCAGATACTGTCTCATGTGTCCAAAGTGATAGGTCCAAGTCGTTTGCATCTTCTGAATCTGACCAATCCATGGAATAGCAGCACTAATACACACCCACAGCATCCTTCAAATCTTCAACTTCATGACACCCATGATTTTGCAACATTGTTGTGTCTGGCCAACTGAATTCACTGCATCAGACTCGTTGGAGCTTCGAAAACGCGTCCGTTGCCATGCCAGGCCCCAGCCAATGTGTGCGCACCGTTCGGTCCACTGCTGTACAACGCGTACCCGGGATACAACGCGTACCCGCTCACATACAATGCAATGGGCCGGCCGGGCACACCGATCGGTCCATTGCTGTACAATGCGTACCCGGGATACAACGCGTACCCGCTCACATACAATGCAATGGGCCGGCCGGGCACACCGATCGGTCCATTGCTGTACAACGCGTACTCGGGATACAACGCGTACCCGCTCACATACAATGCAATGGGCCGGCCGGGCACACCGATCGGTCCATTGCTGTACAACGCGTACCCGGGATACAACGTGTACCCGCTCACATACAATGCAATGGGCCGGCCGGGCACACCGATCGGTCCATTGCTGTACAACGCGTACCCGGGATACAATGCGTACCCGCTCACATACAATGCAATGGGTCGGCCGGGCACACCGATCGGTCCATTGCTGTACAACGCGTACCCGGGATACAACGCGTACCCGCTCACATACAATGCAATGGGCCGGCCGGGCACACCGATCGGTCCATTGCTGTACAACGCGTACCCGGGATACAACGCGTACCCACTCACATACAATGCAATGAGCCGGCCGGGCACACCGATCGGTCCATTGCTGTGCAACGCGTACCCGGGATACAACGCGTACCCGCTCACATACAATGCAATGGGCCGGCCGGGCACACCGATCAGTCCATTGCTGTTCAACGCGTCCCTGGACAGGTCACACGCATATGTGACCATGCTGGTCACTGGTGAACCTATGCCAGCCACATATACTTTCCAGGGACTCAGGGGCACACCTACAACACCACACCCAGTCCACACTGTATCTAAGGCATGTGTGGCAGCATAACCTTATCTGTGTATGGGGGTAAACATGTGGTTTTTGGGGTGGCATTTGGGGGCAGGCACACCCAGGCTGTGCACGTGTTCATGGGGACAGGGTCCTTTGTGTGTTGTGCACCTGACCACTCTGGTGTGCAACTTTTCATTTATGGGCATGTGTCATGGTCACATTTCCAGGTTGTGTATGTGTATGACATGTCACATACCCCCAGGCTCACATGTGGGAAGGCATGTACGTCACAGGGTGGCCCATTGCCACAATAGTGATGTCCCTCCGCAGTCTGTGTGCATGTTGTGTTTCGCATGTCTCTGAATCTATGTGCACAATGGGAGACAGTCTCCACATCCACGTGGTTTGTGCATGAACTTTGATGTTGTGTGTGTGTGTGTCACAGACGTCCATGTCTGTCCTGCAGAGGCTACAGGGGCCACTACCTGTGGGTGTCATGTTAGTTTCTCTGACGTGTACATGATACGCAATGTCATGCCAGTGTCCATGTGGCAAGACAGTGTCCCTGGGAATCTACCTGTCAATGAGCTGTGATGCCTGTGGAGCATCTGTCCAGACATGTCACTGTGGTATGTGTGTGGAACGTGAGAGCAGTAAATGGGTACTGTGACACAGCCTAATGGTTTCCCATAGCACACCCTGGAACCTGTTGTCAACACTTGTTGAACAGTGATGTTAGATGATGTCCATGTAGGTGCCATATATGTCCAAACACAACGACACACACATCAAGTACTTGTGTTTGTTAATGATGTATCATGTGAAATTGAGTATGGTGAACGGCACATAGTTGGGGTGACTGACAATCTTGCTTTCTTCACCTATGCACTGCAGGGCTCCTGCTGTCCATCGACCATTCCCAGACCTGGCAACGATGGTGGAACGTGACAGCATCCGACGGTACCGCTTCACCAGGCAGCTTATTGAGGATTTGGCAGTGCGGTTGGACCCACATTTGCAGCCTGGCCGTCCATATCCTACAGCGCTGACCCCCAAGGTGAAGGTGATGGCAGCCCTACACTTCTTTGCCACCGGTACCTTTCAACACACTGTGGCGACTGCCGGAGGGATGTCACAGACTATGTTCAGCCGTGTGCTATGCGATGTTTTGGGGGCAATGTTGATTTACCTGAACCAGTACATCTATTTCCCAACACGTCAACGACTCACTGACGTCAAGAGTGACTTCTATGCCCTGGGGAGGATGCCACATGTAATTGGCTCCATTGATGGGACACATGTGGCTTTGATTCCACCACAGGCACATGAGCAGGCATACCGGAACCGTAAACATTACCATTCGATCAATGCTCTGGTGGTATGTCTTGCAGATATGACCATCACACATGTGTGTGCCTGTTTCCCCGGTTCGGCACACGATGCCTACGTGATGAGGAGTAGTCGCATCCCGAGGATGATGTCACAGATGCCGAACCAGCGTGCCTGGCTTGTTGGTGTGTACTGACTTTGTACTATTGTGTGTGTTCTGCTATGTTGTTTTCCGCACACATTTTCAAATCGGCTAATGTGCAATTGTCTGTCTGTAGGTGACTCGGGATACCCCAACATGCCGTGGTTGCTGACACCCCTCAGGAACCCTGTGACACCAGCCCAGATGCGCTACAATGAGGCACATGGTCGGACGAGGAGGGTGATTGAGCGGACCTTTGGTCTCCTGAAGAGCCGCTTCCGCTGCCTGGACAAGACAAGAGGGGCCCCCCCATATGCCCCAGCAAAGGTGTGCAAAATTGTCATCGTCTGCTGCATGCTGCACAACCTGGCAGTGCGGAAGGAGTTGCCTCTCATCCTGGATGACGATGACCAACGTCCGCCACCTGTGGAAGATCCTGGCCTGGGTCACGATGCCAGTGAAGATGATGATGATGGTGATGTCCGCACACAGCTCATCACCAACTTCTTCAGCTGAATGTGAGTCTCCAGAGGGTTGTAATGTCAATGATTTGAGTTTGCATGATATGTGTGTGTGGTGCTCTGTTGCTGTTTGAGTGTGGCCATGTGCTACTTGAATGGATGCGTGCAGCGATGTGTCCTTGCAGGTGGTCTGTACTGCCCAACAGTGTTGACATGCTAACTTGGTTTTGTGTAGTTATCTCGTGACATGTATTAGACATGAGTATTGCCGTTCTGTGCTGTTCTTCAGTGGTTTTGACTGTGTGCCATGTCTGTCCTTCACAGGGTGCTGCCGGAGTTGTTTGATCAACTTGGATCCCACGAATCCATGAATCAACTTGCAAGGTGGAAGCAGTCGTTTCCCTACAGGTGATGTGCCACACACCCCTGGACTTTCTATCTTCTGCACTTTTTGACTTTGTGGCCACAGCCAGGTTGGATTAGCTAGCATTTGTAGTGGAAACATGTTGCAAATGTGTAATAAACCTGTGCTTCACTTTGGGATGTGCGTTGTCTGTGGTCACACATCTGACTGACATTTGCTTACTGCACCTGTAGTCTAGTTGACAGACTGTGAATAGGTGGCGTGTCTGTGCATTCCACTGTATTTAGTTGCAACATCAGTATAGGTGATGAGTCTGATGGCCCTGGTGTGTATGTGTTGTGTGGCCCTAGTGGTGTGTCTCCCTCATATGTGTCACATCGCCATGGCTGACATGACAGTGTTGGACTTGCTGTAGCAGTTAGCATGCACAGTGTCATTTTTCTGATCACCATCTCCATGACAGAGAGCACGTTGGAATCACAACAGAGGCAGATATGGTGTATTGGTGAGTTTATTTACATACAGGTGTGAGAATGGTGCACAGGATGGTGGGTGCTGTACATAGAAATTGGAATCCAAAGTTCCCATGTGATTTGGAAGTCTTGGTAGCTGAGATGTCCACAGTAAAGTCCACAGTCATCTGATGAATTTGGCCAACTAGAGCTCCCCATGTCATGTGGGAGAGTTGGGTTGGCTTCGACAGGGCGTGCAGTTTGCACACAGAGGAAAAGTTCCAGAACAGGTGTTGGCTTCCTGGGGGATGTAGATGGCCATCGGCCTCTCAGTTTGGCCTCCTCGGACGGCCCCTCTTCTTGGGGGGACCCTCAGGTGCAGGCTGCGGCGGTGCAGGGGACTCTCTGCCAGAGTCCTCCTCCCTCCCTGTGGCATTTGCAGTTGTTTCAGCAGCAGATGTTGTGGGCACACAGGGAGGTGTGGCCATGTTGGTGCTGATCTGGCGGAGGCATGTCAGTATGTCCCTATGCACCGCTGTCAGTTGTTCCAATGTGTCCCACTTGTACTCCATGCAAGACATGTGTGTGAGAAGTTGGCCTGGCATATGCTGTCCACTAATTATAGTGGGCACCTTGCACCAGTCCAAACAACCCCTTATTGGAGATAGGTTAAAGACAACCTTATTGAAAGCTATCCTAGTGGTAGCTATGGAGAGCAGCCTTCAGGCTAAGTCTTGAAGGAATGTAAAGCAGCTTGTTTTACCAGTCTATAATCTCTTGAGTGATCAAATGAAAGAGCACCACACCAGGTATATATTCAAAATATATGTATTTATTGCTAAACACACTCCTCTAGTCTCTTTATGAGGCTAGAGTTCGAAGTACACAAGTTATAAGTTATTTAAACACAGTAATAGCACAAATACACGTTTGGGCCCTAGGGGCGTACCAAACCATATACCAATAAAGTGGTATAAGAACCACGACTGAACTAGACACTAGGCCTAGAGCCTCTAGAAGTGCTTGGACCACAAGGAACCACCCAAGGTAGTGACACAGGGGACCCACGGGGGACACGTGCAGTGTAAATACACAACCGCGATACGCCGTTAACTTCTATGGAGAAAGTCGCGATCAGGAAATTAAAGAAAAGGGACACTTAAAGGAGGACTTGGAGCAAACCCTTTGAGAACTAGTACTTTGGAGAGTCTCTACCCACGGGAGCACCGGAGTACTCGTGTTACCTCACCCAGGGAAGCCGGGTGCATAGGTGCCTTTCGGGGTCGGGTTTCGTCGTCGATTTGAATGGCGATCTGCTGCAAAGTGCTGCTGGCGACCAAGTGGAAAGTGTCCGGGTGGATCCAAGAGTGGATCGGAGATCTGAAGAACCTGAAAGCAGAGGGGACAGAGTCTGGGTCACTAGCCAGTGACCAGGAAGGCGATGGACAGATGCCCACCGATGTCGAGTGCTTCAGGTGCGTTGTCGGTCGTCTTGACTCTTCAGCCACGTGGTCCAGGAGGCGTTGTCGGCGACCAGGAGCAGGATTCGGGCTGATACACGATGTTTGTCGAGTGCTGAGGTGTCGGCGACCAGATTGGACCCAACAAGCCTTGGCAACGGCAAGTCTCGATGAAGATGGAGATCGTCGATGGTGCAAACCAGCAAGGTCTGGGGAACTCACCCAGTAAGGGTAAGTGAGGGCAGGCGTGGAGCAACCAGGATGCCCAAGAAGAAAAAGATTGGCCTTCGTTAAGGGCTACTAGCCAATGGGCTAGCGACCGCAAAGGAGCCTCGAGACGTCGCACGTGGATCTGGCTCACAGGACACTCGTGGAGTAGAGGCCAGTGATCTTCGGTACAGTTGGTGCTGGAGGCTAGGGCTACTCGGAGCCCAAAGCACGACTTCGTGGGAGGCCCAGAAGAGGATGCACTTGCAAATGTGCTTGGTGTCCAGGGGTCACGGTCTCACGTCACCCACGATAGCTACGGGCCTTAGCTTTGCTGGGGACTCAGGGTAGCCTCGGGGAAGTCTGAGAATCCACCTCTGGTGATGCGAAGACTTCGGCGTCCGACAGGAGCTTCAGAAATGCAGACCGGACAGATGCGTCTTTGGTGCCTGCCAAGCAGGGGAGTCACTCCTTGACCCCAAGGGAGATTCTTCTGTCCTCTAATCTTGAGTAGAGCGTCGAAGGTCCAGGATTCTGTTTCAGAGTTTCGTCCAGGGATAATCTAAAGTCCTAAGGACTGGGTTCCTATACTTATACTAAGTTTAGGGGTTGGACTACTCTGTGGCCCCACCTATGGGTGGGTCAGGGCAGAGGGGTGGCTACACCCCTTTCCCTTTGTCCAGTTCGCGCCAAAGCAGGGGCTGCAAGCCCCTGATCCGGTTTGAACTGGGGTATGCACAGGGACACCAAGTGTGCCCCCAGTGCAGGACTTCAAAGCACCCGAAAGTGCTCCCGCCCAGCCCCAATACACATTATCCTGTCTGGGGAGGTGGTCACACCTCCCTGGGACAGGAAACCTATTGTCCAGGCCTCCCCTGCCGGAGTTTCGTCCAGCAGCAGGAGGCCAGACTCGTGTCTGTGGCAGCAGCATCCATTTTGTGATGCCAGGGCTTTAGAAAGAAGTTACCGGGCTAGCCAGAGTTAACATGTCTTTCCCTCTAGAAGGGTGGAATGCTACCCCCGCTGCCAGAATTGGCGGGGGGTAGTATTCCAAGATGTTTGACACCAAACACGACATGTTTAGGTGCAGCCATTCCAAAGTTAGCATTTAACGCGAGGTTATAATGCGCTTAAGAGTATATGGTCAGGCTGCACTACAAACAGCATCAGAGAAGGGTCTCCGAACGCTGCAGAGGGACCCTGCTCATGCAGGGGCACCCTCTCACATAGGAACCATGCACTCTGCCTTCAGGATTGATAAGGCCTGCCTTAGGAGTGACTTATAGGTTTATATGTGTGTATGTATTTAGTGATATAGGTAACCTATATCACAGTAAGGGGTGCATGCACCACCTTACCCAGGCTGCAGTAGCAGACCGGTGGTGTCAGTTTGGATGGCCTTCCAGGGGTGGCATAATACATGCTGCAGCCCCTGGTAGGCCTCTGAGGTACCTATGCCCTTGGTACATAGTATACCATATACTAGGGACTTATAAGGGCACTCCAGATTCCAATCAGTGAGGTGCCTAAGGCACATGGAAACCATTTTAGAGAGGAAGCAGCTAGGCTGGGGTTCTGATTAGCAGGGCCCCAGCCAGACTAATGTCGAAAAACAGTGAAGCATCAGCAAAAAGTGGGGGTACCCATGTGAAGCAGATCCTACTCTCCTACACAACCCCCTCCCAAACGTAGGGACATTAAACTAACCTTGCCCAGTTAAGTCTTCATGTTCTAAGTGGAAATACCTAGAGAGTCCATCTGCATTGGCATGGTTACTCCCAGGTCTATGTTCCACTGTAAAGTCCATCCCCTGTAGGGAAATGGACCACCTAAGCAGTTTGGGGTTTTCACCCTTCATTTGTTTTAGCCATAAGAGGGGCTTATGGTCTGTCTGAACCAGGAAGTGTGTACCAAACAAGTATGGCCTCAACTTCTTCAGAGCCCAGACCACAGCAAAGGCCTCCCTCTCTATGGCTGACCAACGTTTCTCTCTAGGGGTCAGCCTTCTGCTAATGAAAGCTACTGGCTGATCCTGACCTTCTTCATTCAATTGTGACAGTACAGCCCCTACCCCCAATTCAGATGCATCAGTTTGAACAATGAACTTCTTGGAGTAATCAGGACTCTGTAGAATGGGAGCAGTGCACATGGCCTGCTTGAGGTCATCAAATGCCTTTTGACAGCTAACTGTCCACTGAACCTTTTTGGGCATTTTCTTAGAAGTTAAGTCATTCAGGGGTGTCACTATTGATCCATACCCCTTGACAAATCTCCTATAGTACCCAGTCAGGCCTAAGAAGGCTCTCACCTGAGTCTGGGTAGTGGGAGCAGTCCAGTCCATGATAGTCTGGATCTTGCTCTGCAAAGGTTGAACCTGGCCTCCACCCACAAGGTGGCCCAGGTACACAACCTGACTCTGCCCTATCTGGCACTTAGTGGCCTTGATAGTCAGGCCTGCCTTTTGCAGGGCCTGTAAAACATTCCTGAGGTGGACCAGGTGATCCTCCCAGGTGGAGCTAAAGACAGCAATATCATCTAGATATGCTGCACTATAGGCTTCCAGACCTGTGAGAACTGTATTCACCAACCTCTGGAAAGTGGCAGGTGCATTCTTCAGACCAAAGGGCATCACCACAAATTGATAATGCCCACTAGGGGTTGAGAATGCTGTTTTGGGCTTTGCAGTATCAGCTAGTCTGATCTGCCAGTAGCCAGCTGTCAAGTCAAATGTGCTGAGATATTTGGCTGAGGCCAAAGTATCTATGAGCTCATCTGCCCTTGGTATTGGATGGGCATCAGTCCTAGTGACTGCATTGAGACCCCTGTAGTCCACACAAAACCTCATCTCTCTTTTTCCACCACTGGTGTGAGGTTTTGGCACAAGGACCACTGGACTAGCCCAAGGGCTATCTGAGGGTTCAATAACTCCCAACTCCAACATTTTCTGGACTTCAGTCCTGATACAGTCCCTGACATGGTCAGGTTGCCTATAAATCTTATTTTTAATAGGCAGACTGTCCCCAGTGTCCACTTCATGAGTGCACCAGGTGGTCTGACTGGGTGTCAGTGAAAACATGTGTCTAAACTGATTGAGCACTTGTCTACAATCAGTTTGTTGCTGGGTAGTGAGGCTGCCTGCCAAGGCTACACCATCTACTGACCCATCGTCAGGGTTCTGTGAGAGCAGGTCAGGGAGTGGGTCACTCTCTTCCTCCTGCCCTTCATCAGTAGCCATGAGCAAGCCCATGTCTGCCCTGTCCACATATGGTTTTAACCTGTTGACATGGAGAACCCTGTGGGGACTCCTGGGTGTTCCTAGGTCTACTAAGTAGGTAACCTCACCCTTCTGCTCAACAATAGTGTGGGGTCCACTCCATTTGTCTTGGAGAGCTGCTGGGGCCACTGGCTCCAACACCCACACCTTCTGTCCTGGCTGGTAAACAGTCAGAACAGCTCTTTGGTCATGCCAGGCCTTTTGAAGTTCCTGGCTAGCCTCAAGGTTTTTGGTTGCCTTTTCATATACTCAGCCATCCGGGAGCGGAGACCAAGTACATAGTCCACTATGTCTTGCTTTGGGGGCTTGAGAGGTAACTCCCATCCTTCCTTCACCAAGCACAGTGGACCCCTGACAGGGTGGCCAAACAGAAGTTCAAAAGGGCTGTAACCAACCCCTTCTGAGGCACCTCCCTATATGCAAATAAAAGGCAGGGCAAGAGTATGTCCCATCTTCGCCTAAGCTTTTCTGGGAGCCCTTTAATCATGCCCTTCAAGGTTTTGTTGAATCTCTCAACTAAACCATTGCATTGTGGGTGATAGGGTGTGGTGAACTTATAAGTCACTCCACACTCCTTCCACATTGCTTTTAAGTACCCAGACATGAAGTTAGCACCCCTGTCTGATACTACCTCCTTAGGAAAGCCCACTCTTGAGAAAATTCCCAGGAGGGCCCTTGCCACCACAGGTGCTGTAGTGGTCCTGAGGGGAATAGCTTCTGGGTACCTGGTGGCATGATCCACTACCACCAGGATAAACCTGTGCCCAGATGCTGTTTGGGGATCCATGGGACCAACAATGTCAATCCCTACCCTTTCAAAGGGCACCCCACCACAGGTAGTGGTATCAGGGGGCCTTTGTAGTGCCACCTGCCTTGCCACTGGCCTGGCAGGTTACACAGGAGCGACAAAACTCCTTGGTGTCTTCAGACATGTGGGGCCAGTGAAAGTGAGGGACAATTCTGTCCCAAGTCTTGTTCTGGCCCAGGTGACCTGCCAAGGGAATATCATGGGCTAGGGTCAATAGGAAGCCCCTGAACTTCAGAGGTATAACCAACCTCCTGGTAGCACCAGGCTTGGGGTCTCTACTCTCTGAGTACAGGAGTCCATCATCCCAATACACTGTATGGGGACCACTAGCTTTCCCAGCAGCCTCAGCAGCAGCTTGCTGTCTGAGGGGTTCAAGGGAGGGGCAGCTCTGCTGCTCCTGGCTCAGATCTGCCCTAGAAGGTCCCCCTGTCCCCAAGAACTCAACCTGGTCAGGTTCAAGTTCCTCTGGGACAGTTCCTTCTTCAGGACTGAGATCATCCCCCTCAAGGGACTGATCTTCTTCCTGAGCCAAGGGGGAAGGCACTGCCTTAACCCTACTACTCCTCCTCTTGGAAGGCACTTGGTCCATTATTCCAGAATCCAAGGCCTGTTCAGTGCTAGACATTTTGGCTTGTGACCTGGTCACAGCAAACACATCTGCAGGGATCCCCAGCATTTCTGCATGGGTCCTGAGCTCCACTTCTGCCCAAGCAGAAGTCTCTAAGTCATTGCCAAGCAAGCATTCGACTGGTAGGTTTGCACTCACCACAACCTTCTTAAGGCCAGTTACCCCTCCCCAGGAGAAGTTAACAACTGCCAGAGTATGGTCTGTTCTGACGTTGCTAGCATTGGTCACTTGGTACATCTCACCAAGTATAACTTGCCCAGGATGCACAAGGTCTTGTGTCACCATTGTGACACTTGCCCCTGTGTCCCTAAATGCCAAAGCCTCTCGTCCATTGATTAAAGGCTGTTGTCTGTACTTGCCCAGATTACTGGGACTCACAGAGGAGGTCACATCCATGCCTCCATCACAGACTAACACAGCCTGAGTCAGTTCTCTGACTAGGTCAGAGCCCAACTCAGTACCCAGGGTGAACCCTACTAAACCCTTGGCTGTAGCACTCCCACCAACTGTAACTGTACTAGGGGGAACAGGTGCCTTAGGGGCATTGGTGGGTGCTGGACTTGAGTCTTTGGACTTGGTGCAATCACTGGTCCAGTGGGTCTTTTGCTTACAGACCTTGCACCATGGTTTTCTTTGGCCTTTCCCTTTTGTAGACTGTGAATCCCCACCTGAAGAAGATTTTTGGGGGCCTGATGAAGACTTTTGATCTTTACCCTTCTCCCCACCCTTTTCAGAGTTCTTAGCATCTTGCTTCTTAGTGTCCCCACCTTGGTTCTGTACTTTCTGCTTCACCCTGGTTCTGACCTATTTGTCTGCCTTCTTTCCCAATTCTTGGGGAGAGGTCAGATCAGAGTCTACCAGGTATTGATGCAACAGCTGATTTTGACAGTTATTTAGAATCTGCTCCCTCATTATCAGATTGTACAATCCTGAGAAGTCACACACCTTACTGCCCATCAACCAGCCTTCCAGAGCCTTGGCAGAACAATCCACATAGTCTACCCAGTCTTGAGTCTGTGCTTTTGGGTATCTCTGAACTTCAACCTGTACTGTTCAGTGGTTAGGCCAAACCCATCAATAAGAGCACTCTTCAAGACCTTGTAATTATCAGCATCCTCCTCTCTAACAGTGAGGAGCTTATCTCTACCTTTGTCTGCAAAGGAGAGCCACAAGATTGCTGCCCACTGCTCCTGAGGGACCTTCTGTACTTTACAGGCCCTCTCTAGAGCAGTTATCCACTTGTGGATGTCATCCCCATTCTGATAGGGAGGGACAATCTTGCTCAGGTTCCTATGGTCATAGGACCTTTCCCTATCTCTAGGGACATGGCTGCCACCATGGGACTCTAGTCCCAACTTTCTTTTCTCTCTAAAGAGATCTAGGGACTCCCTGTCTAAGGCTACTTGCTTCCTTCTGAGTTCAAGCTGAGCTTCCTCATACTGAATCAGCCTTGTTTTCCTCTCATGAGAGGATTCCCTCCTATGAGATGAGACAGAGCTCCCTATTGAGGTGCCAGAGTGGTTAGACTCCTGAGAAGGAGATCTAGACTTTCTGGGCACACTCATAATCCTTCCTGGGGGACAAAGAGGGCATCATCCTGATCATCCTCTTCATCTTCCACAGGAGGGATTGGGTTATCCAGGTCAGGGTCATTGTCACCCTCCTGGCCAGTTTCAGAGGGGGCTGGGGGTATTTCTACCCCTGGCCCCTTCCTCTTCTTCTGCCCCACCCTCAGCTCCTACCCCTTCAGTCCCCAAAGGCTTACTAAGGTCATAAGCCACCAACAACTCTTTAAGGTGTTGGGTGGTGGGACTTTGGCCTGTCCTTAATTTCCTCAAGTTACATAATGCTCTCAATTCCAAGAATGGGAGGGTATCATACTTGGAGGGAAGAAGCCCAGTGGCTTCTGGTAAGGATTCTCTAGATCCTACCTTTAAAGACATTACTAGTGTGGTGTGGTGTATGCACTACCTACTCTAGTGTGGCCTACTAAACTCTCTTGAGTTGTAGAAAGGGTGTGCTATCCCTTAACACACAACTCTAAGTTCAGTAGAACTTACTGTATTCTAAGCTTAAATTATATGTACCTTAGGTACCTTTAGTGGTTTTCAGTTGATCAATTCAATTGAGATTATCTGGTAAAACAATAGCAAGCTGGAATCCCACACGCTGCACACCAATGTGAGAAGTTGGCCTGGCATATGCTGTCCACTAATTATAGTGGGCACCTTGCACCAGTCCAAACAACCCCTTATTGGAGATAGGTTAAAGACAACCTTATTGAAAGCTATCCTAGTGGTAGCTATGGAGAGCAGCCTTCAGGCTAAGTCTTGAAGGAATGTAAAGCAGCTTGTTTTACCAGTCTATAATCTCTTGAGTGATCAAATGAAAGAGCACCACACCAGGTATATATTCAAAATATATGTATTTATTGCTAAACACACCCCTCTAGTCTCTTTATGAGGCTAGAGTTCGAAGTACACAAGTTATAAGTTATTTAAACACAGTAATAGCACAAATACACGTTTGGGCCCTAGGGGCGTACCAAACCATATACCAATAAAGTGGTATAAGAACCACGACTGAACTAGACACTAGGCCTAGAGCCTCTAGAAGTGCTTGGACCACAAGGAACCACCCAAGGTAGTGACACAGGGGACCCACGGGGGACGCGTGCAGTGTAAATACACAACCGCGATACGCCGTTAACTTCTATGGAGAAAGTCGCGATCAGGAAATTAAAGAAAAGGGACACTTAAAGGAGGACTTGGAGCAAACCCTTTGAGAACTAGTACTTTGGAGAGTCTCTACCCACGGGAGCACCGGAGTACTAATGTTACCTCACCCAGGGAAGCCGGGTGCATAGGTGCCTTTCGGGGTCGGGTTTCGTCGTCGATTTGAATGGCGATCTGCTGCAAAGTGCTGCTGGCGACCAAGTGGAAAGTGTCCGGGTGGATCCAAGAGTGGATCGGAGATCTGAAGAACCTGAAAGCAGAGGGGACAGAGTCTGGGTCACTAGCCAGTGACCAGGAAGGCGATGGACAGATGCCCACCGATGTCGAGTGCTTCAGGTGCATTGACGGTCGTCTTGACTCTTCAGCCACGAGGTCCAGGAGGCGTTGTCGGTGACCAGGAGCAGGATTCCGGCTGGTATACGATGTCTGTCGAGTGCTGAGGTGTCGGCAATCAGATTGGACTAAATAAGCCTTGGCAACGGCAAGTCTCAATGAAGATGAAGATCGTCGATGGTGCAGACCAGCAAGGTCTGGGGAACTCACCCAGTGAGGGTAAGTGAGGGCAGGCCTGGAGCAACCAGGATGCCCAAGAAGAAAAATATTGGCCTTCGTTAAGGGCTACTAGCCAACGGGCTAGCAACCGCAAAGGAGCCTCAAGACGTCGCACGTGGATCTGGCTCACAGGACACTCGTGAAGTGGGGGCCAGTGATCTTCGGTACAGTTGGTGCTGGAGGCTAGGGCTACTCGGAGCCCAAAGCACGACTTCGTGGGAGGCCCAGAAAAGGATGCACTTGCAAATGTGCTCAGTGTCCAGGGGTCACGGTCTCACATCACCCACGATAGCTACGGGCCTCAGCTTTGCTGGGGACTCAGGGTAGCCTCGGGGAAGTCTGAGAATCCACCTCTGGTGATGCGAAGACTTCGGCGTCCGACGGGAGCTTCAGAAATGCAGACCGAACAGATGCGTCTTTGGTGCCTGCCAAGCAGGGGAGTCACTCCTTGACCCCAAGGGAGATTCTTCTGTCCTCTAATCTTGAGTAGAGCGTCGAAGGTCCAGGATTCTGTTTCAGAGTTTCGTCCAGGGATAATCTAAAGTCCTAAGGACTGGGTTCCTATACTTATACTAAGTTTAGGGGTTGGACTACTCTGTGGCCCCACCTATGGGTGGGTCAGGGCAGAGGGGTGGCTACACCCCTTTTCCTTTGTCCAGTTTGCGCCAAAGCAGGGGCTGCAAGCCCCTGATCCGGTTTGAACTGGGGTATGCACAGGGACACCAAGTGTGCCCCCAGTGCAGGACTTCAAAGCACCCGAAAGTGCTCCCGCCAAGCCCCAATACACATTATCCTGTCTGGGGAGGTGGTCACACCTCCCTGGGACAGGAAACCTATTGTCCAGGCCTCCCCTGCCGGAGTTTCGTCCAGCAGCAGGAGGCCAGACTCGTGTCTGTGGCAGCAGCATCCATTTTGTGATGCCAGGGCTTTAGAAAGAAGTTACCGGGCTAGCCAGAGTTAACATGTCTTTCCCTCTAGAAGGGTGGAATGCTACCCCCGCCGCCAGAATTGGTGGGGGGTAGTATTCCAAGATGTTTGACACCAAACACGACATGTTTAGGTGCAGCCATTCCAAAGTTAGCATTTAACGCGAGGTTATAATGCGCTTAAGAGTATATGGTCAGGCTGCACTACAAACAGCATCAGAGAAGGGTCTCCGAATGCTGCAGAGGGGCCCTGCTCATGCAGGGGCACCCTCTCACATAGGAACCATGCACTCTGCCTTCAGGATTGATAAGGCCTGCCTTAGGAGTGACTTATAGGTTTATATGTGTGTATGTATTTAGTGATATAGGTAACCTATATCACAGTAAGGGGTGCATGCACCACCTTACCCAGGCTGCAGTAGCAGACCTGTGGTGTCAGTTTGGATGGCCTTCCAGGGTGGCATAATACATGCTGCAGCCCCTGGTAGGCCTCTGAGGTACCTATGCCCTTGGTACATAGTATACCATATACTAGGGACTTATAAGGGCACTCCAGATTCCAATCAGTGAGGTGCCTAAGGCACATGGAAACCATTTTAGAGAGGAAGCAGCTAGGCTGGGGTTCTGATTAGCAGGGCCCCAGCCAGACTAATGTCGAAAAACAGTGAAGCATCAGCAAAAAGTGGGGGTACCCATGTGAAGCAGATCCTACTCTCCTACAATGTGTGTCTCGACACATGACATGTGTGTCTCGACACGGGACATGTGGGAGTCCAAGCGGGCATGATGGGCAGCCTGCTGCTGTTGTATGTCCTTGAGGATCCCCACTACCTGGCTGACCTCTCCGGTGCTAGTCTGGTACGCATCCGCGATGCGCGCCAGTTGTGGGTCATCATGCAGTCCAGACCCCTCTGCAAAGAGCGACCTATGTCTACCACCCCTCCCACCACCCCTGGCGACACGTGCAGGACCTGCGGTGGCACGCACAGGTGACCGTGGGCCCACTTGGGTGTTGTTCCTGGGCTCGTTGTCACCAGCTCCAGTTTGGGTCTGGGTCCCTGCGCTGTTGTCATCTGTGGTCCTTGGTCTGTCCGTGTTGGCAGGGGTGGCCTGTGTGTTGGCAGTTGTTGGAGGGGTGGGTGCAGGGGATGCAGATGTTGGTCCTGCTGGTGCTGCATGATGACTCACACCGGAGGGTCCAGCTGGTTCTTCGCCATCCGAGGAGTGCAGAGGCTGATCCACACCAGTGAGCTCAGTGTTCCCTGGAGCCTGGGACAGGGACTCCTCCTCGTCTGCTGCTGTGTCCCCATCATCACCTGTTTTGGGGAGAGACACAGATTGTATGTTATGTTTCTACTGGCATCAATGGTTCAAACACGTGACAGTTGTGACTGTACCTCTGGATGTGGGCCTGGACATTGCATTCTCCTAAATTGTGACAGTCAGAGAGTGATATTGGTGTAGCACATTGTCCTGCCAACCTGTGGCATGTCAATGTGAATGTTGAGGTGTGTGCATGACCAGCATTGGTGGTATTTGCTTGCCATCCGGGCCTCCTTCTCCCCCAGCCCAGTTATCCCACCATGAAGCGTGCTTCCATTGCAGGGAGTGCAAGTTGTCTTTCAGGATGTCAGTCAGTGGTGTTCTGCTGTTGGTTGTTGCACAGTTCCCAGCAGGGCCTTGTGCTCCCCCAGCAGTACCCAGTGTCAGCCATCTTGTGAGTCCTTTTCCACTCCCTGTGATGTGAGCATGGTTCAGGGTGGTGTTGATGGGCCAATTGTGAGGCTGACCAACATCTGTGACTACCACTCCCATCATGCTATTGCCTACACCCCCTTCCCAGCATGCCCATCCTTCCTTCCTTTTGACTCTGCTTCCCTGTGGGGTGGGGTGCCTGTGCTGACAGGATGGCTGGGAGTGTTGTCCTGGCAGTTGTTTGGCTACAAGTCCCAAGAGTGTCCCTGTGCTTCACACAGCATGACCCAGGGTGGTGGTTCTTTGTGGGATCTTCAGTTAGGATGTGAGGCATTGCATTCTCCCAGGTGGGTTATGTGGAGTTAGTGTTGAGGGTGTGTGTGAGTGGAGGTGCTTGTAACTATGCTCAGTGCTGTGAGTCATCCTTCCCACCCCGCCAGATATCCCACCATGGTACGTGCTTCCATTGCAGGGAGTGCAAGTTGTCTTTCAGGATGTCAGTCAGTGGTGTCCTGCTGTTGGTTGTTGCACAGTTCCCAGCAGGGCCTTGTGCTCCCCCCAGCAGTACCCAGTGTCAGCCATCTTTTGAGTCCTTTTCCACTCCCTGTGATGTGAGCATGGTTCAGGGTGGTGTTGATGGGCCAATTGTGAGGCTGACCAATATCTGTGACTACCACTCCCATCATGCTATTGCCTACACCCCCTTCCCAGCATGCCCATACTTCCTTCCTTTTGTGTGGACTTCACTGTGTGTGAGTGTGACAGCAATGGCAAGATGGCTGGCAGTGTGGTCCTGTTGTTTGTTGGTGCCCAGTTCCCAGCAGGGCCTTCTGCTCCCCACAGCTGTGGCCCGTGTCAGACATCTTTGAAGTGGCTTTTGACTCCCTGTGAGGTGTGCATGCTTCAGTGCTAACTTGCTGGGCCATGTGGGTGTGAGATGTTGATCTGTGACTACCACTCCCATGATGCTATTGCCTCCACCCCCCTTCCCAGCATGCCCATCCTTCCTTCCTTTTGACTCTGCTTCCCGGTGGGGTGGGGTGCCTGTGCTGACAGGATGGCTGGGAGTTTTGTCCTGGCAGTTGTTTGGCTACAAGTCCCAAGAGTGTCCCTGTGCTTCACACAGCATAACCCAGGGTGGTGGTTCTTTGTGGGATTTTCAGTTAGGATGTGAGGCATTGCATTCTCCCATGTGGGTTATGTGGAGTTAGTGTTGAGGGGGTGTGTGAGTGGAGGTGCTTGTAACTATGGTCAGTGCTGTGAGTCCTCCTTCCCACCCAGCCAGATATCCCACCATGGTACGTGCTTCCATTGCAGGGAGTGCAAGTTGTCTTTCAGGATGTCAGTCAGTGGTGTCCTGCTGTTGGTTGTTGCACAGTTCCCAGCAGGGCCTTGTGCTCCCCCCAGCAGTACCCAGTGTCAGCCGTCTTGTCAGTTGTTTTCCACTCCCTGTGATGTGAGCATGGTTCAGAGTGGTGTTGATGGGCCAATTGTGGGTGTGACCAATATCTGTGACTACCACTCCCATCATGCTATTGGCTACACTGACTTGACCAGCATACACAGACTTCGTTCCTTTCAGTGAGCTTCCCTGTGAGGTGGTGTTCTAGTGGTGTTTAAATATCTGGGAGTGTTTGTTGGTTCTATTTGTGCCACTGTCTTGCTGTATTTGTTGTTAGGTGTGTACATGTCATGACACAGTTACATATCACTATGAGATGGGAGGTATTGTGTTTGTCTGACTAGCATTCACATCTTGGGATGAATATCTTTTAGTTGCTGTGTATTTGCTGAGGGTGCATGGTTTGCCTATCCCCTTGACTGTGATGTGTGTGTGTTGTCACACCATATTGTGTATATTAGTTGTGTACTCACCAGGCTCTGGGATGTCTGTTAGTCCGTATACGCTCACTGGTGGTAGGATGGCCCGCACCTTCTCCTCCCAGGGCCTGAGGTATACTGGTTTTGCAGGAGGGCCACTGCCGGTGTGCTGGCTGAGGAGGTAGTCCTTTTGAGTAGGTCCCGGACACTCCTGCGCACATCATACCACCTGTTCTGGATGTCTTCCTTTGTGCGCAAACATGGTGATTGTGCGTTCACCCTGTCGACAATCCTCGCCCACATCTTGGTTTTCTGCGACATGGGGGTCTGTTGTACCAATGTACCAAACAACTGTGGCTCTACCCTCAGGATCTCGTCTACCAGGACTTCCAATTCACTATCTAGGAACTTATGGTTCTTCTTTGGGGGCATGGTGATGGGTGGTGGTGGTGATTGATGTGTGTGTGTGCAAGTGGGGGGGTGAGTGTAGGTTTAGCTGGGTGTGTGTGAGGGTGCTATTTGTAGGTGTGGTAATGGTGTGTGGCTTGTGTGATGTATGAGCTGTGAGTGTGTCTGTGGTTGCTGTGTGATGGTGTTGTGTGCTGGCAGGTCAGTGGAATTTGCAAAGGATCATGGTAGGGATTTGTGGCCTTTATGTAGGTAGAGTTGGAGGTGTGTCCTTGTTCCATTTTTTTTCCTCCCTGTATTTATTGGCTTTGTGGTTGCTTGTTTGGCCTTTTTTTTCAAATTTTTCCTTGGTGTTTTTGGTGCATGTAGGATTCGTTCTTGTGTCCGAGTAGGACGCTGCAGTTGTCTGGTGCGATCTTGTCCGACTCGTTCCCGCTGTGTGTCAGCTAGGTTTCATATGCGGCGTATGAGTCGGTCGCGTAGTATTGGGTTGCTTTGGCTGGGTTTTGTATGCGTGTCGGTCGTACGGCTTGTGCTCCGGGCGAGTCGGTCGTGTTTTGCACACACAGCATCGTACTACGCGGGTCGGAGTTCGCGGGTACATTTCGTTCGGGTTCAATCCGGGTGCGTGTCGGTCGGTTCGTTTCGCGTGATTTCCCGGCCGGATGGCTTGTTTCCGTCCGGCTCGGTCGGTCGTTTTGTATTCCGTCCGAGTCGGTCTGATTTCACATGCATTTCATCGTACTACCAGGGTCGTACGGCGCCTGTACGTGTCGGTCGGACTTTATTCCCGGACCGAGTCGGTCAGTACGTTTTCCGGCCCGAATCGGAATCGGCCCCAAAGAGTGATCCTTCCAGCTCAAATCCAAGTGAAAAATGAACAGGAGATGGACAAAGCACTGGGAGGAGCCTGCTGGACAGGAACAGGAAGTAGGAGACTCTGTGGCACTTCCTCCCTCTCCCCCCCAAAAATTTGACAAAAAAGGACAGCCAAATATCAATCTGAGGTTTTTTTTTCATCCAAATCATTATTTTATAGAAGGTTTTATGCTGCTCGAGATATTATTCTTCTCCAGATTGCAAATTTTGCGTGTTCGGGATCGCGAGCTTTACCAACATTCCGCCGGATGTCCGATGGCGCGCCTGAATGACGTGTTCGCGATCGCAATCTCTCTCGCGGTGCACGATGGCGCGGCGAATGACGTGTTCGCGATCGCAAACTCTCGCGGGATCGCGCGCCCGGCTACCGAAATCTCGTGGCGCACGCGAACGGATAGGTAAACTCGTCGCGAACGCAGGAATCCCGGTAAGTCGCTATCGCGGCGCTAGAACGCATTTTTAAAGCACGAACAAGAAAATAATTCCGCTACGCCGCGGATCGCGGAATTGTTGGCAATTCCGCGTTCTCCGCGGAACGCGAAATTGCCTAAATTCCGCAAATTCCGCGAGCGGAGCGGAATTTGACGCCTAGGGTTAGTAACCTTACAGGTAGGTAGCCATCTCAACAGGGAGGGGTCTTTGTGGCTGTGAAGTCTGCACTACAACTCCCAACAGGCCCCCTTGTCCCACAGCTCAGCAGGATGGAGCATTCCCCACACACCCAAGCATGGGGCAGCCATTTCCCTCCAATGTGTAACCTTACAGGTAGGTAGCCATCTCAACAGGGAGGGGTCTTTGTGGCTGTGAAGTCTGCACTACAACTCCCAACAGGCCCCCTTGTCCCACAGCTCAGCAGGATGGAGCATTCCCCACACCCACAAGCATGGGGCAGCCATTTCCCTCCAATGTGTAACTTTACAGGTAGGTAGCCATCTCAACAGGGAGGGGTCTTTGTGGCTGGGAAGTCTGCACTACAACTCCCAACAGGCCCCCTTGTCCCACAGCTGAGCAGGATGGAGCATTCCCCACACCCCCAAGCATGGGGCAGCCATTTCCCTCCAATGTGTAACCTTACAGGTAGGTAGCCATCTCAAAGGGAAGGGGTCTTTGTGGCTGTGAAGTCTGCACTACAACTCCCAACAGGCCCCCTTGTCCCACAGCTCAGCAGGATGGAGCATTCCCCACACCCCCAAGCATGGGGCAGCCATTTCCCTCCAATGTGTAACCTTACAGGTAGGTAGCCATCTCAACAGGGAGGGGTCTTTGTGGCTGTGAAGTCTGCACTACAACTCCCAACAGGCCCACTTGTCCCACAGCTCAGCAGGATGGAGCATTCCCCACACCCACAAGCATGGGGCAGCCATTTCCCTCCAATGTGTAACTTTACAGGTAGGTAGCCATCTCAACAGGGAGGGGTCTTTGTGGCTGGGAAGTCTGCACTACAACTCCCAACAGGCCCCCTTGTCCCACAGCTCAGCAGGATGGAGCATTCCCCACACCCCCAAGCATGGGGCAGCCATTTCCCTCCAATGTGTAACCTTACAGGTAGGTAGCCATCTCAACAGGGAGGGGTCTTTGTGGCTGTGAAGTCTGCACTACAACTCCCAACAGGCCCCCTTGTTCCACAGCTCAGCAGGATGGAGCATTCCCCACACCCCCAAGCATGGGGCAGCCTTTTCACTCCAATGTGTAACCTTACAGGTAGGTAGCCATCTCAACAGGGAGGGGTCTTTGTGGCTGGGAAGTCTGCACTACAACTCCCAACAGGCCCCCTTGTCCCACAGCTCAGCAGGATGGAGCATTCCCCACACCCCCAAGCATGGGGCAGCCATTTCCCTCCAATGTGTAACCTTACAGGTAGGTAGACATCTCAACAGGGAGGGGTCTTTGTGGCTGGGAAGTCTGCACTACAACTCCCAACAGGCCCCCTTGTCCCACAGCTGAGCAGGATGGAGCATTCCCCACACCCACAAGCATGGGGCAGCTATCGCATTGCTCTCCCAAAACTTACACGTAGGTAGGGACTGCATGTACACCGCCATCCTTATCTAAATGCATGTAGCCACATAACCACATCAGCACTAACATGTCAGCCAACTTAGCATAGTTTTAAATGCCACATCCAGTGTGCAGACATCTAAGTGCACGTAACTGTCACATATTTTGAACTCATGCTCACCAAGTCACAAGTGAAACAAATGCATCCCACAATTGTGCACAGCAGAGAATGCAATGTGGAAGTGCCATGGTGTCTGAGCATGAAGGCCCATATCAACACCAAACATGCATGGTCTACATGGAAAAAAGGAAAGTACATGTGATTCCAAAGCTATGTATAACATGACAATGGTTCCTTCTAGCTCTGTTGAAATAGATTACATGAACAGCTAAATGAAAAGACGCACAACAGAAAATTGATGTCACGCAATTGGGTAGATGAGGACATGTCCGTGTAGTTACACTATCTGTACACTGCACCAAGTTTCAATTCACAACGGACACCATGGACTAACAAGGTATGTACCTCAACGTCATGTCATGGTGCACAGCATATAGCAGGCATACAAAGTCATTGCATTGTAAAGTGTGTGTTGTATCAAATGTCTCAAACAATTGTCTAACATCAAGCTTGTTGCGTGCAACTCAATTACCATATCACCTCTGTTCAACAGGAGATCAACAACTAACTGCAGAGGATGACACCAACATGCAGAGCTAGTCTCCCCCCCTGGAACGTGGACTCTCGGATGCAGATTCCCCAACATTCTCGGACGAGGATTCTCAAGCTGGCCCCTCTGGTGTGGCAGGGACTAACATGTCTCAAGCCCTCATTGTCCCCACCACCACCATGGCAAGAACAACTGTGCTGCACCCATCCACTACAAGCTGTGTGGCCTCCACCACCACCACCACGGCAAGAACAACCGTGCTGCCCCCATCCACTACAAGCTGTGTGGCCTCCACCACCACCACCACGGCAAGAACAACCGTGCTGTCCCCTGCCACTACGACCTGTGTGGCCTCCACCACCACCACCACCACGGCAAGAACAACTGTGCTGCCCCCTGCCACTACGACCTGTGTGGCCTCCACCACCACCATCACCACTGCTGCCTGCAACACACACCCTGCCACGGTGGTTACTAACACCACCACACAATCACAGCATGCCAGGGAGAGTGTGCCAGTGCGTCGGGGGACTATGCCACAGGTCCGTGTCAGGAGGGCAGGTGGGAGTACAACTGGGGCAGAGACACAGGAGGACAATGACCCTGAATCCCTGGTCTCCATTGCAAGAGTCCTTGGTGCCTACCAAGAGAACCATGGAGTAATGGGCCAGCTTGCTGAAGACATGCATGAGATCCGCCTGCTGCAGCAGTCCATGGACACATGGATGGGCCAACTTGTCGACCTTGTTGCCAGCTAGTGGGTGTTCTGAGGGACAGACTCCCAGCCCCAAGTGCAGCTCCACCCCCCTCCAGAGGATTGCCTGCTGTGCAGCCCAACATTCCAGCTGCAGCCACAGAGAGGGGTGTGCAGGAGGAGAGTGAGTTCTCAGACACCACTGACCCTGCAACAGATGCCCCCCCTCCCAAACGCACCAGGGGAGGATTTGGTGGCAGGCCACCATACCAATGCCACTCACAGAGCCAACCATGATGGTATCTTGTTGTTCCCCTTTGCATTGACTATGTTGACTATCCTTGGCCACATTGCCATGTTGATGGCCTGAGTCTGTTGGACTGTGTGACTTCAGCTTTGTGGTGACTACACTATTTGGCTCAACTACCATGACTGACAACTCATTTATTCACTGTTCACATTTATGTACATATCCCCGTCACTTGCACAAAAACTAATTTCAAATAAACACTCTTCACATACCTATGTCTGTGTGAGCTACATGTTTATTCCAGTATGTACAATGACAAATCAGATGTCAATGTTCCAACAGCTGTGAAGCAGAGAAGGCATTCAGAGGGTGAATGAACCTAGAAAGACACAAGAGAATGACATTTACTTATCAGGTGACGCCTTTACAGCAGAAACACAACACTAGGCATCAAGGTACAAAAACAAGCACCCATAGCAATGGTCAACAACCTCAACATACACATGATGTACCTGGATACAAATACCCTGTGCCACCCACATCATCCCTTATCACACACACAACATCAGCCAGCAGTTAAAATTCTCTATGCCTTGATAGTAACATCCAAGCAAACACACAATGTCACTTCTCTACAAAGTCACTTACATTCAAGGGAAGTAGTTGGCAATGAGCTTTTGACGCAGGTCAACACCTTCCTCTTCACCACTATCGTCCGCACTGGAAGTGTGTGGGTGTGCAGGAGGGGGCATCTGCTGCTCATCGTCATCCATGATCAGCGGAACGGCATTGCGCAAGGCAAGGTTGTGTAGCATGCAGCATGCTACAACTATCCGGCACACCTTTCGTGGGGAATACAACAGTGCACCTCCGCTCTTGTCCAGGCACCGGAATTGGGACTTCAGGAGGCCAAAGGTGCGCTCCACCACACGTCGTGTCCTACCATGTGCCTCGTTGTAGCTGACTTCACCCGGGGTACTTGGATTCCGCAGTGGGCTCAGCAACCATGGCCTGTTGGGATACGCTGAGTCACCTAGGTGTGAAATACACAGAGAAATGTTGTGATACAGACAGTTGACGAGAACAGCATGTCACACACAGCACACTACTTGACTCAGTGTACTCACCTACAAGCCATGCACGCTCTGGATGTAGATTTTCAATCAGCCGGGCTACAATGCTGTTCCGCAGGATGTAGGAGTCATGGGCGGAGCCAGCAAATCGCGCACAAACATGGCTGATGATCATATCAGCTTGGCATACCACCTGCACATTTATGGAATGGTAGTGCTTCCTGTTTCTATACACCTACTCACGTGCCTGTGGTGGGACAAGGGCAATGTGTGTGCCGTCAATGGAACCAACTACATGAGGAATGTGGCCAAGGGCATTAAAAACCAGCCTTCACAGCAGGCAAATCTGCTGTATTTGGGAATCGTATGTATTGGTCCTTGTATAGCATCATTGCGGACACCACATCCCAGAGCACCATGCTGAATGTGCTTTGCGACATCCCACCGGCGCTGGCCACCATGTATTGGAAAGAGCCCGTAGAGAAAAAATGCAGCGCTGCCATGATCTTCACTGTTGGGGATAGGGCAGTTGGATATGTTCGTTGAGGCCTCAGATGGGGCTCCAACTGAGCACACAGCTCTTGCAGTGTAACGCGATCCAGACGAAATTTCCGGATGATGTCCACATCCTCCATGTCCGCCAGGACTGTGAAAGGCCGGTGCACATTTGGTTGTCGCCTACATGAAATGGGAGAGGACTAATGTTATTCAAATTACACAATGAGATGTGTCTGACTTCTCACATCTTGACTCATGCAGCAGAAACAATGAACGTACTCCAACAATTGCTGAATCCACAACTCAGATGCAGAGACACCTTCACCACATGTGTTTTTACAAGTGGACATGTTGTACATACTGACTACCCCAAAAACATATTCAGAGGTTGTGAATGGTACACCAATGCATCTGGTGTCCACAGGCCTAGGAGTAGGTGACACAGCAGAGGTATGAGACAGCAACACTGCAGACTCATATGTAGCTGCTTTACCTGCCACACCTTCTTGCTTAAGTTGCACAGACCACTAGTTATCATCACAATGTGCACAGTGTGTGTAAGCTGATCACATATCCTACTTAAATCAGCTATGGGCACAGTAAAATACCACCATTATGTGTTCAGGCAATCATTACTGTTGTTTGATTAGCCATCTCACACATTAAGTTGATTTCAAAGATGAGACAACATCATACAACCAATAGATGTACATCCACACACATATCATAGGTGACGTGAGTAAGTGCATGTCAATGCATGTCACATTTTCCACAGACATGGCATGTGTGGACATCAGTGAGTTGAATGTCACACCAGCATTCATTGTACAAAACAAGTGCAGTAAGACACTATGGAGGCATGGTGTTCAATTGTTAAATTTGACCATTGCCATTGCTAGTGCATAATGTGTCCATAACCGCGGTAGGCGTGCACCGCCACCGCGGGGCCACTCATTGGCCACACTTGAAAGATGCAGCATAGCGGTAGCGACCGCCTGTCCTCCGCGGTGTGACACCACCAATGCCATTGCAGCCAATGGGACCCGCGATCGCGGTACTGAAATGCTACTTTGGAAATCGCGGTAGGCATGCACCGCCACCTCGGGGCCGCTCATTGGCCACAATTGAAAGATGCAGCATAGCGGTAGCGTCCGCCTGTCCTCCGCGGTGTGACACCACCAATGCCATTGCAGCCAATGGGAACCGCGATCGCGGTAGGGAAATGCAACTTTGGAAACCGCGGTAGGCGTGCACCGCCACCGCGGGGCCGCTCATTGACCACACTTGAAAGATGCAGCATAGCGGTAGTGACCGCCTGTCCTCCGCGGTGTGACACCACCAATGCCATTGCAGCCAATGGGAACCGCGATCGTGGTAGTGAAATGCTACTTTGGAAACCGCGGTAGGGGTGCACCGCCACCGCGGAGTCGCTCATTGGCCACAATTGAAAGATGCCAGCCAGGTGGACCAATTGCAGCAGCTGCCTGCCACTGATACCAACCCAGGGGCCTATAAATCTCTGTGGGAGAGCCACACATTTCACATGCATTCAGACACTGCTGACTGCCATTCCTCTACAACTGCATATTTTGCTGTATCCTGGACCCAGTGATGTCGAGAACAGAGAATGTCAGGGCCCGTCCCTTCACTACAGAGGAGCTGGAGCTTCTGGTGGACTAGGTCCTTGCACAGTATGGGAGGCTTTTTGGTGCGCCAGATGTACTGGTAAGTGTTCCTGATTCCAAGTGTGAGAGTGATCAAAATGATACCATGATGTTGCTGTGCAGTAGTATGTGCCTGTGAGTGCAAGTCGATGTACAGGTATCCTAATAGTTAACATGGCATGCTCCATACATGTTCTGTGGGAATTGAATTTGATTATGTGTAGAAAATGGACACTCCTACAGCCATTCTGGCACAAACTTAATGAACATGTTGGTCTGAGACTAGGTGATGTAAATGTGTGTTACACTGCCATGCATGCTAACTTCATGTCAATGGTGTCTGTAGGATTATTTCCACACCTACATAAGTTGATTGAAGGTAGGGGGAGACATGCATTGTTTAACCAGCCACACAGATAGATGGTGTTCTGAAACAGCACAAGTCGGGACTGATTTTTACTGTGCCATGTTATGTGACTGTCCACTCACTCTTCACAACCTGATATGTGACTGTTGAAATGTATTTTGGAATGGAGCACTAACTTATGTGTGTTGAATATTTCTTAAGTGCACTATGTTGATGTGAGCATCATGCACAATAGTCCAATGCATGAGTGGAACCCACTTGAAGTTAATGCAACTATGACACTTCACATCAATGTAAGTAGTAGATGTCATCCTTACATTGATTTGAACATGTGTTCAGTCTCGCATGTGTTGGCACTTTTCACCCTCTCATGCTGTACATCCATGTGATTTATCTGAGGGACCATGTTGAACCTCACTGTGAGTTCCTCTGGCCTGCACAGACACTGTCCAATGTTACTCTGAGCCATGCCTAACTGGACTGAGTCAAACATGTGTTTAGTCCACACACCTAATACTCACTGAGCCACCATAGTCCTGAGAATTGCACAATCGAGGACTTAACATTGTGAGAAGGGCGTGATAATTCAGATTATGTCCCAATATGTTTCCTGAAAAATGCATTGAGCCATTCACAGGCCAAGGGCATCGAGGGGTGTGTAGTGGTGGACACAGTGAGTCTGCCACTACACTTCATTAGCACTGTATTGCATGTCATGCTCACTCACATACTGCATCACAGATGAGGGCCTTCTGGACATAGCTGTCTGTGCTGCCATTGTGCATGTGTATGAGATGGCCATGTACTGTGTGCCGCGTCATACATGCATTCATTTCTATGTAGTATTGTAATGAATATGTACTATGTGTCATGCTGTATGGCCTCTGATGAAGATGTAGCGATTTGTGTGCCATGCATTTATGTTCTCCTGTGCTGACACACAGTGTGAATGACACAGGGTCTCTGATACTTCCTTTTCTTGTCTCCTATGCCTGCAGCTGAAGGTCCACCAGCGTAAGGCCACAGGGAAGAACATTGCACGGAAGGTGCGGACTCTGGGTGTATCCAACAGACGGCACACACACTGCCACAAGAGGTGGGACAACATCTCCTGTCTGAGCAGGACCGTGGCAGAGATGACGGTGGGGCTGGTCCCTCACAGTGGCAGGTTGGCGCGCCGAACCATGACTCCACTAATGTCCCGCATCTTGTCTGTGACACAGCCAGAGCTGTATTAACGTTTGAGGGACCATCAGCAGGGAGTTAGTGGTGAGTATTCTGCGTAGGCTGACTCTGGGTGTGAGTGACTGCATGAATGGCGACCGGGAGCCATTGCTGATCTTGCTGCAGTGTAAATTTTTAGGAACTACTTCTCAGTGGCCTATGTGTTCAGTGCAGGTGTCATATATTTTCCCATAGATGGACTTGATCATGTGTTTCATACAATGGCCCTTGACATTGCATGATGAGATGTGGCCTTATGACATCTTCTGCATTCTGGGTGTCATGAACATCACCAGGCAGTGTACAGCAGTGTGCATCATGTCAGTGTGCATTTAACGATGTGTGCACTGCAGGACTTGTAAATGGTGTGAAGTACACATCTGACACCAACGTGCAACAGTTTGCATGATGAATTGCTCAACTTGTTAGACATCAGTAGCTCATGGACATTCTTAAGTACAAATTTGAATCTGTATCTGTGTTGTCCCCTTACAGTGACTCCATATGTGACAGAGGCAACATGCTGAGATGTATGCCTCTCTCACATACAGGCACGTGGGTATGCTTGCAGAGATGTTTATGTCAGATTACAAGGAGGCAGGGACCTGCTATTTGCCGGTGTGAACCTCACATGGCTCATTGATGTAAACAATGCATATTTCCATGCATCTTCTGTGTTCAGCATGATTGTTGCACATGCAGACTGCACAGGGTGTTGTGCAACTTGGGGTTGTCATTATCTAGACTAGTTCTGTGCTTGCATTTGATGTTTGTGTGTATGGCACTGTACTGAACCTATGTCTCTGTCCATTGCAGCATCTATCGAGTGCACGGAAGGCCATGATACGGACACCAGTGCTGAAGCATGTGGCACGCATGATAGCCATGAGATCACTGACACTGATGTGACCAGCGCCTCGGAGGGGACAGGAGTGTCCTTGAGGACTCACGCGCAGAAAGCACAACCTCAACATCATCGGACTCCAGTGGGGAGTCAGCGACAATGGTGGTCACAGGGAGTGACAATGCTGCCTCTTCCTCCACCACACATCGGCCAGTGCCCACCATGCCGGCTACTACCACTAGTGCTGTCCGTGCCCGCAGGGCTGTTAAGGGTAGAGTCGCCTTCACCCCAGGCACCGCTGCCCCTGCCCCTGTCTCCCCTGCTGCCCTCAGTGTTGAGGCGGTAGAACTCTTGCACCAGCTGTGTGTGGGTCAGACAGCTCTCCTAAATGCTTTCCAGGATCAGGACAAGAAGTTGGGACAGGTTCTGGCATTTATGGAGGGCATTCATTCGGACGTGGGTGGGCTACACAGGACTGTCCAGGGTTTGTCCTCCACCGTGACAGCAGCCATTCAGCTATCACAGCATCCAAGTCCAGCCCCAATGCCTTCACCAACCACCCTGCCAGTGGCAACCCCTGAGGAGAGTGACCACACAACTGAGCCCTCAGGCCCCGAGTCGTCTACACCCAGCACACGACAGCAGCGCTCCAAGCATGCCAGACCACAGACACCATCCCCAAAAAGTGACACAGGCACGCAGGGACGCAAAGAAAAAAGCCCTTCCCATGACACTCAGGGGCATCAGGCAAAGAAGCAGGCCTCTAGCTCACGGTCCACAAGATTGCACCCATCACAAGAGACTCCCATCCACACAACTGCTCCAAGTGACAGACAAACAGTTGGCATGCCTGCTGTGGTGCTGGTGCCGCTGAAGGGAAAGCCCATGAAGCAACCTAAGACTGCTTCACCCAGGACCTCTACTCCCACCCACACCCCTGTGAAGCGTGGTCAGGAGAGCAATGTGAGTGGTTCACCAGGACCACAAGGGATGGAGGGCAAAAGGCAAGCAAAAAGCAAGGCTAAGTCCATATCCAGCAAATACCCACAAGGAGGGCCACCTGCACCTGTCACACCTTTGGTGGAGAGGGACTCTGTTGTGCCAGCCACACTTCCCACTACTCCCAAGACACTTCTGCAATATCGGATACCCAAGAAGTGTAGAGGCATCCCTCAACATTCACCCTCACCCACTGTGTCTCACGGCAGCGTCTCTCCGCCTCCACGTGCCACCATGCCACCCGGTCTGAGCAGCCCTACACCTGCCACAGCCACTACTGCCTCTGTGTCTCACGGCAGTATCTCTCCGCCTCCACGTGCCACCATGCCGCCCGGTCCAAGCAGGCCTACACCTGCCACAGCCACTACTGCCTCTGTGTCTCACGGCAGCATCTCTCCGCCTCCACGTGCCACCCAGTACGAGCAAGCCTACACCTGCCACAGCCACTACTGCCTCTGTGTCTCACGGCAGCATCTCTCCGCCTCCACGTGCCACCATGCCACCTGGTCCAAGCAGCCCTATGCCTGCCACAGCCACTGCTGACTCTGACTCTGATGATCCTCTCTCTCCCAGGTCCAGTTCCGCCAGTGGCCACGACAATCAGCCACCTCCCAGTCCAACTGACAGGCAAGTCTGAGGCACAGACCCCCTCCCATACCCATCTCTCCCACAGCGGTGCCTGGACTGAGCTTTGATAGCCCCGGTGCTTTGGTCATTCTCATGGCAGTGTACGGTGTTACACATTCACTGTAAACATTTTCATGCACACATGTGCATTGTTTGGACTGTGGACTGGCCAATGGCCTTTTATTTGTTTGAAATTTTGTGACTATCAGGATATTTTGCAATAAACACTGTTACTCCTGTCGTATCGCTTGTTACTGCCCTTGCTTAATTAAACATTTTGATGTGTGGGTATGGATAAATGTGCCACATGCTCTGCATGGCACTTCCACATTGCCATTTGCTTCATTCACTTTGTCATTGTTTGGCAAATGTAACACACACTTTTGGTCTGCTTGACTCTGAAGTTTGGGGGTGCAATGATGTTTGTGAGAGTTGATGCACTCTTGCAATCATCATTCGCTGTTGATTTCAGTATGATTGTACACATGTCATGTTAGGGGGCTATACCACAACAGAGGTGAATTCTACACACAGTCTAACTTGCGGGGTGTCCAAGGTTGGTGATGTCTGTGTGATGTGTTTGGATGTGTGAACAGCAGTGTGTGTGTGGTAATCTTGTGAAGGCCTGTCTTCGTACTCACATGGGTATATTTGGATGTGTGCAGTTGAGTGGTCACACAGTGTGCTTGGCCTGTCCTTGTCAGTGGTGTTGAGGTGTATGTGGCCCTGTACATGCCAACTACAGACGTGTATGTTCCAGGTGGGGTTTGCCCCTCATACTCATCTTGGCAGTGGCAGGAAGGGGGTTTCACACCACAAGCACCTTTTGGCATTACTTTGCAGGTGGGGTTTGCCCCTCATACTCATCTTGGCAGTGGCAGGAAGGGGGTTTCACACCACAAACACCTTTGTGGCATTACTTTGCAGGTGGGGTTTGCCCCCTAATACTCATCTTGGCAGTGGCAGGAAGGGGGTTTCACACCACAAGCACCTTTTTGGCATTACTTTGCAGGTGGGGTTTGCCCCCTAATACTCATCTTGGCAGTGGCAAGAAGGGGGTTTCACACCATAAGCACCTTTTTGTTATTACTTTGCAGGTGGGATTTGCCCCCTCATACTCATCTTGGCAGTGGCAGGAAAGGGGTTTAACACCACAGGCAGCTTTTTGGCATTACCTTGCAGGTGTTGTTTTGCCACCTATTACTCATCTTGGCAGTGGCAGGAAGGGGGTTTCACATCACAAGCACCTATTTGGCATTACTATGCAGGTGTTGTTTTGCCGCAATACACTTATGAACTTGTTCACATACATCACTATCCCTGAATATCAGATGGGCACACATTTTGATGTTGAACAGGGTGGGATGGTAGGAGCTGTGATGGTATCAGGTAATGACAGCTGCTATCAACAGAGGCACACAATGTACATTTGGGCCAGGGCCAGCACAATCCTTACACGTCCCTGTGACTGCCCATGCGTGCCGCTGGACCTGCCTACTGGATTGTGCAGAACTTTTCCCGCGTCTTCACCGCTGCGGTGACGTGACCGGGAGGATGCGGTGATGACGTAGTTGATGGATGACCCCGATGAAGAGGTGTGGCATTGACGTACCTGCGGTGTTGTCGACGGCGGCGGCGGCGTCTTTGTTGATCGCGGATCAGGAACAGCAGCGGTAGGGCTTGTAGAGCAGGATCCATTGCGGTAGCGAACGCGTGGAGTTGTGTGTTATTGCCATTTTCCTCCGCAGTATTGCTTCTGCCGTGTTTCAATGGGTGGTTTCTCCGTTGCGGTCCGATTGCCTATTTGAGGCATTGTGATTCGGACGGCGGCCTACACGTCATTCCGCACGGCGGTCTCCCGCTATTGGCTACGTCTGCCCTCGTCGCGGAACCAAAGTAATGGCGGTACTAAAAACACCACGGCGGTAGGGATTTGGCCTATGTCTGCCCATCATAATATGGCGGTCGGGGATTCGTGACCGTGGTTGGCAAAACCACACCCGCCAGGCCGGCGGAAGCCACCGCCGGCACGGCGGTGCCGATCCGCCCGCCATCGTAATCGGCCCCTATATTTTTATAATAAATATTGTTTTGTGGAAGTTATAATGTTGCTTCATTTCTTTACTAACATCCACTAACTCCTGCCATATTTTTATATCCTTGGTAGCGATGCCATTCACTAGAATAATAAGTGCTTCTTCCAAATCTTTTTGCACCCCTACAATTTCAATATTCTGCTTGAAATCTAATGGCAAGTACACAACTCTACCGTTGAGACCTTTCTGTAACTCTCTTGGAGCAAACTTTGCTGTCTTTGGCTCCATGTGAACTATAGCTTGGAATGGATGTATACACTGTATTAGAATTGATTCAGAAACATTTAAATCTTGTTGTTCTTGAGTGATTGGAACAAATTCTAACTTGTTGTGGACTGCTCTAGCTGGCATTTTATTGTCCTCCAAATCATTATAACAGTACTTACATATAATTTGTCGTGTGGAATAATCCAAGCGTTCCTCTACAAATAAATAAGCCTCAAATTCTCACCACTTATCGGTGTTGTCTTCTTCTGTTTCCAAAGACACAACAACATAACAAGTTTGAGTTTGAAGTGAGTGCATCAACAACATATACAAGTAAAGTCCGGTTTCTCTGAGCACACTGTGTTGAACTTTCTAATCTGTTCTTGAAAGTTGTCAACACTAATACCTGTATCCTGTTCTGCTACACCTTGAGACACCAAGGGGCTCATTACGATGCCGGACGGAAGCCCATCCGTAGTGTTGGCGGTGGTGGAAAACGTCTTTTTTCCCGCCACTGATGCGTATATTGGGACCACCATATTACAATGGGCCTACAGAGGCCATTCTCCGTCCGACGCGGTTTTACCGGCTCCGCACGTTTTCTCGGTATGCAAGGGTGGCGGACGGAGCCTATAGTGCAAGACCGGCATGCAAAATCACGTTCCGTCCACCAACCAGATTACGATGTAACAAACAGCCCTTCCCACCGCGGCGCAAAAACCACCACATCGCGGATGGTGGAAGCACAACTACGGAAAGGAAAAGCCGACCCAGAACACATCCAGACCAGCTGAGCCAGCATGGATCCAGTGCTACAGGCCTTTCCGCTGCTCTACCTGGTGCACCTCCGGCATATGAGACGCCGCCGTGCCATACAGCAGAGGTATGCCCAAAACACCTCCACGCATGCAACCCCTGTACAACTACAACTCCCAGCAAGCGTGCAGGCCGGGCCGGCCCCAGATTGTATGTGGCAACCTGCCAACTGCAATGTGCAAGGCCCACCCAATTCACATGAGTGACACCCTCAGGGCCCCTGAAGGCAAGTGGGGCCAATGCGTGCCCCGCCGATGCAGAGCGCACACCCCGCGACATTCAAAAATGTAATCCACTGGCGGCTCCCATTGGCAGATGGCGCATTTGGATAGGCGGTGCCACACCGCGTCGGCCAGGAAGCGCCGTCCGCAATCCTGCATCACTAAATTGGGGACAATGCGTGTTTACACTGTGGACGCCAGCTACCGCGCCTGTAAACACAAAATGCATTTGCATTGTTGCCATGCAAATTGCATCACACACCCCAAAACATCAGCCGAAAGTGATGTGTGCACCCAGTGAAGTCATCATAGAGTGTGACCTTTGATCCAAGTCTGCACACACATGGCTTGTCCAAGAAAAGGAGAGTGAAATTACATTCTTTGTCATGCCTCGTGGCCAGCATGGCCCTAAATGAGTCAAGGAGTCCAAAAGACCAAAGGGCTCTCGCACTGTACCAATGTAGTGTAATGAAACTAACGACCTGTTAACACTGCCTGTATATCTCCTGCTATGTGCTGAGCGAATCCTTGGCCATGGGCGGCCTTCTGAAGGGCCAGAGATGTAGGCTGACAAATCGAGGTGTCCATTTTCTGCAACTCAGACACACTGGTAATCCCTAGTACTTACAACACACATACAGGTGTGGCATGCAGTGTGCCTAGCTGCCATTGCCTGTAAATGTCTCACACACGTCATAGGAGTGCACATGTGTAGCAAAAAATCATTGCCTGGATGACATCATCCGTCATTCACAGCCATGTGTGCATGCATACACAATCCATGTGTTTATGTACCTCATGAAGGTGAACATGGCAATGTCTGTCACGCAAAATCACCACACAGTCACAATGTACTGACCCCATAATGTTCACATTTGTCTGGCCACCGTGCTGAATATACATGTATCATTGTCCAGCTGACACTCACTGCCCTCATTCCGTAATGTCGTCGTGTATTGTGGGACTGAAGTCTGAGGCCGTGCAGTGACAGCAGCCACATGCAAATCTGCATAGATGCTGCGAAATGGAAGTGCTGTGGCATCAACCACAGGGCAGACCAACCTTGATGTAGCAGTATACTATATGCCATACACATCGAGCTACTGTGGATGTTGAAGTAGTGAGTATGTTGAGTGAGTGAAGAAAAGTAACGTCTGTAAGCGTGTCACTTGTGCATGTCACGTGTCCAAGACTCAAGGCAATGTTGTGCTTGTGTGAGTCTTCGCTTAAGCTGTGTACCACTTCTCTCATCTTTGACTCATCTCATGCATGTGTACCCTGACAGGATACATAGGAGGAGACCACCTATCTTTCGACCTGTCCCACACCTGGCGATGACGGAGGACATCGACATCATCAGGAAATTTCGTTTGGATCGCCTCACACTGCGAGAGCTATGTGCTCATTTGAAGCCCCATTTGAAGCCAAAGCAAACATATCCTGCTGCATTGTCTGCTACAGTGAAAGTGATGGCTGCACTGCATTTCTTCGCCACTGGGTCTTTCCAGTACACTGTGTCCAGTGCCGGTGGGATGTCACAGCCCATGTTCAGCATGGTGTTGCGTGACGTCCTGTCAGCATTGATGCTGTACAAGGACAGCTATGTACACTTTCCGAGGCGGGATAAATTGCCAGCTGTGAAGGGGGATTTCTTTGATCTTGGAGGCATCCCAAATGTGGTGGGAGCTATTGACGGAACACACATTGGCCTCGTTCCACCACAGGTAGGTGAACACATTTATCGCAACCGAAAACACCACCACTCCATTAATGTGCAAGTGGTATGCCAGGCGGATCAGATAATCTCACACGTCTGTGCAAAGTTTCCTGGTTCTGCACATGACTCCTACATCTTGCGGAACAGCAGCATACCACAATTGATGGCTAATCTGCACCCCGAGCGTGCCTGGCTTGTTGGTGAGAGTGCTGTGTCAATGACTGTGATGTATGTGTGACATGCTGCTCTCCTCACATATTCTGATTGCAATGTTTGTCTGTGTTCCTCACAACTAGGTGACTCAGGGTATCCCAATCGTCCGTGGTTGATGGCCCCACTGAGGAATCCAAGGGCCTGATTCAGAGAACTAACTTACGTCAAAAACGTAAAGTTAGTACTTTTTGGTATTCACAGAATACACTTACTCATTTTGGTATTCACAGAATGAACTTACTCATTTCGGTATTCACAGAAGTTAGTAGTCCTAACTTTAGGACTCCTAAATGCCTTCTGTGAATGCCGAAAGTCTTAAAGTTAGGATTTTTCTCAGTTTAGAGTAGTAAAGTTAGGACTCCTAACTTTAGGACTCCTAAATGCCTTCTGTGAATACCGAAAGTCTTAAAGTTAGGATTTTTCTCAGTTTAGGAGTAGTAAAGTTAGGACTCCTAACTTTACTACTCCTAAACTGAGAAAAATCCTAACTTTAAGACTTTCGGCATTCACAGAAGGCATTTAGGAGTCCTGAAGTTAGGACTACTAACTTCTGTGAATACCGAAATGAGTAAGTTCATTCTGTGAATACCAAAATGAGTAAGTGTATTCTGTGAATACCAAAAAGTACTAACTTTACGTTTTTGACGTGTTAGTTCTGTGAATCAGGCCCCAACAACACCTGGGGAAGTCCACTACAATGATGCCCAGGGGAGGACACGTTGTGTGGTGGAGCGCACTTTTGGACTGCTCAAGTCTAGATTGAGGTGTCTAGACAAGAGTGGTGGTGCACTACTCTACTCCCCACAGAAGGTGTGCCAGATTGTAATCGCCTGCTGCATGCTACACAACCTGGCCTTGTGCAAGAAGATCCCCCTGATTCTGGACGATGATGAGCAGCAGCAGCCCCCTGCTCCAAACCCACACATGCCCAGTGACGATGACAGTGGTGAGGAAGAAGGCCTTGACGTGCGTCAACATCTCATCGCCAACTACTTCCGTTTAGTGTAAGTTAACAATGAGCGACAATGGCTTCGTCTGTGTGCTATGCTGTTGTCTCCCAAACTTTGAGGATTGTTGCAGGGATTCTGTCCAGACACAGAACTATGCACAGGATTAGAGGACTTGGGCAGGCCAGGACCGAGTCATCCGACCACCTGAGCACCCTGAAGCACTGGACCTAATAGCCATAGTGCCTCACTAGCTCAATCACTCACTGTCAGTGATACAAGCGCACAGACACCCTAGGACACAACACTCTCAGATCTCACAGTAATAGCGTTAACAAGACACACCCTGTTGCCCTGACTCTTATACTTGTACACAAGGGGTTCATTTGAAGACAAGAAACAGTTCAGAAGTTTTATTTCAACTACCGTGTAAGAACATGCAGTATACGGCACCAAAATATTTGAGAAATGCATTTTGCACAAAAACATTTAGCAGAGTAACATGTCCACATATCATTAAGAAAGATGGTATATCAATAAGCACTCTGGATGAAGACCCACAAACCCATCCCCCCTCCCCCTGCTGGAAGAACCTGTATCAAATGTCACTAAACTATGGGCTTTGTCAGCAGAACACACTCCTCAGCCCATAGATGGTCAAATGTACATCACATGTGCGTGTCGCTCTTCTCTCTGGATAGTCCCCTCCCCAAGTGTGGTGCACCTAGCCCGCTGCCCCATAACATCTAAGAGGCACCCGTGGTCACTCGCAGCTGCGAGACTCTGTTGAGTCGTGGTGATAGGGCCTGACCAGAACAGAATGACAAGGGACATTGTTGTTCGACCACGTACAGAATGTACAGACAGTACTCCAGGAGCGCGGAGAGATCAAGCTCTGCGGACAGTTCCCATGTGACAGACATGAACGAAGCTACTTGCAAGACTTCAAAGTCAGGAATTTACAAGTGCGTCAGCTGCACGATGGAAGCCTGGCTCACAATATGTGACAATCACCCCGACGGACATATGACAGCCTCCCCTTCCTCAGTTCTGTGGTACTAAGCGAAACAGACCGCAGAGGTCAGCAAAGTCAAAGCTAAGGCAGACAGGGCCAAAGTCAGAGATGGCTGAGAACCTTTGTCAGAAGGATGCGAGAAATGTTGAGACAACACTGAATCAGTTGCCAACAGTTCCGGATGCTGGTAAGTAGTTACGGATCAAAGAAGGCACAAGCAGCTTCGAAGGCAACCAGTTCCAAAAGACGATCCAAATCAGCTTCAGCAAAAAGGACCGCCATCCAATCCAGTAGCATGAAGGAACAGATGTGCTCCTCGCACCACAAGGACGAAAGGAGCATTTCATGGCAAGGTGGAAGTGGCTCGATGTAGGCATGGCACAGGAGCCGTTGCGCAAACGCACAAGTGCAGCTGGCAGCCTGTCTGACACGTTGAAAGGCATCCCATAAACGTCTATCCCCGGAACAGTCCTGATCGTGGGCCAACAAGGGACCCACCCACAGGTCATAATCCAGATCAGTAAGAGATGTGTTCGAAAGGCAGAGATCCATGGCCCATTAAAAGGGGCATCGGCGACAGTAGAACACAGGTTGCACGCAGGTGAAATAGGCATAGCGGAAGGTCAGCCTATAACTGATGCAGAGCACAGCCAATGGTATCCATCCAAAGACGAGCTGCATCTGTTCACGGTACAGTTGCAACTGACCGTGGTTGGCCTGGACCACAGGACGGGCTGCCATTGCGTGAGAGGAGCCGGAAAACCAGCAATCTGCAGTACTGGCAAAGGGTTGATGTGAAACCGCCAAATGCAGTCGGTAAATATGAGGAGTGACACCCGGTAGGGCTCCATTAATAGTGTGCAACGAAGTGACAAGGCCAGAGCCTACAAGTAGAAAAAATGTGCAAGTTCTTCAGTATCAGACGCTATTGATATTTGGTGTGACAGTAGCCCAAAAAAAAGTGGGAGAGTCGTGTCTCGCAGACAGTGAATCGCGCGGGACGGTCAAGGCACCTGGGAATCGAAGGTCTCACGGCCTGATGTGAGAGCGACTACTTGTTGAAACAAAAGCCCATTGAGCCTGCATCACTAATTGAAGTCTGCTTTCCTTGTGCGAATGTGAGGCCACAACTAACTATCTACAAGCACATATGGGGGAGTAAAGAGAACATTGCTACAGCAAGGAACACGTAGTGCAAGTGTTCCTATTTACGGGACGCCTTCCCGTAAACCGCAGCAGTTGTGGTCATTCAGGATTAGATAACTTCCGTTGAGAAGGAGATTTGGCGTGGGTATGTCGTCAGTGACTGTTGTTCATGTGGGAACAAATGTAAAAAGACTGGACATGACCCCTGAAAAGCCCCGTGTAACTGTGCTTGAGTTTGTGAATGTGACAATGTCACCTTTGGCCACATGACAGGATTTGTTTTGATGCTGGCTCTTGTGGGATTCATTGATCAGCGCTGTGTGTGTTGTAACAACCTACGTCTTATCCATATTGATGTTATTAGGGGGATGGGAGCACATTTCTTCACCTCCCAGCACAGTTCACCCCTTGGCATTCTGGTAAATGCAGTTCTGTAAAAATGCTTACTTGCAATTTAGCTTTGAGTGTTTCAACTTTTGCATGGTGAGCAAAAGAATGATGGATTTAGCCCAGATTTCTTGACTGGTGGTGAATATTTTGATTTGTTCTGCATTCCGTCCATCAATTGTGTGTCTTTTGCTTTCTCGCCCTAAGTACGCCGGGTATGCCCAGACGTGTGTCCTGGGCTCAATTTTCCACCGGAATCAAGCTATCCTGGCTGATGAGGGGTGAAACCCCGAAACCGGTCCTAGGATGCTTGTTTCCGGTCCAGGGAGGACCTGGCTTGGCAGTTCGGGCTGGACTGTTCCCATGAGGCACAGGGTCAAGACTGATTTGCATTTGGCCAGGTCTAAACTGGGGTGGCATGGTGAGCAAAAGAATGATGGATTTAACCCAGATCTCTTGACTGGGGGTGAATGTTTTGATTTGTTCTGCATTCCGTCCATCAATTGTGTGTCTTTTGCTTTCACCTGAGTTGGGCAGTGAGAGGTACAGAGACATTAGTGTATTGTGGCAGCTTTCTCAGCAGACACCGATCTCAATGGTATAATTTCGTGCAACACATGTGTCTAGGGATTGACAGCACTAACCTGCATCCAGTCGTGGTGACTCACTTCCACGGAAAAAGAAGTAAGCATTTCAACTGCAGTGCATTTACCAGGATGCTGAGGGGTAAACTGTGCTGGGAGGTGAATTTGTGTGCTCCCATCCCCCTTCTGTCCATGTTGATGGTGTTGGCCTGTGTTAACTGTTATGCATCTTGTACAGTGTTGCCTAGTACAGTGCTTTTCCTGAACTGCCATCATATGTGTATCCCACCATGTTGGGATTATTTCTATCAGTGCCCATGACCTGGATCCACCATCTTAGCGACCTTTGTCCGTTCCCCTTTCCCGCTGGACTCCATCTGGGCGACCTTCAAACATTTCTCTTTTCCGATGGACTGCTCCACGTTCTCGTCTGACTGACCTTTACCTCTAATATCCCCCCCCCCTAGGTCTCCCTCACTCCTCTCACCTAATACTGTCTCCGATTCCTGGGTTGTTGAGATTGCTGGTCCCAATACCGGTTTGTTTATCTTTCAATTTCCTGTCCTGATCTGCTTTCCTTACCCCTTTTTACTTTTCCCCCTTACCTTCTTTGCCCCTTAGGATGTTTTGTCTCTGTTACGCCATGTTCTAGTAATTTCATACTACTGTGTAACGTTGTTTTATTATGTGTCTTTATTTGCTATTCTTTAGTTACTCTTGTTTTACTGTGTAACACTGTGTAACTAATGTTTAATTTTTGTAACTTGCAACTTGCTGATCCTCATGTAAAGCGCTCTGATACCTCCGGGTCTAGCCAGCGCTATATAAAACTCTTTAAATAAAAAAAAACAAATATGTCAAATCACTGTCTTTTTCTTGTGTGGTTCCAGGTTCCTCTACTCTCTCAATGGATTGTCGCATTTACGTCTCAGGATACACTGCAATGTGAGTTAACATGCTACTTACTATGATAAAAATTCCTCTTGACACAAAGGCATACGGGTGTGATTTGTGTTTATTTGTAAATGAGTGACAGGTGAGGGTTGAAGTAGAAAGTGATGGTACATGGATGGTTCAGGTAGAATACACAATGGTGGGATTCCACAGTCCAACAGTACACTCCCATCCTTGTGGCAATGTGGGATCAGATTTACAACCAAGTCAATGTTCGGTGTGACACTGGTGACATCAACGCTGGCTCCGAGAACTGGTACGGCACGGTGCTTTGCCACGTGATCCTCCCTGGGACTTTTTCGGATGCCCCCTCAACCTGCTGCATGCTCGGAGGTGTCTGAGGATTCGCTGTGATGTGACTCATCCCTCCCCGTGGACGCTGCTGTGGTGTTGTGACTATCATCCGGCTGGCCACGGGGGGGGGTGGGCAGCTATTTGTGCTGCATGCATGTCCTCAGGACACCCGCAAGCTGGCCCATGTACTCTGTAGTTTGTCCCAAACTAGTGTCAATGGACCTCTGCAGCAGGCGGAGTTCACGCAGTTCGTCAAGGACCTGGCCCATCTGTCCCTGGTTCTGCTGGTATGCCCCAAGGACAGTTTGCACGGTGGCCTGGCTGGGCCTCAGTCTCATTGTCCTCCTGTGACTGTCCCCCAGTTGACCTACCACCTGCCCTGCTGCCATGGACCTGTGGCGGCACCTGGCACTGCCACCACACACTGTCCCCAGCATCCCGAGGCTGCCTGGTGGTATTGGCTACAACTGGCACAGGGACAGTGTTGGAGGAAGCAGTGGTGATGGTGGAGGTGGCTGCCATACAGGTCGGTTCTGCAGGGGTCAGCGTTGTTGTTGCAGCTGTTGTGGGAGTGGTCGTGGTAGTGGTGGTGGTGAGGACAGTGAGGGCCGGAGACTGAGCTTAGCCGGGCACGCCGGAGCGGCCAGGTTGGTCCTCCTCATCCGTAAAAACCAGGGAGTCTGCATCCAAGGGTTCTGCTTCTTGGGTGGGAGACTGGCTGGGCTCAACCATGGCACGTGCGCCTGCTGTCGCTGGCGAGTCACCTGTTGAACAAAGGTTGGATTGTCAGCATGTTCAGTACATGGCACATCTTTGATGTTCATGTTTGGCACATTTCGATTGAGACGACATGACTTTTTATCTTGGCATTACTTGTCATTCCTAACAGTTTGTCAGTAGTGGGACATGATGTGGAGGTAAATACATTGCTCGTCAGCGATGTGACATGGCTGTAGCAACAATTTCATATGTACAGATATTGTATTTCCAAGTACATGTCCTCTGGTACCAACTTGTTGCTCATCCACTTCTGTTCATGCTAGGATAGTTGTGACTTTGCAATGTCTGTTTGTCTACTATGCCGCAACTTCCTGATTTCTGTTGTGCTTTTTGTACTGTCCTCGTGTGGTTTGTGATGTTTGACTGAGTCTACATGCATGTGTGGTGTTGATGTGAGCCTTTATGCTTTGGGATAATGGTACTTGCACATTGGGTTTTGGCCACTGCATTCCTGGGTTTTGCTTTGCAGTTACATGTGACTTCATCAATGACACTGTGATTCATGTGAACTGTCAATGGTATTTTCTGTGTGTGCACTGGCTGCAACTTATGCAGTTTGACTGAGTTGGCTCACAAGTGCGGAATGTGGTGGTCAGATAGCTCCCTGCTGTTTGGGAGGGAAGACAGAGGGCCTTGTGGGAGTTGTGGTCTTGCTGTCAGGTCCCAACAACCCCCTCCCCAGTAAGATGGCTATCTACCTGTGAGGTTAAGCAGAGGGAGGAAATGCTAGCCTTATGAGACATTCATGTTGACAGCGTGCATGCTACATGAGTTTGATTTTGTCTGGCAATTGAGGCTCACTTGTTGTGCACAACGGTACATTACAGTGGGATGTGATCGTTTTGTTTGTACTTACCAGCCTCCACTCCCCCCTCGATTCCTGTGAGACTCTCAGGATGCAGTATGGCAAGCACCTTCTCCTCCCATTCAGTGAAGGTTAGTGGTGGTATGGGAGGGCCACCACCAGTTCTTTGGGCCACCTTGTGGTTCCTCTGGCGCCGATGCTTCACCCGGGCCTTGAGGTCGACCCACCGCCTTTTGATGTCACGCAGTATGCGTAGGGTGGTCCCTACAGCATTGACTTTGTTGTAGATCCTTGTCCACATCTGGTTTTTGCGCGCAAGTGGGATGTGTTGGACCAGGTTCCCATACAAATGTGGTTCTACCCTTATTATCTCGTCTACCATCACTTTCAACTCAGTGTCAGTGAATTTGGGCATTTTCTGTTTGGCCATGGTGCAAAGGTAAGACAAGTGCAGGGTGCAGAGGGTGGTGGAGTTATGTGAAGTGTGTCAGGTGTGTGGGTGGGAAGTGGTGTTTTGTGGAGATGGGTGTATGTGATGTTGTGCTGTGTGCGTAAATGGTGTCCTGTCTTTCTGTGTCAGCTTCTGGTGTGCAAAGGATGCTGGTCCAGGAAGGGGTTGGTTTTATGCAGTTGTATGTGGGTGTGTCCAAATGAGTGATGTCATCCAGGTGTTTCTTCCATGCTGGTTATTGCTTACATTGCCAATGGACATTTGGGGTGTATCATTGTGGCGTGTGTGATGTGATTGAGGGCGGCGTCGAGTGCAGGCACACTTTGTGCATAGCTGTTCAGTTTGTTACTACCGCCATTCATTTGGTCTATGCGCGAGCAAGGGAATCGGAATGCAATGCTCCATCCTCCAGCTCCGTGATTTCATCGTAATTGGCCGTGCGGTCATTCCGCGGCAGGAGCGGCCTTTTCAGTCCCTTGAACTGCTTTCCCCGTCCGCCGCGGTCGGATTTGCAACTTTTCCGGGCATGGCGTCGGTCATTTGTGAGTTCCGTCTGCCGTGGTGGGATTTTCCGTGCATTGCATCGTAATTTGACCGACGGAGATGTCGAGGGTCATGCGGGTAGATTTTTGCCGCGAGCACGGTGGACGGAAGCCTTTTCCGGCAGGCATCGTAATCGGGCCCCAAGTCCTTATTTCCCCTCCACTCCTCCTCAGGACCAACGAAACAAAACTGAACATCATCACAAATGTTTTGTACCTCTGCTACTGTACCATGCAGAAGAACTCTATTAATTTCTCCTAAACATAGGGCAGGAGTTTTCACATAGTAAAGTTTCCTAACTAAAGTTTGCATTTAAGAGTGGTGCATATCTAACATCGTGAAATGATGAAAGGTGCTTTGGCACACTTTCTTTGATAGACATGCTAGTGAGTGTCCTTGTAAATTAGTATACTTCCTTTCTTTGCATGGATCTAATCCTTGAAACTTAGCTATTTTCTGCTTCAGACTTCTGCTGGGAAACATACATAGGAAATGTCTCAACATATCAATAGATTCCTGCTGAATAGTACAAATACTTCTACAGTTCCACTTATATACAGGGGCCTGTCTATGCCTTCCTTGTACCTCTTCAGCTATCACTTCCTGTACATTTGTAGCAACCATCAACTCTTTTGGAATAGGAGTAGCATCCTTCATCTCATAACATCATGCAGATTCATCAGCTGCATGCACAAATGTGTTCTCTTGGAAATAACTTTCTTAATTAAAGAAAGGCTCAGTACTAGAAGTATGTCTCCATTCACCACTGAAAACTTTGAAAAAGTTAGTTCTATTTACAAGTCTTTTATTTTGGCTTCTTTTCCTTATCCACAAAACTATTTTATCCAGTGTCTTCATTCTGTTTTGAATCAAAATAAATAGTTTCCTCTTGTGAGCGAAGGACTTATCAACTACAACCTCAACACATTTCTTTTGTATGACTGCTTCTCTTCTTTTTCCATACTTCTTCATACTTGGTATTATATTCTTAATTACTCTACTATGAAACATTCTAACTCTGATTTCCTTAAACTGTCTCAGCCTTCTGGTTAAACTCTGTGCTTTCTTGTATGATTTTTTACTCTTCATATCATTGACTTTTTTTCCTTTTTTAGCTGGTCTTAAACTTTGTTTCTAATTTACTTGATTTTGCTCTCTTTCCAGTTGTGCAGATACAATTTTAAGAAATGTCGTTATCCTTTTACCAGCAGCTCTTTTGTCTTTCCTCACTTGTTCTGCATTTTGCCCCTTTTGTTTCTCAGTTGTGAGGACATAGTATCCTTGTCTCAGTTTCTACTGTTTCTCACTTTTGGATGGCATTGTAACTGTCTGTAGTTAAGTAGAAATTGATGTCTGAAAAGAAAAGAGATTACTAAATGTAGCTTTTCATTATGTGGTATCAGATACTGAAGTATCAATATAAACAGGTCATTCAGACAAAATATTGGGAAAAAATATCGCCATACCAAAATATTGTGTCCAAAATATCATGATATGGAAATATAGTCAGCAAGAATATCGTTGTCAAGAATTTTGATTTTAAGGTAAGTAATATCGATTTTTAAAGTATCAAAGTCATTAATATCGTTTGCACAAATATAGTTGTTTTAAATATTGTTTTTTAATTATTGTTATGTGTTTTAGTATATCTTTTAATTGTATATGATGTAAAATTTTTGTATACTGATTGTTTATGCTTTTTCAATATATTTGTTAAATTTTTAGTAGTTATTAAATTATTTTTTGTGAGATTTAGTGCTGTATCAGGATGTGGGTTTATAGGGCTATAGGTTGGGAAGTAATTTAATTATAATACATATAATGATTATTTTGTATTCAATATTTTTTATTAAATGTATATTTAATTATGTTAATTATACTATTAATTTTTTTATGTTAAATTTATGTGCGGGTTGTGGGGTTAAAAGGGGTAAAGGGTGGGAAGTAATTTATTTCTAATTAATGAATAATTAGTTGCTAATTAATATTAATTAATTGATAATTATTTTAATTGTGTAATTTTTGTTTTTTTGTGGTGCAGGTTGTGGGGTTTATAGGGGTAAAGGGTGGGAAGGGTGGGAAGTCATTTATTTTTAATTAAATAATAATCAGTTGAAAATTAATATTAATTAATGTTAATTGTGTAATAAAAAATGCGGGTTGTGGGGTTCATAGGGGTAAAGGGTGGGAAGAAAATTAATTTTAATAAATTCATATTTAGTTTTTAATTAATAATATCTGTTTAATTGATAATTATGATAATTGTGCAAATATTTTTTTTACGATTTTAGATGTGAGTTGTGGGTTTTGTAGGGTATGGGATGGGGAGTAAATTAATTTTAAGTAATTAATAATGAATTTTTAAATTAATATTAATTATTTAATTGATCATCAATTATGTTGATTGTGCAAATAATTTTTTGTAAAATGTTATGAGAGTGTTGTGTGTTTTGTGGGGGTATATTGTGGGAAGTAAATTAATTATAATTACTTAATAATTAATGTTTAATGATAATAAGTTTGGTGATAAATGTTTGTATTAATAGTGTACATATTTTGCTTTTTAAAGTTAAGTTTTAGGTGCAGGTTGTGAGTTTTGTGGGGTTATAGGGTGGGAAGTAGCTAAATTAAATGTATGTGATGAATATTTTTTGTTAATAAATAATTTCTAAATAAACATATTTATTTGTGTGAAAATCATTTTGATATTTTATTTATAAAAATATTTGTAGTTATTTGTGATTTAACATTGTAATATGTTTTTATTTTCTTTAATTTTTAATATTTAACCCCTTCGCTGCTAGGCCTTTTCCCCTCCTGTGCTAAGCCTTTTTTTGGCTATTTGGGGTAGTGCGCGCTTAGTCCCCTGTAACTTTTTGACCACATGAGGTATCCATGCCAAATTTGCGTCCTTTTTTTCTAACATCATGGGGATTGTAAAGGTACCCAGGGTTTGTGGGTTCCCCTGGAGGGGACCCAGAAATTAGTCAAAATACAGCTAAATTTTGTTTTTTTTTGGAAAAAGGCAAAAAAGGGCTACAGATGAAAGCGTCTTGATTTTTCCCTGCAAATGGCATCAAAAAAGGGGTTGTGGGGATGAAATCACCATCTTCCCAGCTTTCAGGGACAAGCAGACTTTTGTCAGAAAACCAACTTTTTTACACAGTTTTGGCATTTTTCTGGGACATAGCCTATTTTTGCTATTTTTTGTGCTTTCAACCTCCTTACAGTTAATGGTAGAAATGGGTATGAAACCAATAATGGATTCTGGAAAGCCATACATTTATGAAAAGTAGACAAAATTCTGAATTCAGCAAGGGGTCATTTGTGTAGATCCTTAAAGTTTTCCTTATAGAAACTAACAGTTAAATAAAGGAAAAATTGAAAATTAGTTGAAAAAACAGCCATTTGTGTCAACGTTTTCACCTGTAACTTCTTCTAATTATGACAGCTATTTGAAGGCAATATACCGTTATATCCGCTGGACCTTTCTGGTTGTGGGGATATATAGGACTTGTAGGTTCACCAAGAACCCGACGAACCCAGAGCCAATAATTGAGCAACATCTTGCAATGATTTTTTTTAAGTACCGGGTATATAGCAATTATTTTGGGAAAATGTATACATGGAAAAATTGTTATGAAAGACACCTATGTATTTCTGAAATGGGAACAAAATGTAGATTTTAGAAACAGTAGATATTTGCACATTTCCGAAATTGGGAGTACCCATACTAGCATGAGAATTATAGGTCATTTTTCAAAATGACTTATTTTTTACACATTGTCTTTCATTTGGAGGCAGAAATGCATCGAAAGTCAATAGGTAATAACAGTTGCTCTACAATTCTGTGTTACCCTAAGTCTCCCGATAAAAATGGTACCTCACTTGTGTGGGTAGCCCTTGTGCCCACTACAGGAAATGGCTCAAAATGCAACGTGGACGTACCACATTTTCACAATGAAAAATTACCCTTTTTTTGCAAAGTGCCTAGGTGTAGTTTTTGAACCCTAGCTCTGCCGGCACCTAGGGAAACCTAGCAAACCTATACATTTTTGAAAACTAGACACCCAGGGGAATCCAGGATGGGGTGACTTGACTGCCTCCCACCAGGTTCTGTTACCCAGAATCCCTTGCAAACATAAAAAATTGTCAAAAAATCACATTTTCCCCACATTTCTGTGGTGGAAAGGTCTGGAATCTGCGTGGATCCACAAATTTCCACCCACCCCGCGTTCCCCAAAGTCTAACGAGAAAAATGGTACCTCACTTGTGTGGGTCGGCCTAGTGCCTGCGACAGGAAACGGCGCAAAACGCAACGTGGTCACACCTCAATTTCGCAGTGAAAAATGACCCTTTTTGGCAAAGTGCCTAGCTGTAGTTTTTGAACCCTAGCTCTGCCGGCACCTAGGGAAACCTAGCAAACCTATACATTTTTGAAAACTAGACACCCAGGGGAATCCAGGATGGGGTGACTTGACTGCCTCCCACCAGGTTCTGTTACCCAGAATCCCTTGCAAACATAAAAAATTGTCAAAAAACCACATTTTCCCCACATTTCTGTGGTGGAAAGTTCTGGAATCTGCGTGGATCCACGAATTTCCACCCACTCCGCGTTCCCAAAGTCTTACGAGAAAAATGGTACCTCACTTGTGTGGGTCGGCCTAGTGCCTGCGACAGGAAACTGCGCAAAACGCAACGTGGTCACACCTCAATTTCGCAGTGAAAATGACCCTTTTTGGCAAAGTGCCTAGCTGTAGTTTTTGAACCCTAGCTCTGCCGGCACCTAGGGAAACCTAGCAAACCTATACATTTTTGAAAACTAGACACCCAGGGGAATCCAGGATGGGGTGACTTGACAGCCTCCCACCAGGTTCTGTTACCCAGAATCCCTTGCAAACATAAAAAATTGTCAAAAAACCACATTTTCCCCACATTTCTGTGGTGGAAAGTTCTGGAATCTGCGTGGATCCACAAATTTCCACCCACCCCGCGTTCCCCAAAGTCTTACGAGAAAAATGGTACCTCACTTGTGTGGGTCGGCCTAGTGCCTGCGACAGGAAACGGCGCAAAACGCAATGCGGTCCCACCTCAATTTCGCAGTGAAAAATGACCCTTTTTGGCAAAGTGCCTAGCTGTAGTTTTTGAACCCTACCTCTGCCGGCACCTAGGGAAACCTAGTAAGCCTATACATTTTTGAAAACTAGACACGCAGGGGAATCCAGGATGGGGTGACTTGACTGCCTCCCACCAGGTTCTGTTACCCAGAATCCCTTGCAAACATAAAAAATTGTCCAAAAAAACACATTTTCCCCACATTTCTGTGGTGGAAAGTTCTGGAATCTGCGTGGATCCACAAATTTCCACCCACCCCGCGTTCCCCAAAGTCTTACGAGAAAAATGGTACCTCACTTGTGTGGGTCGGCCTAGTGCCTGCGACAGGAAACGGCGCAAAACGCAACGTGGTCACACCTCAATTTCGCAGTGAAAATGACCCTTTTTTGGCAAAGTGCCTAGCTGTAGTTTTTTAACCCTACCTCTGCCGGCACCTAGGGAAACCTAGCAAACCTATACATTTTTTAAAACTAGACACCCAGGGGAATCCAGGATGGGGTGACTTGACTGCCTCCCACCAGGTTCTGTTACCCAGAATCCCCTGCAAACATAAAAAATTGTCCAAAAAAACACATTTTCCCCACATTTCTGTGGTGGAAAGTTCTGGAATCTGCGTGGATCCACAAATTTCCACCCACCCCGCGTTCCCCAAAGTCTTACGAGAAAAATTGTACCTCACTTGTGTGGGTCGGCCTAGTGCCTGCGACAGGAAACGGCGCAAAACGCAATGCGGTCCCACCTCAATTTCGCAGTGAAAATGACCCTTTTTTGGCAAAGTGCCTAGCTGTAGTTTTTGAACCCTACCTCTGCCGGCACCTAGGGAAACCTAGCAAGCCTATACATTTTTGAAAACTAGACACCCAGGGGAATCCAGGATGGGGTGACTTGACTGCCTCCCACCAGGTTCTGTTACCCAGAATCCCTTGCAAACATAAAAAATTGTCCAAAAAACACATTTTCCCCACATTTCTGTGGTGGAAAGTTCTGGAATCTGCGTGGATCCACAAATTTCTACCCACCCCGCGCTTCCCCAAAGTCTTACGAGAAAAATGGTACCTCACTTGTGTGGGTCGGCCTAGTGCCTGCGACAGGAAACGGCGCAAAACGCAACGTGGTCACATCTCAATTTCGCAGTGAAAATGACCCTTTTTGGCAAAGTGCCTAGCTGTAGTTTTTGAACCCTACCTCTGCCGGCACCTAGGGAAACCTAGCAAACCTATACATTTTTGAAAACTAGACACCCAGGGAATCCAGGATGGGGTGACTTGACTGCCTCCCACCAGGTTCTGTTACCCAGAATCCCTTGCAAACATAAAAAATTGTCCAAAAAACACATTTTCCCCACATTTCTGTGGTGGAAAGTTCTGGAATCTGCGTGGATCCACAAATTTCCACCCACCCTGCGTTCCCCAAAGTCTTACGAGAAAAATGGTACCTCACTTGTGTGGGTCGGCCTAGTGCCTGCGACAGGAAACGGCGCAAAACGCAACGTGGTCACACCTCAATTTCGCAGTGAAAAATGACCCTTTTTTGGCAAAGTGCCTAGCTGTAGTTTTTGAACCCTACCTCTGCCGGCACCTAGGGAAACCTAGCAAACCTATACATTTTTGAAAACTAGACACCCAGGGGAATCCAGGATGGGGTGACTTGACTGCCTCCCACCAGGTTCTGTTACCCAGAATCCCTTGCAAACATAAAAAATTGTCCAAAAAACACATTTTCCCCACATTTCTGTGGTGGAAAGTTCTGGAATCTGCGTGGATCCACAAATTTCCACCCACCCCGCGTTCCCCAAAGTCTTACGAGAAAAATGGTACTCACTTGTGTGGGTCGGCCTAGTGCCTGCGACAGGAAACGGCACAAAACGCAACGTGGTCACCCCTCAATTTCGCAGTGAAAAATGACCCTTTTTTGGCAAAGTGCCTAGCTGTAGTTTTTGAACTCCTACTCTCTGCCGGCACCTAGGGAAACCTAGCAAGCCTATACATTTTTGAAAACTAGACACCCAGGGGAATCCAGGATGGGGTGACTTGACTGCCTCCCACCAGGTTCTGTTACCCAGAATCCCTTGCAAACATAAAAAATTGTCCAAAAAACACATTTTCCCCACATTTCTGTGGTGGAAAGTTCTGGAATCTGCGTGGATCCACAAATTTCCACCGACCCCTGCGTTCCCAAAGTCTTACGAGAAAAATGGTACCTCACTTGTGTGGGTCGGCCTAGTGCCTGCGACAGGAAACGGCGCAAAACGCAACGTGGTCACACCTCAATTTCGCAGTGAAAATGACCCTTTTTGGCAAAGTGCCTAGCTGTAGTTTTTGAACCCTACCTCTGCCGGCACCTAGGGAAACCTAGCAAACCTATACATTTTTGAAAACTAGACACCCAGGGGAATCCAGGATGGGGTGACTTGACTGCCTCCCACCAGGTTCTGTTACCCAGAATCCCTTGCAAACATAAAAATTGTCCAAAAAACACATTTTCCCCACATTTCTGTGGTGGAAAGTTCTGGAATCTGCGTGATCCACAAATTTCCACCCACCCCGCGTTCCCCAAAGTCTTACGAGAAAAATGGTACCTCACTTGTGTGGGTCGGCTTAGTGCCTGCGACAGGAAACGGCGCAAAACGCAACGTGGTCACACCTCAATTTCGCAGTGAAAAATGACCCTTTTTGGCAAAGTGCCTAGCTGTAGTTTTTGAACCCTACCTCTGCCGGCACCTAGGGAAACCTAGCAAACCTATACATTTTTGAAAACTAGACACCCAGGGGAATCCAGGATGGGGTGACTTGACTGCCTCCCACCAGGTTCTGTTACCCAGAATCCCTTGCAAACATAAAAAATTGTCCAGAAAAACACATTTTCCCCACATTTCTGTGGTGGAAAGTTCTGGAATCTGTGTGGATCCACAAATTTCCACCCACCCCGCGTTCCCCAAAGTCTTACGAGAAAAATGGTACCTCACTTGTGTGGGTCGGCCTAGTGCCTGCGACAGGAAACGGCGCAAAACGCAACGTGGTCACATCTCAATTTCGCAGTGAAAATGACCCTTTTTGGCAAAGTGCCTAGCTGTAGTTTTTGAACCCTACCTCTGCCGGCACCTAGGGAAACCTAGCAAACCTATACATTTTTGAAAACTAGACACCCAGGGGAATCCAGGATGGGGTGACTTGACTGCCTCCCACCAGGTTCTGTTACCCAGAATCCCTTGCAAACATAAACAATTGTCCAAAAAACACATTTTCCCCACATTTCTGTGGTGGAAAGTTCTGGAATCTGCGTGGATCCACAAATTTCCACCCACCCCTCGTTCCCCAAAGTCTTACGAGAAAAATGGTACCTCACTTGTGTGGGTCGGCCTAGTGCCTGCGACAGGAAACGGCGCAAAACGCAACGTGGTCACATCTCAATTTCGCAGTGAAAAATGACCCTTTTTTGGCAAAGTGCCTAGCTGTAGTTTTTGAACCCTACCTCTGCCGGCACCTAGGGAAACCTAGCAAACCTATACATTTTTGAAAACTAGACACCCAGGGGAATCCAGGATGGGGTGACTTGACTGCCTCCCACCAGGTTCTGTTACCCAGAATCCCTTGCAAACATAGAAAATTGTCCAAAAAAACACATTTTCCCCCATTTCTGTGGTGGAAAGTTCTGGAATCTGCGTGGATCCACAAATTTTCACCCACCCCGCGTTCCCCAAAGTCTTACGAGAAAAATGGTACCTCACTTGTGTGGGTCGGCCTAGTGCCTGCAACAGGAAACGGCGCAAAACGCAACGTGGTCACACCTCAATTTCGCAGTGAAAAATGACCCTTTTTTGGCAAAGTGCCTAGCTGTAGTTTTTGAACCCTAGCTCTGCCGGCACCTAGGGAAACCTACCAAACACACACATTTCTGAAAAGTAGACACCCGGGGCTTCCAGGGAGGTATGGCTTGCGTGGATCCCCCAACGTTTCCTTACCCAGAATCCCCTGCAAACCTCACTTTTAGCTGGAAAAATCACTTTTTTCACACATTTGTGTGTGGGAAAGTGTGGCATCACTGGCCTCACACAAATTTCCTACCACCCAGCGTTCCCCAGGTCTCTCGATGAAAATGGTGCCTCACTTGTGTGGGAGGCCCAAGTACCCGCGACAGGCAAGGGCCCACAACGTAGTGAGGCGACCTCAAAATTGCCTATCTCAAAACCACCTGGTTTTGCAAGGGGGTCACCTGGGCTTTTGGCCCCGTGCTCGGCGGCTATCTAGGGAAACCTACCAAACCCACACATTTCTGAAAAGTAGACACCCGGGGCTTCCAGGAGGTATGGCTTGCGTGGATCCCCCAACGTTTCCTTACCCAGAATCCCTTGCAAACCTCAATTTTAGCTGAAAAATCACTTTTTTCACACATTTGTGTGTGGGAAAGTGTGGCATCACTGGCCTCACACAAATTTCCTACCACCCAGCGTTCCCCAGGTCTCCCGATAAAAATGGTGCCTCACTTGTGTGGGAGGCCCAAGTACCCGCGACAGGCAAGGGCCCACAACGTAGTGAGGCGACCTCTAAATTGCCTATCTCAAAACCACCTGGTTTTGCAAGGGGTCACCTGGGTTTTGGCCCGTGCTCGGCGGCCATCTAGGGAAACCCACCAAACCCACACATTTCTGAAAAGTAGACACCTGGGGCTTCAGGAGGTAGGCTTGCGTGGATCCCCTAACGTTTCTTTACCCAGAATCCCTTGCAAACCTCAATTTTAGCTGAAAAATCCTTTTTCACACATTTGTGTGTGGGAAAGTGTGGCATCACTGGCCTCACACAAATTTCCTACCACCCAGCGTTCCCCAGGTCTCCCGATGAAAATGGTGCCTCACTTGTGTGGGAGGCCCAGTACCCACGACAGGCAGGGCCCACAACGTAGTGAGGCTGACCTCAAATTGCCTATCTCAAAACCACCTGGTTTTGCAGGGGTCACCTGGGTTTTGGCCCGTGTTCGGCGGCCATCTAGGGAAACCTACCAAACCCACACATTTCTGAAAAGTAGACACCCGGGGCTTCCAGGGAGGTATGGCTTGCGTGGATCCCCCAACGTCCTTACCCAGAATCCCTGCAAACCTCACTTTTAGCTGAAAAATCACTTTTTCACACATTTGTGTGTGGAAAGTGTGGCATCACTGGCCTCACACAAATTTCCTACCACCCAGCGTTCCCCAGGTCTCCCGATAAAATGGTGCCTCACTTGTGTGGGAGGCCCAAGTACCCGCGACAGGCAAGGGCCCACAACGTAGTGAGGCGACCTCAAAATTGCCTATCTCAAAACCACCTGGTTTTGCAAGGGGGGTCACCTGGCTTTTGGCCCTGTGCTCGGCGGCCATCTAGGGAAACCTACCAAACCCACACATTTCTGAAAAGTAGACACCCGGGGCTTCCAGGGAGGTATGGCTTGCGTGGATCCCCAACGTTTCCTTACCCAGAATCCCTGCAAACCTCAATTTTAGCTGAAAAATCACTTTTTCACACATTTGTGTGTGGGAAAGTGTGGCATCACTGGCCTCACACAAATTTCCTACCACCCAGCGTTCCCCAGGTCTCCCGATAAAAATGGTGCCTCACTTGTGTGGGAGGCCCAAGTACTCGCGACAGGCAAGGGCCCACAACGTAGTGAGGCGACCTCAAAATGGCCTATCTCAAAACCACCTGGTTTTGCAGGGAGTCACCTGGGTTTTGGCCCTGTGCTCGGCGGCCATCTAGGAAACCTACCAAACCCATACATTTCTGAAAAGTAGACACCCGGGGCTTCCAGGGAGGTATGGCTTGCGTGGATCCCCCAACGTTTCCTCCAGAATCCCTGCAAACCTCACTTTTAGCTGAAAAATCACTTTTTCACACATTTGTGTGTGGGAAGTGTGGCATCACTGGCCTCACACAAATTTCCTACCACCCAGCGTTCTCCCAGGTCTCCCGATAAAATGGTGCCGCACTTGTGTGGGAGGCCCAAGTACCCGCGTCAGGCAAGGGCCCACAACGTAGTGAGGCGACCTCAAAATGGCCTTCACAAATCCACCTGGTTTTGCAAGGGGGTCACCTGGGTTTGGCTCAGTGCTCGGCGGCCATCTAGGAAACCTACCAAACCCACACATTTCTGAAAAGTAGACACCCGGGGCTTCCAGGAGGTATGGCTTGCGTGGATCCCCAACGTTTCCTACCCAGAATCCCTGCAAACCTCACTTTAGCTGAAAAATCACTTTTTCACACATTTGTGTGGGAAAGTGTGGCATCACTGGCCTCACACAAATTTCCTACCACCCAGTGTTCCCCAGGTCTCCCGATAAATGGTGCCTCACTTGGTGGGAGGCCCAGTACCCGCGACAGGCAAGGGCCCACAACGTAGTGAGGCGACCTCAAAATGGCCTTTCACAAACCACCTGGTTTTGCAAGGGGGTCACCTGGGTTTTGGCCTCGTGCTCGGCGGCCATCTAGGGAAACCTACCAAACCCACACATTTCTGAAAGTAGATACCTGGGGCTTCCAGGAGGTATGGCTTGCGTGGATCCTCCAACGTTTCCTTACCCAGAATCTCCTGCAAACCTCACTTTTAGCTGAAAAAATCACTTTTTCACACATTTGTGTGGGGAAAGTGTGGCATCACTGGCCTCACACAAATTTCCTACCACCCAGCGTTCCCCAGGTCTCCCGATAAAAATGGTGCCTCACTTGTGTGGGAGGCCCAAGTACCCGCGACAGGCAAGGGCCCAAAACATTTTTTGATAGGCAATGTTGATGTTGCCTCAAAACGCTTTGTGTCCTTGCCTGTCGCGGGTACTTGGGCCTCCCACACAAGTGAGGCACCATTTTTATCGGGAGACCTGGGGAACGCTGGGTGGTAGGAAATTTGTGTGAGGCCAGTGATGCCACACTTTCCCACACACAAATGTGTGAAAAAAGTGATTTTTTCAGCTAAAAGTGAGGTTTGCAAGGGATTCTGGGTAAGGAAACGTTGGGGATCCACGCAAGCCATACCTCCCTGGAAGCCCCCGGGTGTCTACTTTTCAGAAATGTGTGGGTTTGGTAGGTTTACCTAGATGGCCGCCGAGCACGGGGCCAAAACCCAGGTGACTCCACTTGCAAAACCAGGTGGTTTTGAGATAGGCCATTTTGAGGTCGCCCACTACGTTGTGGGCCCTTGCCTGTCGCGGGTACTTGGGCCTCCCACACAAGTGAGGCACCATTTTTATCGGGAGACCTGGGGGAACGCTGGGTGGTAGGAAATTTGTGTGAGGCTAGTGATGCCACACTTTCCCACACACAAATGTGTGAAAAAAGTGATTTTTTCAGCTAAAATTGAGGTTTGCAGGGGATTCTGGGTAAGGAAACGTTGGGGGATCCACGCAAGCCATACCTCCCTGGAAGACCCCGGGTGTCTACTTTTCAGAAATGTGTGGGTTTGGTAGGTTTCCTAGATGGCCGCCGAGCACGGGCCAAAAACCCAGGTGACTTCCCTGCAAAACCAGGTGGTTTTGTGAAAGGCCATTTTGAGGTCGCCTCACTACGTTGTGGGCCCTTGCCTGTCGCGGGTACTTGGGCCTCCCACACAAGTGAGGCACCATTTTTATCGGGAGACCTGGGGGAACGCTGGGTGGTAGGAAATTTGTGTGAGGCCAGTGATGCCACACTTTCCCACACAAAAATGTGTGAAAAAGTGATTTTTTCAGCTAAAATTGAGGTTTGCAGGGGATTCTGGGTAAGGAAACGTTGGGGGATCCACGCAAGCCATACCTCCCTGGAAGCCCCTGGGTGTCTACTTTTCAGAAATGTGTGGGTTTGGTAGGTTTACCTAGATGGCCGCCGAGCACGGGGCCAAAACCCAGGTGACTCCTTGCAAAACCAGGTGGTTTTGAGATAGGCAATTTTGAGGTCGCCTCACTACGTTGTGGGCCCTTGCCTGTCGCGGGTACTTGGGCCTCCCACACAAGTGAGGCACCATTTTTATCGGGAGACCTGGGGGAACGCTGGGTGGTAGGAAATTTGTGTGAGGCCAGTGATGCCACACTTTCCCACACACAAATGTGTGAAAAAGTGATTTTTTCAGCTAAAATTGAGGTTTGCAGGGGATTCTGGGTAAGGAAACGTTGGGAGATCCACGCAAGCCATACCTCCCTGGAAGCCCCCGGGTGTCTACTTTTCAGAAATGTGTGGGTTTGGTAGGTTTCCTAGATGGCCGCCGAGCACAGGGCCAAAACCCAGGTGACCCCTTGCAAAACCAGGTGGTTTTGTGAAAGGCCATTTTGAGGTCGCCTCACTACGTTGTGGGCCCTTGCCTGTCGCGGGTACTCGGGCCTCCCACACAAGTGAGGCACCATTTTTATCGGGAGACCTGGGGGAACGCTGGGTGGTAGGAAATTTGTGTGAGGCCAGTGATGCCACACTTTCCCACACACAAATGTGTGAAAAAAGTGATTTGTTTCAGCTAAAATTGAGGTTTGCAAGGGATTCTGGGTAAGGAAACGTTGGGGGATCCACGCAAGCCATACCTCCCTGGAAGCCCCCGGGTGTCTACTTTTCAGAAATGTGTGGGTTTGGTAGGTTTCCCTAGATGGCCGCCGAGCACTGGGCCAAAAACCCAGGTGACCCCCCTTGCAAAACCAGGTGGTTTTGAGATAGGCAATTTTGAGGTCGCCTCACTACGTTGTGGGCCCTTGCCTGTCGCGGGTACTTGGGCCTCCCACACAAGTGAGGCACCATTTTTATCGGGAGACCTGGGGGAACGCTGGGTGGTAGGAAATTTGTGTGAGGCCAGTGATGCCACACTTTCCCACACACAAATGTGTGAAAAGTGATTTTTTCAGCTAAAATTGAGGTTTGCAGGGGATTCTGGGTAAGGAAACGTTGGGGGATCCACGCAAGCCATACCTCCCTGGAAGCCCCCGGGTGTCTACTTTTCAGAAATGTGTGTGTTTGCTAGGTTTCCCTAGGTGTCGGCAGAGGTAGGGTTCAAAAACTACAGCTAGGCACTTTGCCAAAAAGGGTCATTTTTCACTGCGAAATTGAGGTGTGACCGCGTTGCGTTTTGCGCCGTTTCCTTTCGCAGGCACTAGGCCGACCCACACAAGTGAGGTACCATTTTTCTCGTAAGACTTTGGGGAACGCGGGGTGGGTGGAAATTTGTGGATCCACGCAGATTCCAGAACTTTCCACCACAGAAATGTGGGGAAAATGTGTTTTTTTGACAATTTTTTATGTTTGCAAGGGATTCTGGGTAACAGAACCTGGTGGGAGGCAGTCAAGTCACCCCATCCTGGATTCCCCTGGGTGTCTAGTTTTCAAAAATGTATAGGTTTGCTAGGTTTCCCTAGGTGCCGGCAGAGGTAGGGTTCAAAAACTACAGCTAGGCACTTTGCCAAAAAGGGTCATTTTTCACTGCGAAATTGAGGTGTGACCGCGTTGCGTTTTGCGCCGTTTCCTGTCGCAGGCACTAGGCCGACCCACACAAGTGAGGTACCATTTTTCTCGTAAGACTTTGGGGAACGCGGGGTGGGTGGAAATTTGTGGATCCACGCAGATTCCAGAACTTTCCACCACAGAAATGTGTGGAAAATGTGTTTTTTGGACAATTTTTTATGTTTGCAAGGGATTCTGGGTAACAGAACCTGGTGGGAGGCAGTCAAGTCACCCCATACTGGATTCCCTGGGTGTCTAGTTTTCAAAAATGTATAGGTTTGCTAGGTTTCCCTAGGTGCCGGCAGAGCTAGGGTTCAAAACGACAGCTAGGCACTTTGCCAAAAAAGGGTCATTTTTCACTGCGAAATTGAGGTGTGACCACGTTGTGTTTTGCGCCGTTTCCTGTCGCAGGCACTAGGCCGACCCACACAAGTGAGGTACCATTTTTCTCGTAAGACTTTGGGGAACGCGGGGTGGGTGGAAATTTGTGGATCCACGCAGATTCCAGAACTTTCCACCACAGAAATGTGGGGAAAATGTGGTTTTTTGGACAATTTTTTATGTTTGCAAGGATTCTGGGTAACAGAACCTGGTGGGAGGCAGTCAAGTCACCCCATCCTGGATTCCCCTGGGTGTCTAGTTTTCAAAAATGTATAGGTTTGCTAGGTTTCCCTAGGTGCCGGCAGAGCTAGGGTTCAAAAACTACAGCTAGGCACTTTGCCAAAAAGGGTCATTTTTCACTGCGAAATTGAGGTGTGACCACGTTGCGTTTTGCGCCGTTTCCTGTCGTAGGCACTAGGCCGACCCACACAAGTGAGGTACCATTTTTCTCGTAAGACATTGGGGGACGCGGGGTGGGTGGAAATTTGTGGATCCACGCAGATTCCAGAACTTTCCACCACAGAAATGTGGGGAAAATGTGTTTTTTTTGACAATTTTTTATGTTTGCAAGGGATTCTGGGTAACAGAACCTGGTGGGAGGCAGTCAAGTCACCCCATCCTGGATTCCCCTGGGTGTCTAGTTTTCAAAAATGTATAGGTTTGCTAGGTTTCCCTAGGTGCCGGCAGAGCTAGGGTTCAAAAACTACAGCTAGGCACTTTGCCAAAAAGGGTCATTTTTCACTGCGAAATTGAGGTGTGACCGCGTTGCGTTTGCGCCGTTTCCTTTCGCAGGCACTAGGCCGACCCACACAAGTGAGGTACCATTTTTCTCGTAAGACTTTGGGGAACGCGGGGTGGGTGGAAATTTGTGGATCCACGCAGATTCCAGAACTTTCCACCACAGAAATGTGGGGAAAATGTGTTTTTTTTGACAATTTTTTATGTTTGCAAGGGATTCTGGGTAACAGAACCTGGTGGGAGGCAGTCAAGTCACCCCATCCTGGATTCCCCTGGGTGTCTAGTTTTCAAAAATGTATAGGTTTGCTAGGTTTCCTAGGTGCCTGCAGAGGTAGGGTTCAAAAACTACAGCTAGGCACTTTGCCAAAAAAGGGTCATTTTTCACTGCAAAATTGAGGTGTGACCGCGTTGCGTTTTGCGCCGTTTCCTATCGCAGGCACTAGGCCGACCCACACAAGTGAGGTACCATTTTTCTCGTAAGACTTTGGGGAACGCGGGTGGGTGGAAATTTGTGGATCCACGCAGATTCCAGAACTTTCCACCACAGAAATGTGTGGAAAATGTGTTTTTTTGGACAATTTTTTATGTTTGCAAGGGATTCTGGGTAACAGAACCTGGTGGGAGGCAGTCAAGTCACCCCATACTGGATTCCCCTGGGTGTCTAGTTTTCAAAAATGTATAGGTTTGCTAGGTTTCCCTAGGTGCCGGCAGAGGTAGGGTTCAAAAACTACAGCAAGGCACTTTGCCAAAAAGGGTCATTTTTCACTGCGAAATTGAGGTGTGACCACGTTGCGTTTTGCGCCGTTTCCTGTCGCAGGCACTAGGCCGACCCACACAAGTGAGGTACCATTTTTCTCGTAAGACTTTGGGGAACGCGGGGTGGGTGGAAATTTGTGGATCCACGCAGATTCCAGAACTTTCCACCACAGAAATGTGGGGAAAATGTGGTTTTTTGGACAATTTTTATGTTTGCAAGGGATTCTGGGTAACAGAACCTGGTGGGAGGCAGTCAAGTCACCCCATCCTGGATTCCCCTGGGTGTCTAGTTTTCAAAAATGTATAGGTTTGCTAGGTTTCCCTAGGTGCCGGCAGAGCTAGGGTTCAAAAACTACAGCTAGGCACTTTGCCAAAAAAGGGTCATTTTTCACTGCGAAATTGAGGTGTGACCACGTTGCGTTTGCGCCGTTTCCTGTCGTAGGCACTAGGCCGACCCACACAAGTGAGGTACCATTTTTCTCGTAAGACTTTGGGGACGCCGGGTGGGTGGAAATTTGTGGATCCACGCAGATTCCAGAACTTTCCACCACAGAAATGTGGGGAAAATGTGGTTTTTTTGACAATTTTTTATGTTTGCAAGGGATTCTGGGTAACAGAACCTGGTGGGAGGCAGTCAAGTCACCCCATCCTGGATTCCCCTGGGTGTCTAGTTTTCAAAAATGTATAGGTTTGCTAGGTTTCCCTAGGTGCCGGCAGAGCTAGGGTTCAAAAACTACAGCTAGGCACTTTGCCAAAAAGGGTCATTTTTCACTGCGAAATTGAGGTGTGACCGCGTTGCGTTTTGCGCCGTTTCCTTTCGCAGGCACTAGGCCGACCCACACAAGTGAGGTACCATTTTTCTCGTAAGACTTTGGGGAACGCGGGGTGGGTGGAAATTTGTGGATCCACGCAGATTCCAGAACTTTCCACCACAGAAATGTGGGGAAAATGTGGTTTTTTTGACAATTTTTTATGTTTTATGTTTGCAAGGGATTCTGGGTAACAGAACCTGGTGGGAGGCAGTCAAGTCACCCCATCCTGGATTCCCCTGGGTGTCTAGTTTTCAAAAATGTATAGGTTTGCTAGGTTTCCCTAGGTGCCGGCAGAGGTAGGGTTCAAAAACTACAGCTAGGCACTTTGCCAAAAAAGGGTCATTTTTCACTGCAAAATTGAGGTGTGACCGCGTTGCGTTTTGCGCCGTTTCCTGTCGCAGGCACTAGGCCGACCCACACAAGTGAGGTACCATTTTTCTCGTAAGACTTTGGGGAACGCGGGGTGGGTGGAAATTTGTGGATCCACGCAGATTCCAGAACTTTCCACCACAGAAATGTGTGGAAAATGTGTTTTTTGGACAATTTTTTATGTTTGCAAGGGATTCTGGGTAACAGAACCTGGTGGGAGGCAGTCAAGTCACCCCATACTGGATTCCCCTGGGTGTCTAGTTTTCAAAAATGTATAGGTTTGCTAGGTTTCCCTAGGTGCCGGCAGAGGTAGGGTTCAAAAACTACAGCAAGGCACTTTGCCAAAAAAGGGTCATTTTTCACTGCGAAATTGAGGTGTGACCACGTTGCGTTTTGCGCCGTTTCCTGTCGCAGGCACTAGGCCGACCCACACAAGTGAGGTACCATTTTTCTCGTAAGACTTTGGGGAACGCGGGGTGGGTGGAAATTTGTGGATCCACGCAGATTCCAGAACTTTCCACCACAGAAATGTGGGGAAAATGTGTTTTTTTGGACAATTTTTTATGTTTGCAAGGGATTCTGGGTAAAGAACCTGGTGGGAGGCAGTCAAGTCACCCCATCCTGGATTCCCCTGGGTGTCTAGTTTTCAAAAATGTATAGGTTTGCTAGGTTTCCCTAGGTGCCGGCAGAGCTAGGGTTCAAAAACTACAGCTAGGCACTTTGCCAAAAAAGGGTCATTTTTCACTGCGAAATTGAGGTGTGACCACGTTGCGTTTTGCGCCGTTTCCTGTCGCAGGCACTAGGCCGACCCACACAAGTGAGGTACCATTTTTCTCGTAAGACTTTGGGGAACGCGGGGTGGGTGGAAATTTGTGGATCCACGCAGATTCCAGAACTTTCCACCACAGAAATGTGGGGAAAATGTGGTTTTTTGGACAATTTTTTATGTTTGCAAGGGATTCTGGGTAACAGAACCTGGTGGGAGGCAGTCAAGTCACCCCATCCTGGATTCCCCTGGGTGTCTAGTTTTCAAAAATGTATAGGTTTGCTAGGTTTCCCTAGGTGCCGGCAGAGCTAGGGTTCAAAAACTACAGCTAGGCACTTTGCCAAAAAGGGTCATTTTTCACTGCGAAATTGAGGTGTGACCCCGTTGCGTTTTGCGCCGTTTCCTGTCGCAGGCACTAGGCCGACCCACACAAGTGAGGTACCATTTTTCTCGTAAGACTTTGGGGAACGCGGGGTGGGTGGAAATTTGTGGATCCACGCAGATTCCAGAACTTTCCACCACAGAAATGTGGGGAAAATGTGTTTTTTTTTACAATTATTTATGTTTGCAAGGGATTCTGGGTAACAGAACCTGGTGGGAGGCAGTCAAGTCACCCCATCCTGGATTCCCCTGGGTGTCTAGTTTTCAAAAATGTATAGGTTTGCTAGGTTTCCCTAGGTGCCGGCAGAGCTAGGGTTCAAAAACTACAGCTAGGCACTTTGCCAAAAAAGGGTCATTTTTCACTGCGAAATTGAGGTGTGACCACGTTGCGTTTTGCGCCGTTTCCTGTCGCAGGCACTAGGCCGACCCACACAAGTGAGGTACCATTTTTCTCGTAAGACTTTGGGGAACGCGGGGTGGGTGGAAATTTGTGGATCCACGCAGATTCCAGAACTTTCCACCACAGAAATGTGGGGAAAATGTGTTTTTTTTGACAATTATTTATGTTTGCAAGGGATTCTGGGTAACAGAACCTGGTGGGAGGCAGTCAAGTCACCCCATCCTGGATTCCCCTGGGTGTCTAGTTTTCAAAAATGTATAGGTTTGCTAGGTTTCCCTAGGTGCCGGCAGAGGTAGGGTTCAAAAACTACAGCTAGGCACTTTGCCAAAGAAGGGTCATTTTTCACTGCGAAATTGAGGTGTGACCGCGTTGCGTTTTGCGCCGTTTCCTGTCGCAGGCACTAGGCCGACCCACACAAGTGAGATACCATTTTTCTCGTAAGACTTTGGGGAATGCGGGGTGGGTGGAAATTTGTGGATCCACGCAGATTCCAGAACTTTCCACCACAGAAATGTGGGGAAAATGTGGTTTTTTTGACAATTTTTTATGTTTGCAAGGGATTCAGGGTAACAGAACCTGGTGGGAGGCAGTCAAGTCACCCCATCCTGGATTCCCCTGGGTGTCTAGTTTTAAAAAATGTATAGGTTTGCTAAGTTTCCCTAGGTGCCGGCAGAGCTAGGGTTCAAAAACTACAGCTAGGCACTTTGCCAAAAAGGGTCATTTTTCACTGCGAAATTGAGGTGTGACCGCGTTGCGTTTTGCGCCGTTTCCTGTCGCAGGCACTAGGCCGACCCACACAAGTGAGGTACCATTTTTCTCGTAAGACTTTGGGGAACGCGGGGTGGGTGGAAATTTGTGGATCCACGCAGATTCCAGAACTTTCCACCACAGAAATGTGGGGAAAATGTGGTTTTTTTGACAATGTTTTATGTTTGCAAGGGATTCTGGGTAACAGAACCTGGTGGGAGGCAGTCAAGTCACCCCATCCTGGATTCCCCTGGGTGTCTAGTTTTCAAAAATGTATAGGTTTGCTAGGTTTCCCTAGGTGCCGGCAGAGCTAGGGTTCAAAAACTACAGCTAGGCACTTTGCCAAAAAAGGGTCATTTTTCACTGCGAAATTGAGGTGTGACCACGTTGCGTTTTGCGCCGTTTACTGTCGCAGGCACTAGGCCGACCCACACAAGTGAGGTACCATTTTTCTCGTAAGACTTTGGGGAACGCGGGGTGGGTGGAAATTTGTGGATCCACGCAGATTCCAGAACTTTCCACCACAGAAATGTGGGGAAAACGTGGTTTTTTTGACAATTTTTTATGTTTGCAAGGGATTCTGGGTAACAGAACCTGGTGGGAGGCAGTCAAGTCACCCCATCCTGGATTCCCCTGGGTGTCTAGTTTTCAAAAATGTATAGGTTTGCTAGGTTTCCCTAGGTGCCGGCAGAGCTAGGGTTCAAAAACTACACCTAGGCACTTTGCAAAAAAGGGTAATTTTTCATTGTGAAAATGTGGTACGTCCACGTTGCATTTTGAGCCATTTCCTGTTGTGGGCACAAGGGCTACCCACACAAGTGAGGTACCATTTTTATCGGGAGACTTAGGGTAACACAGAATTGTAGAGCAACTGTTATTACCTATTGACTTTCGATGCATTTCTGCCTTCCAAATGAAAGACAATGTGTAAAAAATAAGTCATTTTGAAAAATGACCTATAATTCTCATGCTAGTATGGGTACTCCCAATTTCGGAAATGTGCAAATATCTACTGTTTCTAAAATCTACATTTTGTTCCCATTTCAGAAATACATAGGTGTCTTTCATAACAATTTTTCCATGTATACATTTTCCCAAAATAATTGCTATATACCCGGTACTTAAAAAAAAATCATTGCAAGATGTTGCTCAATTATTGGCTCTGGGTTCGTCGGGTTCTTGGTGAACCTACAAGTCCTATATATCCCCACAACCAGAAAGGTCCAGCGGATATAACGGTATGTTGCCTTCAAATAGCTGTCATAATTAGAAGAAGTTACAGGTGAAAACGTTGACACAAATGGCTGTTTTTTTCAACTAATTTTCAATTTTTCCTTTATTTAACTGTTAGTTTCTATAAGGAAAACTTTAAGGATCTACACAAATGACCCCTTGCTGAATTCAGAATTTTGTCTACTTTTCATAAATGTATGGCTTTCCAGGATCCATTATTGGTTTCATACCCATTTCTACCATTAACTGGAAGGAGGTTGAAAGCACAAAAAATAGCAAAAATAGGCTATGTCCCAGAAAAATGCCAAAACTGTGTAAAGAAAGTTGGTTTTCTGACAAAAGTCTGCTTGTCCCTGAAAGCTGGGAAGATGGTGATTTCATCCCCACTACCCCATTTTTGATGCCATTTGCAGGGAAAAATCAAGACGCTTTCATCTGTAGCCCTTTTTTTGCCTTTTTCCAAAAAAAAACAAAATTTAGCTGTATTTTGCCTAATTTCTGGGTCCCCTCCAGGGGAATCCACAAACCCTGGGTACCTTTACAATCCCCATGATGTTAGAAAAAAAGGACGCAAATTTGGCATGGATACCTTATGTGGTCAAAAAGTTACAGGGGCCTAAGCGCGCACTACCCCAAATAGCCAAAAAAAGGCTTAGCACAGGAGGGGAAAAGGCCTAGCAGCGAAGGGGTTAAAAAAGCACTTTTTTGCTTATTTCAAAGTGCCATGTGGCACACATACATTCCCTTAGGGCATGTATGTGCGCCACAAGTGCACACATGCACAATTCAGGGGTGCAACAGGGTGTCCTTTTGGAACCCTTGCACCCTTGAAATTGCGTGCGCAATTTGCGAGTACCTACTGGGTACTCGCAAATTGCACGCGCAATTCCCATTCATTCCTATGGGCCTCTTGGCCCACAGGAATGAATGGGAAGCCATTCCTTATTTGCGAGTCGCAATTTGCGAGTCGCAAATAAGGAATGTGTAGGAATCGCTAAAATTATTGAGATTCCTACCTACATAGCATTTTGCGAGTCCTTAATAGCGATTCCCTAAAAATCGCTATTAAGGACTCGCTAAACTGATTTTACCTACATCTGGCCCTATGTAAATAAAATAACAGTAGAGAAAGTTTTAGGAGGAAAAAATATTAAATAACACAATTATTATTTTACAGAATTGTGAGGCTCAAGACGAAATTGGGAATTTTGGCATGCATTCTGACTATGCCAAAAACGGTGTTTACCCAGAAGCACTTGAAATCAAGAAATTCCCGAAAAACCTCTATCGCAGGAGTACAACAACCCTCTTCCATGGAAATATTTTAGAATACAAATGCAACCGCCTGGAAAACAAAATGCGAAACTAATATCAATGTGAAACAAGAATTAAAAAAAGTTATGATCACACTGCAGCAATATCTCAATTTTACTTTACATTTGTATTTGTTTATATAAAGTTGTGAATGCCATTACTGTGGTTTGGTCTGTAGTCTTTATGGAGAAAATAAACTGCCGAAGAGCAAACAAACAACAAATCCTTTTCACCAAAACAGAAAACGATATTTGGTTGCTATGTACTATGAAAAAATCGAAAAGTACAAAAAAATCTTCCTAAGTATGAGTGGGATGAATACAATAAAGTAAAATAAATTTGATGGAAAACAAAAAAGGGAAATCAATTGCTGGATAGGGCAGAAGTTCACCCTGCCTGGTGGCACAGTCACATAGAGCTGTGTTTTGCAACTGGCCAATGGTGACACACGTCAGAAAACCATGAATGTACTGAACCCATGACCTTGCAGGCAAGGTGAGCCATGGTGACCGGAAAGGAAGGGTTGGGTAGATTTGGTTTAAAGAAGGGCTGTGGCAATTGTGTTATGGCAAGTTCAGCACAATCCTTGGAATAAATTCATATTTTTTTGTCTTAAGTTTTCACAGTTTTATCCAAGCTATAGCCCTGGCTATTGGTTTATTTGCATTACTCTAGTGTGGAACAGCACAGCAGCGCCTTGAACTGTTAGTGCTGTAGGTGGCGTGGCTGAAGTCCCGTAGAATTAAATGGCGGAGCTGCATCTTGAATGTCAGGTGGGTGCTGGTTTTGTTGCAATAATGTAGCGTGGAACGTGAATTTTCCTACACTAATTTACCACTATTCCTTTATGGGGTCCAGAGTAGCCAGCTCCTCGCCGAAATGTGCTACAACACCTCATCAGGGGAGCAAGTTCTATGTAAATGCAAACCCTTTCCTCTTCCATCCCTCCACTATCCTTTTTCAATCCAAATAACAGACTAACATGTCCACCACTCGAATTAATGTCATACTTCCCTAGACAAATTCACCACTAATCCTTTTCTGGCTCACGAGTTGCGTGCTACTCGTCGAAAAGCACCTCAACAGCTCATCAGGAGTAGCAAGCGCTATATAAATGCAAACCTTTTCCTCTTCTATTTCTCCACTATCCTTCTCAATCCAAAGAACAGACTAACATATCCACCGCTCAAATTAATTTCATACTTCACTTTACTAATTCACCACTAATCCTTTTTGGGTTCCGGAGTAGCGTGCTACTTGCCGAAAAAGCACTTTGACGCCTCGTCAGGGGTAGTAAGCGCTATATAAATTCAATTACAATACAATACAATCTACTAGAACCTTAGGGCTCTCAGTTTAGTAAAGCATATTAGTCTTTCCATTGTAACCCCGCACCAGATACCATCACACTGCTATCACCACCAAGCATTAACAACCCACCCCCATACTACCAGCCCACACTAGCAGCTCCCGCCACACATCAACCATTCACACCACAGCATTACCACACTGCAAAACCACTTCACAGCATGTACTGTCACCCCCAAAATTACAGTCCTGCTTCAGAGTATCCTTTGCCACTGCCATTACCAGTGCCCAGTAGCACACTGCCCCTAGAATTACCCTATCATCCCACCACACTGCCAACAGCCCATAGCTCTATAGTATCTAAAACACTGAACTACTGCCCCATACTTCCACATTATTACTCCTAAAAAATTGCACTATTGCCCTCCGGCACCACACTACCACCACCATACCACCAACTCTCTGTACTGCTTTATTGTCAGTGCATCACACCCCCATCACGCGCTGCCACACTACAATCCTTTGCCATCAGACTATCAACAACCACCAGTGTACTAGCACTCTTTACCACCACTCTACCATCATACAACACTGCTCTGCCACAGCACATAACTGAAATACCACCCCACCTCCCTAGCACTCTACACACCACTGAACTGCGACACCTACCCTTGCAGTACCAAGACCACACATTTCCTACCTACCACCTCATCATCTTCCTGCCATCCCTACCACTTAACTACCACCTTACTGCACCACGCTGCATCCTCAAATGCACAACCACCAATCAATTTCACACTACTACCCCTCCACTACAACTCCACCCATGACACCATCACTACACTGCCAGCCACAGCACCACACATCATCCCACTTCTCACATTATTGCACTAAGAACACACTCACTCCTCTGCACTGCAGCTTCACACTAACAACCTTCACTATGGCAGTAACACTCTCCAGCGCCACCTTCACCCCAAACGAACTGAGCTGCCACACCACACTACCAGCCCAGAGCACTAAACCACCATCCAACACTATTGCATTACCATCTCAAAGCACCAAATTGCCACTTCCCGCAACTCCTCTTCCACGCTACTGCTACATAACCAAGCCACAAACTTACACTCTCAACCCACATCACCACACTGCTACCCACACCAAACCATCAGAGCACCTCACTACCACACCATGTATTCTCACTACCATACTTCACCACACTGCCACTTCCAGCACCAACTTATTACAGCTGTTACCCTACTACCAACAAGACCCAAACTTTAACTACCATCAGTATGCTAACTTTTACCAGTTCGACAATACCACACATGCAACCACCCTATCAGCCTCAGTCACTGCACTACCACCCAACATCACCAAATGCCCCATACATCATGCTTCCAACCACCCTCCGAACCCCAAGCCACCACTATATCACCCTCATATCTCACACAACTCATTAGCAGACCTGCCCCGTATTATTCTGCACAAGAGAGGGCGACACCCAAGATTTCAAACTGATATTGTTAGTAAGGCTCAGTGGTCTAATTAATAAGAGAAAATGTTATAATTAGCATGGGGCGTGCTTCTCATGGTGTAAGCAAACTCTTTAGACGGAGTTTAAAGTCCATTTTGTAGTCTTTCCTTGATCCTCGCTAGCTTCAGATTTAAAAACGCAGGTTGTCAATACATTCCACCTATGTTTGCTCTCGTGAGATATATATCAGTGCCAAACAATTCCTTTTTGCCCTTTTCTCATCTATGCCTTTGGTTTGGCAGAGAGGGGTACTGAGGTGATCAGGAGGGCCCAAAGAAGAATTGTGGCATGCGGGTGCAAAGTACAGCTCCATCTTGAATCCAGCATTTTTTTTTAAACGTATGTATTCCAATCTTGTGCGTTTAGATCACCTGTGCCTTTTAGAGCACTTGAAGGTACCATTGTACCACGGGCTGGATCTCAATATGATTTTACAGGCTTATCATATTCCTTTCACAAATTTGACATATTTAAAAAAGGGAACATTATTTTTTAATTTGTGTGACAGGATATGAATGCCTGCCTCGCTATCTCGGACTCCTCTCGTATTCCCAAGGGTTTCTATTTAAGTCAAGCATTTAAAATAAGTAGTATGAGTTAGGCAACACCATTCCTTCTTTGGTTTGGCAAGTGCGAGTTTTAGCTTTCGTTTAGAGCCAGTGCATCTAACAGAAACTTAGAAAGAGTCTACTACGTCTGCCAATGAGGCATATTATAATTTTCATTGGCCACTGCATTACAGCGTTCTCATTGGTGGGAGTGGATGTTGCAATGTTGAGAGCACAAGCCATGTTGCTATGAGAAGCCTATGAAATTCTAAAAAAATGAATATTTCAAAATAGCTAATTAAAGCAGGGGAGGAAGACGATAATATACAATGTTTCATGGGGAGAGTGGATTAACAAATAAAAGGAAATCCCGAAGTCCTTTGTGATTTTACTCTACCTAGCAGCGACCTTTCATGAAACTGTGTTGTAATGCAGGGGAATCAGGAGAGCCATGAACGAGATTTTGTTTTCGGGTGAAAACGAAGATTTCTCTGAACCTACGCTTTTGTGATTGGGAGGGATGAGAGGTGGCAGACAAGTGTCAGGGTGAATGGGAATAGGCGTCGCAGAAGGGCGATGGCAAGGTCCATAACAGGTGAGGTTTTTACATTAAAAAAATCACCACTCCTTCATCACCCCACACCAGGGTATTTGCATCCTTACCCACTATGTTATTATCCTACCCCAGCACTGAAGTGCTGAAACCAAAACCAACTCCACAAATACCCAATAGCGCTGCTCAACCACCTTCACTACACTATTACTACTACACAATCAACTCACAGTATCCTGCTGCCAGCCACCCCTCACTAGTACACCCCTGCCACAGTGCCAAGTATCTGCACTATGCCTCTCCCCAAATTAGAAGTTAAAAATCTCGGTTTGTGGCTTGACCCCGAGCTGACTTTTGAAAGTCAGATTCGGAAGGTAGCAGGCAAATGCTATGGGAATATGAAAATTCTGAGGAAGGTCCTAGACCTACTACCACCGAAATCCCGGAAAACTATAGTACATGCGGTAATAACTTCACAACTAGATTACGGGAATGTACTTTACCTAGGTGCTACTAAAAGGGGTCTTGCCAAACTACAAAGAGTACAGAATGCCGCAGCACGGCTGGTCCTGGGCCTGCCAAGAAGAGCGAATACGAAGAAAGCATTGACAGCCTTACATTGGCTCCCGGTAGAAAAGAGAATCGCTTTGAAGGCAATGTGCCACTGCCATCGTATTCTAGCAAAGAAAAGCCCTAGATATTTGCAACAGCTAATAACCCACTACATCCCAGGACGGAATCTAAGGTCTATGGGGATGGCACAGGTCACTGTACCGAGAACATTCAGAGCTAGAATGGGAGCTCGCTCATTCAGGTACCGTGCAGCCATAATGTGGAATGCCTTACCACTAAATCTAAGAACAGACCCTTGCGAAAGCAGTTTTCGTAGACAGCTAAAAACATGGCTGTTCAGGCAAACCGGATAGACGTACAGGTTAAGGAGTTCTACACAGCATAGCAGTTTAGGTGGATGACAGCTATCTCCCCCCAGAGTATGTCTTCAGCGCGGGGACACAGCGGTGGTGTAACCAGGCGCTCTACAAATGAATGAATAAATAAATAAATAAATAAATATGCTTCCAGCCCCTGCCAACACACTACGAGCTCATAGCCACAAAGCCTCATCTATCATCACTGTACTACCATCCAGTATTACTGCACTACTTTGCTAAGACTGCACTTCCACCCCGCTACTGCACTAGCAAACTCAGAACTACACTACCACTGCAACAACACTAGGATCCCCAAGCACGACAAATCAACCCTACTCCATACTAACACGGCCCAACACTGCACTACCACACCCAACCTCACTCTATCACGCCAAAGAATGCCCCCAACTCTGCACACTACCTCTAAAAATGATGCCACCGCCCCAACACTGCACTTCAAGCACACACCACATCAGTGCCACACTACCACCCCAGCACATTACCCCATTAAAAACCATACAATCACCAATGCACTGTTATGCCTTCCAACAAACAGCATAATACCATACTTTTCAGCGTGACACCACCAGGCCCGGACCCACCGGATTTACAAGTCAATAGCACAACACCATTAACACTACCACTCCCCAACACTGCAACTCCATCCTCAAAAAGTCATATTAATTCCACAACCACACTATTACTCACCACCACCACACAATAATCCTATGTAACAACACTGCCCCACACTATCCCAATATCATCATACTGCTGGACTACCATGACCAATTCAGAACCATACCCCGGCACTGCCCTGTGGCCCCCGTCACTCCATTTCAACCCGTACCACTACCCTGCCCCACACAGTACTATGCTAACACCCCACAGCACAACAGGCACCAATAGTGACCCTGCCTCACTCACCTATACATAAAACGCATCTTCACACTCAACATGCAAAGGTTTTTTACTATAAAAAAGCCGATAAGTACTGGCCTTGCCATTGCTTCATTTATGCCGATGTTATTACTTAAATCTCTAACAATTGTTATATATATCATGTCCCTCATTCAAGGAATGAATGCACATTCATCTTCAGCCACCAGTCCTAACCCTTCCCCCGCGTATTTACAAATTAGTTCCACCTTAGTTCTCCTAGCATAGTTCTCCACACAATACATCAGAGACTGGCACGGGTCCAAGATTTGTAATTGTGTTTGCTGGGAGCACTAGCAAAGTTAGTGATAAGCCAAAAAAAAGTCTCTATTTAAGGGCGTTCCTTTTATAAATTGGTGGGGGGCGTGTCCCTCATGGACTCCTTTGATCTGCATACTTAGCAGGATGATAGCCGAGCTGTGCTCCCTCTATCTGTAGATTTAAATCACCGCGGCTCTTCACCCATTCTACCTGAGTAGGTGAAGGACATCGCGATGGCCAAGGCCTAAACAATGTGTATTCTTCCTTTGTTACTCTGTCAGAGCAGAGAAAGAGCTCTTCCGTATACTTTCTGAAGTCAGCAAGGTCTTGGATTACTTCATAGTATGTGTAGGGTTAGAAAAGCAAGACACAACCTCACGCCTTTAGTGTTTTGCATACAAAAGCCATTTTGTAATTCATTGCACTTTTAGATCACTCGTACCAATGTCTTCTCATTATATCTTGTTAAATCTTAAAAAATTGACATGAACAAGTCTTTTTTCAGTCCGTCAGGTAAAGAGCTTTACCACTGCCGCAGAGCAATGCATCTAAAAGAAACTTAGGAGGAATCGGCTATCACTGAATTATATCAGGTGTTCTAGCAGTCCTTTGCATTGGTGGAAAGATGTCGCAGAACGTTTAGCACTTGATGGTACAATAGTGTTTCCTGGAGATCACAAGCTTGAACTTAAACAAAAAGCTTGCTGAGGGCAATCTCAGGACCCTGGATCCACCAGCACAGTGGAAGAGAAAGGCTGGGCCCACACACGCCACCCGAAGATGGATCCAAAGTCCATAGTGGCACAACATATACCATCATTCATTCTGGGCGACACACAACCTAGCTGTTCACCTCACCAGTGCCTGAAGAAAGCAGAGAGGGCATGAAACTGGAAATGAAATGCCGCCCATGCGAAGGTGATGGAACAGCTTCAGTCTCAGGCAACGCCAGCATAGCAAGGAACTGCTTGAATGTCAACAGCACATCCCCAAAAACTGACACAAACATTGCTAGCCCATGGTCAGTCCTGAGACTCTTGAGAAAAGGCCTCAGCTCGGCCCATGATCTACTCCCACTGGCAAGGCACTTAAGGAATACTGTACTTTAAACTTACACAAGAGAATAATGAGGCGGGCATTCACAAAATACTCACCCAAAGCTGGTCCTACGCAAAGTGCCAACCAAACACACTATGACAGTTCCCTTTACCAAGCTGCTAAAGATCACCTCTTGGTGTGCCAGCCAGTTAATAAGAGGCTACAATAATCAAACATCACACACATGAACATGCTCCATCCGGCATGTGCCCCACACCGTAAAGCAGCCCCCATTTGGCCCTGGCACACCTGCCTCCTCAACACACATACAATTGTGGTGCTGCTATAGTCTACAGCCCCAATACCTACGTTCCTCCATCCAAGGAACTGAAGTTTCAAAAGGTCTTGCTGGGGAAGAATGGTGACATGAAGCCTCAACGTTCACCCTTATGTGAGAAACTTGACATTTGCCCCCAGGGTGCCCTCGCTCAGCAATAAGACTACCACACATACACAAAGGCCTTGTCGGCCTGAATTCAAGAGGTGCCACACTTCAGCACTAAAAAGAGTGAAGAAGAGAGTAGCCAGGCCAGTCCACCCTTCTGAATCTGAAGACCTCTCCTGCAAAGTTGAATAACTCTACCACGGTCTATGGTCAGGTTTGATTATACCAGAAGATATTGCCATCACCAAGGACCCATATGACTAGTTGTGACTACATTATCAACCACAACAGGCAGACTACTGTGGTATAGTACAACAGGTTGGTGAAGGCCTAGGGGGAGAAACAGCGAAAAGCTGCATGCATGCGCACCAGAACCTCTGCCCCTAGCTTCTCACAGAAACCATTCAGACACCATCTCCGGGGGGACTACACTCCATTGAATCAACATTAAGAAGTGCCACCAACGTCTCGCACGAACTGAAGATGCTAGCCCATCTTCAACAACTCACAGACCAATCACAATACAAATAATGTCCCATTACCATCAAGCAAACCGCATTCACACTTAACAGGCTCAATGCACTTTGGAATAACCACTTTAGATCCAGGCTGTAGCTGGAAACGTACAGGTTTTCAATATTTACATTTAACTATGTCATCACCTTCCACGATGTCTCAGAGGACACTGGTCCTGTTACCATTAACTGAGAAAGGATCCAGATATCCATGTCATAAGTATAACTCCAATTGCCATCACCACCATGCCAGATCCTCCCACAAATACAACAAAAATAAAACCTACAATTGACTTGCAATCTGACTGAAGTCCCACCAGTAGTGGAAAGGTTCTTGAAACATCCTTGGCACTCAAAGCAGCAGCTGGCCACTGACATTCAATATGCTCACCCAACTGGTGTCATGGTCCAGTTTTTAGCACACCTTGATTACAATCCATCTGCTCGTAGGTATTTCATGAGTAACTTGGCAATGGCTCATCGGTGGTCTCTTTGTAGCCCACATGCAGAGCACACACAATCCCAATCAGCCCACACAATCCAAGGGCACATTCACATCACTTTATTCACATCGTTGTTTATGTCCTGACCCATCACCAGTTTAAACCTAGAACTTGAGTGACAATGTGCTGTTGCACCTGGCATCATTTGTCTACCACTGTCTTGCTGATTGACTGTAAGACAGACTTACAGTGGAGTCAAGTTTTTTTTTTTTCCATTTCATTTTTTTCCCGGAGGAATATAGTATCCATTAGTCCATGCTGCAGTACAGCCTCCTCTGTAGAAAGGTTGTCCTTACACTTTCACATACCCAACCATCACCAGTTAGTTGGCCTTACTAATGAAAGGGAGTTGGGCACACAACAAGCCCTTACTATAATTTGGAACCCTATACTGTATTCTGTCTATGGTCTTCTTCAGCACCGTGACGCCTGTGCAACGTCATGCCAGTCATGATATTGACGTCGATAAACTGAGTACCACAGAGTTGGGTGACAATAACACCTGTATTCAAAGGGATAAAAACATTGTATGCAAACATCCAAATTATTATCATTTAGTTTCTTTCCCGCATGCCAAAGTTGATACAAATTGGAGTCAGAAGTAAAATTGGCTTGACTTCTGTGAACATATTTTTGCTGATACCATATATTCCTGCATATTTCTCACTTTAAGAAAATCTCCCAGGAGCCAGACAAGATCCAGAAAACCTTTACCCCTATCAATAGCTCTCCAGCACCACCAGATAGCATGATGTGCCTTGAACCACGGCTATGTCCACTCCAGATGCGACAACGTCTCAGAATATATGGAATTTAGTGCTGCTCTAGCAACAGTTCATAGCATTTTTTCTGTACCCCTTCAAGACATGCAGAGAGAAACAGAGAGGGCTTATGATAATGACAAGCCCTTATGAATGAGTCCTAAAGCAATACCCACTGGGAGGTGGTATTGAGTAGTGCTGATTAACCAAGGAAGTCATGCAAGCCATCCAACACAACCTTGACAAAGCATACATCACTGTGTGCTTCAGCTGTGAGGCAGTAATGTTTTGCAAATGTAAGGAAGACCAAGTGAACACCCTGCAAATATGAGCAAGCAGAATGCATATGGTGAGAGCATTAGAGACAACCATGACCTTCGCATAGTAGATCCAAAAGGCAGCCAAAAGGTCTTTCTTGGTTAAGGCATAACACATTTTATACAAAGAGAAACCAACAAGAGACTGTGTGGTTGGTCACTGGTTCACCCCTCTTGGCACAGCAAATCCAGCAAAAAGTTAATCCCACACTCTGCATTGCTCAGCTGATGTAGTAAGATACTGCCTGGGATCCAACCTATGCAGATCCTCCTCTTCCTTGGTGGGACAAGAAAAGAAAGATGGAAGAGAGATAGACTGTCCCATGTGAAAGGCAGATACGACTTTCAGGAAGAAGTACAAAGTGCCTGTTTGTCTGTGTGGAACACAATGATATGTGGTCGAACCAAAAAGGTCGTAAGTTCAATAATCCTGTAGTTATTGCCACCAGGAAAACAGTCTTTAATGTCAGCAAATGGACAGGGCAACTGCATTGGCTCAATCGGAGAAGCCACAAGGAAGTTTAACACCAGATTCAAAGAGGGTGCGCCACTTTGAAGGGAAAAACACAATTGCAATCTTATTTTCTTGATTGAAGATAAAAGGTAACACAGAACAAAGCTAGACACCGAGCTCTCCATAAAATAAGGGAGAAGGAAAGAGCCAAGACAGAAATTCATAAGAAAATCCTAAGAGAAAAACAGCTGCACACAACCACCAAAAAAATCTGGGACAAAAGTAGTAGCAAGTGGGCGATGAAAGTGACAAAAATAAGGAACGAAAGTATTGTAATGCATCCTTCACTCATTATTCCTCTATATGATTTAAACAGGAACTGACATCACAGGAAAATATTAAATTTTATCTTGGACTGGGAACCTCAGACAGAATCCTCTGATCAGACCACTATCTTGGAAAGGGCAATTAATAAGGCTTGACCACACTCCTTTCCACTAACTACTGGCGCTAGCTCAATACACCACGAAGAAGCTCAAGTTTGATAACTTTTGGGAAATGCAAAAATTTGCTGATTGACCATTGCCCTTCCATTTCTTCCTCGTAGACCACCCTCCAGGTGATATTATGCAAGGAATTGCCAGCACAGCCCATGCTATTCGGATGCCCAGCAATCCGCTGGGCATGGAGTCTGCTACAAGCCATCTGACGGCATGGTAAACGTAATGTCTCCCTCTGAGCCCACACAACCCCTGATATGATGTTGGTGTGGATGCGGCAGCCAGAAAAGCTGTGACCGACTTGTGCTCGGGGCAGGAGACTCGCCGTATTTGTACAGAATTACCCGCTACTGAGTTGGGAAGTTTTCTGGAAACCTCTGACATAAGGAATACAAGAATGGGGGTCCGTTTCAGCCGCGCCAACCTATACCAAAGGAGAAACATGATAGAAGTTCCCAGACAGGACAGAAGTAACGTCCTCTCTCATGGGACTTGACTCGTTTGCTTATGGCAGCTGGTGTTATACCTACCGATAACACTGAGGATTCTTCCTGAAAGTGATCATTGTTGTTTGAGTAGCCATAGATAACCCCTTGGTCCTGAGGAAGGTGGCTTTGCCACTGAAACGCGCGTAGACCAACAACACCTATGAGGAGTGGTCCTTGAGAGATAGTCCCATCAGAAGTCGCTGATGGATGTGATCTATCATCACTAAAAATTGTAGGATTTGTCCTCTCCAGATCCACATTGGATCCCTCATATGGCTGAATCTCTCTTCTTTTATGTATGATTGCAGGTTGCATGAGTAGGTTTGATTGGTTAGAATGAATTGTTGAAGGTTATTGTGGGGTTATGTATACATTTATCCAAAGAATTTATACTGTACTAGATACAATTCTGAAGCAAATGCATGTACAGACAATGATATTTGTATTTAGTATGTATTTTTATATTAAGTGCACACAAAAAAGAAAGAGAAAAATAACAAAAAAACTTTTTGTACTCAAAGAATATATGCTAGAGATTTAATATAATAAATAATAAAATTATCTCTGAAAACTACTTGGTCTGTTGCACATTGATGCTGGGTTTGTGGCATGTTTTGAACCTATCATGGTCGCATCAAAAGAAATATAGGTCAGTCTAGAGGTTTTGGTTAGTCAGTTTTGTTCCCCCCTCCTCTTGGACCTGAAAGTAACTAGGGGGTGCCTTCTCTCTTGAAGCCAGAAAAGCTTACCCTATCTCTCCCTGATGAACTCTAAAGAGCAAGATTTGCATTCCGTGGAGACTTGGTGAGATCCTAGACACCAAATACAGTTGGGCATCTTCCAATATCTTCGACAGGGTTGAAACCCCAAGACTTTAGTGGGAGACATTTGACCTTGTCACTGTCAGTTGCTGAAGAATTGCATCAGAGAAGAACTCCGCAGCTGCATTGAGAAGATGTGAAAAAACAGAACTGATGCTAGTGCGCCAATTGACACCTTAAATACTGTGATGTTGTCACATTCAGTGAAATGATTGTATTTATATGCAGCAGTGTGTAGCATTGTGTTTTCTGTGTGTATTAAAATACTTTCTTTTTAACAAAAGCAAGCACTGGGTTGGACATTCAAATTATTGTGCAACTGGGTGACTGTTGAACCTTGAGCTTGACCTCCCCCCCCCCCCATCATGTACTGAAGGAGTTGTACTGGGCCCAGTTTGGAAAGGCATAGAAGAACAGACCCCAGGATAGCCGAGGCAAACAACCCCGACTACTGAGACCCCGTAGCCTCTGCTTGCTGCGTGGTCCCCCCGAATGAGGTCTGATAACTACTTAGAATGGAAATAGAAAAGTTTCCAAAATTGTTCAGAAAGAAGCTGGTCCAAGTCATTCATATGAATAGCAGAGTATTGTCCAGAATGGTTGCTTGGAAAAAAAATGCCCCTTCACCAGCTGTTTATTTGTATGCCTTGACAAAGAACAAAAGAAATGAAAAGAATCTCAGTGTCTTAACTGGAAGGTGATGTTTACATCTCTGTGAGAGAAACGGAGCGCCAGATCCACAGAAAGCTTGGTGGGCCTGGTATAAAATCTGTTGATTAAGTAATGACTTCAGAGCTGGAGCAATGTGGCCTCATCATCTTTTTCAATGGGTTGTGTGGGCAGCCCCATCTTGTAAGAGTTGTAGATAATAGCAGGGGTATGAAAGTAGTCCTAAGTATATCTCCAAGAGACCTTATGTATCTTGTGAGGAAAGCACAGACAGATTTGTCAAAGTAAAAATAAAACATTTTCGGTACTGTCGCCAATTGAGTATATGGGGGTGCCATACATTTTCAGCAGTAGAACGTTTGGGGAAAGTATGCCAAGATAGTGAGGCTTAGACATCGACCACCAGAATTTGTCCCGAAGTTGTTCAATGTTAGTTTGTTTTTAGCCCTCCAGTTACTAGTGGCTGATAGACACTTCTCATCCATGTCAGTACTATGACTGATTCTGAATTAGAGATGCACATAGTCGGCGTATTTGTAAACAATTAAGCTGTTGGATTGGGTCAAATTGACCAGTCAAAGCAGAAAACTTCAAAGAAGTGTGACACGATTTTGATCCCACAGGATATTATTTTAACAGACAAAAATCTAGAGTTACTAATGGGTGCACAGATGCCCATGTACCACTGACCAGTCTTGCCCTCTGGACCATTGACTTTTTAACTGTATTGTTTTATGTCGCTTAGTGATAAGAGAGCACCCGCACCAAACGTTAATAAACAATCACTAAAGGCCACAATGGTGGATGGCAACAGCTTGTTGCCTCTTATATAGGAAGGAGATCACCAGGTGTAGGCACTTCCTCAGATGCGAGCCTTAACAGCCAGAGTAGGAGGATTTGGTGGTCTCCTGTGACAAAAGCTGCTGAAACAGGATGACCACCTCTCTGCAGGTAATTAAGGACACCGTCTCCAGTTCAGAACTTTTCACCTACACATCAGTGATCTGGTTTCTGGTGTGTTAGCCCAAGTTCAATGGAAGCAAAACACAAGTACATCACCCAAGATGCATTACAGTTATTACACAAAAGACTGTAATAACCTGGAGGGAGGTGGTCACTCGATGCTGTAATTACTAGAGGGATAAGTCACCCAATGCTACTGCTATATTTAAATTAAATGAACATCAAAATGTTATATTACTTTACTTACAATTTTTGTACAGCAAAAACAGCTTCACTCTTCTACTAACACACCACACAATTATCAACATTTACCCTACACCATTGCTTGGATTATACACTTTTTAACCATTAACATATAAACAGATCTGTCGAATTGGGATTTCTATTTCTGGAGCTTTCCAAGCGAAAAAATACCCTAAAGGGGATCGACGCATAAACATGGTTTGCCATTGTTTGTATATGGTTGCTTACTGGGAATAGTGTTGATGGAAAGAAATCCAGTCTGACTGTTTTTTTTGGTCATGTTAGTGGTATGGCATTTTTCATTTGCTCATTCCAGGTTAGTAAGAGACGCTATTGCTAAGCACTAGTTTCAGGCATTTCAATCAACTACGGAATGTGTCTGCTATTAAACTGAAACGTTAATAATATTCATTGTAATTCTAATCTAAAATCAACACTTTTTTCTTAGGTTAAACATAACGCCAAGCCCGGGTTTTCAAGTCTAACATGTACTGTTTTCAATAGATTGGTTGGTTAAATGCAGGATCTTTGGTGGATAAGGGTACAAAGTTGATTTTACTGCAATGAGGGTGATTCAAATATTTTGTAAGAACATTGGAGTAAAATATATGGTTGGTGCGACAAGTCCACTTTATCAGCCTACCACAAGAGAGTCAAGATTGAAACCAATAAACTCAAAAATGGCCTTGTTGCCAGGGAAGAGGGAAGCGTCTGAACAGTATGCAAATAATCGCCTGAGTGGCTCTGTGTGATGTATAAGAACATGAAACCCTTCTACCAAGAGCTGCACCTTCAGAGGGTTGGTGAATGCCCAAGTATTAAGCCCTCAAACCTCAGGAGTTACCTAAACCGTCAGCATCGGTAATTACCTCCTCGTCTGTATTCCACGTACAGGCCTTGTTACATCATTTGACTTCTGTCCTCACAGATCTTGTTTGCCTAGCCCAGGCGAAAAAATACACCCAACATGGCGTCCTGTGTCCCAGAAGGCCACCACCAAGAAGGAACTTTCCCCAGTCACTTCCTCAAACCTCAGGATGTATCAATACCAAGGGCATCGGTAATTATGGGAAAGTGGGAGGAATATTGTCTGACATAAATGTTGTGTCCTAAATATCATTTACAAAAATCTCGCCCTACTCAAGTTATAAAAGTCTACAGCCAATGGGACAATATTTTTAAAACAATATTTAGGACATAATATTTATGTCAGGAGAGATATATTTTATATGCAATATCTGGATATACAACCTTACCAGAGGATTAAACACCTTGTGGGCCACCTGTGAAAGGGGGAATTACAAGGAGAAACAGGAATACCCACCTGGTTTCCATAGTAATTTCCCATTTTTCTATGGCGTTTTACTCAACCACTTGATAGGATTCAGCAAGCAAACTGTTGTGAGCGAAAAAACTCCAGACTCACAGTGTTCCTGCAGATCTGGGTATCTAAATGGGGTGGATACCCCTCGTTACCCATCGGGATTTATGGCTTAATTGTAATGAAAGCCTGAGAAGAACTGTCTGTGAAGGTAAACAACCTTGACAACGAAACCGCAACCCCGCATGTTGTTACAACGCGGTTGTTACAACGACCGCGTTGTAACAACGCATACCATTACCCCGCAAGTCGTAACAACGACTTGCGGAGGGGGGAGAAGGTGTTGGATTTAAAATCCAACACCTTCCGTACTGTCCGCACAGACTGGAGTTGGAATAGTAAATTATACTATTCCAACTTCCAGCGTCCCCCTCCGCAAGTCGTTGTTACGACTTGCGGGGTAATGGTATGCGTTGTTACAACGCGGTCGTTGTAACGACCGCGTTGTAACAACATGCGGGGTGATGGGCAGCGGGGAAAAGTGTCATATTCGTCTGTGAACCATGCTGTGGCTTACATTGGAAACAGTGCTATGTTGATATATGTGTGCTCGCTGCCTGATTTTGCTTTGTGTAATCTTGGTGGTCATTTACATAGCCGAATATTGGGGTATGTATACCTTTCATAGAGGCTGCTGGTCCCCATGGCCATCACAACCAGATTTGTTGCTCAGACTGTCTAGAGCATAATTATGTGGGCGGATTTATGAAAAACTATAATTATACTTGAACCTGGCCAGTATCTCCACCCAAGAAACAAGTAACAACACCGTAGGTCTGAAGCAGAGAACGAATTTTAATGATAAGTCAAAGTGCATTTATATCAGACTCACCTGCAGCGATCAACACCTGTACCCATATTCATGGGCAAACTATCACACATCGCAATTCACATTTGGTAAATTCTTGGGAGGACTATATCACAAACCATCCCTACAGGACATTATCAGGAAGGAAATCAGTTTCACGGATATTACCAATTTTATCCAAGTTCTGGTCCAATCCCTCTGTGTAAGATGCAATCCCCAGAGCCCCCCAGCAGGCTGTGAGTTTCTAGGGCCCTCATGTGTAAGATACCATCCTCAGAGTTCCCCAGCAGGTTGTAGGTTTTTAGGACCCCACTTAAATGTCAAACGATGCCATGGTTGCATCAAGCCCCACAGAGGTTTCCCCAAGCTGGTTCCAGGCAACATGCGCTCAGTCAAGTCTATCAATCCAAGGCAACCCAGGATGCTCAATAGCATGTCAAAATGCCAACCGGCCATCCTTACAGAATCCACACTTCACAATGTCCCCAACATTAACCGACTTCTTGAGTACTGCTCTCATTCAGAGCCAAAACAGCAATTTTGGCTTCTTGCTTCGACATCAGAGCGCAGATACACCAGGCTCTTTAGCCAATGCTATGATGAGGGTGATGCGGTAGACCGAAGGGAGGCAAGGTATCACAGTGATACTTATGCTCCACCAACAAGTGTGTCCACTGTCAGTCAGAGGTCTGAGCAAGCCCTCACTGATAAGCAAGAGCACGCAAATTTGACAGCCATTCTCCCAGGGTTCGCCATCTCACATTGAGAGCAGAGATTGATGCATTAGCTAGAGACTGAAAGGTAACGTGCACAGATAGGCAAGAGTTTGTAGCAGGATGCCAGGTACATTTTAAGTCTTTGCTAGAGACAGCTTTAGTTGTCTTTTGGCAAGACCTATTGTTTCAAAGCATTACATGTACATAGAGTGGGATTTGGGTCAGCCCCTTCCTCCTTATTGGGTGGCAGTTATGTGATAGTTGGCAGAAAAAAACATATACAATAGTCTTCAAGTGAGTAGGAATAGAATTAGCTGTTTATAATCGTCTGCCAAAGGAGCTAAATTTAATGTAGATTCTCAATGTCCATGTGACTTGTATTATGGGGAATAGAGTCTTTTTTTAGGTCTTTTCTTACCTCAGGGAGTACAAATCCTTGTTGTCTGCACATATATATCCCTAGGTTTGGTTTGCATGAGTAGGCGTTTTCTCTATCTCACACTAGTCTTTGCTGCCTTTCCCTGTTACATAACCCTCCACTTTCTTGTGAAAAGAGAAAGAGGATCTCAAAGTCCTTTCTGTAGTCCCAGGATGCATCTCCCAAATCCTTGTTGACCTATTCAATTTAACCCCACCTACTAGAAGCCCATCCATTCCAGATCCTTCCAAGACTGGGGATTGTTTTGGGGATCTGATGACCCTGCCATATTTTCAGGGCAGGTATTTTGATGGGTTGACCAAGGTTTCACCAGCTCCCCATTCGTTTCCCCTTTTCCACGTGACCTACCCTGGGGCCAGTACCATTTAAAAAGTGACCTCACCTTTTTCCATCCTAATGATGACAGCTGCCATGGACCTATCTTGTATGCTGTCAATGAGGTGTGCAAGGTTTTTCCCAGAAAATGACTTTGCGACTCCCTCTAGCACACATTCTTGACACCACTCCTGCTGTGGAAGTTCAGTAGGTTCAGAAAGCCTTTTTAGGTCGAGCTTGGGCAGCGCTCCCGCTGCTCTGCGAAAGCATGTTGTATTCAGCCTATGGGCTTTTCAACACGCCCAGCGTTTCTGGTAGGTTGGTTGGCCTGCCTTTAGAAATTCCTTTACTCTGGTTGGTCAATAGTGTCCATCTGTCCCACCTTTGGGTGCTTGGTTCCCTCCCATCGGACATCACCAATTGATTCTTTTAGTTGACCACCTCTGGTTTGGCCATCTGTTGCCTCCTCGCTTGCATCCCCTCCCTTCCATCATTGCTGCTGTCCTTCCTGTTCGTTTTCGAAGGGAGTTTCCTTGTGCCGCTTTTTGTTCGACATCTTTGGCCATCTGTTTCCTCCTCATTTTTTAAAGTCACAGTTTTACCCACACTGAGACTCGACCCGGTTCCCTAGTCCCAAAGTCGGCAACTCTGAAGGTTATGCCACAGCCTCTCTCCTGCTGGGCATAGGCGTCAGTGTCTTTTGCTGCAACTTTCATAATTTATTTTTTTCTCACTTGTTTTTTGAGCTAGGAAGTAACTTTAATGTTCTCTGATCATTTGCTTCTTAAGAAATAACTGCATCTGGCATTAATACACTAAGGGCCCAATTCTGATGCGGGTTGGAAAAGCTTCCCGACCGAGGGCCTGATTCTGATGCGGTTAGGAAGGCCTCCTAACGGCATTTGCTCCTTCCAAATCGGATCGGGAACGTGTCTTCCCGACCGAGGGCCCAATTCTGATGCGGTTAGGAACAAATGTTCCCATTGAAGTCAATGGGAGTTCAACCAAATCGTATCTGGAAGCATCCGGATGCATCCTACTCCGCCGGTCGGACTTTCCCGATCCGAGTGGGTCGGACACCATTTCCCAACCGATTCGGTCGGGAAGCTTTTCCAACCCGCATCAGAATCGGCCCCAGAGTGTAGTTTATGATTCAAGCAATGTCGGCCTGCCAGATTCTCAGCTTAATAATAGATGGGAATCGAGGAATGCAGCATCTGGTATGTTGGTGTTATATTTGATAGCCCAGTTATTGCTCAGCGATTTGGAGGCATGCGTTTCAAACGTGGACCAGGCTGCCTCTGCTGCAAGCAATTTTATAGCCATCTACACTAGCTAGAGTTCACTGTTTCCATTGCCTACTCAATGTCATAAGAAATTTGCTTGACTGAAAAATCCTTAGGTAAATAACATTAAGATTCAGATTTAAAGCAAAAGCACTTGTCCTTTGCATCTGGTGACTAGCGATGGCTTTACAGACAACTTGAGCCACAGAAACCACACGTTTGCTCTCTGATCACATCTGAGGAACAGGCGGCTCCGCAGATTGTGAATTATTTGTGGTTCTCACTTGCACAACGATGTCCAGGCAGATCCAAAGAAACTACCCAAACTCCCCGCTGTTAGTATGTGGCGTAACGGCCAGAGCTGCCGACTTTGGGACTGGGGATCCAGGTTCTAGTCTCCACGTCGGCTCAACATCTTGTGATTCTGAGCAAATCACTTTATCTCCCCATGCCTACCAAAAATGTATGTGTCCTTGTGTAATGTAGCTATTGCTCATGTAAAGCGCTCCAAGGAGTTTGCGCTATATAAAAGTGCGCCAAAAAAAAAAACAGGTAGCTTGTGTGGGTCAAGAGGCACTCTTTGACCAGATTGTGCTAGGAAGAACAGCACACACTGCCTGAACCGGTCTTTTCTCGTAACATGGTCTTTTTTTGTCTTCCTTGTTTGGTGGAAGAGAATGGCATGCAATTTCATTAAAATGCACTTCTGCATATCCTGGAAAAAATATTTTGTCCACTCCTTTGGATGGCCTCTAGCCTAAGTTGGAGAATAAACCACTACACATTGAAGTTTGTGTGTAGCACACAACATACTCCAGGGCATCTGGTGTGTGTCTACATAAGTTATTATTGGAACCGAGCATGTTACTCCCACAAAGGTTACCATGTGTGTATGATTTAACTCATACTGAGTAAACCAAGCAGCAATGTAACAAACATGGTATATGCACCATCACACACACGCTTGCACTGCGGAGGCATATTGTATTCAGGCCATTGGTGTAATTTATTTTCCACCTCCCCTCCCTTGTAACCTATTTCCCATTCTCTGGTTCTCCAGCACCGCGAGGTACAAATGGCAATACAGCTGTGAAAATATGATCACTCCACTGCAAACATAAAAACAAAAGTAAAAAACATTGTCATTTACAATGCCAACAGCTCTAACTTTCACAAATGCGAGACCAATTGCACTGCAAATGCTTGTTTGGTCTAGTGGTGTCAAGACCTACTGATCCAGCTCAAGCCCTGCAACCAGTTAATACAATGGGACAAGTGAAAGTTCAGGAGTTGGATCTGCTGGCCGAAACTGTGTCCCCCGAGGACCTGTATGGTTCAGGTAAGTGAAATAGGGAGGGTACAGGGTCCAAGCTAAATTATGTCTGAGGGTTCGAGGTATCTCTAATGAGCTCTGCTACACATCCCTGGTAGAGCCACCTTACAATGGCTTTGTTGTCGATCTCACTTCCCTGCTTCGTATCCTATGCCTTTCGTCTCTTTTCTTGTGTTTGTCTTGCCTAGGAGCATTTCGGTCTCTGAGTGTCTTGATTGGTTGAGATATCCTTCCCTCCTTACCACAGACCTTGCATTATAGTGCATATGAGGGACTATTATGTCTCCCTCACTCTCTTCTTTCCCTTACTCCTTTGTTTTACTCCATCCCACTCTTATTTAACCATCTGTCCCTTTCTGCACCCCAACCTAGCATCCTCTTGCTCCTTCCAGCCCCCTTGCTAATTTTTGTCTGCCCATTTCCATTTCAGCGGGCAACCATCTTAAAATATTTTTTTGACCATTTCAAGATGGTTCTGTGTGTATGTGCATTTGAATGCACGCACAGCAGGCAACTTTCAATAGTTTTGACATTTTTACCAATTACATTCAAAGATATGTGTGCATCCATGGTGGCCATCTTTGAATGGAATTTGTAAAATTAAACTAAAATGCTTACAATCATGGCCGCCGTAGATGTGTGCACATCCGTGGAAGCCATCTCTGAATGCATATCATTTCATTTTTTGAAATTCAGTTAAAACATGGTCACAGTAGATACTTGTTCATTCACAATGCCCATCTCCCATGTAACACTATGTCACTTTAGATAATTGTGTCTCCAAACCTCAGAATCTTCCTTGTGGCGTACCTCAAGGGGCTTCACTAAGCACCACTTTGTTCAATTTGTATAATAGTCCTCTTACCAAACTCATTAAATCTTTCAGATTTTCTGTTGTATCCTATGCCGACGACACACAAATTGTCGTGTGTCGCTGGCAATCCTGCCCACACAGCTGCCCAATTTAGGAACTGTATGGAGAATATCAGCTCTTGGATGCACAAAACTGGCCTGAGATTGAATTCGGGGAAAAACAGAGAGAGATTGTTTGGAAATAATACCACGTTCTGGTCTCCAGATTGGTGGCCACAAGTCATGGGCCCAACTCCTATCCCAGTAGGAAGGGTCAGAAACCTTGGCGTTGATTTTGATAAACAACTAACTTTTGAAAACCACGTGAACCTAAATGGCTACATCTGTTTTTTATCTTTTAAAGATCATCAAGAAATGCCTTCCCTACATTCCCATGAATTTGGAAATAATCGGTCGTTCCTGCACTAATCATGTCTAAACTTGATTACTGCAATGGACTATATATTAATATGCAGCAAAAACTGTTAGGCAAGCTTCAAACACTACAGAATGCTGCGGCACGTCTTGTCTATTGTCTCCCCAAATACCACTCAGCATCTTTCGCACTTATCCAACTTCATTGGTTGCCCATGAAGAAAAGAATAGCTTTTAAGGCGTTGTGCACTGCCTTTAAAGCACTACCTAACATTGGACCTGATTTTCTCATCCAGAATTTCCATTGGTACATTCCATCCAGATCTCTATGCTCCTCGTTCTCAAAAAATATTATTGTCCCCAAATTCAGGAAAGCGCGTTGCGGTGGAAAATGTTTTGTGATAGGCACTGCCAAATTGTGGAACTCTCTTCCTTTTGATCTTAAAAATTCACAAAATCTTTTTCAATTCAGGAAAGCTTTGAAAACGTGGCTCTTCAACCAATAGTGTTCTCTGTTCTTTCAATTATACTTTATTTTCCCAAGACACCTTCGGGTATTGGAGTGCTATACAAAACCTAATAACATAACACTAATGTATCATTGATACTGCCTTAAATTAAAATGTTTCCGAGTACTGACTGCAGGAAATTACATGCTCTTATTTATGCCTTTATGGTGAGAGCATGGATTATAAAAAAAATTATAATATAGGCCCTACCATACATAAAAGGATATTGCAACTGATGGGACTTCTGTGACTTTATAAAGGAGCCTAGGGTACGTCCTTGTCCTACAAATGTTCATAACGTACAGTGGGGGTACTATATCTCACATATAATACATGGGATTCTCTAATCCCTTTATAAAAAACCCAATTCTAATTTCTTTATAATAGGCGACTTGTGATGCACCCAGTCGCCTATTATAAAGAAATGACTACCGACTTAACTGTAATAACTTATTACTGTTGAGTTCTGACATCACAATGTCTACTGCCAGCAGCCAGGGGAAAGGTAGATCAGATCATAGAGCATATTAAAGCAGCTGTTTAAAGAACTGAATGAAAGGTGACTTTTCTTTCTTCTGCTCTGTTTGTCTAGCTGTACAGTGATCAGAATGGAGATATTCATGGTAGCATGTTTATTTTTGTACTCCTTAGGTAATTATAGGTTAGAATCTTTCTGCATGTTGCTACACATTCTGAACTAGTGTGCTTTTTTTTTTTAAACTGACTTGTATGAAACTGATTTTAATATCTTTTTACAACAAATATCTAAGAATTATTTTGATGTAATGGATTTTGCAGTAGAGATTCTATTTTTATGTCACGTTTTCCAACATGCTCTCATCTTTTATATGAAAGAGCTAGTCACCAAGGATTTAAATGTATTGAGGGAAAGATGATTGTGTCACCATGTATTATAAGGAATAAAGTACCCCCTGCCGTACATGATGAGGATATTGCAAGTCACCTCGGAGTTCCATAACCTTATAATGGAACTCTGCCTTTGGTCCTCTATATGGGTATGAAACTCATCGCTGGCTTACAATATCCTTATCATGTATGGCCGGGGGTCCTTTATTACATATACAACTCACCAGTGATATAAAGAACAAGTGGTAATACAGTGTTTTTGTGCCCAGTTGTTCTATGTTAATTTTCCACTGCCTTTGCGCTTTACAGAAGGGGCACCTAAACAAGGTGATCCACAGAAGAATGCAGATCCAGGAACAAGCCATGTTTCCAGCAGAGCTATAACTGCTCTTATCCCATCTATTCTCTTTGACTGTTATGTTTGTTTTGTTCTTTCAAGTGGTGAGGAGATATGTAGTGCTATATAGATCTCGTAATAAATACGTAAACATGTAAATAAATTCACAAGCAGACATGGCTGTCTCTTTCATAGACTGCAGAGAGCCGGAGGTCTCTTAAGAGGGCTGGCCATCTGTTCTATATGCCTTTTAATCTATTCACTGGTCCCAAGTAAACGCACTCTTTCTCACTCTACCTTGGGTAAGGTGAATAGGAGGGTTTGAACCCAGCTTTACCATGGTTCTGCAGCCCCCCTTACTCTGTTCACAAGTAATGACGGTGTCTAGTTCTTAGATGTTATTGGCCATGTCATAGGGCATATTTTCATAGATATTTTCATTGCACTGCTTTAAAGTGGACACGCACACATTATGTGTTTATTGCCAGAGAGATGCTTACAATCGATGTGGTGTGGTTGTAAGTGTACAAAGGCACATCAGTGTTGTTTCATTTCTGCACCAATACTTCTTCTTCCTCTTCTTGAATATATTATGCTGCCTTGTTTGCACGACCTAACCGGATTAGCAGGGTGCATAATTGAAATGTTTGTTCAACGCACGTGCTCCCCCTAGTACTTGCAAACATCAAAATATATGCACAGTTGTGTCATGCTTCTTCCATTAATCATGAAAGACGTCTGTCTTGTTTGCCTAGGCGTTCAATGAAATGCTTTTTTCAACAATAATTTTAAATATTTATATCTATCACGTTGGCAACATGTGGTAAGAAACCACGCCACATGAAAGGTGAATACAGTGGCTTTATTTGGGGAGCCCACTCACCAAAGTGGTGGCAGACAAGAAGCCAGCTAGAAGGAACTGGGATGGCATTCAAGGGAAAAGTGGAACTAAGACTCCAGGAGTAGAATTAACATGGAACACAGACTGTAGAAGGGGCAGCTGAGTTTAAGCATTTAAAACCATAGTAATAACAAGCATTGGCAAAGCCAATAGATCTGGTGCTGGCCGCCAGTCTTCTGGCAATCCTTGTTTGACTTTGTCATGGTTTTTGCAAAACGTTATTATTGACGGGTCTTCACCAATGTAAAAAAAAATTATTTGCAACCGGCAAAAAAAAGGTTTTGTCTCAAAAAACGACACATTACCATCATACTGCCTGGCACTGAATGGAACTACTTTGAATGTAGATGTGTTCCTTGTGAAAGGTTGGCATGCCGTAAGTCGTAATTAAGTCAGCCAATGGCTGAAGTGTGCTGATGCATTGTTCCTTAATGCAGTCTATAGTGGGTGGAAGAAAAATGTGAATGACACCAACCACAGACTAATGGATGACATTTGGCTGAAACCCATATACGTAACTATGTTATACACACACTTTTAGTAAAATCAAACGGTCTTGGCTAACATAGGCCTAAAAAGTCAATCAGTCTAGCTTTGGATGCAGGTCGCTTGCCTTTAAAAAAGAAAGAAGGAAGGAAGGCAAGAAAGAATGAAAGAAGGTAAGAAGGAAAGAAGGCAAGAATGAATGAAGGCGAGAATGAAATCAGGAAAGAATGCAGGAAGGAAAGAAAGGCATGAAAGAAGGAAAGGAAGTAAGAAAGAAGGGAAGAAAGAAGGAAAGAAAGAAAGAAAAAAGGAAAAAGAGAATACCTCAATACAGAACAGTTTCAAATGGACATAATCTGGTATGCTGTAAATTGCATCAGTCAGAAAAGCAAAACACTCCAAAAGGAATTTACATCAGCATTGGAAGGAGAGGGCATAAGATAAAGATTGAATATGCCCTGTGTTCACATCAGAAACATCCTGGTATCAGATCAGGCTCTAAACACAAAGGCAGCACTAAATTAATTCTAAAGCAAAAATTAAAAACACTGGCATAGAAGGGAACTAGCTTGTGTATAGATGTGCTTCTTGTGAAAGAGCAAAATGCAGTCCCTCAAAGTGAAATTAACCAGTGGCTTACGTAGGTTGACCTACTGCCCCATGCTGTATGCTGAAGTGGGTAGAAGAAAAATGTGAATGACACAGCAACAGATCAATGGACGAAGAGAGGTGGCTGAAAGTCCCTATACGTGAGTATATTGTACATATTTTAGTAAAACCAAAAGGTCTTGGCTGACGCCAGACCTATTAAAAGGAGCTACAATAGCAAAATTCTAAGCAAATACTACACAATAGTTGAAAATAAACATTGACTAAGGCAATAGATTTGGATTTTGCACAGTGAACGCACACAGGTACCCCAACATATGGTGAACACACATGTGACAGGGCAGGTACAAAGACCAACACACCTACAAACCCCAATTTTCAGAAGTGCCAAAACACATCTAGGCACCACTGTATTTAGACAAACATACAGATATCAATGCACACAGACTAACAGTCATACATACCTGGTGCATGAGGCACATGGAATTACGTGCAGCAGGTGGCATCTGTGCATCAAGGTAAAAACAGGGTGAGGCGCACCAGGGTAGTACAGTGCATTGTGCATCACAAGAGGACAGGGTGATGCTCATCAGGGGAACAGGGACAGTGGGTGATGTGCTTTGTGGGGGTAATGGGTGGATTGCCTCATGCAAGCACAGGGCAATGTTTGGCCCCTTTAGCCAGTCCTGGATTCTTGGTCAGCAGCATTTTGCATGATGGGCTTTTAAGACCATACTTTCAATAGTAAAAGGAAAACTGCAAGTTTGAGAGGTCTGTTGGCAAAACATGCAGAACAAACTGATGGCGTCATAGGCTACGTAAGCAGATATGCTCCACTGATGGATAGAATCTATACAAAAAATACTGTTTATGATATAGGCAAAACAATGTGCTTTTGTTCTAATGATGTGAAGTGTTCTCTGCATTCAGAAAAGTTGCCTTAAATAGTAATGTCATGTATTTTCATGTATTGTGCTCCTCTCAGAGATTTGTATGAGTCATTTGAAAATGTGATGAGGAAAGGTGTACGTAATAAAGTAGTCATAGTAATACAATGATATATTGTAAATAAGATTCCCAGATTCGTGGAGATTGAAAAGATTTTACCTCGTATATTGTGCAATATAATTTTTTAGTACAACAATAGCCAGACTAAAAATTAACTGAAGACGATATTCATCATTATTACTTAGCCCTAAATAAAACAGGGTCAATAAAATACGGAATAATAAACGCAAAAGGTATGTCAAAAACAAAAGGTAACCCTTCAAGCACTATGGCCTCAATGGAATGGGTCAGACAAAAGCCAATAACAAATATTTTGTAGAATGCCACACATTGGAGAACAAGACCATGAAAAATGATTGTGACCAGAATGGAAAGAAGATCACTGACCCTTGGGGTGTGACAGAAATAAGAATTTATTTCTTGAAGAACAAGATGATTTCTAACAATAAAATGCTTGAGATTTGGCCAAGACTCGAATCATGACTAGGTGACCAATGAAATTTTATGTTGAGATAGAAAAACAATTTCCTTTAAATTGAAAGCACTGAGAGACAAGATGATTAAATGAGCAACTTCTATAACAGACAATAAACTAAATAAATTAAATAAGAAGATATAAAAAAAAAAAATCTATTCTTTTTATACACAAGAAAGAAATACAGTCTACACAAATTAATATAAGATCAATATTTGGAAGAACATTCCCATACACCTCGAGTCGGATCCGAGTTCATACCCACGTGTACTTTAGTAGACAGATGCAATGATACAGGTCTTAAAGACTGGATCCGGACCCCAAACATCACATACCTTATGGCAGGTAGGTGCCAAAGCACGACTTCAATCCCCTGGATGGCCCTGGATTACAGCGCCTCCAATGTTGATCTCATTCAGCCCATGATGTGTTTCATCAGGACCCCCAAATCTTATTATATTTTCCATTGCATCATCTGTTCTCATAAATGAACTTTTCAGCTTCCATGCATTGGTCCATACTTAAGTGCCACTTCCCCCTTTTATTAAAACATTTTATATTTATTTTTCAATTCAATTTTACATTACAAACTCAAACAACAAGAGAACACAATGTAATAATTCTTGCCAGAGTGTATTACAGAATTTTTAACCGAGTCGAAAGCTCTTCAAACACTACTTAACCCTTGCTGGGTACAGCGAATAACCAAACTCTCTTGCAATATCTCTTTGTGATCATGAGGCCCAGGGAACAGAAGGTTAATTTTATCTCTGGTTTCGTGAACATCCTTTTAGAATGCCTAAAATCATAAATTGTGCTATCTGTGAGATTCTAGCGCTAATCATCTCCAAATGTTTTGTCAACTGCCTCATGCCAAAAAGTCTGGAAAGCTGAACATTGGCAAGTAGTATGAATAAACGTGCCCTTCTCCTAACTGCATTTCAGGCATTTGGCATTTGCTCCTCTGATAGTAGTCACTGTGTAAATTTGTAATTGTATTAATTTCAGGCCAGCTTGTATAGCTACCTCATGAAATGCATCAGTGCGGCTTTCCTGTCGAAGTCCTCCAAGGGACCTAAGGCCTTTTCGCTGAGGCTCTCATGCTGTGCAGGCACTCAGGACCTTGATAACTAGACTTCTAAAGATACTTAAAAGTGCCTTTTGATCCAATGTCTCAGCTAGTGATCTGCATTCCAGGGGAGTGGCGTTTGATAAACTAGCCAAATCAAAGGAGCAGGGCATGGCAACTTTGCAAACATTTAACCTCTTGAGATGGGCCAGGTCATATTCTAAGTAAGTGTAATAATCCATATTTAACCCATCTAGGCAGACTGAGGGTTCATCGCTTGGGGAGTGCACCCAATAATTTCTAAACAAGCGATGGAGGCCCAGTAGTTCAGCCTAATGATGGAAAGAGCAATGTCCCCAGCATGCACTGATCTATACATTCCTGTCAGTGCTATTTGTGGGGACCCACCATCCCAGAGCAAGGAAGAAAGTCAACTTCTAGTCTCCGGAAGAAAGAATCCACAACTATATAAAAGGTATTTAAAGGTAATGGCGCTCCCCATCGAGTGAGTTCAGCAATTTATGTCATCTTCATGCATCAGTCGCTAATATAAAGCCAGTTTTAAACTGAGGATCAATGTGGTAGAGTAGAAAGAACAATCACTTTGAAGACTATATATATATATATATATATATATATATATATATATATATATATATATATATTCACTGAAAAAACCACAGGTTTCAGGGACGTTATAGTTAGTCGGACATTTCACTCGTACAAAACCAGAGAAATTCAGCCATTATAGTTAGTTGAGCTAACTATAACTCGCGCCCCCGCAATGCACTGCTGATGACGTCACATATTACATCACTCATGACATGGTCAGTGACATCACTCATGACATCTCAAATGACATCACTGATGAAATCATCCACGTGATTGTCTGATGCACCTCCTCACACCCTAATATAACCTTTGATACACCCCCTCTAAAATACAGACTACCATTCTCGAAACCATAGACACACCAATACCAGTTAGTACATACCCACTCACTGATTCATAGGTCTACACACACATCCACTCACCCATACAGTCACTCATACACGCAGTCACTCATCAATATAGCCACTGAAATATGCACTCATACACCTATACAGATACTCACACAACGCCACTCACCCATAGAGTTACTCACACACCTAGTCAGTCATGTAAAGAATCAATCACACTCCCATTTACTCACCTGTACAGTTATACACACACCACCTCACTTATTCATACAGATACTAACACATACTTACTCTCTTATACAATCACTGACACAAGCACACACTCATCCATACAGCCACTCTCACAATCACTCACTCACTCACATATAGTCATTTATATAGTCTAACACTCACATATACTGCCTTTCACATATGTAGTTACTCACACATGTACCACTGAGACATCCATTCACTCACCAACACACCCATACACAGACTCACCCACCCATACAGCCCTTCACAGATGCACTCTTGAACCCGTACACCCAGTGAATCACCCACTCACACATCTATGCACAGTCACACACCCCCACCCACCCACACAGACACTCATGCCCCCATACAGATACTCAGACAACCAATCAATAACCCATATAGACACTCATGTAGCTACTCACCAACCCATGCAGCCGCTTACACACCAACTGAAAGACTGATACAGACATTCACACAGTTTAGTCACTAACCCATTCATTCAGTAAGACACGTTTAATTACTCACTTATACAGTCAGTCACGCACCTACTAAATCATCCATTCAGACACTCATACACCCACTCATTCTTCAATACACCTTGGCATATATATATATATATATATATATATATATATATATATATATATATATATATATATATAAAAAACATATTTAAACTTTACAGAAACACACAGTCACTGGATGATTTCATCAGTGATGTCATTTGAGATGTCATCAGTGACGTAACTGACCATGTCATGAGTGATGTAATATGTGACGTCATCAGTAGTGCATTGCGGGGGCGCGAGTTATAGTTAGCTCAACTAACTATAACGGCTGAATTTCTCTGGTTTTGTACGAGTGAAATGTCCAACTAACTATAACGTCCCTGAAACCTGTGTTTTTTTCAGTGAATTTCTGAGGTTTTTTAAATGCTAATTTCTAACTATAACGTCCCTGAAACCTCTGGTTTTTTCAGTGAATATATATATATATATATATATATATATATATATATATATATACATACATATATAACTCACGCCCCCGCAATGCACTGCTAATGATGTCACATATTACATCACTCATGACATGGTCAGTGACATCACTGATGACATCTCAAGTTACATCAATGATGACATCACTGATGGCATCATCCACTTAATCTCTGATGCACCTACTCACACCCAAATATAACCTTTCATACACCCACTCTAAAATACAGACTACCTTTCTCGAAACCATAGACACACAAATACCAGTTGGTACATACCCACTCACTGATTCATAGGTCTACACACACATCAACTCACTCACCCGTACAGTCACTCATACATGCAGTCACTCATCAATACAGCCACTATTATATGCACTCATACACCCATACAGACACTCACACATCGCCACTCCCCCATAGAGTTACTCACACACCCAGTCAGTCACCCAAAGAGTCAATCACAATGCCATTTACTCAACTATACAGTTATACACACACCACCTCACTTATTCACAGATACTAACACATACTTACTCTCTTATACAATCACTGACACAAGCACACGCTCATCCATACATCCACTCTCACAATCACTCACTTTCACTTACAGTCACTTATATACTCCAACACTCACATATACTGCCATTCACATATGCAGTTACTCACACATATACCACTGAGACATCCATTCACTCACCAACACAGTCATATGCACACTCACTCACCCATACAGCCCCTCGCAGACGTACTCATGAACCCATACACCCAGTGAATCACCCACTCACACATCCATGCAGGTAGTCACACAACACACAGACACACAGGCACCCATACAGGTACTCAGACAACCAATCAATAACCCATATAGACACTCATGTACCTATTCACCAACCCATGCAGCCACTTACACACCAACTGACAGACTGATACAGACATTCACACAGATTAATCACTCACCCATACATTCACCCAGACACGTATAATCACTCACTTATACAGTCAGTCACACACTGACTGAATTATCATATATATATCACATTCTTAAACTTTTTAGAAACACTCACAGTCACTGGATGATGTCATCAGTGATATCATCAGTGATGTCATTTGAGATGTCATCAGTGATGTCACTGACCATGTCATCAGTGATGTAATATGTGAAGTCATCAGCAGTGCATTGCGGGGGCGCGAGTTATAGTTAGCTCAGCTAACTATAACGGCTGAATTTCTCTGGTTTTGTACGAGTGAAATGTCAGACTAACTATAACGTCCCTGAAACCTGTGGTTTTTTCAGTGAATATCTCAGGTTTCTTAAATGCTAATTTCTAACTATATCGTCCCTGATACCTGTGTTTTTTTCAGTGAATTTTATATATATGTATTCAATCTCCTCTCACTCTTACAAGGAAGGAATCAGCACTCAGGTTGTAGTTTGGAAGTATTTAATCTGCAAAGGACACGATCCACGCGTTTCGGCTCGTCCGAACCTAGATAACGATACAAGACATCATTGTAGCTTCCTTATTTAAATGTACAAATGCCTCCAGTTGCCAACATTAACAAAGGACTACATATTACTTTAATCCAAAAAGCTGGCGGCCATATTGGCCTGGTCACGATGTGAAAATTCAGGAATTGATACAATAAAGAAAAGAAAACAAGTGTTAATATGCACACAATGTCATTTCAGCATATCTTGCCCCGTGACCGCCGTACCTGTATGTTCGTCAACATGACTTGTTCATAATAAACATACTTAGGATTGCAAACATCAACATAAACAATGGACTAGACATTACTTTAAAGTGAAAGGCTATCGGCCATATTGATCTGGGCACACTGCATATTATAATGGTTCTTACACGAAAGAAAAGAAAAAAAAGTGGTGTTAATATACACACACTATCCCTAAATAAAGTTCTAGCGATTATAGTTCCATTCCATTCACAGCTCATTTGAGATGTCATGAGTGATGCCATGAGTGATGTCACTGACCATGTCATGAATGATGTAATGTCTGAGGTCATAAGCAGAGCATTGCGGGGGCGTAAGTTATAGTTAGCTCAGGTAACTATAACTGCTGAATTTCACTGGTTTTGTACGAGTGAAATCTGAAGTCTAACTATAATGTCCCTGTAATCTTTGTTTTTTTCAGCAAATTTCTAGTTTTTTTTAACGTTAAGTAAGATGCCTATCACAATGGATGGTGGGGGGTTGGAAGCAGGGCCTGGCCTGGCATTGTGCTGCCCCCACCCAAGCTTGCTGCTCCTGCCTCCCCTCCTCCTTGCCATCTATTGTCCAAGTCCATGCCCCTGCTCCCTCATTACAGCTCTGTGTGGCCGTTGTTCTGCCACTGGCCTTCCCACCTTCTCTGAACAGCTAGCTTGCTGCCCCATCCACCTCCTCCCTATCCTCTGTTGTCTGAATCCATGCACTAGCCTCCTCCCTCCTGCCATGCATGGTCTGATGTGCTGCCACTGCCCTCCATTTAGCATGATGTCCCAGTCCACTCCTCCTGCCCTCCATTGCCCAATTCTATGCCCCATCATTGACCTCCTGCTTAGCCTCTGTGCTTAGCTTGCTGCCCCTACTCTCCTTTCCCCTGCCCTCCGACGTCTGTGTGCATGCCCCTGCTCCATCCTTTTTGCCCACCATGTTCCATGGACCCGCCCTCCTATCTACTCTGAGTGTTCTGTTGAGCTGTCACTCCCCTCCCACCTGCTTAGCATTGTCAGATGACTGTAACCTGTCCCTGCCACCTCCGCCCTGCCTGCCCACGTTCCATGCCCCTATCCCCTTCCTCCTGTCCTCCATGGTGCATTTTACTGCCACACCCTTCTGCCCTCCCTGGTCTGTTGTGCTGCAACTGCTCCTCCTGCCTGCCCCGCATGGTCTGTTGTGAGGCCCCTTTCCCTGAACTCTCTTGTCTGTGCCCAGCTCCTACCCTCCCTTCTATCCTCCATGGTCCTTTGTGCATGCCCCTGCCCCCTCCTTCTTGCCCATCATGGCCATTGTCCTGCCACTAACCCTCCCACTTGCCATGCATGGTCTTCTGTGCTGCCACGGCCCCTCCCACCTTCCCTGTGTGGTCAGCTAGCTGCCCCTGACCCCCTCCCACCTTCCCTCCATGGTCTGTGTGTACGCCATTATAGTCTCACTGTTGCTCTCCATGGTGTGTCTTGCTTCTAGTGCCCATCCTGCCTGACCTCCATGGTCAGCTTGCTGCTCCTGCCCTGCCCCCTGCCCTCTGTTTTCCATGTGCAGACCCCTATTCCCTCCCTCCTGGCTTGTCTGTTTCATTGTAATGCCCCTGATCCCTCCCTCCTGCCCTTTATGGTCCGTTATGCTGCAGCTTTCTCTCCTGACTGTCCATTATGGTCAGCTAGGTGCCATTGCCTCTTTCCCCTGTGTTGTCCATGTGCATGGTCCTGTCCCCTCCCTATTGCTTTCCATGGAATGTTGTGCTGCACTCCCGTCCCGCATGCCCTGTGTGGTGTATTGTACTGCTGCAAACCCTGATGCCTGCCCTGTAAGGTCAGTTTGGTGCACCTGTCCATGTCCCTCCTGTCCTCTGTTATCCGAGTCCATGTCCCTACCCCAATTCCTCCTGCCTTCCATGATCCAATGTACCATACTTGCTAACATTTTGAACTTGGTAAGAGGGAGATTTTGAAAAAACAACTGGGGTATTGATTTTTCCCATTGACTTACATTGAAAAAGAGGAGATTGTAGACAGGAGACAGATCAAATTAAGCCCATTTGGGCTTAAAAACATTGGGCGTTTCCTGGCTGAATCGGGTCTGTTGGCATGTAGGGTAGTACTACCACTGCCTCTTCCTTCTGCCCACAAAGGTCTATTATATTGCCACAGCCTCTCTTGCCTGTCCTGCATTGTTGGTTTGTTGCCCCTGCCCCCTTTCCCCTGCCCTCCATAGTCTGTTGTGCTGCCACTGCCCTTCCTGCCTGCCCAGTGTGGTCAAATTGTTGCCTCTGCACCCTCCTACCTGCCTTCAATTTTCTGAGTCTGTGCCCCTGGCCTCTGCCTCTCAACAGTATCCTAATGAACAACTAAATTGCTAACATTCTATATTTATTACAAAAGTGTGGCACGCCTGACGTCATCTTGATGTAATCAAAATTGTAATACCTAGAGCATTTCCTTTAGAAATTACAGAAATGAGAGGGTCTTATTTGCATCGAAATTATGGTTAGTGCTCTAAAAAACTAAAATGAGGACATATTTTCTGAGTTTTCGAATAGCGACAAAGCACTTTTAAATTATTTGTTATCTTTTTGTTTTTTATCCAGTTGACCACTTGATTAAATGTTGCACTTAGGGGAGAGGATGTGGTGTTACTTCCAGAGCTGCAGACTTTGCAACTGGGGAACCAGGTTGGAGTTTCTGCTTCAGCTCGCCATTCTGTGATTCTGGTCAAATCACTTAATCCCCCATGTCTACAACCAAAATGAATTTGTCCTTGTATGATGTAACCAATGCTCATGTAAAGCACTCCAATACCTGACCAGTCTGCACTATATAAAACTGCAAAAAAACAAAAAATAAAAAGTGTTTTGCACACTTCTGTCATAGGGCAATACGTGGGCTATATCTGGGTGATATTTGTGCTACATTTGGGCTCTTTTGTCTCTGGTGGCCATCTTGGGAGATTTATTTGTTATGAAGTTTCCTAATTTCCTCATTTACTGCAGTCTCCTCAGTAGGAAATACTTTCAGTTATTTACTTTGATTCCATCAAGAAGGCATTCAGATGTGTCACACATTTGTCATAAATTCAGAATGTTAGCACTCTAGTTGCTCATTAGATCACTGTAGTAAAGCTACTGCTCACCAGGGAAGTCTGCTGCTGGTATTGAAAGTGCATGTCTCAGTCTGCATGTCAGAATTTTTTAATGAAATAGAAGAGGATTTGAGAAGTCACTCAAAATGTGCCCTAATTTTTCTTTCTGCAGCACTGATCATAATTTCTATGGCAAAATGAACCCCCTCATTTTGTTCCTTTTTAAATTAAATGTTTTAAGTGTTACCACTTTATTCCATCAAGCTGGCTTCAGGTGTGCCATACTTTTGTCATAAGTAAGACTGTTAGCGCTCTAGTTGTTCTTTAGAACACTCTGGGACATTCTGTCATTGGGCTATACGTGGGCTACATCTGGGCGATATTTGTGCTACATTTGGGCTCTTTTGTCTCTGGTGGCCATCTTGGGAGACTTATTTGTTATGAAGTTTCCTAATTTCCTCATTTACTACAGTCTCCTCAGTAGGAAATACTTTCAGTTTTTTACTTTGATTCCATCAAGAAGGCATTCAGATGTGTCACACATTTGTCATACATTCAGAATGTTAGCACTCTAGTTGCTCATTAGATCACTGTAGTAAAGCTACTGCTCACCAGGGAAGTCTGCTGCTGGTATTGAAAGTGCATGTTTCAGTCTGCATGTCAGAATTTTTTAATGAAATAGAAGAGGATTTGAGAAGTCACTCAAAATGTGCCCTAATTCTTCTTTCTGCAGCACTAATCATAATTTCTATAGCAAAATAAATCCCCTCATTTTGTTCCTTTTTAAATTAAATGTGTTAAGTGTTACCACTTTATTTCAATCAAGATGGCTTCAGGTGTGCCATACTTTTGTCATAAGTAAGATTGTTAGCGCTCTAGTTGTTCTTTAGAACACTCTGGGAACCTGCAGTAGAACACAAAGGAATCAACTGACAGTCTCTGCCCTTGTTGGATGTACATGTTTTACAGAGAATGTCAGACTTCATTCTCACATGACTGAGAAAGATAATGTGAATTTACAGAGAATATGCTCTCATTTTAGCTTCTAGATCACCTTCCAAACCTGTATGGGAAAAGTATGAGAAAATAGTTCTCTCTCAAACATGATTCATGATATCCCAGCAGAAGGCTTTTTCACAGGGTAAAATCACCTTAGAACACACCACAATTCCTAAAATTAGTATGGTACCATTAACAAATGATTTATAATGTAACTAAAGTCTTATCACCCTTTATACGTTCTCCTTTTGGTGACCCTCAAACCCTTCCATTCACTACAATGCATTTTAATGGGTGCTATCATGTATATTGGTCCCAAGATGGCTGCCAACACTTCTTGGATGAAGTGCTGACAGCCAATCAGATCTCAGGATGAGATGTGTGGTTAGGCTCCACCCAGATATATACATTTATTTTTCCTTTAATATTTAAAAGACTACTGAACGGATTTACACCATTTAAAAAAAAAAAGGGCGCTTTCTGAACCAAGAGCTACCTTTTTGCCAGATTTGGTGTAATTCCGTTCAGCAGTTCGGGCTGTAGCTTTGTCTAAAGTTTCCTATGCAAATTAACATGGGGAAAACGCGTTTTGGGACCCCCCTTTTTTCTCGGCCCCTGCTTGACGAATCACTCCGAAACTTTCAAGACAGGAGCTGACCTGAGCGGGCCATTAGTTTTGAAAATTTCGCGAAGATTCGTCAAACGGTGCCAAAGATATTGGCAAATCAAAAACCGCTTTTCCTATGGAAACTAGGTCCTAACTATAACTACCTACTGGTGACCGCCAGTAGGTAATATATATTCCTTACAAATGGCAACAGGCATCAGGTACACTGGAGACACATGGATCACTTGGATAAAGCATGCATAAGAAGCGACATTGAACCTGAAGTGGGTTGTGCGAGGCATACAGAATGACTAACAGGCACTAGTTAAATGAAATTCCTTCATCTGTGCCTCAGGAGTACAGTATCATAAAGCCTTGCAACAGCACAGACTTCCAGCAGAACACCACCCAGCAGAGTTCCATAGTACTGAACACTGATCAGCTCAAGATCTGGCATCTTACAAGGCTTGGACAAGTAGTCTTCCAGAGAACAGTATCTGAGCTTGGAGCGAGAGCAGTGAACTTGTTTCAGTCCTGGGAATGCTCACCTTGAACATGCTCTACCAATGAGCATGCTCCTTTACCATCAAAGGCAACCGAATCCATGGTAGTGATGCTGTGAAGAGCTTATGATCTTTCACTCTTTGCAAATACCAAATACGGGCAGACTGTGTGTGGATCTTACTGCAAAGCAGAGTCTCCATCGCTTCCCTCAGTGAGACAAAGCGCTTCCAAAAAGAGGCCTGTCCATGAAACCCACACATGAACATAAAATGGAGGTAAACAGCGACTGTAGGAATGGAGTACACCTTGTGGCCAAACACTCTAGCAAGGCAAAAAAAACAACTCTGGCTTGGCACTATTAGCAATTGCATGGCAATTCTGGAGTTTAAGCCCAGGAGATGATGACACGCCTCCTAGAATGGTGTATCTTTACTGACAGTGAAGATTATAAAGTTCTGATAAACCACATGTCGCTGTCGGTATTTTTTCAGTGTAATCCCATAAAGATCTAGCTCCTTTCCCCAGAGCTCAAGCAGAGAGGCATGGACATCTTCTGTAGCGCTTAGCAGAACTGTTCAGATTGTATGAATAGAATGGGCTCTTTAACTGGGAAGCCATCCTCCCAGCACATTCAGTATCAGGCTGTTTAAAGCAGCATGTAAAATGAAGGAATAGGATTGGGGATATTTTTGAACTCCTTCAGGCGGCAATCCAGCATTTAAATGTACCTTAATTACACTAAGTGGCAAGGAAGAGGAGAGCAAATATGTAGGTGTTCAGATTTGTGTTTTCGTACAGCTTGTATTTATTATGTAATCTACAACAATGAAACCTGAGGGCTGTGCAAGGGGTGTGCGAGGAGGACTGTGCCTATCTACAAAGACCAAGGGCAGACACACACAAAACACAAAGCCTCCAAGTGACCCGGCCCAGCAGAGGACAACCAGGGACTGCAGGGATGATTAGGATGAAGAGTCCTCTCCCTTTGTGGCTAACTACAATCTGTCTGACACTCCCCTTCATACACGTAGCTTTCGTAAAACTCACAGCCGATAAATAAGTTATACAAATAAATCAGTACAATGGTAATAGGTGCCTCCACCACAACAGAATGGGATCAAGATACAAAGTCTGAGAGAATTACACTGAGTGCCAAAGGTGAGATGCCACCATTCAAGCACAGAATGAAGAATTAAGGAGAGCTAAGGTGGCTTATGCAATCCTTACAGACACACTATAAACACAACATAAAGCAGGAGGAACCAGTGGCTTAATCTATGACTTGGGAATCCTTTTACTATTACCAGAGACAGCCACACAGCATCGTTCAAGTGAGGTACATAATTACTATCTTCTTCACTGCTGGAAATAACATGTTCTTAGTGCTGTGTAAATACTGCAGGATAATAGCTCAGCTTTATTTTTCCAGAAACAAAATACAGCAAATCATTCTCCCAGAACTGGTAGTGTTGTCCCTCCGATTGAAAAATATGCAACATATCAGAAGGTATGGCATATAATAAAGCAAAAACCTAACTTATGTCCTTGATAACGTGTCAGTAGGGTGGCACCCCTTTAGAAGTTCTGTCACTCACACGCATCCCGTACTATGTCACTTCGTCAGAGGACCAGGCTAATAACAAGCATTAGGAAAGCCAATAATTTGCTCCTTTTAATGGCATTACCTCACATTTTGCCGATGTTGTTCCGCATCAGCAAAAAATAATTGCATGTTTGCCGAAGCAGAGCAAGTCAATGGGTTGACCCATAACCCATTGTACGTATTGGTATTATCCAGGAAGGGCTTCAACAACTGCAAAAGCTGTCTGTAGGCGAGATCCAAAAATGGAGGTAGGTGCTGATCCTACAGTCATTCGTTCACTGTCTGATATGCTGGTGTCCGAGGTCCTCTGTCCTGATCCCACCCCTGACAATTTCATGGCGACAAAGGGAGTTTGATCCAGTCTGCCACAGCCACCCCGAGTGTCAGGGACCTCAGACATGCAACGCTGCCACTTGGCCTAGCGTAGTCCAACAATAGGTACAACTGCCCCTCGCTTGTGCTGCTATTTCCCTGTGTTGCTGCATTTGATCAGGATTGCCAGGCAAGGCTAGTCTTTGGGAAGATATTTTTTTTTCCAAATCTATCTCTCTCTGGCTTTTTTATTTAAGCATTTGCCCTCACACCTAGTATTTATTTAAAGGAAAGGAGAAAGGTAAACATTCAGGCAATAGGAGGACTTCTGTCCTACTCTGTCCTGTACCTGTGACACTCTCACAAGTCACAACCAGCAATATGTGATGTCCTCCTGACACACAGCCCAGCTGATGTAGTACATGGCTGAGACTTGGCCCAGGAAATGGCAAATTATTAACTGCAGTGTGAAGTAACAGTGACCTTTAAATGGAGTATTCCAATGGCACGACTCCAGATACTGAGGGGAGAGGCCGACATAGGAGAGAACTGACAGTGTTCTAAAAACCAAAGATATGATCATGGAAGATCAGGGTGGTTTGTGGCGCCATATAGGGCAGGCTGATCTAGAACCCACCTGTCTGTAGAAGGCTGACCTCTCTTGCCTACCCTGACCTTGAAGTTTGTACCCTTAACCCTGTCAGTTCGAGCAGACTCGACTATGCCCCTCAGTTTCCCAGCAGCACTAGCACCACCTGCCCCCACCCATGCAGGCAGGATATGCTCTATATTTCTGGCACCTTTGTATCAGTAGTTCAGCACTCCTCTTCTTACCCCTCATGCAGGCAAAAGTAAGAATTACGCTCTGTACCAAAGGCCTGATGCCCTCAACCAGCAGTCATCTTCCTGCAAAATCATGATGTAACCAGCCTCTTCCAAATCAACCCAAACCAGCAGTACTCATCTCTTTCTCTCAATCCAATATAAAAAGCAGGTGTTCCAGTCTCTCTCTAGCGCTCAGTCAAGTTTGCACCATCAACCTGCTAAGGTCCCACTGAAACGTTTTTTTGCAATTCCTTGCAAAATACGGCCCGGACTTTACATTTTCCAAACCCTCTGTAATTATAATCTCAATGCCAACTCACTAGCTAGAGCCAGGAAATCAAGTGGACTGTAACCCACAAACCACCTAAGCATTACAGGGGAAGGTGCATTCTGGGTAATGATCAGTCCCGTTAGATTTCACAGGATTATTTGTTATTAGTAGGTTCTAAATCTATTTTTAACATGAATAGACACACTCAAGAGTGCACAATAAGGCTTGGTTTTAGGATTTTACTAAAATCAATGTCCTATCCTAGTGCATTAAATGTGTAAAGTTGTAACTATAAAAATGAACAAACAGTAACAATGAACACAATTAATAAACATAATATTAAGACAAATTCCAACATTGTAATGAATGTTCAGAATTCAGAACCCTTTGCTTGAAATGATGGAGCTTATCTGTAGCCTCCCAAACCTCTCCCCTTCTTGCCTCTAGCTGAGCTGTCTTAGCATCAGAAGGGCCCATGTGAGTAGCCTCTTTCCCATATATCTGAATGGAACATCAGAAGTGTTGTTCTATGTGAAGAAGGCCATTACCTATTATCTACTCAGTAGCTGTGGCGTTCCAGCGAGCAGATAAGGCCGCGCTGGTGTTGAGACGCCTGCCTGTGGCCTTCATGAGAAGCGTTAACAGCTTCTGCTTGCTCAAACTAAGAGTCTCATAGGAAATCGACGATTTCTTCTAGGCCTTATATTGTCTGTACCAAGTTAAAAAAAAAAACACCCTTCTCATTATTTTTAAAAGAGGAGGCCTCCCATCGAATGATGTCAAATGCAAGAATTAATGTATTAATCTTGTTGTACCTTCACTTAAAACTTTAAATCGTGGGAATACGTGCTATGAGTTATTGCTGAACTATCAAATTATAATAAAGCAAACAGTACACATGTACAACAACACTAAATGCAACATGCGTTTATAAATGAGAAATGTGCACTTAAATTAATCAATATATGAAATGCAATGGGCGCATAAGGAGAAGATGCATAGATTATTTCACAACAGCAGCACTCCTCTGTTTCCTTGAGAAGGTCCCTCCAAACTGTGACCTCACACCAGCCGTCAAACTGCCTACTGCTGTATCTGTAACACACAACCCCTTCTACCTAATCTGAACAACTGACCACCTGATCCCACACCCCACACGATAACATGAATTCTGGATCCTCATAACTAACTCACCCGTGATCCCTGGCCCACCATACCTTTTTCACTCAATATGCCTCCCCCTCCCAGAGTAGTGGAAAGGCAGTCTGGTATCAAGCTATGGAGGCATCAGACTTTAGCCCTTAATTTTAGTCCCCCCCCCAACCAACTGAACATATCTGTAGCCTGGATTTAGGGTTGTGTATCTCTTTGACATTTATAGCTGTCATTGTGTTCTGGGGTCTCTGATGAACTTGAAACAGAAAAAATGTATCTAAAAATGGGAGTAAGGCCCCATCACTGCAGACCTCGAATACCACTGATGGGTTGACAGTATAGGTTTGTGGAGGTATGAGTTCTGCAAATATTTTCATTTTTTTCAAACAACTTTTAATAAGTCTTAGTTTTGCCAAAAAAGCAATGCAATGTATTCTTAAGCACCTGGGTTACATCTAATATCTACCTGTTATATCGAGAATCCAATAAGCCATACCAAGTTCAAAGCAGTGTAAGCACATATTTGTTGATAAACCTGTAACAAGTGTGATTTGAAGAAAAACAAAACCAGAAAAAGAGAAAACTCCCCTCCCACCAATCCCTCCCCTGTGCCCACCCCCTGGATTGTCTACCTCTTACAGGGCAGTGTAAGTATAGTCAATATTGTTCATGGCTGCGGATTACACAGCCTTTGCCATTAGGGCGGTCCCGGACATAGCCAGGCTGTAATAATTATTAATCCTTGAGATGAAGGGTATAATCTGGGAGTTATGGCAAATCACGGAGGCTAGGTTGCTGGTAGGGTATATTAGGGAACTGTATATTGGCCAGGGAGGGAACTGCCACCCTCTGACCAAGAGAGTCAGCTGTTGTCTGAGGTATTCGGAGGAAACCTACTAAGGGGAAAGGGTAGAGGTTCAGGACATCAATCCATCCTCTGTCCCATAATCCTTGAACTCTTGCACCAATGCATCCCAGTAGGTTGCAATGGCCATCCTGCGCCACCCCCGGTTTACGGTGAAGTGCTTTGCTCTCATGTTCTGCCCAAGTGACCACAGCTTGCCTCCACACTAGAAGTGTCGGGGGAGTGCGTGCTTTTCAGCGCATGGTTATGGCTCGTTTGGCAAGCAGGAGCACTAGATCCAGAAATCGGGTGGCACCTTCGCCTTTTTAGGCTGAGGATATATATCCAGTCAACAGGCTTCTAGCCGGTCTAACCGTGGACGAGCTCTCACCTCTGGCAGCATCTCCAGAACACCCCCAAGAAGGTTCGAAGAGTATTACAATGACACATCATGTGGGGGAAATCTACTGAAGCTTGTTGGCATCTAGCACAATTATTTACTACTGAAGTGTAAATCAGGTGAAGCCTGGAGGGAGTGAAGTAGGCTCTGTGAAAAATAATAAATTTAATACATTTGAAACGTGCATTGCGAGAGACTCTCTGTGGGTACTCCAGTACTCACTGGCATTCTTTCTCATTTGCCCTCCTCAAGCACTCCTCCCAGAAGTCTCTGAGCGGTTGTAGGGACACCCAAGTGTGGTCTAATATTGCCCTATAAGACCAGATACATGGCCTGGGTTAATACATGCCTGGGGGGTTCCTCCTGGTCATCTCTCCACAGCTGGTGGAGCGTGTCTATTATTCTACTATGTAGCAAAAACTGGCTCCTTGGAAGCTCCGTGTTGTCATCTAACAGCTGAAAAAATTGGAGAGTCCCCCCATCGTAGAGGTCTCCTTGGATGTTGATCCCCACCGTCTCCCACAGTCTAAGCTTCGTGTGTGTGAGTGGTCTGACAGGTGTAGAAAAAACCCAATAGTGGGGTAGTAGGGGCGTTTGGTACTGTCGAGTGAGTATACTGAATACATTGCCTCATAACTATGAATGCCATCTTCAGCAACAAGGAAGGGTTGCAAAGGGATTTGGCAGTTGGAAACAATTGTTTGTATAATTCCCCACCTTCTGATCTGCTCATTTGGGCTTCCCCCGATAGTATTCCGCGAAACAGTCAGCCAGCCACTGAAGTTGCACTGCATAGTAATATCTCTTAAAATGTGGCGCCTCCATTATGCCCTTGATGGTGGGGAGTCTTAGCTTAGCCAGGCCAATTCTGCGCCTCTCCCGTTTCCAGATAAGCTCGACCAAGGAGGCATAGAGGCACCAAAAATAGGATGCCGGTATAAGCAGCGACAAGTTCATAAAGTAATATAAGAGGCGAGGGAGCATCACCATTTTTCCACTGCTATAAGTTCTGCGACTGTGATGAGTAAGGTGGTCTAGAAGGTCACTGGAGAATGTAAGGTGTGGACTGCTTTCCCCAAGTTACTATCTAATAGGTCGGAGTGGGTGTGATACATGTAAGAATTCGGTTTCCTGGCTGAGGGGTAGGGTGAAACCCTGCTCCAGCAGCAACCACTATCCTTGACACAGTGAGGTACAAGCAAACCCCAAATTAACCTGTGCTCAACCCTCTGGTAGCTTGGCACAGAGCAGTCAGGCTTAACTTAGGGGCAATGTGTAAAATATTTTTGCAGCACTTCAAGCAGTAATAAAGTGAAAACACAACTCAAGAAAAATCTCAGACCAATACAGAAAGATAGAGTAAAATGTAATAAATAAATCAAGACCAAAACAACAAAAATCCAATTAGTAGGACGGGAGATATGCAATTTAAATAGTTTAAGTGAAAATAGCGCTAAAAAGCCCAAAGCTCGACTCGCAGCTATCAGGTCCTCGAGACAGGGAACACGTCATAAGTTCAGGCTGACTGCAATGGAGCGCAGGTTGGCTACTGGGACCAGGTTAGTCCCACTGAAAAGTTACCTTCTCAGTCCAGCACAAAGAGTCCCGTTTGCGGAGAAGGGGGCCGTGAGGAGCAGAGATGCATCGCAGATGTGCGTCGATGTAGCTCGAAGAGCAGGCCTGGAGTCGCACACAGTCACTGTAGCACGAAGATCCTGTTGTCGTCATGAATGGGCGGGACAGAGCTTCGCAGAGGCACTCCCCATGAGCAGCCAAGTCTGTAGCACGAAGAGCTTGTCTGGTCTTCTAGGAAAGTTTTGTGTCTTCAACTATGTTTTTAGGTTTATACAAAACAATGATGCAAATAAAGAATCCTGTTTTCGCAGTCCACGTTTCATTTCTCTCTTAAGCTCTGTGATGGCCTGACTAGTGACGTTTCTTCTCCTACCAGGATATTGCCCCTCAAAGGGGACACAGGTATTATTGAACAATCAAATTTTAAAATAACAAAAAAACTGTCTGGTCCTCATGTCTTTTCTTTCATTTCCTCTTCTGACGTTCCTTAACTTTCTACTTTTCTTTTTGCTTCTCTTTTTAAAATGTCTAAATTTCATTTTTGTGTTTTATATTTTTTTCTTTCTCATGTCTGTTGCTTCTCCTGGCTAATTACTTGAATCTTCAAAGTAGAATAAATTGTACATGTTCCTGCATCACCCACTAATCATTATTCTGTTAATTTGTTCATAACATATGCATTGCACCCTGCCGGACCTCTTTACCAACCTACCTCCCCTAATAGATCATTCCATTCTCCTTTGTTTGAGATCCCAGGCATTTGCCTGTGCCCCAGCTCATCATTGAGCTGTGGGAAGGACTTCTTTATCCTGGTAGGATAGTGAGGGTACTACCAATGTTTTCGTCTAGGCTGCTTCTTCTGTGTCCTTGGGCTCTTTAGGAGTTTTCTCGTCTCGGTTCCAGTTTAAAGCAACTCCTTTTTCCAGTGTGACGTCTCTCTAGGAAAGTCTATGACTGTGAGAGTCTCTTTCCCATCTTAAACTGTCAACAGAGTCTGCTTTCCTCTCTGTATTGTTGGCATTTTGCTCGGGCTGCATCTCAGCATTCAGTTTCTCCTGTGTGAACCTGAGTCTCTCAGTTGCACCTCTTAACCTACCTATTCCTCTTTCGTCCTGTTTTCCTTGATGTTCTTCCTGTATATCTTTCTTCTCTGTCTGTTCTTTCTTTGCCTATTCCTTCTTCTCTGTTAACGATTTCTGTTTCCCCGCCCAGGTGGGTGATTGGGAATTATGTCCTGGCTCTGCTCTCCAGCTATATCTTCCATTATATACATCCCTTGACATTCCTTCCCCCTTAGCTTCCGTTCAAGAAGAATATGCTTGGAAAACTGTGATAAAAAGTCAACAATCTTTTGAAACCAACCCGCTCAATGTATAACTTTGAATATATAGGATTCTAAGGTTAAAAAACACCTCATTAATCTCAGATTAGAACTTTTTCTGGAACATCCAGGTTAATGGTGCATGGTCTGTGTATCTAAGTTCTCTAGGAAATAATATACAACTGATGTAAAAGATTGGTATTTCCTTTTCTATTGTCGAGATAATACTGCCCCAAAGCCTATGAACTTATTAAATCAAGGCACTGAAAAGTCGGGCTTCAACAACTTCTCTGTTTTAATTGTTTTAATGCTTCAGTTGCTTCTGGATTTGGATAGCTGTGGTGTTTATTCAATTTGGTTTTTCCTAAAAGATCAGTCAAAGAGGTGGCTACATGTGAAAAATGTAGAATGAAAAGTTTAAAATTTCCTATTAGGCTTAAGAAAACTTGCAAGTCCTTTTTCATTTGCAGAATGTTTACCTGTTATATTGCTGCTGTTGTATCTTCCTGAAGCAGAAAACTGCCAAGGCATAACGCATATCCCAAAAAATTAACTTTGTGGGTTGTCATCATACTTTATTTTGGATTTATGTGTAAACCTGCCATCCTTTAATGTCTTGAAAACCAATCTCAAGAGACCTAAATGCTCTCCCCAGAAATTGCTATAACTAACTATATCAACGAGCTAAGCTTAAGCATACCCCTGGTGTATCAGCAACAGATATCAGAAGACTTTGAAAAGAAAGTAGTTGGAACCCCATGCAGGCTAAAAGGCAAAAATGGTAAACTGATAAAGTTCTTTGGGTAAAGAATTTTTTTTCCCTTGTCTGACGGATTTAGGAGTATTGCCAATATGCTTTTGTTAGATCCAAAGTGGTGATATACTGTGCCTCTCCCAATTGAACATTCACTTCAGCAGTTCTCGGAATAGGGTATTATGATACTGGGAATTATGATTTATCTGTCTAAAATGTATACTTCCCATAAGGCTTTAGTACCAACACCACTGGGGAGTTCTTTATCACAAGGAAGGGGAGAGAGGAGGCTCTCTAAGGGCTAACACTGACCTCAAAATAAGGATTACAGGACCAAACCTTCCAGTCCTGTATAAACGGTAAAGATAAACACAGACTTTATTTGAGGTCAATCTATTGATTGAATATGTGTTTTCAGAGTCAAAAATAGTTTTCACATTTCTAAATCAAATAAGAGAATTTATTACATTTTCAAAAATTCTTCACGGGCCAACACATGTTTTGTGACATGTCGCTTCCTCAGGGCCAAGATATTAATAATACAACATGCTATGATTTGAAATACAGCAATACAGAAATAATTTAACATGATCACAATATGATGACAGTATAAAAGAAATAGATTATAGAAAAAGAAAAAAGAAATGATGAGAAAAATAAAAATATCAAATTATAGATGCATGTCTACATTTACATGTCTCTAAGAGATACTACACTTATTTTTACTCTGCAAACCGAATTTTTACAAGGATAGACTACTTATGTATCAGCCAGCTGATGCAGCGGTTAGTGCAACAAGCAGAGATAGAGAAATATTTTGTTTTCTGACCATGCCCATTTATTGCGGTAATGGCGGTAACCAAACCATGATAGGAGACTGTAAAGTTGGAGACTGAGGGAGTGTCTGTCTAGAAATCCAGTCCACATATCAGGGGTCGAATAAAATAATTTTTGGAGATTACATAAGATTAACAGCAAATCTTTGGCCACCATCTAGGATGCGTGTAAAGCTAGCATTCAAGGAACATAACAGGAACATGAGAGAGTCTGAAAGTACCTGCTATGACATCACTCTATTCCTTATCACAGCATGCCTGTTAAAACCTATGGTTTCATCACTTGGAATATCTGGGGATTGAATTCTGTGCATAAATGTTATAGAGTCCAAGCTGCCTTGCTTCGTTGGGGAGGGGAGAATGTAGCCCTTCTCCATGAGATACACTTGTTGGATGCAGAGGTGGCTAAGCTGTAGTCCAAATGGAGGGCTCAGGTACTTGGTACGGGTTACTCTGCCTACTCCCAGGGAGTGGTGATCTGGATGAGGGCAGAGACAGAACATATGTGGACACGGCCAGTTCATTATCGTTGGGTGGGGGTCTTAATGGACATCCATTAAACCTCAGAGTGGTTTATGCACCACACTTGGACCATTTATTCTTTTGGTCCCGGGTTACCTCTGCTATGGCTGACTGGCCGGATACGCCTTGGGTCATTGGGGGAGGGGACTATAATATGGTTCTTGATGTGAAACTCCTGATGGAGGCAAGGGGACTAGCTCTCCCTGATTTTGAATGTTATTGCTTAGTACCTCAGTTGCAATGAGTGGCCCGCTGGCTAGCGGGCCACTCTTCATGAAACAGGGCTGACTAAGAGTGACATCCGAAATGGGCCGTTACATTATGATCTATACCTTTCCATACATGGTACTTTTCGATCTACAGTATTGTTCTGGCTAGCCACGGTGTGTTTCACTAGAGAGGGTAAAATATCAGCAGAGCACACCCCCTTCGCCCTGGATAATCCCCTAGTGGGTCTACCGATCACAATAGTCGGTTAGAGCAGGGGCAACTGCGGCCTTGGCATGTAGCTAGCATCTCCACGGTGGGTGATCTCTTCCAAAATGGGGGCTAGATGACCTTTCCCACCTTAGTGCCTGAGTAAGACCTCTCGTCCAGGCAATTTCTCACGTACGAATGCATTAAGCGATCTTTACATCAGTTGATTTGCATACAGCAAGCGATTCCGTCTACGCACAAAGTTTTTCAAATCCTCCACACTGCAGGTACATAAGGCAAACTCATTAGATTGTTCTCCAGAGACTTCCTGCAGCAGAGGGACCAGACCTGTGCAGTGCTACATGTAGCTTGGGAGGGGGACCTTGCTTATGCTGTGCATGATTCAGATTACAGAAGGTACTTGCATACCCCTGTAGGGTGTCCTGAGGTGCCCAGTTTCAATATATTCAGTTTAACATCCTTAACAGGGCCTATCTCATGCCCGCCAGACTATGTAGGATCTTCCTGACCATGGCCCCGGTCTGTCCTCGTTGTGCATTATCTAAGGCGGACCTCATTCACATGTTATGGGCTTACCCCTCCCTACAGTAATACTGGGCTCAGGTTATACAAATTCTGTTGACCACAATGGGACTTGTCCTACCTAACTACACTGTGGGATTGCTCCTAGGCCTTTTTCCTCGCCTATTTTTTTAGCTAAACGGGCCATCACTATGCGGTGGAAACATTATACTACTCCCTCTATTGCTGCTTGGTCACAAGCACTGATTATGTGGGGCTGGGCAGAGAGTACATTGCTACATAGGGAGGAATGGGCAGGTCTATGGAAATATTTCATATCACAGGCCTAGAACATGCTGCTTGAGCAATTTAAACACATTATCAAAGACAAGACATACCCACCATCTATGAATGTCCTCCGGTATGCACACCACTTGCAGCCTGCGCTTTGGACATGGAGTGACCTTCTTGCATCTGTGACCCTTAGTTAGGCGTAGGCCAAGCAGGAGCATAGCCTTCCCCGGTGACTTTACGGCATGTCCTTAGGGGTACTTCCTTTTGCAGGAGGGCTGGGGTTGGTTCAGAGGGAGTAGGTTATTGTTGTTGTGCTGTTTCTCTATAAACAGAAAGTACATGTGTTTGCTCTTTGCTAGCCCTCGGCGTGGACAGGGCTGTCAATTACACTGCTTGTTGACACGCAATGTTGTGCTATGTTTACCTGTGCACTCTATGTACACCAATAAAAAGCTGTTCTAAAACAAAAATGATGACTTCTCATTAGAATTTTATAAAAGATTTGAGGAGATATTAATGGGATCCCTTCCCAAACATTTACCTCTCCAAGGGTGAAACTGGTGTCACATCCGCCATGACAGAGGAAGACATAATGGTGATACCAAAATCGGAGAAAACCCACAAAGAATGCAACTAACTACATGCTGAAAACACTCATTAATTTTGATGCCAAGCTCTTTACTAGGATACTGGCCTCCCACCTTAATAGATATTTGCCTGGATTGGTGATCAAAGTCATTTGTGGTCTGTCTGTGAGTGTAAGACACAATAAGTTTGTTAGGCCACACATCTGATATACAAAGCCACCAAGAGAAAGATTCCTATCAAGTGACTTTCAATGCAGAAAAAGTGTTTGATCAGGTGAGCTGGGGACTTTCTGCAGCTGTTGCTCACCAAGATGGGATTTGGAAGCGTTTTTATAGTTGAACGTTTCCCGGTTATTAGGATCCAAAAAGTGGGATATTGGCACATTGACACTGATTGGAGAACATCTCCCTGCGTAGAGAGCATGAAGGAGTGTCCCTGGTCCCTGTTATTGTTTGAACTATTGCCTCTTACAACCACCCTAAGGAAGTCATCTTAAATTTTGGATATTACATTTGGTGATTCACATAAGATCTAATGTTGGCAGATGATATTCTTCCAACTTTGACCTTTCTGAAACCACTGCTGAGAGAGCTTCTTAACAATTAAAGAAGTTTGATCGGGTGTTGGGATTCAAATTTATTAGGACAGATTGGAAGATTTTAAATCTAACACTAATGGTGGGATTAGTCTGCATTTTACAGTCTATTATTCCATTTTGCATTCAACTGGGCGGGGAACCTATGGATACCAAGAGGCTTTATCTCTGTTCATGTTGCTTAGAGCTAACTGTCTGCCACATACGCCCTCATTACGAGTGGTACAGTAACTGGTGTGATATTTCTTGCACAGGATATCTCACTCTGTTGAGTCAGAATTTATCAGTTGCAATAAGTAACACCCAATTATGGGTTTTGATGGAATAACACAGATTTGATGCTTACTGCACCAAAATCCACCTGTTCCAGTAAATACCAGGCATGTTTTTGCTGATAAGTACCAGCAGGCTTGAACTGCCATTTTTAAAAAAAAAACTAAATTCCAATATATATAGTCGAAATGAGGGCCTCAGAATAGCTTTACAAGCTGATCTGATTAAGTGGAAATCTCTGTTGCAGTTAGGAAGACTTGCAAAAGTGAAAATGAATATCTTACCCAGAATGTTATACATGTTTCAGGCCCTGCTTATATCGACCACAAGGAAGAGACTATGCATGCGCACAAGCAGATGGATGACTATGTGGTGAAGGCAGAGAATGAGGGGGTCTAGAAGGGTTATGACAGTGCTGAGATCCTGGGATGGTCTGACAGTTGCAGATATTTTGTGGTACTATCAAGCTGTGTATTTCTGTCTCCTATAATTTTGAACCTCATGCAAAACTGATAAAAAAAAAAAATACGTATGAATCAAACAGTAGAAAGATGTACTATGGTTCAGCATGCACACCAGACACCACGCTGTTGCGCACATAAACACTCAGTGGCTACCTACCTAGGCTTGATGCTGTACCCTTCTTCCCCTACATTGATCCATCATAACCCTGAGTTTACACTCACTATCAATAGCACACTCTTCCAAAGGTGGAGAGAGGGAGAGACCCGATTACTAAGTGATATGTTCACAAGGGGGAAATTGAATCATTTGACCAATGTACACTAGGTTTCCACTTCAGCAAAATTGACAGACTGGAGAGTATGTTCCTACATGCCACTGGGCACTTTACACAGTAAATAAAGCTGTAGCAACAAGAGACCTTAGCAACTTTGAGAATTCTGTGACTAAGCGTACCCATACCAAGCAGGATTTGAACACATTTAGGCAAGGTAATTAAGGATGAAGAGTGGAACTTACTATAGGCAGGCATTGCACAGCATTGTGTTGGACAAAAGTAGCCAGCACAGGGAAAAATGTTCTAAACATATTTTTAATTGGTATTTGGCTTCACAAAAGTTGCAGATTATATAGCCAGGGACAGCACGGAACTGTAGACTGTTCTTGCTCTGGAGAAGATGTTATCTGATTAGAATGCTCAATGTGAGACTTTAGGACAATCTGCTGATCTCGTGGGTATGATCTTGGTTTCTGCTTCCTCACTCCTTTATTTTTCTTTGTCTCCTATTCCCCCTTTTCCCTTGATAGTGCTGACAATCGAATATGTTTATATTTATGGTTCCTTTTATTCAAAGATGTGAAATGGAATGCACAAGCAAAATGTTTTATGGTTCTCTTGCTTTCTATGGAACTATGATGCTAAATTTATATTTATTCTAAAATGGGGAAGGGCATATCATGGAATAAAACACAGAACTTTTAAAGTCCTGTAAAAACAAGCTTGGAAACTATACATTCTAGCTGGTGATATGTGAAGGAATTTGGAAATGTTATCAGTGATAACCTTGAAGGAATGATTAAGGGGGGATGAATGTGCTTACACAAGACAAATACAACACAAGGACCTTTGCACTTGTCAGGCTTTTTCTCCAGGACCAGTAGCCGGATGGGGCTTCCAAGCATTCAGCATGAGAGAATGCTAGTGCTCCCAAGTTACCTGGCTCTAAGTCAAGCATTTGAACTAGAAAGTTAGCTTTACTAAGCCTCCATGTCTCTTAGAATAGTTGTGAATAAACAGCCAATGAACAGGTAAGGGAGGTGTTGAGGCAGCTGCAGTGAAGATATGGTTACATAACACTATGATAATAATTCAAGAATATACAAATATGTTACAATATAACAGTAAGTCAAATCCACAGAAAGACAACATAAGAATATACACAATTGACATTTAAACAATGATATAAAAATATAGTGCTCTTGGCTATGCATACTATATAATACACACAATGAGTAAATGACCTCTAACGTAGCCACAATCCTGCAATAGAAATCACAATACCACAAAATGCAGAAACTGAATCAAGAAGTGAATAAGTAATGATTACAATATGATTGCTAGCGGACTACTTCAAAATGGAGGATTTGCAATCCTCTCCTGAAAATGGTTACTCTGTTGAAAATATCTAACACAAAGCAAGAACAGGATAAAAACGAATGGCAAATGATTGAGAGTATGTGGTTAGATCCACGAAGTTAGGCATACCTGTTCTAATTAATGCAGAAAATGAAGAAGGCCCACTCAATTCAATGCAAGCATCAGCAGAAAGACGTGTACAGATGCACATGTTAACGGAGAAATACAAGCGTAAGCTGTCTTCCGTAGCAGAATAGAAAGTACAAATGGAGTCAGGACCTGGGGGGGGAGGGAAGTAGACATGTGATTTAGTAGAATAGAGAAATATAATTAGACACAGCAGAAATGGAAGGTCACAGATCCGCACTGCAAGAACACATGCCTGAGAAATTATGTTGATAAAGCAGTAAAGAGGCACTGAATAAGTGGGAGGGCAGGTCTTGCAGAGCAGTAGATGTGTAGGGAGTAGAGCATTGCTAGGCTTCAAAGCACAAGAGAAGCCAAGGACACCGGTAGTGCAGCTGTGGTATGGAAATGTAACAATAACACATGCACATGAGTCGCATTTCATAAACATGTGATTAGATGTTTTTGCAGAAAGTATTACCTTTTTAAAGATAATGTGCTTGCGCAAATGTTGATTTAATATGCAAATGCATGACTTATTTGCAGTTACAAAGGTATAAAAGAAACTATCCACTGCATTGTAAGTTGAAGTTCAGATTTCAGTTCCACTGAGCTGACTGACCTTCCGCGCGCTTTTATAAACTCTATGCTATATTGCCAACAGAGGTCGTGTCATCTCTTCTTTCGTTCAACAACATACCTCTTGGTCTTATGTTTAGTGATGTTGGTTTTCCAAAATGTTGATATGTCGCTACCTATGGGGCCTTCAGGCTCTGGATCAGCAGTGTCACATTCACCTGTGACCACACTCAATGAGCAGAGAGCCATTCCACAGTCTTGCCCACAGAAACAGATGCATGCCCAAAGGCACAAAGGGCCACAAAGTTTCTCAGCCCCATAATCTAGTTAGTTGGTTTGCCAACCGTACTTGGCAGGGTCATTAAAAACAAAATAATACAAACAAAACTGTGTTCCCATGACAGAGTCCTCACCCAGCTCACCTGCACTTGCACTGTAGCTGTCTTGCACAACCCTCCTTTGAACTCTTGCAAGGGGTAGAGAGGGCTTCTAGGCACAGTGACTGGCGGTGCTCTTCCAAGCTGTGACTGGCTGTGCTCTTCCAAGCCGAAAAGTTCAGTAAAAGCAGACTGGAAGAGCTGCAGCAGGGCATTCAAGCTTGTACCCAGCCAGGAGGAAGTGGGCAGCACTTGGCTCCTCACTCTACAATCACCATCAATAGGTTTCACGCAGGTCCAGGTCAAAAATGTATTGAAAAGGCTCTACGGAAGCAAGCGCTAGTTTGTGTCCCAGATAAGACTCTCCACTGCCAATCACAGCACTACATTCCTTCAAGTTTAAAGGGTCCTACTAATCAGGCTGGGGCAGCGTTTCTCTTCACAGAGAAGAGGCTGGGAACGTTCTCTTCCCATACTGTAATGCTGGGGCCTTTGCCTGTGCATGGGAACCCAGGCTTCCAGGGGGCAGTGTTTAGAAGTCCAAACTTCTTGGGGTCAGCTCTGGCCATAAGCTTTGTGTATTCCCACCAGACAGGTCTGGAGAACAATAGTAGAAGAATGGAGGATCGGGTACTCCAGTGGTGTAAGAATCAATCCTGCACCTTGCAACCAACCTTTTTTTATAACATAAAATACATATTTATTATCAACTATAGAGAACCCTAATGATGGCTGCACCAATAGTGTTTTTGATCATCGCAATCAATAATGCAGTATGTTGTGAATATAATTTTCATGAATTTCTTGAATGTTTAAAAATAATGTACAAGAAGCTTGCCCACCTCAGACCCCAGCTGTTGGTCTTGATTTAAACAGGAAGTCAAGTAGGGATCTCCGCTGGAAGGAACCATGTATCCCGAAAACTATACACATTCTGCCATCGCCCAGGGCTCGAACTATGGCATGAAGGAAGGTGAGCAATTGGAAGATATAGGGTGCAGAGACCAATGTAGGGTCTCCCCTGTCAGGGTCCATAAAAAGCCTGTTGCTTTGGATCACCAATTTGCAGTTTTTGGAGTCCCTCAAAGTCACAGTTCACACAAACTGCTACAGAAAGCAAAGTACAGGGGAACTTTCAGAGACAAAGGAAAATTTGGTGTCCAGTATATTGGGGACTTTTCTTTATACACTATATATACAAAGTGTACATGATCTTCTCTGCTGGATAATGTATCTAGCCAAAGGTTAAAGCTGAGTCTGCAGAGATGTGTGGAACATTTGTGCTCTTCTTAGCTGTATGTTTAGCAAACATACCTGACAGTCCTATAAATGGAGGAAACAATCGAACAGTATAAAGATTAGGTGGACTGCATAGGAGAATTATTTGCCAAGTTTTTATTAGAATCATTAGAGGAGTGGGCATAAGATTACTGATTTGTTCAAAATTGCCAATCATGATTTGCGAAGAGCCACTACACAGAGGGCCAAGGTATGGTTCTATCATATCACCTTAGCTTTATGCATGCTTCTTGGAGTGTGGTAGCACTAGGATTGAAAAGAGTGGAAGATGCTATGGAGGAGTCTGGCATCCCTGGGTATATACAATAGGCCTTTAAATCTTTTGCTGGAGTTGCATTTAGGAACACATGTACAGGTACTCACCCCTTGCATTGGTAAATAACGGAGCACATGAAGATCTAACATGGACAAGGGTAGAACTTCATGGTTACACCGTTCGTATTTAAAATGCACCTTAGACTCACATTCTTAATATGGTCAATTATTTTCCTTCTAGAGCTGGCACTGCTAGTAAGAGTGTTTGACAATTACATCGCATTACATTTTCAAGATGTATGTTGGGCTTTAAAGTCTAATTGTTGTTTGCATTAGACTAAAGTAGACGTTTGGAACTTAATGTAAGTCAAACTAAAAAGATGTATATGGCAGATACAAAACAAGTAAAGAGAAATGGCAAACAAATGATACCTGTATTGAAGAGGATAGCTTTTTTAAATATCTTGGCCTGAACTTTTTTGGACTTGCTCACTGTTATATAATATGCATGAAATAAATTAAAATCTCTGTTAAGCTTTAATTAGAAATAGGGAGGACTTCAATTATGTAATGCAAAGAGTGCACATCTTTTTTATTTGGGGAGCAATTGTAAAGTAATTCGATGTAGAATATTTTGGAACACGCAAAGAGGAAAGGTTTGGGGAAAAGGCACTTGCTTTGTACACAACACACCCGTTCAGGTTATGAGCAACAAATTGTACCTCCTAAATCTTGTCTTCAAAGGTAATTTATTATTTTGGCTCAAAAGTAAAAGAGCAGGCTCTATTATCATTGTGTCAATATTAAAATATTGACCTGCAACAGTTTGTTTCTATTCTTACTCACCGTAGCATGTTTACAAGAACCCTCTAGGTTATTGGGATTTGGAGCCTGAAGAAGGGGGAAAAGTTCAGAAAATAGTATAAAAAATATTTACAAGTAATGAATATGGAGCACATACTAGAAATAGTATTCCCTACGCAAACTATTGTTTGTTAAAGAAACGTAGGGTATGGGACTGTACTTAAGGGGTTTGAAATGCTCTATACCAGTGTTACTACACCCAAGATTGAGACAAGATAAACGGTAGGATGTTGTGGAAAGATGGTACAATATATCCGTTGTATAAAGGATCTGCTGCTGAGACATTAGGATTTTAGAAACAATGGACATTGCATTGGATGTTTCCTACACTGCTGAAACTCAATTTACAATAATGGCCATTTACACATGGGCGTAGTCCAGTTGAAAGTGTACTAGGGTGCCATTTATTGCTGTCTGGTTGCGTATCTAGTACAACCAATTGTTTTCAAGTATATGTGGATCAAAAGGGAATTGTGGGAGATGCCTGGCAAGATGGCTCCCTCACTGCCTGGAAGAATCCTCTAAAGTCTGCCAAACACAGAGTACACAAGAGGCAGACATTAGCATCCTACATTCTCCTTTATACAAAGCAATTTACAAAACCAAAGATTTCAGCACAGCTACAATCCACAAGGATGAGCTCTCATTGAATGTGTCTAATGAGGCCTATTGTTGTGTTTTGGAGGTCAGGCTGTTGGACCTGTCTGAGAGACCAACCCCTTTGGGACTGTGTCGGTGTGGAAGACACAATTACCCTCATCCTTCCCACTACTCCTTGAGGGCAGAGAGTGACTCCCAGACTGGAGCTTCAGTTCATCCAAACAGGAGGAGCTCCTAGGTATCTGGGGAGGTAACCATGAAGCCGTTGACAGCAGTGATAGGATCGGGAAGTGGCAGCCTTGCTGGCAGACAGGAGATGGGGCTGCGGACCACTGGCGAGCGGAGAAGTGAGTGGCGGGTGCAGGAGAGGCGGGGATGCCTGGAATCACAACTGTCACACCCACGCTCCCTCTTTCTAAAGACCTTTTGCTTTTCCTGGATCCATGTGCGGCCCTGGTTGCCCCCATCGTACCCTCCCCCACAATTGTGTATTGGAGGGGGAGTTCTTATAATGCAGTTTTAGGCAATCATTGCACAAGGAGGTTTGGGCCACCACACTGGATAGCACCAAATGTGTTTAGCTCATAAATGACTATTGACAGTAAGCTAGCCCCACATCCTGAACATTTTGCCCTGCAAGAGAGCAATAACAGATCATGTTAGATGCCAATCTATAACCCCCTTAGAGCACTAGGAAAGTTCTCCAAAACAAAATCGACACATTGGCCACAGTGCTTTTGCTTCTAAGCGCTGATCAAAAAAAGCTATCTGATAGAATTAAAAATAATGAAGTTGCCCTCTCATAGGTCAAGTCAAGTGACAAGCAGGAGCAGGTAATTGACAGAGCATAGTCCTTCTACAGAACTATTCTTGGAAGAATGGCTTGCATCACATGTCGCATCTTGTTGTTTGTCAAAGTTTTTCTTTCCCGGATCTCTTCGAAGCTGCCAGACCAGCGGCCTAGCCTTGGCCAGTCTCCTCAATTAGCATGAAGAAATAGCCCGTACAAGATTCAAGACATTAAGATCTATATATTTCCAGAATACACAGCAACTGCCCAACAGCAACGTAACAAATTCTGCAAAGTCAAGGCAACCCTCCCAACACTGAACTTGACATTCATATTGATGTTTCCTGCTACACTAAAAATGATAGATGAAAGTGAATCCTACTTCTTCACAGACTCGCCAGAAGCCAGAGAATGGGCAGACAAATGGGTTACTTAACACGGTCTCCCAATCTCGCATCCCAAAACATAAAGGCAAAAGAGGGAGCAGGGGCACCCAAAAGCTTGTACATCAAATAAACCAACAGCTGAACAAGTAAATGTCGAATGTAGAGAAATACAAGAAAAGATAATAACACGGATGAAAAACCTACGTTTCGATTACTCTGAAATAAAGGACTCTGAATAAACACATAAAAGTCATCAAATGAAAGCAGCAACGAGGCAGAGGCTCTTAGATCTTGATCAATCTCCAAAGATAACACCAGTGATAGCTGATGATTTGCTATTATTGACTGTATTCCCTCATGGCTGTGCTAAAGTAAAATGCTTATAAACTCTGGAAGAGGTACACCTTTTAAAAGCATATGGTTGAATATACAGGATATCTAGTCAGTGTTCCTAGGCTACAATAGAGAGGCATTTGGCACTACCATAAGTAATACATAGTCATCTATAGTAAAGGCTGAGTACAGCGACAGTTGATAAGAGTTAAGCTTGAGATAGGCAATAGGTAAGGAAAATAAATGTGCCAATTCTAACACAACACCTTCCTCTTTTACTCTATCGCACCTAAGGGCCAAAGTGATCTCAGCAAGAGGTAGGATGCTCATGCAAAAGTTAGGTAGCACTCTTACAGCTCAGAACCAAGTCCTGTTAATGTAATAGCAGGCATGCACTCTACAACATTCCAAGGAAAAAATGCAAACACAGGGCATATTTTTCTAGGGCTTATAAGCCACCATGTATTGACCATGGTCAAAACTTCAGGTGGCCACAACTCATCTAGATGTGTAACATAAGGGGAATGGGGAACACAACAAAAAACACAAGATATATTCATATATGAGAAGGTGAGATATAGATATCACATGCCTACAGGAGGTATTTGCCAAAATCAGAGGGTGCCAAAATTTAAAAGAATGTGGAAGGGACAAAGATTCCTAATGTAATACTCCTCATATAAGAGGGGAACTCTCACATGGATCAAGCCAGGGCTACCATATGATGTACTCGGCACCAAGTTAAACCCAGAGGATATATATTCAATCGTGACTGGTATTCTAGATGGCAAAGCCTTGGCGAAAGCCAGAATACATGCCTCCACAACCACGCAAATGGAGTATCTTCACAATGTGACACCCCACCTAACATAATTGGTTCAAACCCATACTATTTGGGAACAGATCGCCAATGCCGGGCAATCAGGTGGCCAAGAATGCGGAAGTCCTCAGGGCTTGGCTTCATGACTGGAGGCTTACATACATTTGTAGATAATTAACCCCTGCTGAAATAAATTCACATGCTATTCGCCTAGTCACGCTCTACAGTGTAGACTAGACATGATTATCCAATCTGAACACTTACAGAGGGCCATACAATACACTGATCACCTTTCCCAGGCGACATCAGATCACAATCCTGTGTTGACACATTTACAATGGGAGAGATTTGTCACACATATGCCCACGTGGAGTGTACAACCCAAAGAGCTGCTTGACACACTGTTCTGTGAAACCATTGGGACATACTCAAGACCAGAATTTAAGAACAATGATTGCACAACTAGTGACACCAGGGTTGAGCCGGACGCATTCAAGGCGTACGTGAATGGCATGTGCCTGAGAATATCCAGCTATAGGGCAAAAGCAACATTAAGTAGTGATGCCCTAAGTTTTGAGGATGAGATAAGGCATTTGGAAATAAAGGAGATCAAGCAAAAACAGACCCATCTGGTCTACATTAGGGAGGTATACAATGACAAAATAGAACGCCTATAACTACATTACTATAAAGAATTTATAACCAGACAAAACAGTTAAACAAAACATAAGACATGTAGCTTATTAACTTGACTACCTAAAATTAAAACTCTGAACTGACCAATTATGGCATTACAAACCCAGAATGACAAAATAGTCAACACTTAAATGCAAATAAACGATGTAACGCACAACTTTTATAGCAATTTATATGTGGCAAAACACCCCTCTTACTCCGGGAGGTAATCAAATACTTATACACATACTTTGCAGTATATTAACCTTAACACGAACCGCTACACTAGATGAACCTCTCCAAATGGAGGAGATAAAGCAGAAATCCCAGAACTTACATTAGGTAAAACTTTAGGACCTGACGTGTTCCCTGCCAAGCTGTGTGCTAGATACAGAAGAATATGGACCCCTAAACTTCTGAACATGTATTAGGAAGCCAAGAGCAAAAAGGGGTTGCCACCCACCTCAAATGAGACTCCCAATTCCACTACTGAAACACCAACTTAAATCAGTAGAAGTGAAGTCATGCTGTCCTCATTCTATATTGAACACTGTCTGTAAGTAATTGGGCACAATTCTAGCAAACAGAATAATGCCTCTACTGAAAGAAGTGGTCCACCCAGACAGGTCTGGGCTTGTACCACAGAGGCACCCACATTAAATATCAGAAAGCTTTTCACATGATGAGTGACTGCTCTGCAGGTCAGGGAATACCGGTGGTAGTGACAATAGATACAGAGAAAGAGTGCCACCCTAAATACTCAAATGGATTACATTATTGCATACTAAACCCACTTTATCAGCCAGAATACTTTCCTTATCTACACGGATTCTGCATCTAGAACTTAACTACTGTAAGAATCTGTTGTGGGAGTACCAAAACACACACCCATGTAAAATAGTTTAGTCGACTTGTATGCATTGGAAGTCTCCAAATTCTTTCTTTTGCACCAAAAAAAGTATAATTGCACTGCAATGCAAATAGCTACAAAGCTTTGTTAAACCCTAAATCTGTCTCCTAATGCTACACAGTTTTTGTAAAACCTAGAAACGCAACAAAATATTTTTCAAAAGGTTTCGTAAGGGAATAGAGCTTATAGAATTGTAAAACTTTGGGGTATTTCTTAAATACAAAAAAGTAACTATGATGTATGTGTAACAGAAGTATACATTTTAAGAACACTTGGTACGTAATGAGATTTTATTGATTATATTGTGACAAGTATGATGACTAATTGTTATATTAGTTCAAATGTGTTGGACAATGTATTTGTAGAAGAAAATTCTAACACAAAATGTCTACAACAAGATTATATTACTTATTGTTAGAAAGTAAGAGAATTATATTTTAAGCTAAACAAAAACATCATTTAGAAAAACTGGGACCTAATATTTGATTAATAACGAATGATGATGGTGTTGCATCATTGCCTTGGTGGCAGAAGGCATTCTTTTACTGCAATGGTGATTATATCATAGTTCATATGAAGTCACATCAACTACACTGATAGCTTTAATGACCTTATTGCCATTATTTAGCTGCTGTCAGAGAACTGAGCATATATTATAGATATAATCTAGTTCTACATGCTAAGCCGGTAAAATCTGCCTAACTCTAGGGATAATACGTGACAACAGTGGCCCAATCAGGGAGATCCACTATGTGGATAAGGTTGTAATGAATACACTTATCCTAACTATTTCTTAATAAACCCCAAACCATATGGTGGGACGGGAAGTCTTCTGCATGTCTCTGGAGAGAGTGCTTCCCCTGCCTTATGTTAATCTCTAGGCAAGTCACTAAAAAGCTACTGTATGGTTTCTAGATCCCTACCTCAGTGAACATGACAATAATACATGTCCACTGGGGGTCTCCCTGTTTACATGGATTGAGACCCTAGAGCTTGGCTCTGAGGTCGAGGGGGCATGCCTAGTGTGCCCCTATTTTTCAGAGAGTGGCTACTGCCTCTCTATCCAGGCTGTGGTAGACTGACAGAGGTGGCAGCAATAAATATATAGTCAGGAGGGGTGAGTCACTAGCCACCCTCCTGATCAAGTCTGTGCAGTCTATCCCTTGCCTGGGAGTCCTGTTACCTTTGTCTACCTGACGTGTGTTTGAAAGCCAGTGGGTGTACTGGGGAGGGATGGTGAGTTGAGCCATTGTGTGGAATGCGAGCTGTTCTGCTGGACATCCCAACTCCCCCTGTGTCCCTGCCCATTTCCTTGGAGAGGCCTGGTGGGCTGGCGTAGACACTAAGCTCTTATCTGGGTTTAGCTGCACTAATTCTGCTAAGAGGACCCCTCCCCCCCGGTCAGTTCCTCCTGGTCTGGAGTTAATTAAAATGAACACGCCATGAATGGTTTGTGATTGGAGGTGTAATCAGGATGCAAAAGTAGCAGACCCTCTGATTGGATCAGCCTATCAATCAGAGGTGATAAAAAGTCTGGCCTGAGTGGTCAGCTGTTGTTCAAGACTGGTCTATGACTGAAGAGGCGGCTCACACCAGGTCAGTCCAAAGGAAGCCAGCCGCGACCCGCGGTGTGAAGGCAAGATAAGACACTTGCTCACTGCGTCTGGAACTTGAGAATGTTTTCTCTATGTCTGATGGATTCTGCTGCCAAGAGTTCAATGAGGATCCAGGGCATCAGCAGCATGGGAGAAGACCACTTCTTTCGGGGTCGAAACATTGACATTTCCTACAGCCTGGATTGTCCAGTGGTTTCACTAAGGGGCAATTTTGAATAATACAATTACCTCTGTCTTGATGTGACCATACTTATTTTGGATGAAAAGTACTTACGAACAGGCTTTTGTGTAAATAAGCTACTTTATGTAATAAATCTGCCTTCTTTCTCCTGAAACTTCATACACAAGCACTTCTTTCTTGAGCACCCCTTCATGTATCTCCTTGGAGCAAAAGTGTATGTACATAATGTACCTAGATTTGGTGTTTCTCAAAATATAGAAAAACGTACACATTTGAATGTGTTTCTTTTGTGTGTGATGTTAAAGTTTTTGGATAACTATTCTCCCTTACGGTCAGTAAGAGTACCTACTCCCATCCTTGAGTTATATGGGTTGGGGTTTGTTAAGAAATAGTTAGGATAAGTGTATTCATTATAACCTTATCCGCATAGTGGACCTCCCTGATTCGACCACTGTTCTCAAGTATTACTAACTACCCAGGTCCTTTGGGTCATTTAGATGGGTTACACCATTGTTATCCAATGGCTAACTTGAGGAACAGCTCTGCCGCATAAAGCCTGAGTTTGATGGATATGTTTACATTTTCCCAACTGAAACCATTCAAATAGAATCTTAGATTATGTGAGAGATCATCTACCTGGATGGAAGAATGGAAGGCAGTGCAATATGCAGGAGAAGGATGATTTGTTGTAAATTTTGAAAAGTAATTGGCGGTCATGTAAATTTTTATAAGCAAATTAGTAGAACTGTCTGTAACATCTATGGCTTATTAGCCAATTTCTTGGTGAGTTGATGCTGTAAAAAGCACCATTTTACCCCATTCTTTTAAAATTTGTCTGGAGAAATATCCAAAAACCACTGGAAAGGATTGTGCTCACTCTGAGCATCATGAAACTTTCAAATAATGGAGCCCCATGGCTTTTAAGCTAGTTTCTTTGCAAAATTTTGCTGTACAGGTCATCATTTATTTCAAAATGTTCACTGGAGGGACCACCTCGAGGACTACTGGTGGCCCCAGACTACTGCTAAAGTACGAGGTATGGAGTAGGCAGTGAGGTAGGGGTATCACTGCCTTCTTTCCTCATTGTACAATTGTATGTTAGGAATCAATCCTGACAACCCCCATTAGATTTCATTTGGCCCTAAATCCTGCATACATATACCAATTTAACATTGACTGTGGTTTGGGGAGCCATGGACAGCCGGTGTCCCAAGAATGTCTACTGAACTTACCTCGAGATGGTTCACGATTGAAACATAACAGTAATTCGATAGTAACAGTCAGTGACACAGGGTTTTAGGGGGTTTCTTTTTCCCCCCAATAGACCACACACAAGAAATATAAAGCATTAGGGAAAACCCATGAGAATTATTCCCTGATTTTATACAAACAGTCTCACTATACGGCTTTTAAAACACCATTCAACATAGGAGTATATTAATATGAAAACTAAAAGTACACTATCAATACTCATGATGAATACAAAAATATAGTCACATATGTAGAGTATCGCGCACTCCCTGTATTCCAATCTTGTGTTGAATCGTACTCAATTGTAGCGTGCATAAAGGGTGTCACTCTCTGATCCTTGAGTGTGAACAGACTAAAATAGAAGCAGCATTCCCCAATTGGGGTTCGTCCCCTTTAGCACTGCCTGTGTCTCTCGGGCAAGGGGTAAATTGTGTTCATGAATTTAAATAAAAAAATAATCAATTGAAGTTCTCTTGCATTTGTTTATTGTTCAATGGTGGTATTCGATATACTTCATCCCACCTTATTCCTTCATATCATATTAATCAACAAAAGTGGCATTTGTTTCTTATCCCATCCCAATGCATTTCGGGCTGGTGTAGCCCTTCGTCAGGGGGTAATGAATCTGAAAAGAGATATATACATGAGGAAAATAACAATTCCCAGCCACCCGGCTGAATTATGCACAATCGTTATGTATCAGACTATAATAAAGTAACCAACTCCTATCTAATGTCAGAAGTTATACCTGTCCAACGTAATATCAAAAAACAAACAAATGTGAAAAAGACGTGAAGCCTCCATATAATTCAAATTCTGATCACCACCAACTGACTTAGTACCTACAGTACGCAGTGTGACTGATGGAGAGTGGCGAGTACGTGACTCTGTATGACATCAATGATTAAAACGCTTTTGTGAAACTCGCTCTCAATAGAAGTATCAAAACCACAAGTGATGTCTGTTACCGTAGTGCGATCCCAAAATGTTATGGATTTAAACCATTAGTGTGCTTTTGCTGAAAGCAGACGCCTAAAGCGTAACGGGTGAAGTTCGTCCCAATGATTGCATAGCAACCAAAATCACATCGGTAAATAACCAACTAAGTGAGTAGTACATGCTTTTTGTGTGTGGTCCCGTGATCACATTCATGAAAATTAAGGAGTAACAAACTGAAAAGCAGATGAATTCAGCCCAAAGTGCACCACGTGACTGGAAAACTTAGAGTGAAAGTTAGCAGTATCCCGAGTCGAAAAACAGTGTTCTATCCGGGTTTGCCCCGCGTGTGTCCGAAGTTTACTTTCAAGACTTTCCGCTCAAAAGAAACGCATCTGGCGCATTCTGCTCGACCGAACAATAGTGTCTCCGTTAATAAGTTTCCGGTTAACTGAAGCTAAACAAAGGACTATTAGAAACCGTGGGGGCCATCTTGAAAGTACTGAAAGTGGATCTCATGCGCCGTGTAAACCATGCAAGTGATTTAGCGAGTCACTGTGATCAGGCCTCCGTGTTAAAAAGCCAAAAGTGAATAATAAACGTGAACAATTCTAATAACCAAAACTGCAAAAAAGAAAAATTTATGAGGCAGACATGCCAAGGTGCGGAGACAGATATTATGTAATGACAGTGGCCATCTTAAAACATGTGTGATTATTAGGAAAAAACCATCAACTGTGTGAAAACAATCTTATATGCAATGAATGTGTGGAAGTACCCCAGAGAGATTAAAGATAACATCTGAATTCCATCCTGTCATTTAAGCCATTCGGCCTAAGTGTGTCCAATCTTTTTATCCAATAATTCTCTCTTCGAAGGAGACATTTGTGGATGTCTATACCTTCCCTTTTGTCGACCACTTCTAGGACCATGAATTTCAATTGGCAAATGTTATGACCAAGTTCTAAAAAATGGGCAGCAATCACAGATTTCAAATTTTTTGTTCATATATTGCTTTTATGTTCATTAAACCTGGTTTTCATTTTTCTTTCAGTCTTTCCAATATATGCCATTCCACACGGGCATTTCAGGAGGTATACTACATTCGTGGAGTCGCAAATAGCTGTGACTTTGAGGTCTATTTTATTTCCTTTCATAGGATGGTTAATCGATGAACCTTTAATAATGCTGTTACAATTGTTGCAATTAAAGCAGGGGACAGTCCCTTTGTATGTCTTATTCGACATTTGAGTGGATTTCCGTGTGAGTATTTCTTTGACATTCTTTCCTCTTTCATAGGCAAACAAAGGTTGTTCAGAAAAAATCCCTTTAAAATCAGGTTCAACTGGAAGCATTGGCCAATGCTTTAAAATGGATTTTTTGAACTGTGAGCTCATAGTTGAGAAATTAGAACCATTCTTTTGTTTTGCTTTTTATCCCGTATAGGACCTAGCAATTCTTGTTGTGTCTTAGTGGCACATCGTGCCTTGGCTTCATCTAAAATCTTCGTAGGATATCCTCGGTTTTTGAATTTGTCAATCATGTTTCCAATTTGCTCATTTAAAGTGCCAGGATTAGACACTATTCTTTTCACCCTTAATAGTTGTGAATATGGTAGGTGATTTTTCAAACTGCTTTGATGGAAGCTATTATAATGCAGCAAATTATTACGATCTGTTTCTTTTCTATATATATTCGTTTCTAACTTGTTCAGCTTCGAGATAAGAACATCCAAGAATGCAATACCAGTATCACTGATGTGATAGGTGAATTGTATTCTCTCATTTACTTTGAGTTCAGTCAATGCCATGATTAGTTCCTCCTTTTACCCTTTCCATAAAGTGAATATGTAATCGATATATCTTACGAATAAAATGACATTGGTTTTCCAAGTGTCTTTATTAGGATGTGGCCCATTTAAAATTTGTTCATGAACAAATTAGCATATGCAGGTGCTGCACAATTGCCCATCGATGTTCCTGTTAGTTGTAAGTAAAATTGTTCATCCCAACTGCAATAGCTCTGGTATAGCGTGAAATGTAAGAGTTCCATCAAAAATACCTTAAGATCGTTATCTAAATCAGAATTCATTAAGAAAATTTCAATAGCTTCCATGCCCAAATCATGGGGAATTAAAGTGTAAAGAGATTTCACATCAATGGTGAACAATAAAATCTGATCTTCAGTGTTGATGGTAATCCAATAGATTTTTAATAGAAACTCTGTGGTATCTTTGATGTAGGTGCTCATCTTTTGGACATAAGGTTGTAGATATTGGTCCAAATATTTTCCCACAGGTTCATGCAAACTTCCCTTGGTTGATACAATTGGTCTGAAAGGCGGAGTGTTTCAATTTTTTTGTACTTTTGGTAACATGTATACAGTGGGACTCTTGGGATTATCTTGAGTAAGAAATTGTCTAACTTCTTCTGTGATGATGCCATTGTTTACGGCTCTATCCAAGATGTTCTTTAGAGTATTAGCAAAGATTCTAGTCGGATTGTGATTCAATCTAGAGTACATCTGGATGTCGGACACATGTTCATCCATGCTACGCTTGTAAAATGAGGTATCCATGATTACAAGTGCTCCCCCTTTGTCAGCTTTCTGGCAAGATAAATCAGGATTGCGTGCAATGTTCTCTAAGATTCCAACTTCTTTTTTAGTGAGGTTACACTGTTTGGATTTCTGATGGTAATTCAAATGTTGAATGTCTTGTTTCACAAGAGCTTCGAAGGAATCTGACAGGAGCCATAGACCTACTTTTGGGTCTTAAATCTCTTAACATTTTCTTTACTTCTGGATTGATCACTTACAATATTTTCAAAGAAATTCCTTAGACGCAAGTTCCGCATGAACTTTAACAGACTAATTTCTAACTTCAAACAACTGGTGTGATGGGTAGGGACAAAAGAAGTACCTTTTTGTAAGGTTTTGATTTCAACCAGATTCAATTGATGAGTAGAAATGTTGATTACTAAGTTGTTTTCTTGCCCTTGGTTCTCTTGGTCGACATTGGGACGGTTTTTATTTCTGGATTTTCCTTTTCCCCTCGGGGTTTGTCGTTGGCCATTGAACCGCTCTCTAAAAAAGCCACCCCCAATGTTTTTGGTTGGTCAGTATCTTGGTTGGTAGATTGTTTATTTGAAGTTTGTTGCTGGGAAGATTTTTGTAACCTCTTTTGAAGTTGGTTGGTTTCACTATCAGTAGATGAAGTCTCAGTGTCGGTGGTTTGACTGTATGGTTTGGTTTGTCTTCTTTTTCCATACATTTCCGCCCAACTATATACTTCTCCAAGTTTGTAGTCAATAGTATCGCGTTTGAACTTGCAAATTTTGCGATCGTCAATTTCTTGGGGGTACATAGCTAATTGTAGATTGATGTCAATCAGTGTTTTTGACCACTCTTCAGATTCCATTTTTGTTGAAAGTTCAGTCTTTATTTGTGCTATTTCTTTGGATAGGTCATCCAGAATTTTAGAAAGTTCTTCCACAATTAAAAGTATCAAATCTAGTGAACACTTATTAAGAATGGCATACCATCTTTCAATGAATTTAGGATTGTTTTTGCATAGCAATGGTTTCAGTGGAATCCTTAATCCCCTGTGGATTTTTTGTACGCAGTGGTATTTTATCAAAGAGCTTGCATGTAGTTGTTGGTTTACTTCCTTTTTAGTGAGGTATATCAACTGTTTAATACTGTTTTGTATGTTGCCTGTGTTAGATGGTATTGTTATCTTCTCCTGAATAAGAGCATAAATCCTTGTAGTCGTTGTCCAAAAAGGCAAACGTATTTGCTCTTGAATCGGTTAGGTTAGATATTTCTTAGTACGATACAATACAATAACAATTATAATAACGAGAAATAAGCTTCACTTGTAAACCTATGATGCCGTTAGGCCCTAAAAGAAGGATGGACAGGTGCACACTAATATGGGCACCAGTTCAAACAATGCAAAATACATGACAGTACCTTGGCAGGTGGCCTGATCAGGTGCTGCTTGTAAGAAAGTGGCTCTGTATATACTGTTCCCAAATAGGTACAGTGTGCACAGAGTCCACAGTCCCCAGAGGTTTGGCAGAGGCTAAAGTTAGATATAACCTTACTCTCTAAAGTGGTAGCTTGGTCGAGCAGTAAGGCAGTATCAGAGGACAGTGTAAAGCATTTGTTGTACACACTTAGTCAGCAAATGGTCTCACACACTCAAGAACTGAACTCTAGGCCAATGGTTTTGTATCAAAATATATAGTTGTTTTATTTTAGAACCAACAATAGGTATCAAAATATACTTTCTCAGGATGAGATGTTTTAGTTAAATACTTTCAATAGGCAATAGACTTTTGAATACAATAGTTACAGTTGTTGCAATAGGCAACACAATTTCAAACACAATAATACATTGAGCTCAATGGGAATTTCTAGTTAAATGCAATAGATTACTTTTTGGATTACTTTTCTAACCACAGGACTGGATCCTAGATTCAGTCCTGGGACATCTCCTGTAAACAGTTGAGTAAAAACGTTTTGGTTACAGTTGTGATTTTTAAGGAATATTATTGTATTTTAAAAGTTGTCACTTAGAAACTTTTTCACATAGAATCACCAATGTTATCCTATGGGAGGAAATTCACTTAGCAGGTAAGTAGTGTTATCGTTACTTTTTCTTACTCAGTGTTGGATCCTGGATCCAGCACTGGTGCATCTCCTGTAAACAATTGAAAGAATGCGTTTATGTCACACAGGCGATTTTTTGCAAATATTTGTAAGTTTCAAAAATCGACAGAAACTTTTTCATCAAAAACCAGGCAATGTTATCCTATGGAAGGAAATTCAAGTTACCGGTAAGTACAGTTAGAATTACTTTTCAGGGTCAGTGCTGGGCACCAAGATCCAGCACTGGGATCTCTCCTGATAACAGGTGAGTATTTTCGTTTTCGTGATTCGCTGATTTTAGATGAATATTTTAAAGTTTCAAAACTTCACACTTGAAAGAATTTCCAAGTGAAACCAGTCAATGTTACCCTATGGAAGAAAAGTGAGTTATCGGCTTTTGGGTAAGTACTCGACTGGCAGAGTTAAGGTTCTGGGCATAGACTCAGGGGTCTCCCAGGGTCAGGTAAGTACAGTTGTTACACCCTCAGCGGCACAGGGGCGGCCAGGTGCAGAGTGAGTTAGGCCCAATGTTATCCTATGGAAGGCAGGGGGCCTTTGGTTGGTGGCTGCTGGCTAGCAGGCCACTCGGCTGTGGGAGCAAAGCTCCTGGTCACTTACTCAGGGCAAGTGGGGAAGTCGAACAGGGTAGTTGGTGCACCCTCAGCGGCACTGGGGCGGCCGGGTGCAGTGGGCTTTTGGGCCGTCGGGCGCCCAATGGTTTTCAAAGGGAAAGCTGCGTGACGAACAAAGGCTGCAAGCTCGGGGACGGTGATTCTTCAGGGGCGACCACCACTTCGAGAGGTAAGTTGGGAAGCTGTAGGAAGGGTAGGCACCCAGGAGCTGGGCACAGGAGGCCGTGGGGCGCCGGGTGCAGGGGTGTCTTTAGGCGTCGGAAATCTTACCCTCGGCTGGTCGCGGTTGGAGGGGTCCCTGGTTCTGAGGCTGCAGGCGTCGTCAGGAGCGTCGAGGAGGGTCCTTGGGTGCTGGATTCTGGGTCACAGTCGCCGGGGGGACGTCCTCGTGGTATTTGTCCACTCAGGCACAGGCTGGGCTCGGCGGGTGCAGAGGGTGCAGGATTCGCGGTTCCTGGTTGGCACCAGGGGTTGTTGCTTGCTTTGAGCAGTACCACTGCTCGTGGGAGTCCCAGGTAGTTAGAGTCACAAGGCAGTCAAGTCCTCCGGGGTTTTTGAGGTTGCTGACCACTGGAGACGCCGGGGTTTAGCAGGAGCAGGTTCGAGGGTCGACAGGCCGGTAGGGCTGGGACCAAATCAGTTGGTGTCTTCCTCTTGTGAGCAGCTGCACGGCAGGTCTTCTTGTTTCTTGTTCTTCTTTCTTGTTTCGGAATCTGGAACTCAGGAAGGAAGGTTCAGGGTGCCCCTAAATACTAACTTTAGGGGCGTTACAGGTAGGGCAAGGGCAGGGACCAATGGGTCCCTGTCCTGGGGTAAGTACACCCCCTATCCTGCCACTCTCCAGTGGGAGGGGGGCAGGAGCCTAGCTCCGATTGGGTAGGGCTCCCCATTCTCAAAATGGCGAGAGCCCGGAGATGTGCTTCACCTCGCCTCCCCCACCTGAGGGGTGGGGTTGGCAGAGGCTGGCACACCCCCTCTCCTCCCTTGGGGTTTCCCGCCAGTTTTCCCGCCAGAGTGGGGGTCAGAACCGGTGGGGGCCAGTTGCTGAGTACAGCAAGTGGCCTGGAGAAGCTCACAAAGGCGGCATGCCTTTGAAGCTTCCCCTGCCCATCCTGGGGGAGGAGACCTAGCACCTCGCCCAGGATGTGCATTGTTGCAGGCCCAGGAGAGCGGATGGCTCTCCACCCAGGGAGTCCAGCAACATGTCTGCTGTGTGGCAGCCAGGGCAGCCCCTCAGACAAGACGTGGATTGTAGGTTAGGTTCAGGGGGCAACTCTAAGTTGCCCTCTGTCGTGCATTTACATTAAATCCCACACTGGCATCAGTGTGGGTTTAATGTGCTGAGAAGTTTGATACCAAACTTCTCAGTCTTCAGTGTAGCCATTATGGTGCTGTGGAGTTCATAATGACAACCTCCCAGCACCATATACTCTTAATGGCATCACTGCACTTACAGTGCCCAGGAATGGCCCTGGGTACTGTAGGGGCACAGGGCTCATGGACCTGTGCCCACACCACTGGCATAGTGCACCCAGCTAGAGGGGTGACTGAGGTATGCCAGGGCAGTGTGTTTGTGGGCATGGCACACAGGGATGTGTGCCATGTCGACTCTCTGTTTCGTTTTGCACCAAGACACTCAGCCTGCAAAGGCAGTGTGTGTGTGTCAGGGTACAGGGCCTCTAAGGGTGGCACAATGAGTGCTGCAGCCCTTAGAGGCGTTCTCTGGTCACAGTGCCCTGGGTACCTAGGGTACCATTTACCAGGGGCTGACATGTGGCCAGAGATGTCAATTGGGTTTAGGCTACAATGCAGTTTTAGGGAAGGAACACAGGCCCTGGGCACCTGATTGGCAGGAGCCCAGGGCACACTCAGTCAAAGTACATCAGCAATTCAGCAAAAAGTGGGGGCATACCATGCAAGAAAGATGGCACTTTCTCACACTGTTATGCCACTGATGCACACCAGGGCTGTCTCTCAAAGAATGTTGCATAACTAAGCTCAACTTAGGTTGATAAAAAAGGCCTTTTTATAAGAGCAAATCCCCAGTTCTAATTCAAATAATAGGCTTTGGCAGGATTTTGTTGATGGAAATGACATTTGTGAATGCAGCATGGTGGAATTTGTTTAGTGGTAGTTTTGTAGGTATTTCTTCTTTTGATTTGCTTTCAAAATTAGGTGAATACACTGAAATTCATGTTTGTTGGCATTCACATACCAAATGCATGTAGTTTACCACTCTGGAAACCGGTACACATGTCAAGGGCAGGAGTATGTGTGTTTTCAGAGACAGAATTGGGAGGCATATAGTGTCTTGCATTAGTCATTATGTTATCCATTATTGGGTGTCATATTCCCCACCTATTGTTCCTCCCTAGATTCTCTTCACGTTTGTACCTCTTGTGTTTGTGCGCATAGCCCTGGTGTGCGGTGCCAAAGCAAGATTTTAAACAATGTAATGTTGATGGTTGGGTCATTCACTGCTGCCAGTTCTGCAAGAATAAAGGTGCTCTTAACTTACGCGTGTCTCGTCGCTACAAGGAAATACACCATATTCAATGGAGGTGTGGAGAAAGGGTTTCCCTGATTAGGAGAACCATCTTTCTAACTAAGAAACAAAAGAAAAGAACGATAAATGTGCAAATGCACGCTGGTATCTCATTTTCAAGGCGGGGGAGTGGTTTCCCACCTGGTGGAAATTCCGCATGCAGAATTTTTACACATGCAAGATCTCCTTGAAATCTATAACAGGAGTAGAAATTTGCTGCAAACAACAGAAAATCTTCGACCAATTCCAAAATCCCTTTGTGAATCATGCCATTGAAGAAGCTTTGAGTGAAGGGACAGCTTTGGAAGGCAAAATTTTAACGCATCTAACTTGCTGTCAAAAGAAATATCAGCATAGCCAAGAGGCGTGGGAGTTTTTCCTCTACAGTGGCGTAACAATAGCCCCCGCAGCCCTCACAGTGCGGGGGCGGGGCTGAGCTCCAGTGTGCCCCCTCCGGCACTGTGCATGGGCGGTGGCGCCCCTGGCCGGGTCCAGAGCGTGGGGGGGGGTCTCCTCTGTAAACTTTGCGGAGAGCCCCCTCAGGGCTCAAGTCCTAAAAAAAGAAGTAGGAGGCTCAACAAAATAGGCAGAATGGGTGTGACATCACCACGTGTGACATCACAGGAAGTGACATCACCGTGTGCGACATCGCATGTGGCATCACAGGAAGTGGCATCACAACTTATGACCTCACAGGAGGTGACATCAGATCTTAAGACCTCACATATGTTTAGCAGGTCTATCATGAATACATTTGAGTGCATTACAATATTTAACAAATGAGATTTTGCATTGGGGTTGTGCCAAAATATTGACACAACCCCGACGCAATATCTGGGACTCAATTTATACATTTTCTTTTTTTTTTTTATCCTGCCACGAAGAAATTGGCAACAAGGAGAAACGTGGCAGTAAAACTGTTTTGCTTTATTAGTTGCAATGTCTGAGTTTTAAAATATCCTATGGGGTTAGGGCACCTGCTGCAGAGATCTTTGTGTGCCAGCTAAATCTCAGGGAATAATAATAATGGTAAAATAGCTTTGGAGGATAACGTATCTGCTGAAGAGATCTGTGTTTTGCCTAGTCCTAGTTTAGAATCAAAGTAGCATAGAGGGTTAATAGGTCTCTTGCAAATTATGTAACACACAGATGACAGATTTTGTTTTTTTATGTAAATAGGTTAGTGGGTTACTGCTTTTAAGACTGAGATCCTTTTGTTACTTGCAGTTCATAAATTGTAATCCTTCTAATATAGCCCAAAAAGGTATGAAGGGCATGGGGCTCCTACACCTTGTAACCCTCACTATCTTATGTAACACATCCTTTATATTGATGTACACACATATCATTTATTGTCAATGTATAATCTGTATGTGTGATGTAAAGCGCTCTGGCACCCCGCATAAGGATGAGTTGTGGCACTACTCATCCCAGTGCAGGGTGTCAGAGCGCTTTACATCACACGTACACAAATAATTTAAATACCACTATTTTGTTTTATTTCTTTTATAGCGCTTTAGCACTAATGTAGTGCTAAAGCACTATACAATAATTAAAACAATATAGTAATATTTAAATTGTTATTTGTGTAAATACTGGGGTGACCAACACATTTGGCATTCTTAGAGTGCATTGCATATCTCCTATATACAGGGACTGAACAAAGTCTAAAGCATTTCTCTCTTAAGCACCTGTGAAGTGATAAGATGTGAGCCTTTGTTTCCCCTCCATTGCATCTAGTTGTGAGGCTCCTGATAGCTCTCAGGATACTCCAACAAAAAGAGGCCTAATGGCCCTTAACATCGGTTTTTGTTATGGTTGAAGCTGGAATCTGCTACGCCCCTTCCCCCCTGCCTGCACATTGCTCCTGGGAACAAAAGCAGACAATGTGCAGGCCCTGCTGAAAACACGGCTTAAAGTGGGGTGAAAAAACTGGGGAGGGGGGGTTCTCTCAAAGGGGCGTGGCCCATACAATTAAGAGCGTGGCTTAAAAACGCCTAAGCTAAAAACCTGTGCTTAGCATAGTGTGCCGCCTGACTGGTATTTTGCTGTTTCTGTCACTGCATCCAGATATATAATACAGCAAGTAACATTACACCTACAACAAGCCAGGCCTATTGGCTTTGTCAATGGTTGTAAGTTGCATAAGTTAAGCAACAACCATGACTTCATTGTATATAATATTGAAAATACTTAAGTTCTGAAATGTTGAGACTGTGAAAGAACTATATATAACGAGTCTTTCCGAAGTTACATCAAAGGCAGTGAAGGGTGGTACTGCTGCAAAGTTCAGATTTTTTTTTCACCCTGAAGGTGAGGGCAAAAATGGAGAGCCAGACAGGGACCCGTCTCAGCACCTGCCTTTTAGAACTGCCGGTGCTGAGCACCGGCAGGACCCGGCCCACATAAAAACCCTGAACGAAAGTGTCTCGGTGTCAGAAAAGTACAACAGGACGAGTTCAGCATATTTCAGGGAATCTGAAAGCCGCCAGCTTTGCAGCAGTGTAGACGGCATCGACCCTCTGAAAATAGCTGATAGAAGGCGTCTACCCGGGTCTACCCTCGTCTCGAGCCCTGGGCCAGCTCAGGTTTCGTTAAGCCACTGCTACAGCCGGGGTGGTGACGAAAGCAACAGCAGCCACAGCAGCGACGTCTTGCACAATCATGCGGATCTAAAAATAGGAGGGTGATGATTATGCAACAGTGAGATTCTGTCACACTGCAACATCTGACTCCGGTTAAAGATAAACCAACGAGCTTTGCGCTTGATATTCATAGCACTGGGGTTACTCTTGTGCAATGGAAAAGAGCAGTCGCTTGGCCGAGACGGACATGAATTCCATGGACGCCAGAGCTCTCAGACTGCATGAGATAATCAGTAACCAGGATAGCAGATTAACAACTCTTCTGATTAAGACCAAGCAATCTGTTAGCTGCTCATACGGACTCGACAGGTTTTTCTCCAAAACACCAATGAAAACACCAACAATATTTTAAGAGAGGTTTTAGTTAGCATTTTGGAATATGTATTCACTTGTAAAAAAAAATATATTAATTATTTTGTCACTAGAAAATCAACATGACAACATATACATTTATACAGTAAATCAGAATTCTGGCATATTACAGCATTTACAATAATATATAGGCATGCGAAGTCAATTGCAATAGTTCTCAAAATTTTAAAGTAATCTAGGCTAGGCATCTGGGAGTATGTCTTCATTGCAAGTAAATATCGTCATAGACATTTACTGAGTTCAGTTTTTGATGCAATAGTTTGTTTTATCAATAGAACAAGAGGAGATAAATTATTTACCAGCCATCATAACTTAATAACATCTGTCTGAAAATAGAGATTGGAAAAAAGAAAACATCAGAACTACTTTTGATCCTTCCTCTAATTTCTCTGCCTCTCTCGCAGACTTTTCTGATTCTGTCTCTGATACTTCCCGAAACACATAAATCCCTCCTCTCTCTCGAGATCACCAATGATGTGTGCGACTCCATTCATTCTGGATTACGGCCTGTTTACAGTACAGATACTCTCCATGCCACTGGAGTCAAGCTATTCTGGCTGATGAGGGCTGAAAACCCGAAACCGGTCCTAGGATGCTTGTTTCCAGTCCAGGGAGGACCTGGCCTGGCAGTTCGGGCTGGACTGTTCCCATTGGGCGCAGGGTCAAGACTGATTTGCATATGGCTGGGTCCAAACTGGAATGGCATGGTGAGCAAAAAAACGATGGATTTAGGCCCAGATCTCTGTACTGGGGTGAATGAATGACATTGTTCTGCATTCTGTCCATCAATTGTTCTTTTTGCATACAGTACAGATACAGCCTTCTTCTGGTGGTCAATGAGCTTAGAATGCTGATAGATGAGGATGGAATTGCCTCATTAAATTTATTGTTTCTCTCTGCAGCCTCCATCTATGGAAGAATGGCGTTTGTGGCAAAGTTTTAGCATGGCTCTCTTTCTTTGCGGACTATGCACAAGCCTTCGCGCATATCGGTCCAACTTCAGATCTCTTCCCTGTGGTGTCTCTTATCCTATACTGTTTTAATATACATATGTTGCTCCCTTAGCTCACCTCTTCTATTCTTATGGTCAATCACTCATTGCCTACGCTGATGATAGTCTGATCATCCTCCTTCGAAGTGAGCTTTGCTCAATCCAGTTTTCATGACTGCCTCAAGGAGGTGGTATGCTGGATGGAAATAAATGCTTTGAAACTTAATAGCAACAAAACTAAAGTTCTGCTCCTTGGCAGCCTCCAAGTTTTCCTCCTTTCCTACTCCAGGTGCCTCTGCCAAAAAATAGTATTTTGATCAAACCTGATCTTTCTCCACTGAGGTCCACAAAGTCTGTGCCAACTACTTTTTCTACATTCAAATGCTCTGGAAAATCATTCATTTACTTCCTCTTGACTACTAAAAATCAGTTGTACAATCTATAATTCTCGCCAGACAGTACTATGGTAATTTGCTATACGTAGACCTTCTGCACACCTGACTTCCCAGCTCTAGTCCAGAACTTGCTGCCAGGCCTATTCTGGGTATTCCATGCAGGATACTTCTCTCTCAGTACCAGCACAAACAGTGGTTCCTTCCTATTAGTAAGCAATCAATGTTTAAGTTTGCTTGTTTTGTCTATAATGTGTTTCTTTAAAAAGGATTTCTTGATCTACAATTACATTTTACTCTCAATATACCTGATGTGTCCAAATTCTAGTGCAGCTAATTGCCTACGGATTCCTTAGCTTAGCAAATCTCAAGTTGGGGGCCATGCTTTTTCTTACCTGGCTTCTTAACTTTGAAATCAGCCTCTTCTGACACTGCAGTGACAACCGAACCGCCTATCCTTTTAAAAACAAAATTAAAACATAGTTATTTTCTTTTGACCATTCTTGGATTCTCTCATTGCGCTTGAATTTCCACTTAACACCAGAACACCGTGTAAGTATCAATGCACTCGAAAAATACTCTTATTATTATCATAATATTCAACCTCACCCTCAACCATGTAGCACAAACTTAGTGTTCATTTAGAGATAGAATGGAGAAGGCTTGGCTGTCAGCCATCCCCAACAGTGAATCTAACGGTGGGTCCTCCAACTCCAGGCTCTAAATAATAATTCCTAACCACTAGCATGGCGTTCTCCTGAGAGGGATCCTACAGCGACAAGAAAATAATGAAAATGCATGGCACTCTACACTTCTCATACAGAACGAAGGGCCAGTTGTACTAACATTGGGGATAGCTATTTCGAAATTTTAATTTTCTGTGAATCGCAATTAGGAAATTGATATTCCTAATGCATGAAACTTTTTGTTTTTAATTTTGCAATTTCTAGTCGATCGCAAAGTGCATTACCTCATGAAAATTATTGAGGCAGGTCGCAGTTTGCTACCCATTAGAAATGATAGCCATCATAGGGATGGAGGCCTTCTGGGGTCAGCAGGCCACCAAGTATGATATTGCTTATAAAAAAAACAATCTTTTTTTTGTTAATGCATTAAAAACAATAACAAATGAATTATTTACCTTCCCTTTTTTTTTTTGATAATCAATTTATTTTATTTTATGAACTGATGATGATAAAACATGAAAATAAACAATACAGCATAATCAATAGCTCCAGCACATGTGACATAAGGCAAATAAAACCATTTATGGCGATGTACACAGTTGCTTATCCCTTTTGCCCATGACATACAGGGTGGTATTCGGACGACAAGGAAAGTGATTAGTCCTGCAATCCCAGCCATTTACCCCAGATCCTCTTGTGTTTGGCCGGACAATCCCTGGCCTCGTATAACGGTAGTTCCTGAGCGGCACACCAGTCCACCCCTCTGCGCCATTTAGTTAGTGGGCGGGGCGGGATTCCTCCATGCCATTGCAATGTCTCACTTAGCCACCACAAGGGCAGCTCCCAGAAACACTTTATCAGCTCTCGAGCCGTCCAACCCATCTGTAATACCCAGCAAGACGTTTAGGGGGTTGTGTGGGATCTCCCATCCCAGTATTCCCGTAAGCTCTGTCTCTAGGGCGGTCCAGTAAGAGGCTATACCAGGGCAGGACCATACCATGTGAAAAAAATCTGCGGACTCAGCATCGCATCTTGTGCATGTTGGGTGTGAAAGTAGGCCTGCTCTATATAGTCGGGCAGGGTTAAGGTAGGAGGCATGCAAGTAGTAAAGCTGGACTAGGCGCAACTTAGCTGAGACCGTGATGGTCTTGGGTGCCATCAAAGCGTCTCTCCAATCTTCCTCCTCCAGTGGGCCCAGCCATGTCTCCCGTTTAGTTCTCAGCGGATCAAGGGAAGTCGGACTGTTATTAGTTAGGGAGCGGTAGATACGCTGTGATATGAGGTGTTCAGCGTTTGTTAAATGTGTGTCTACTCATTGTTTATGGTTATTGCATTCTGCACTTTGTCCTGATTTTAATTAATCTTTTAAATTAGTAAGTTGTATTTTAATCAATTACGCCAGACCGGTGGTGCCCGTAAGTAAGAGCGGGCCCGCCGTGTTCAGGGGTCAGCGTTCTAGCTCTTAGCACTCCCTCGCTATAAAAGACACGCTGGCGCGACCGCGCAGCGTGTGATATGAGGTGTTCAGCATTTGTTAAATGCGTGTCTGCTCATTGTTTATGGTTATTGCATTCTGCACTTTGTCCTGATTTTAATTAATCTTTTAAATTAGTAAGTTGTATTTCAATCAATTACGCCAGACCCGCGGTGCCCGTAAGTAAGAGCGGGTCCGCCGTGTTCAGGGGTCAGCGTTCTCGCTCTTAGCACTCCCTCGCTATAAAAGACACGCTGGCGCGACTGCGCCACCGGCGCGCCTAAGGCAAGCCCGTCTGCGCCCGCCGGCGCCCGGAGCGCGTCCAGCGCCAGAACCCCTGCTTGTTTTGCCCAAGAAGTTTCACAAATAAAATAAACAGCTGCTGGAGCTTAGGAGGGGTGAGTGCCATTCTCCTGATGTTTGTTGTCAGATGGGGAAATATGGGGAGTTTAGGTGTAGCTGCTGTGATTTCAGGTTTAACATCGAACCTGCTCCAGCTGCTTTAAAAATGGGCTCCGGACGGCTGAAGGGAGAGCCTGGAGCGCAGTGGGGCTCTTCTATTGGTATAGACACCTTATTAGCTAGCTCGCGAAAGCTTGGCACAGGTTCTAAGGCCAGTCAGGAAGAGTTTCTTCAATGTATACTGCTCAACACGCGATCTCTGATTAAACACAAATATCAGTTTGAGTGTATGCTGCAGCTCTGTAGCCCCAACATAGTTTTTCTGACCGAGACCTGGACTAACCAGGCATCTGACCCCGACTGGAACTTAGCACTTCCAGCAGGTTACTCAGTAATGGGTCTAGATAGGATAGGGAAAAGAGGAGGGGGTATTGCTATAATATACCGTTCCAACCTAAATGTCTGAGTAGAAACCAATACACAGCTTCCGGCTGAGGCTATGGTATTTACTATTAAAATAAACAACACTTCCACCTTTCATGGTTTACTCTTGTATCACCCACCCGGACCCAGAGCAGCCTTCATCCTAGCTCTCCAGACTTTTCTTGAATCTTGCCTAGAATCCCACACGTTTACTATTCTAGGTGATTTTAATTTTCACCTAGAATTGAACAACAATCCAGATACGGTAAGGTTACTAGACAATTTGGAGGCTCATGGCCTAACGCAAATTGTTTCTGAATCCACTCATTCGGCCAGTCACACATTGGACAGCATTTTTACTAACAACCATGACATCACCCTGGTCAAAATCTCTCCATTACCCTGGACTGACCATAAGGCTGTACATTTTAAAATCAAATTAATGCAGCCTAACTGCGGCATTTCAAGTAGACCGCCCTCTGTAAAAATCCGACCCTGGCATAAAATACAGAGAAACGACCTAGAACAGTCTCTTGATAAGTGCCCTCCCTCACAGGTCATGGATAATAATGAGGCAGTTCTCCAGTTTGAGAATTGGATCAGATCAGCGGTCAACCAGGTGGCCCCAGAAAAACGATTAGGACAAAAGATACCAGGCGACATCACCCTGGTATGGACCTGACCTTAAAAGCATCAAGTCCAAATGCAGGAGAGCCGAACGACTATGGAGAACTGATTATAGTAAGGAGCACAAGCTGGCATATAACCTGGCCTTAGAACATTATAAGGAGGCTATTATAAAAGCCAAAACGGATGATTTCACAACAAAAATTGGAGCTGCTAAGAACTCCCCTAAGGAGCTTTTTAAATCAGTCCAAGCCCTATCTAAACGTCAGCAGGCCAACCAGTTTAGGCCTGACCAAGCCTTCTGTAACAACATGGCTAATTTTTTTCAAACGAAGGTGCAACTTATTTATGATGACCTACTTAAGACAGCCCCCGACTCTGTTAAATCCCATAGGCCACCTTCTGAGGAGAACGCTATTCAGAACCAACTAACTAGCTTTATGACTCTTACACAAGAGAAAGTGAACAACCTCCTAACAACTAAATCTGGATCTCCCAACGATCCCTGCCCCCCCCGCCATTTTACATCTGGGATCAGAAAAGATTAGCTCCCATTTAACTCCTCTCCTAAACAATGTAGTTAAATCAGGGATTTTTCCCTGTGCTTGGAAAAAAGCCTGTATCAGGCCGATTCTGAAAAAGCCCGTCTTGGACCCGACTGAGGTCAAAAACTTTCGACCAATATCATGCCTGCCAATAGCAGCCAAAATTCTTGAAAAAGCAGTAAATAGTGAGCTAACTCAACATCTGGATTCCAATAACTTGCTAGACTCCAGCCAGCATGGCTTTTGACCACGTCATTCGACGGAGTCGGCTCTGATAATGGCCACGGAGGAGATTCGCAGACAGGTGGACGGGGGGAACAGAGCCGTCCTTATCCTACTAGACCTATCAGCAGCATTTGACACCGTGAATCATACGGTGTTAGTGCGGCGGCTGGAGGCTGTGGGGATTAAGGAGACGGCTCTTGCCCTCCTCTCCTCCTTTTTTGCATTTAGGGAGCAGAGTATACACTGGGACAATCTACAATCTGGCGTTTTCCATCTCCTGTGCGGGGTACCGCAGGGATCGGCTTTATCACCGACCCTATTCAATATCTATGTAACTCCGCTACCCAGACTTATCAGAGAGCATGGTTTTTTGCTGGTCTCATATGCGGATGACTCTCAGATTGTCATATCCGTATCTAAACATCCGGAGGCTACTGCCATCTGCTTCCATAACTGTTTGACCGAAATCATGAGCTGGATGAGTCAAAATTTTCTTAAAATTAACACTGATAAAACGGAGGTCATGGAATTTGGCAATGGCCTAACACTGTGGAACCAAACATGGTGGTCAACAGAGGCGGGTGAGTGCCCCTGCCCGACAGCTAACGCCAGGAATTTAGGAGTGATCCTAGACAATCAGCTAAATTTCTCAGGCCAGGTCAACCGCCTAACGTCCTCCTGTTTCTTTTTATTGAAGATTTGACGCAAGATTTTACCCTTCATCCCACAGGAACTTAGGAAAACTGTAGTAGTAGCCCTTATTCTCTCGAAAATAGATTACTGAATGCACTCTTTTTGGGCATTGACAAGGCGCAGATGACCAAATTACAATCTCTACAAAATGCTGCAGCACGACTATTATTAAACATCCCTAAAGGTCATCCCACTGCTGCTAGTATTAGGTCACTACACTGGCTCCCGATTCAGCAGCAAGTGGAATTCAAGGCCATTTGTCTGGATCATAAGGCTCTATACGGAGGAGGGGCTGTGGATATGCAGAAACTGTTTGTATGGTATGCACCTACGAGAAATCTTAGATCCACAAACGTGGGTCTCGTACAAATTCCCAAGGTTCATAGAGCAAGATGGGGAGGTAGGACCCTATCCCATTGTGCAGCTAAACTATGGAACAAGTTGCCAGCGCCTATGCGGCTGCAGTCAATCAGACAGCATTTTAGGAAATTGCTCAAATCCTGGCTGTTTCCCTCCAACTAGGTTGCAGGATCAAACAGAGCAGCTCCCTATCTCACGTCACTAGCGCCAAGACGCCGCGGCAATCGAGCGCTTTATAAAACTATTTTATCTTATCTTTATCTTATACGCAAGACACCCCCCTTTCCGAGATTGGCCATCATGACTTGGGCTTCGAGAGGGCTGTGTTCGGGCAGGGATGTCAATACAATCAAAGACCTGCTCTGTTAGTAGTCTGGACTCCTATAGACGTCCACCTATATTTTCTCAGGCACAAAATATTGTGTGCCGCAACAGTGGATCAATATCTCCCATCTGCTATCAAGTGTCTAAAATCACTATTTTTAAACCGCATGTGTTGTACTATATCTACAAACTGTGACCCCCTCAAGCATCACCAAAAAGAAAGAGTGAAAAAGGGAGGTGAAAAAGTGGGAACAAAGAAGGCAGTGCCTCACGGGAGTAGCACCATGGGAGTTTACAGACTGATACTCGCCTGTATCCTCAGGTTCTCATCATTAGCAACTGCCAACTTTTGCAACAAAATGAAGAGTGAGGAGAAAAGAAAAAGTGCAAAGACTGTGTATGTTCATGCACAATGCATAAACCCTATATAGGAAACCGAGGTCTAGCATTAGAACAACCGGTGTACCTAAGTCTAAAACCGAGCTAGACAACCACTAGCTGAACTACTTTATTTCTTAGCTGTGTGTCTGCTCCATTAAAACCAACATGTTTCATTGCCCATAGAAATTTGCGGCAACTTCATCAGGGTAGGGTCAGCATCCTCACTGCACCACTTTCCTCTGTTTATCAAACCTACAAAAAACAGAGAACGTACAACACATTTCAACACCACATATATCAGCAAAGGCATCGCGCTAAAAACAAGAGAAAAACTCCTGTAACACATGTAGCACACTAAAAACCACAACGTGTATTTGTGGTGCTACTGGTGGGGAATATCGACAGCGCATTCGCTATATTTACCGAGAGGTTGCCAATCTTCAGCATACCTGCAACCTCATGAAAATACTTCTAACCCTGTGTATGTGTGCTACTCCACAGACACAGCATCCGGCTCAGTCACTGCTTTCAGTCAGTCTATATGGGAGAAAAGACAAGGGGTTTCAAATATTCTCCCGGGTCCTTTAAACACCCGTATTGAACTCCAGTGGCGATGGGAAAATAAAATAAAACGTTCCCCTGTGTAGTAGGCGGGACACATAAATATACCTCCCTAATGCCTACTCTGTGTGCCAAGACCGCTTATCCTAGCAAACCACTCTACTTGCTACCACCCTTGATGCATTACGGTGAGCAGTTGTATTAAAAAGTCGGTACCCCTCCTACTAAGTGGCGGTTCTTCAACCTTGGGGCTACCACACTCCCGGGGGTTTTTGTGATATACCGGAGGAAAATTCCTCCGTCGATCAACTTTACGCATCTTACCGAGACTCCTCGGGTTACCAGCCACCGCTCAGCACCTCATCGTGTTCCTCTCACTGTAATGTATTTATAGGGCTACGCACGCTGGCTCAGACTAATTGGACCCGCCCTGCCTTCGGTCCTTGCAGATGACTCCTAATTTTGTCAGTGAACACGGCGGCCATTTTGGAATGTCTCTCGCCGGCTGATATAAGCCCGATGAAGTCTACTCTTGGTAGTTTACACATTATGAAATGTGTATATAAATCATGGGTGGTTGTTAATTGCCATGGTACACTCCACATTCCTTTTGTCGAATATCAATTTTCAAAAAATGTTGATAAAATTAATTTTTCAAAAGAGTTGTTTTCTAAATATTTAGTACAACTACTCAAATCTATATCACCTCCTCCTTAAGTAAAAAACTACACTCTTCAACTCTGGTGAAGTAATTAAGGATTTGGTGAGGTGTCTGCTCAGGCAATACAGACCCTCAGCCCTACTGTGTTATTATTCACATATATTCAGCCATCAACAGTGCAATATACATTCTGAGGCTAACTCCAGTTTAAAAGGGTACCACTTTGTTCCATTCAATAGAATCATTGAGCCCATTCCGGTCTGCCCCCTCTTGATATATCCAACGTGCTTCTTTGGAGGCCAGTCTGCTCTCCATGTTCTGCTGATCACCTAGAACCTTTTCTAGTACCACCCATCGTATGTCCCTGTATTTATGTTTCAGGGTAACATAATGTTGAACAAATTTCGTCGTGAGTTTACCAGCTTTTAGCGTGCTCACATGCTCCTGCATTCTAACTTTGACCTTGCGGGTCGTGAGGCCAATATAGTGTAGGTCACAAGGACATGTGATTCTGTATATAACATTAGCCGTGTTGCAATTACTGAACCTATTCAGATGCCATGTTTTTCCATTTGCGCATGTGACACTCTTGGTAGCTGTTGTCAATTCACAGACCGAACAGCCCCCGCAGTGTAGTGTCCCGGCGATGCCACAGGTTCCCTAGACTCCTGCACAGGACGTGTATGCACAAGGCGGTCACGCAAGTTAGAGGACCGTTTAAATGCGAATCTAGGTGGAGGCATTTTCATAGAGGCAGTACTGAGTAAATGCCAGTGTCTTCTTATGATCTGTCTGATTTTGGTTGAACAGGGCCCAAACGTAGTGACCACTGGAATACATTCACTTTTGACCTTATTTGTTCTTTCCAGGAGGGCATCTCTAGGTGTATTTAACGCTCTCTTCCTGGCCTGTTTTATAACGGGGATGGGCAGGGATGTGCCAGGCTGTATGTGTGTACCTAGAGCATGGCGGAGTTGTAAGTACCTGTAAAACTGGGAGGGGTGAAGTGAGTGCCTAGTCTGCATATCTAAAAAGGAGCGGATGTGGTCACCCCCCACACGTCACCAAGCTGCGATATACCTATAAGATCCCAGCTCCCGAAACCTTCCAGGCCTCCCACCGCCCGCAACCATGTGCCTTGCCAAAGGGGTGTTTGTTGGGTCAGTCTATCTTTCCATTGGGTGTGTCGCAAAGCAGCGCGCCAGGCCAGAAGCACCGCCTGGGTCACTGTGGGAAGGTCCTTAGGAATGGGGGACCCATACATCATGGCCTGAACTCGAGAGAGGCCCAGATCCCCAAGCTCAGTCCTATAGGCAGGGTCAGACCACCCCCCATTAAACCAATCATGTATTACTAGGAGGCGGGTTGCAAGATAGTATAAATATAAATTTGTTAGCCCCATGCCTCCGTCATAGGGAGGGATTTGGCAGAGCGGGAGTGACATGCGCGGCCGTAGGCCACCCCAGAGAAACCTCGTGATTAGACTGTCTATTCCTCTGAACCAGGTTCGGGGAATATGGAATGGGATGTTCTGAATGACATAGAGGAATCGGGGGAGAATCATCATTTTGAATAGCGCTATCCTCCCAAGTGGGTTGAGCGGTAATTTTTGCCATTTCTGTAGATCCAGCTTGGCTTTGGCGACCAGAGGGGTCACGTTAAGTGCCCAAGCTAGGTCCGGAAGGAGGGCGACCCATAGACCCAGGTATTTGAAGGATTGTCGTCTGATGGGGATGGTGGATTGCCAATCGAAATATTCTCTTGAAAGATGTAAGGGAACCAAGGTTGATTTGGCCAGGTTCAGACGCAGCCTGGAAGTCGGTTCAAAGGACCGTAGCACGTGTAGGCACCTAGGACCCGACCGAGCTGGGTCTGCGAGAAAGAGCAGGACATCATCTGTATATAGAGCGATTTTGTCCTCTTGTGATCCCGCCCACCTCCAGCCGTGAATCCGATTGTCCGAACGGATGAGATTGGCTAGAGGCTCCATCGCTAGGGCAAAGAGGAGGGGTGAGAGGGGGCAGCCCTGTCTCGTCCCTCTTCTGATTGGAAAGGCGTTCGAGAGCATTCCGTTGACCAGCACTCTAGCCGCAGGCTTGGAGTAGAGGATGTAAACCATGCGGCAAAATCTAGGGCCCATACCCGTCGCCAGCAGGACTTCCTCTAGATAACCCCAGTCGACGGAGTCGAATGCTTTTTCAAAGTCGACTAGGAGGAGTGCTAAGTACGGGGTCAGAGCCTGCCGGTTGGCCAAGGCCAGATGTAGACATCTCAAGCAGTGTCTGGTGCTCCGTGCCGGCATGAAGCCACATTGGTCGGGATGAATCAATTTGTTAAGGTATGGCTTGAGGCGCTGGTCCAGAATCGTAGCATATATTTTGACTTCAGTATTAATCAAAGAAATAGGACGATAGTCAGTACAGGCAGATGAGGGCGGCTGCATTTTGGGGATAATAACTATCGTGGCCGTGTCAGTTTCTGGAGGGAAGGAGCCTGTTTCCACAGCCTCTTCATAGAGGGCTGCAAGGTGCAGGACGAGAATGTCGCAATATGCGGTATAGAATTCTTGCGGGTAGCCATCTGGACCGGGAGTCTTACCAGCCGAGACGAGTGAGAGGGTGGTTTGTATCTCTTCATTCGTGATCGGGCTTTCTAGTCCATCCGACTCTGGTGGTGCGAGCTTGGGGAGACGAAGGTCCTCCATATCAATCAATTCCGCAAGAGACAGCCCTGGTTTCTGTGCCGAGTACAAACCTGAGTAATAAGTCGCGAAAGTTTGGGCCATTGCTCTGGGAGAGCGATGTGTGTTCCCATCTGAGTCTCGGATCTCTGGAATTATTCGGTTTGCTAAGGGGTAGGACACCAATCTGTGTAACATTCTCCCGTTCTTGTCGCCCCAGCCGTATACTCGCGCAACGGAGGACCTCCATAGGATCTTCGCTGAGTCGAGGGAAAGCTGTCTTATCTCATCCAGCACCAACGTCAGCTTCCGTAGCTGTGTTTCATCAGTTGCACCAGTTGTGTCCCTCTCGAGCAGAACTGCCTGAGATTCGAGGAGGGTGAGTCTATTATCTCGTAATAAGCGTTGGGCTTTGAGGCGCCCCTTGGCGAGTCCACGGATCGTGGCCTTACCCGCCTCCCACAGAGTGCCCGGGGAAGAGACAGAGCCCTGGTTTGTAAGAAAGTATTGTGTAATATCGGCTCTCAGTATTTCCTTAAATTCCCGGTCTTGGAGGAACCAGGCATTCATCCTCTATATTGGGCGGAGACCAGTAGTAGGGTCGCCCACGGTACTGAGCATCGGCGAGTGGTCTGAGATGCCTCTGGGGAGGATACGTATCTCCCTCACCTTACGACATTGTGGGGCCGGCATGAACATCATGTCAATGCGAGAGTGGCTGTGGTGTGCCGCCGAGGTGTGAGTGTACTGGGATTTCCGCGGGTTCCAGGATTGCCATACGTCGCAAACTCCCATTGCCTTAGCCCAGGTCGCCAATTGGTTAGCGTGAGTGGTGCGGGAGGTGGAGGGAGTCCCTGTGGCATCAAGCGTAGGGTGCATAACTGCATTAAAAACTCCCCACCAAGATCGTTGTACCAGGGGGCAAGGAGGAAAGTATCGCCTATGCGACTTAGGGTCGGGGTGTGGGTGGCGCCAGGAATGTATATGGAGAGGACATTGAGGGAGTCTTCACCCAGGGTTCTGGAAAGGGCCACAAAACAGCCGTTGGGGGTCTCTGGTAATTTGGGTAGGGACAAACGGTAGATTGCATCTTAAAAGGATTGCGACTCCCTGTGAGCCCCGTGTGAAACCCGAGTGCCAGGATCTATCAAATCTGTACCACTCAAGGAAGGGGCAAAGAGTGCCCAGAAGGTGGGTTTCCTGGAGCATGAGAATGTTCTGGGGTGTGTCTTTGGGCATGCCGTAGGACTGCAGTTCGCTTGATCCTGTCGAGCAGGCCGTTCACGTTCCATGATATGATGCGGAGAGAACGCCCATTATATGTCATTGTTTCGTGATCAGTAGGAGAGGCCCGCAGTTCTGCGGGGGTCTATTACGCATTAAGCGCTCAAGAGGCTGGGATGCAGGGTTTCTGTGTATCACCAGTGGGCATGTGTTCGCTACGCTGTATTGTGTTATCGCAGACTTGAGATTCTGTAAACAGTAACCTGTGGAAAAACCTGGAACATGGGACAACGCGAACCAGGTGGAAAGCATGTCTTTTGGCATCCACGAGTTGATCCAATTTTCGACGAATGACTCCATCGGTCCATGTTCTGCGCCCTCCGGGAAGCCCACTAGGCGTAAATTGTTGCGTCGGGATCTGTTTCCAGCATCTTCCGCCCTTCTGTGGAGTTCCTTGGCTTGAGTTTGCAGGCGGGTCATTTGTTCCTTCAGGGCCGTGACATCGTCCTCGACAGAGGAAATGCGGGATTCAGTCTCAGTGATCCTGGCCGTTGCGTTGCGGAGGTCTTGCCGGATCAAGGCCATGTCTACGCGAACTTCTCCGATCTTGTGTTCGACCGAGGTCTGTGAAGCGGATATGGCTTGCAGTATCGTGCTGAGGTCTCCACCCGCTGGGGTTTGCCCCTCCATAGCTTCAGACCGAATTCCCTTTTCGCTAACGGTGTATTGGTCCATTTTGGTCTGCGTCGCGGGCGGTTTCGGGCCCCGATCCTTCCCCATGGCTATAAGATCCAATAAGGAGCAACGGGAGACGACAGTGTTGTCGGGCACCAGATAGCCGCACCGGGAGGGTGTTGGCCGATTTACGCGGGTAACTTGTGCCTATGCAGTTCGTATGGAGCTGTCCAGTGATGAGGGGGGTGCTGCAGGTTTCCCAACTGGAGCTGTAGCGGCAATCCGATATACCTCGGTGATTAGGGAGAGTGATCTTTCGCATGTACAGCAAAGGTATAGTCGGAGCAAGAGCCAAACAATTTGAGTCAGTTGTTGGTTTCGCCCAGGGACTGGGCGCCTCCTTGCCGGTTTACAAATGGCCGGGAATCACGCGGATCTGGGCCGGCCAGGGCCAGTGAGAGCTCCGCATTCAGACCCACGATGGACGCTACTGGTGATCGTTAAGCAGCCAAGGAACAGTCCCGGTGCAGCCGTGTCTTGGTCTAATGGGAGAAGGGCTCCGGCCTCCCAGCATCGCAGTTCACCCCCAGGGTTGCCCAACCCCGGTCAGGAGGAAGGGGGGGGCCCAAGAATTCACCACTGCGTGACCTCGCAGTCGATCTCACTACCCGCCAGGGCTCGGGCACCACGCCTCCGCCTGGGCTGCAGCGGCAATCAGACTGGTCTCAGGCTCTTCTAGGGCCTCGTCTCCGCAGGTGGGTCACGCTGCCATTGGGGCGGTGGGTCACCGTTCTCCCACCAGTGCGCCCAGGGATTAACATGTGCTCCGATCGTCGCATACAGGGCAGGTGGACGCGGGTCACTTACTGGGCAGTGGGTCAGAGTAAGGGGCCCCACGGGACAGGAGGGGGGGTCCCCGGGGGACCACTAATGTGCAATACCGCAGCCAATCCCCTCTCTGCCCTTGAACTTCGTCGCCCCAGACTAACCAGAACGCCTGCTCTGGTGGCCTCTCTCCATAGAGCCTGGGGCCCAGGGATCCGGCCGCCCATGTCTCTCACAGCCAAACGGACCCTCAAGCTAAGGGGTGCAGCAATGGATCAAGGCGCTCATAAAGGGCTCCCACTGGCTATGGGGGGAGGGAGTGTCTCCTCTACGGCCCTCGCTATCAGAGTGTGACAGCCGAACCACCCCCCATGCGGCTCCCTCTCGGTCTCTGGGTTAATTAGGAGCAGAGTCCGCTGGCCCCAGCCACGCCCCAGTGGGAGAATCCAGGCGGGGGTGGGCTACTCCTCCCGGACACCCCGTCTCCCGGCTTACTCACCAGGCCGCAGGAGGCATGGCGGTGGGTGTTCCTCCACATCAGCAAGTCCGGAGTCTCCCCTCCAGCGAGTCAGAGCACCGTCGTCACACGGGGCACCCGGCGCAGATCTGCAGTGGGCGCGGCCGGAGCCCGTAGACCGCAGGGCTTCAGCAACTGGAGGGGGGAGGCCCGCCCAGGGCTCCCCGCTGCACGATCCCGCAGCCGGTCCCCCGGTCTTACGCCCGTCATTCAGTCAGAGACAGCGACCGCAGGTCCCAGCCCCAGAGGTCCAGCCAGGGGGTGGGGGAGGGGGGGAGGAAGGCCTCACTCCGGGCCCCGCGCCAACTTTCCGTCCTCTGGGCCGCGAAGGACACCGGCACACTGCAAGGCTCGCGGCTCCGGGGCCCCACTCTCGCCCGATGGGGCGTTTGATGTCCTCGCCAGGCAGCAGGGCTTGGATCAGGAGGGCCGTGAGTTGCCGCGGGGGATGGTCGTAGAGCAGCCCTAGTCGCTGGTACAGGTCCCGGTTACACAGGCGCCGCCATTTTAGATACAGGGCGGCCTGGAGCCCCGGGCCCAAAGCTCGTCAATGTTCCTGGTGTCACAAAGCCACAGCGCTGGCGGATGCTCTCGCAGAGTTAAGGTTGCTGGCGACGCAGTAGGCGATAAGGATGGCTGCCGATGGCGATGTAGTCTGGAGCGGATGACGGAGGGGTCCGGAGGACTCTTAGAGTGCGACCGCCATCTTGACGCTCCAAGCCACGTCCCCTACCTTCCCTTTTTTATGAGCAGGTATAGGTCCATGGGACCACTGCCTGCTCTTAAAAGATTTTTTTTTTTTAACATTGTCAAAGGGGAAGGGGTCCCATAGGGACTCCTTTTCATTTGCAAATGGTTACCACCTACTTTGAAGAAGATGGAAAATATTAATGTTTCACGCTTGTAATTCAGTCGCAAAACATTTTTGCGCACGCAAATGGCCCAATTCTGCGAATCTGGCCGTTTGTGACCGCAAAAATGCTTCGTACATCTGGCCCCAAATTCCATAGAATAACCCTAGACATGGTGGTGATACCCTGGACATCAAACCCATCCTGCAGCATACTGTTCGTGCCAAGGCTCTTGGAAGAAGAAAAGCACCATTATTATTACAGAACATCGAATTATCATACCATGAACCATTTGTTATTTATTGACAGTGAATTTAACAGATGATGAAACCTTTACTTCCTCCGTTTTAGCTTTAGCTCCTTATTCATTCTTTGCCAATCAACTGCATGTTTTCAGTGGGAGTGTCATGGCTGTATCTCGTGGTTCAACACTGACTTCAGCATTGGCGCAGCATAGATAGGTAAAGTCACTACTGCAAGTATCATTAAATATTAAGCACCCCTATAAACGAAATTGACAGTTAAAAAGCAAATAGAAGCCCTTGCATGGAGCCCACTGTGTGAATATCACCAATCAAACACTGTCTAATGCCTAGTATAGGATGCCGTGGTCAAAGGTCCTCTAGAGTGCTGAATCTCTAGTACTATATTATGAGAGCAAAGGCGATAATGGGTTGATCTGTATTTAACATCCATGAGTATAGTCAAAGGTCGAGAAGAGTTACTGCTGGCATAAAATTAGAATCAATAGATGTATTGGAAATTCCAATCCTTGACCTAAATTATTACTGAAAACCATGCAATACTTGACCAGTACACTGACAATAGCAAGACCAAAGCTCTGTCTTTCTGAATTCTGGACAAAACTTTAGGATTACTGAAAAGGAAGAAAAGTGAGGTCTGGTGGCCAAATCAGAAGGAGCAAGAGCCAATAATGCCATAGGCATATGTTAATTGTATTTCTTTTGCAGCCCAGAAGTGCAATAATCTTTTAATTCACATTGGCTGGATAAAGTAAACTATTCTACATTTCTCATAACGTTATAACCAAATGAAATGTGTGAGTATTGTGGTGTATTATGCGGTGTGGATGTGAGACCTTATTGTGTAGTACACTCACAAAACCATCTTGGGTCCAGTCAGGCTCGTTTGTAAAACCTCTTGCTCAATCCTGGGTAGCCGTGGCTTCGAGCAGCAAGGCTTATACAAAGTAACTAGAGTAAAGCATTTCGAAGTATCAAACAGATCAAGAAAGTCACACAATACGAAACAAATCTGACACTAATTAATAAAAATAATTTTTTTAATGCATTTTTAGACACCAAAGATGAGCAAAATCCACCACATGATTCCAGAGATATAGATTTTTAAGCAAAATATACATCTCAGCTTTTTAGTCCAAAGTGCAAACATGGATAAACGTAAAGTTTGGAAAGTTTTGAAGATTTGTTTTTGGCAACTCTGGGCCAGACTGGGTGACCAATTCCAATAGGGAGAAGGTCTGGGAGGCCAATAAGTAATATTTGGACAGTTACTTGGTCACTAAAAGCAGCCGCAAGTCCAGTTCCACACTTTACACAAAGACCGCCATAGACTTCATTGGAGTGGTCCTGATGCTCAAGACACAGGACGCTGAAAGATACTCTTGGTCCTTTACGGTTGACAAAGAGGGGGTTGGTGGGGGCCTTCCTGGGTCCACGGTAAAGGTGGGCGTCTTTGGCCACAGCAGTCAGGGTCCCTCGAAATCCTCTTTGAGCCAGTAGGAGTTCAGCGATAGCTGGGCTACCGGTCTCCGGACACAGCAGGTCCAGAGGTCTCCTTTAGCGCAGGCTAGTGTCCTTCTTGGGTGACCAATAAACAATCTGGTGATTACTGGGTTCAGCACACAATGGTACAACTTTTGAGTGCTGAGGGATTGTCTTCTTGGTTGCACGTAGACGGTCAGCGGCGATTCAGAAGTAGTTACTGACTAGCCAGGACGGGCTACTTCAGCTGTCAAGACCCTGGTGCAGTAACAGGTAGACTCACTCTTGGAGTTCACCTTTTCTGTCTGGAGCTTTGGAGCAAGTTTCCCATGAGCCAGGCACCACAGGCACTCTCTTCACTAGCCAAAGACACAGCAGGTGCAGTCCAGCTGATGGTGCAGCCTCTCTTGCCAGGTCCAGGGGTCAGCAGGGCAGTCCTTCTTCAGTCCAGTCAATATGTGATCTGAGGTTCATGGTGCCATGGGTGCCATATTTATGCCCAGAAAGTGCCCTGGGGTTTGATGACGTCACTATCCAATGGACTACCAGGATCCCTCCCGCCTTATGATGTCTTCTGGCTAGCCATGCCCAGAGGGCACTATTCTGCCCACTCTCAAGATGTCTGAACCCTTCCTTAGCTCGAGGTGTGGCTAGAGGTGTGGCTACCTGTGGGCTACATGCCCTCTGAAAAACTGGTTTCCCCTCTCTGTTCCCACCGCCACCCCGTCCAACTGAACAAAGGGGCAACTGCTCTAGATTGTGGTTGCCATTTGCCTATCAAATTTGGCTTCGCCTTTGAAGCTTGCCTTTTGGGCCAACAACCTCTGTGTCTTCCTTCAAAGGTGAGGTAACACCTCCCTCTGTGGCAGGCCTCTATTCTCCTAGGGCTGGGGAGTCATTCACACGACTCCCCAGGAGGGCAGAAGGCTGTCTGGTGGCCAGCAACTGTGAGTGGCCACTGGAAAAACTGCGCAACAGAGTGGCAACTTTCTAAAAGTTGCCTTTGCTTAGTTGTGACATTAAATTCGACTTGGGTGGTGTTTCATAGACCAGGTGATCATGGCCATCCATGCCTGGAAGGTACCCTGGCTACCAAAACCCCACAGGCCAGCCAGTGTTTATATCTCCCCGGTGGTGAGATCCACGGTCAGGGTTTGGGACAAGGTGCAATTGCGACATGGTCTTTCTACATCAATCTCCCCACAGACACCACTGATAGGTAACCTGGACTTCCCACCAGCTGCCACGGGCTCAGAGTTTGAGGCATGGCAGGAAGCTAATTGCAAATGAGTGGGGGGACCTGTTTGATGCCGATGGGCTAATGGACTTCCCCAAGTTGCAGACATATTATGGCCACCTTGGCACGGCACAATGGAAATTTCAGACAGTAGCACATTGGGTAACCCAACCTTGGATTCGACCACATGCTAGTAGGGTACTTACAGCTTTTGAGAAGTGAATTCTCACCCGCTCCACAGATAAGAAACTATTGTCTGACCTCTATGCCTTTTTGATGACACCTCTGAGTCCCCCAAAATCATCTCCGCGAGCTAGATGGGAGGGAGAATGTGGATGCTCTTTCACAGATAGAGAGTGGCGTGATATTTTACATCATGCACGAACCTCCGCTCTTAACACCACTGGTAAAGAAATGCTCCTGAAGATCTCCTATTATTGGTACCTCACCAAGGCCAGGATTGCCACTTGGGACCCTACTGGCGGACGATATTGCTGGCGTCATTGTGGACACCAGGGCACTCTTACCCACCTCTTATAGCAATGCTACTGGAATCTTTCTGGGCAGGGGTCTTGGATGTGGTAAACCTTATGTTTGCGACAGATATATCTAGATTCCCTAGTTATATTCTCCTGGGTCTCCCCAACCTTCTCACCTACCCACTGCGGTCTAATAGAGGCAGAGCAATCACCCTCGCACTGGGAGCGGCTAAACAGATTCTCCTCACAAAATGGGGTACAGATGCCGTGCCCACACATTTGGATTGGCTACACAAATTGTGGGATATACTGGGGATGGAAAAGTTGACAGCAGTTGCTACACATCAACTCCACTGCTTTGATAAGATGTGGCAAACTTGCCTTCAATACCGGTCAGATGAGTTCTGTGAGCTGTCTTGTCCCCGGTACTTAAGGATACTGCACTTAACCTCCATAGCTGCGTCTGCAGAGCGCTAGAACACTTGCGTCCCCATCGGAAGCCCTTGACACCTGGCGCAAACCCGTACACCTCTTCATCTTGTCTTAAATCCCTATATCGCCGCTTTTTCACTCTTTCAATTCTTTCCTACTTTTCTGCAATGCATGCTTACTGCCCACTATTGAGATCACCACCGGCCACTGGATGTAGGTGGGTTGTTGTGTATCACTTTTTCTATATAAAATCAATAAAATAGATCTAAATCCTAAATTCGACTTGGGCATCAAGCCGGGTTTAAAGCCACGATTAATTTGATAACTTGAAGTACCCATTTTGATGGTCTCATTCAGAAGTTAGCACAGCTAAAGAGTCAGTGTGTAACTTTGTACTGGCCAGTGGGGCTATCTGGTTATCAACAGTACAAACAACAGTTTAGGGTTTTTATTGTTAGGACATATAAAAACATATGTCCTACTTAAGAATATACAGCTCCCTGCCTTCAGGCTCAATAGGCTGTAAATAGGGGAGACTTACATATATCATTAAGGGAACTTTGAGCTTTGCCATTGGTTTAAATGGCAGTCGAACTAGCAGTTTAAAACTGCTCTTCCAGGCTGCAGTAGCAGACTGGGAGACATTTTCATACCTTATCACCCTCACGGTAGCACAACCAGTGCTGCAGCCCTGGGTGGACACTTTAACTTACAGGCCCTGGGTACCCTTGGGACCATATACTAGGGAGTTCCAAGTAAGTGAACGTATGCCAATTGGGGATAGTCAATTCAACATATACTTTGTAGCTGGTTAGAAGACTGGCACTGCAGGCTGGTTAGCAGGCGTCAATGCACTCTGAGTTGAAAGACCAGCAGCATCAGTCCAAAAGAGGCATTTCGTTACAAAATGTGTGAGGTCAGATTTAACAATGTGCTTTATTAACTCAATATATAAAGAAATCTAAAATATTATGCAAATAGCTGTCACAAACCCTATCCATTTTTCGCTAACATGTTGCCCACATTGCCACTTCAGATCAGACCCATCCATATGCAAATCAGTCTTGATCCTGCTCCAATAGGAACAGTCCGGCTCGAACTGCCAAGTCCTCTCTGAACCGAAACACAAACAACCAAAGACCGTGGAGACACTGTGGCCCTCATCCTCCTCGACCTCTCTGCTGCGTTCAAAACCGTCTCCCACCACACCCTCATCAAAAGACTCCACAATGTCAGCATACAACACAAGGCCCTCAAGTGGATTTCTTCTTTCCTTTCAGGATGCACACAGAGCATCTGTCTTCCTCCTTTCACCTCCATACCCATGGACATCATATGCAGCGTACCCCAAGGATCATCCCTCAGCCCCACCCTGTTCAACATCTACATGACCCCCCCGCAGACATCGTCAGATACCATGGACCCAACATAATCTCCTACGCTGACGACACTCACTTAATCCTCTCACTCTCCGAGGACCCTCCAACGCCAAAACCAACTTCTGCAACACCAGGACCAACATAGCCAAATGGATGACAGACAGCTGCCTCAAACCCAACTCCGAGAAAACAGAAGTTGTGATCTTCAGAAAGAACTCCTCCACATGGGACCACAGCTGCTGGCCAGCAGAACTCGGACCAACACCCACACTGACAGACCATGCACGCAACCTCGGTATCATCCTCGACAGCCAACTGACCATGAAATGACAAGTCAACGCAGTCACCTTCTCCTGCTTCCACACCCTTCGCATGCTCCACAGAATCTTGAGATGGATCCCTATCAACTACAGAAAGACCGTCATGCAGACCCTCGTCACCAGTCGCCGAGATCATGGCAACGCGCTCTATGCTGGAATTTCCACCCAGCTCCTCAAAAGACTCCAGACCATACAGAACACTGCAGCCAGACTCATTCAGGACCTCCCCAAACGAACCCGCATCACCCCTCACCTTAGAAACCTCCACTGGCTCCCCATCCAGGAGATGCCAGTTCAAGATCCTCACGCCGCATACAAAGCTCTACACGATCAAGGACTATCCTACATCAACCATCGACTGAACTTCCACCTGCTCGCAAGACACCTGCTCTCTGACTCACTCGCTCTCGCACACGCACCCCGCATCTGCTGCAGCGGCGGCCGCTCCTTCTCCTATATCGCTGCAAAGACCTGGAATAACCTGCCCCTCCACCTCCAAATAGCACCCTCCATGGCGGACTTCAGAAAGAAACTCAAGACCTGGCGTTTTGACTGAGACACGGCACCCTCAGAGCCCAGATACCCCTAGAGGTGACAGTGCTGTGCTACACAAATGCTGGCTAATTGATTGAAAAAACCGGTTTCGCCCTGATTGGGGCTCCTCAGTTGGGTGCAACTTGGTTTCAGTGGCACAATGAACAAAGAACCCACACCTTGGCATACACTTGGCCACTTAGGGTGTTAGCCAAAACATACAACAGATGATGGGAGGAATTCTTGCAATTTGTCTAACCACCAGCAATTACTTGGGGTAGCATTCCAACCCATTGGTCTTTGGCCCACCATGCCAGCCCAGATCAGACACAGTCATATGCAAATCAGTCTTAATCTTGTTCCAATAAGAACAGTCCAGCCTGAACTGCCAAGCCAGGTCCTCTCTGAACTGGAACACAAGCAACCCAAGACCAGTTTCGGCCCGAATGGGGCCAAGACACCAGTATCAAACGGCCTCAACTACCACAGTTGAAGTTCAGTAGCCCGTCTGCCCTATGTCCTCTGAATGGGGTCTGACAGAATACAACAGCACATGTGAGAGAATGTGATTTTTGTAAGTTCTACTTTCGTGCCAAATTTGGGATAATTTCATGCAGCCATCTTTTTCTTTTCGAATGTAAAGAATCCTATTGAAGTTAAAATAGAAATATCACTTTTTGATCCCCTTTTTTGGGCCCTCACCCTGCAAAATCTAAATCGGATAACTGTTTTATTGGCCAGTTGCAGGAAAATTTGAATGTCACCAACGTTATTAAGAAATCAAAAACTGCCTTTTCAATGGAAACTTTGACAGGGGTTCCTTTTTACATCGTCAAAGTACAGTGATATTCTGCTTTTTTATTTCTGTGCAAGTTTCTAAGCTAGCCCTAGTCATGGCTGGCAAACTTTGAACTGGAAGTCCAGCTAAAGCCTGCAATGAAACTGAAGCAAACCAGCACCCAAAAGGTCAAGAGTACAAGGAAAATGCAAAGCAAAAATCAGACCTGATTAACTACCTACACAATGGTTGTGAACACTGTGTATAAGATCCAAAGGGATAATCCTCCTATATACAAATATATATTATACATGCACAGTACAAATGCAGACGTGCAGAATGCAAAATTAGTTATGACCATAGTCTGGGGAGGTTGCACTTTCTTTTTTAGGTGCCTAGGCATTCAACTATTACAGCTTTCGCTAAAATGTTGCAAGCTTCAAGGCTTCTCTGTGTCCTTGGGCATGGTTGGTAGCAGGTGCCCGCACGGGGTGAGGAGCACGGAGTAAAGAGCAGGCTCAATAATAAGCTGTTATAAGCATCAAATGTACCTACACAAATGTGCACAGTTCAGGACCCCGTTATACCACCCTGTCCCAAACCGATACCATGCACTGCCAAATAAGGAAGGGAATTATTTGAAAGCAAGGCATGTATATACACCGGACTATATTAAACAACTGAGTTGGCTCTATTGTTATTTTGGTTTTAATTATCATCAAGCAATGATTTATTATGGAATAATTGATTTTTAAATTATCTGAATTCTGGCAGTGTGGTATTTGTGCAGGGGACACAGACTCCATTGTGGGTGTAAGCAGCAGGTTTTTTTTGCCTTCACCTCGCTCTCAGGCTCATAGCCAGGAATATATGGTTTGGGGGGGCCTTCCGCCCTAGCTTTGACAGTAACATAAAAGGAAGGTGGAAGTGGTTCACAACTAGAAATGATGCTACGATTTTAATGTCTTTCTCTTGTCTATTGGTATTGTTTCTCCTGAGGAATTTTTGGAGCTTTGTGTAAAACTGATTTTTAAGCATATTTGTCTAAAAACAATGATTAGAAATTCATATGAAATTCATATGAACGCAACTTTGGGGAGGGTGGGTTCTTCTCAAATAACCATAGGGTAGTGTAACGTCCAGTGGTTTATAAAGCACATTGGGCAGCAATATAGATTTAAACTAGACCCAAATTAGATATGCCAACAATCGTGGGTCAAGGAGCTTGCCAGAACTAGCAGTTCTTGCTAAAGGATAGTGTCAAAGGTTGCAGTAAATACTGGATTTTAGAAAAAATTATATCAGTAACAAACTAAACTGGGATGGAATTTAAATACAAATTTGAATGGTAATTGTCATAGTACATGACAGCTCTGCACGCTTTGCAGGTCGCGAGTTGTTCACGCAATCGGGCTCCCGGCTGTGCGCAAACTTGGCTTTTAAACAAGAGCGTTCGAGTCTCTGCCATTATTTCTGTTGGGCAGAAAATATGCAGTTCAGATTGAGAGCGGTTGCGCTATTGCACTCTCCCTGAGGAAGTTTTCAAGAAATAAAGCATTATCTACACTTACCTATATCCTGTGGCGGTCATTACACAGCATAATTGGTGACGATCTGGTCAACCTCAGAGCTTGTTCCCACGCTGCAACGCTCCTGCCTGAAGCTCTGCCCATTTTCTTTGGTTGCTTGAAGAGCATTTCCTTTTTCCTTCTTCTGACAAGAAATCCCAAGGGTCGAGAGTAACGGGTCGATTTAATTTCCCTTATTTGCTGTTTCAAGGTACTGTACTTTTATCTTATTTCCTAAGGGTTGGAGTAGAGCAGTGATATGCACACCAGTATAAAACATATCTATTATTACAAACACAATCTCAAAATTTTGACTTAACATGAACATCAGTTAACTGCACATTCATGTGAGCTGTTTTGTGAATTACAATTTAGATAAGGAATAAACTGTGATATGAACACCTAATTGGAAATTCTTCTTAGTGCATCTCGTTACTGTGCAACACATTATTACTATTTTGCCATCCTGTTTATGTCTTTTTGACACCATTTCTTGGTAATTTTACTATTCTCTTTGGGATTTCTATCTTTATTCAAAATTCAAGCGGTGCATCCTCCTCTTCCTTTCTTGGATTTGCCTGGTGAACTAATTATTGAATGTAAGGATTGGTACATTTAATTTAATGTCTATCTTGGTGCTATTGATGCACAACAATTTAGGGCAGAAAGGAAAATAATCATATTAGAGCACTATCTAGGAAGAAAAAGTCAACATATATTTGAACACTTACCTGTGTGTAAGCCACCTGAAGGAGAAGAGCTGAATGAATTTCAAGAAGCTGTACAAAGATTAGAGCAGAGATTTGATACAAAATAAGTAGTCGTCAGACAGTTTGTTCTTTTCCAGAGAACAACAGGAAGAATCAGTGGAATCTTAGGTCACTGCTTAAATAATTTTAGCAGCAAACTGCGAGTTTGAAAACTTTACTAAACAGCTCATAAGAGACCAGCTGGTTGTCAGAAATCATTACAAGGCCATCCAAGAGAAATTACTTTATTTCAACAGATTGGCTCTTTCTGAAGAGATTGATGCTGCATCTTCACAGGCAGAAGTGGAAAATTTAAGGACAAATGCTGGTAAATCGGTTCTGAATATAAAAAGCAAGCTGCAGTCTTTATCTTTTAAGTCGAAGTCAAAAGATGTTAATACTTCAGACAACAGATTTCGTGCATGTTTTCACTGTGGATCTCCTCATTATGCAGCTAATTTCAAACAGTGACCTGCGTTTAAGAAAATGTGTAATCAATGTGGTGCTATGGGTCATTTTGCCAAAGTGTGTATAAAAAAGAAACTTCAAGTGAATGAAATAGAGGAGTCTTTAGACCAGTTTAAAAAAAATTCTGTGAATATCAATTCAACAGATCTTGAATTTTGTGAGAATCCCACTGCCAACATATTTGTGGGAGGGAAAATAGTTAAGTTGCTGATGGATTCTGGAGCCAAGGTGACTATCATTACACATGATACATTTGAGAAAATTTGGAAAAATGAACTACTTGAAGATCCTGATATAGGACTGAATCTTTTCAAGGCTCAAAAATGTATCTAATTTGCTATTTTGTGCTACAAATAGTTACCAAAACACATGCTTCACTGGCAAAATCTATGTTACATTCAGTGGAAAGAACATTTTGGACTGGGTTCATCAACCTATATTAGATATTGTTTTTTACCTGGCAACAGCAAAAAGGACATATCTTTTCTTGAACTTTTGCATGAAGTTTTGAAACCGCACAAAATAGGCTGTATGTCAGACTCTATCTTGTGTTCATCCTGTGCATGGTATCAACAATGATAATGATTATCATTCTCAGATTCAACAATTGATTAAGAAGTAGGATGTGTTATTTGGGGATAGTTTGGGATTATTACAAGATTTTGATTTGAACATTAAACTTAAGATGCTATACCAGTTAAACATAAATGGAGAAGTGTCCCTTTAAGCATTAGGGCTGATTTATCCACAGCCTTAAAAAATTGCAAGTACAGGGAATTATTGAACCCACTGATAGCTCTACTTGGCTTTTGCTTATTGCAGTAGTGAAAAAGAAAAATAACAAATTATGCACATGTATTGACCTGAGGTGACTAAACAAAAATATTTGGATTGCTACTCACCCTCTGCCAAGAATTCAAGATTTGATAGTAAAGATGAATAGTGTGAAAATATTTAGCAAATTGGATTGAAGATCCGCTTACCATCAAATTGCTCTTTCTGACTCATCTAAGTATTTTACAGCTTTTGTTACACCGGATGGTGTTTTCAGTACAGAAGGATGTCTTTTGGAATGGCGCCTGTCACTTCAGTTTTTCAGAGAGTACTGGATGAGATTTTGGAAAATAAGGAAGGAGTTCTAATTTTTCAAGTTGATGTATTAAGAATCCCCATTAACATATTCACAGATTGAGTGCAGTTTCTGAAAAACGTACGAGTCAGCGGTTTACAATTGAGACAGGGAAAATGTAGTTTTCATCAAAACCAACTAAAGTACTTAGGGCACATAGTTAGTGCAAATGGAATTAGTCTTAAACCTGGTTTGGTCAAAGCCATTGAAGAGGCTCCAGAACCAAGTAATAGAGAGCAGGTAATATCTTTCATTGGATTATATGAATTCTTTGCTAAATTTCTTCAAAATCTTTAATCTGTAGCTTAACCTATTTCTAAGCTATTTAAGAAAAATTGATTTTCAACAAAAGGAGGCTTTATGTGCATCAGATCTGATTTGTTACACGCATCTGTATTACAACCACATGTCCAAGGTCTCCCAGAGAGTGTCACGGTAGATGCCAGTGACAAAGGTTTAGGAGCTGTGCTAACCCAGATATGTAAACTGTTTGATCATACAGTTGCTTTTGCTTGTAGAGTTTTGAAAGATTGTGAAAAATCATATTCACTTATTAAAAAAGAAATGTTAGCTTGTACACGGACTGTACAAAAGTTTAGAAATGTATTATGGGAGATATAGTTCCAACTTTAAACCGATCACAAGCCTTTGGTTTACATACTGAAAAGACCATCTCATCATTCTGAGAAACTAACTGCAAGACTCACCAGACTTTCCATAAAATTGCTAAAATCCTACTTTTCTATGGTTCATGTACTGGGTGGCACTAATAAAAATCTTGATTTCCCATTATAGATTAAGATACAGAAACTGAAAGTGATTTTCAAAAATGTGTAATTGCTTCAGTCGATTTTAACAATCAGTCTTGTATCACCAAAACTGACTGGATTGCGGCACTTATCCAATGCTACATTGTGTAAGATTTCTAAATATATCACTGATAGTTGGCCTAAAGAAAGAAATCTTTCAAGTGATTTGCAGATGTTTTCTAAAATTTCATCTGAACTCGCTCTAATTGATGGTATTGAGTATAGGGGAGAAGTTACGACACCCTTGTTCTTTAAGATACAAGTTATTAAATTTAGCTCATACAGGGCACTTACGTATGACATTAAACAAACAAAAAATAGATTGGATGAAACGTACTGGTGGCCAAAAATTAATTTCATGTTGAGCAGAAAGTGAGGAGTTGTGAGACATATTGCAAAGCAGACAAGCATTTGACTGTTAGACAATTCTACCACTACCATTGGAGAAGTTCTGAGAATGCCTGGGTCAAAGTGGCATTGGATTTCCTGTGTCCATTTTCCTGTTGTAATGACAAGTACGCTCTAATACTAATTGATTATAGATCTAAGTGGATTGAAGTTGATCTAATTGGATTAAGATTATAGATCTAAGTGGATGAAATTGGTTTGTACTCTACAACATTGCAGTGGTTCTATTCATTTTTAATAGATCCCAATCTGTTCAGCTTCCCACTTTTAGATTTAGCTCTCGAAATTTGTACTGTGGAGTTCCACAGGGCTCTTCCTTTGAGCCCTTCTTTGTTTAATGTTTACTTGGCACCTTGCACAAGTATTGTGAAGACAAGGGTTTTGAGATCGTGATGTATGCTGATGACACCCAGTTGATTATTTCAATTGATGATAAGCATAATGAGATGCAGGAGAACATGGTTGACAGCCTTTCAAAGGTTGCAGGATGGCTGCAAAAGCATTGTTTAAAACTTGATGCTGATAAAACAGATCTTGCTGTTTGGGGGAGCCAGTAAGGTTTGGAATGATTCTTGGTGGCCAATGTTGTTAGGCCCAGCAACAAAATCTAAAAAAGTGGAAAAGTATCTTGGCTTCTTAATTGATGATGCTCTTTCGTTGCAAGAACAAGTGACTAGGGTATGCAGGATCTGTTTTGACCTTTAACGCACCCTTCGGACATTATTTTGATGGATCCTAGTGGTATGAAGAAGAAACATTGTTCAAGCCTTGATTATGAGCAGGTTGGACTATAGGAATGCGTTCTATGTCTGTATGGCATAGTACTTGTTCACGCTGCTCCAGACTATTCAGAATGCAGCAGCAAGGCTTATTTGCAATAAGACTAGTAGATCAGCTTTGGCTTGTCTCAACTATCTCCATTGGCTCCCAGTTTGCACAGAGCACTTTATGATAAAGGTCCAGTAATATTACAGAATAGTTTCTTTCCATAAAAAACTGAATCTTCATGCAGCCAACCAGGCTTTAATATCTTGCGGAAGAATTATAAAATCTAAAATGGGGGGCCGCTCTTTTAATTTCTTAGGAGCGACCTACTGGAATAATCTTCCTCAGAACCTATGTGCAATGTCAGATTTGTTGGCTTTTCGGAAGAAACTGAAGACCTGGTTCTATCCGATTTAGGTCCTCAACAGGAACAGGTTAAGATAAGGTTTAACGTCGGATATCCCTTTGGGGATGAGGGTGCGCTTTATAAATACAAAATACATGTTTATTTTGTAAGAGCACCAAACACACACACAGTGATTAGTTTTCTTAAAGAAATCTTTTCACATGAAGGTATTCCAAATGTTTTGATTACTGATAATGGGGTGCAATTTACATCGGATACCATGGTTACATTTCTTAAAGAAACAGGTATTGAACATAGACGTACCAGTCTTCATCACCCTCAAGGAAATGGTCATGTTGAGCAAGGAAATAAACTTACTGGTAACAGCAAATGGTTAGCTTTATCCAGTAATCTACACCCTGCATCTGCCATTCACGATATATTGAGTTCTTATTATGTGACACCTCATTCCACAACAGCAATTTCTCTTTTCCAAGCACTTAAAGGACGAACTCCTTTCACTTTAGTAGAACCACATCAGGTCAAGAGAAATATGTTAACTTATAACTGTGAATCCTGCAAAACAAAAATTGATAAATTGGTAAAGAAGAAACAAGTCAAAATGTTTTCCAGGTACAACACATTGAATAGAGTACATTTTACTGACTTTCATCAGGTGACTTTGTAATAATTAACATTCCCACGTTAGTCCGGAGAAGTTACTTGAAATTCAACAATCCTAAAAGAATTATTGCTGTATCCAAGTCTGCATTTTGTGTAGTAGGGGGAAAGTGGTGGAATAAATCTTCAGTTGCCCTGGTTAACTTTAATGATCTTGGTAAATGTAAAACGAAATGTTTGCTCAAAATAGATCAAAATGTTTCAGGTTGAAATGTTTCAGGACAAACGTTACCTCCGATACAAAAAAGGTGTAGATCAAGTGAACGCATACGAACCACGCCTTACTGGATGAAAGATTACATTTAAATGTTTTTCTTTTTTCAATGTTTGAGATAGTTTTAACTCTGAACGATTATATTTAAATGTTTTACTTTTGCAAATTGTTAGTTGAGACAGCATTAGCTCTCATTACTGAGATACTGTTTTGATGATATATAGATTATTCCATATTGTATAGCTACAAAGTTAGATTGTTTATCTTGTAAAATTAATATTGTTATATTAAAAAGGAGATATGTCATATCGCGTGGCCGCTCTGAGTGCTTGCTGGTCGCAGATCATACAGAGAGCAGTCGCTCTATTGCGCTCACCCGTAGGTTAATAAATATTGAATTATCTACATACTTACCTTTAGCCTGTGTAGGTCATTACACAGCAGTAATCTCCTTTATTACAAAGTATGCTTAAATTCAATAACTGGCACAGTAATTTGATAATGAAAGTTACTTGTTAAAGCATACTCTACATAACATTACATTGTGGATGTTGTCAAGGAAATAAGTGCTTTAAATATTGAAGCAATGTAAATGCAAGAATGGATGTACTGCCTGAGGCCTAAGCCTCTAAGATCAATAACCTAAGAATAATAGGTAAAATGGAGGGGTAGTTGCACTCTGCGCTGCAGCTGTTGGTCACATGTGAATGTTATAAGTGATAATTGACAAATACCTGTCTTGAAAGGGAGTGAACAAGAAAGCCATTCTTCTTTAAGGGAGTGAAAGAGTCTCCACCAGATGGAGTTTTGAATAAACAAAGCCTATTTTCTCAACACATTTTTTAGATAAAGGGGCTAGAAATTCAGTGGTTCTGAACAGGCATTAAATAAATATTCAGAAAATATTGGTGCCAGGCATGCATTACTCTTCCACACTCCCAAGGGAAATCTTGAATAGATGGTGGCAAAACACTCAATTTTTCAGCAAAGGTTCCCTACATGTATAACAAACATTTTACAGGTCTGGTAATTTAATGTTACATGGTCTAATATTGTTCAGAAATCAGAGGCTGTGGAAGGTACATAAACTCACAACTCTGCAAGGCCATATTAATGGTAGAATGCACACTCACAAATCTCTATAGTATAACAAAATGTAGCATTTCTAACACATATTTTTTCATCCTGTCCCTTTCAAGTACATTCTCAGAAATATTGATTGACTGAGTTTGGAAGGGAAAGGGTAGAAAAATCAAACCTTTTATAAATCATATCACCAGGGGTCATATACAGCAGCACTAGTTAAATCTGCTTGTGTAGCAGTGCTACCTCTCAAATACATAGAACTTCGACTAGAACCAGATTACATCAAACTAAATGCACATGCTCCAATAAGAAGTAGTGATAATAACTTAGAAAGTTTCATCAACATACATGGTGAAATATCTCCACACAAGTAATAAAACAATCTATGGCAAATTCCATGTGGTACCATGGAACACAAGTCAGCAATATGCCCTCTATACTCTGTATGAACTATTTGTAAATCAGCTTTCAAAATATTTCTGAAAAGTAATCACTTTGTCCAAAACATATGTTTACTAGTTCCCATAAATCCAAACATTTGACCCTGAAATATATTTACATTTTGATAAACAATCTCAATTCCCACAAACACAAGATTGCCATTTTAATTAAAAAGTATTTTGACTACTAAATGTCAATTTTCATTTTTAGTAAATGCATATGTGGTCCTAAAAAAAACCTTGCCATTTTCACCAAGAATCAATTTAAATACAGGCACAAAGGGACATATTCTCCCTTTCATGCCCATTCAGTGCCGTTGCCATCAACTACTAGGGATGTTCCTCACATTTGTGATTTCACCACCGTTGTACCAGAATTAAGCTATGAACATCAACAATAAGCCATTGATGGGCACCAATGCACCAGAGCCCCAAATATGCAACAAAACGCCACAATTATGCCAAGACACCCACAATATCAAAGAAGCTGTAGCTATTACGTCAAAGATATGGAGGAGTTGTCACACTGGCCACAATATGTTAAGCATGAGCCACTATTCAGAGATAGCCAGACTGCCACTGAGAATTTCTAAAATAATTCAAGAATGAGTCACCGTCATGCCACAGATATCCAGAGAGTCAGCAAGAATGCCTAGTATACATGAAAGACAGGCCACTATGATGGCAGAAACAGTATCACCTTCATCAAGAATGCCAATGACACATTTGGCATGGGTCACCATTATAAAAGAATTGAAAGAATCTTGTCAAAAAACGCCTGTCATATTGCAAGAATAGGCCACAATCATGTTGTGAGCGCCCATTAACTGTTGAAGGAAGGCTCCCATAACTATGTTATGGATAGCCAGAAAGGTGTCAAGAATACCCATAATGTCAAGTATGAACTGTGTGGTCACAATTAGGTCTGAATGGGCCCTCTCCTCTACCCCAGCACCTCCAACAAACACACACACATATATATACTCACACACTCTTCTTCATCCTCCACCTGATTTACTTTCCTGGGTTGGATGAGGAGCAATTCAGACAGACTTCTAGTCTTCATTCAGCTCTGCAATGTGCCCCAGTAGCAGCAGGAACAGTGCAGCAGCTGAAAGACAAGGACGTTGCCATTAATGACAACTTCCAATTGCCCGACCTTGGTCCTTGGCTTCTCTGTTAATCACCAAAGAGATGGAGCTTCGGACAGCTTGGCATGAGTAAGGCCTGGGTGCATGTACTTTCTCTTGCAAATCTGCTAGTAAAAGGCAGATTTGCATGCACAATCCATGTAAGAGGGCTACAACTCTGTTACTCTACATCTAGTCCTCATGTGAAATTGGATTATTAGAAGATATGATGGCCTGTATTCATGCCCTCAGTTTAGCTAATGAATCCCTTTGTGATGACTGGAAGATGGTAGGATCCACCAGCCCCCAATGGACAGTAGCCACTGGCAACAGCCAAAGCACACAGGGCCAATGTGAGGCATGGAGATTACTAACTGTTGTTCCCAAATGACAGAAGGAGATAGACTGTCTCTTAATCAGTATTTTTCTTTATTTCTTTGTTGATGAGGCAGAATTTGATTCATGAGTGATGCAGAGTAATTTTCTATACCTTTCGGCTTTGGTGTGACACCATAGGCCATATGGACTTTTGGTTATTATCTGAAAGTGTATCTTGGGAGCGAACATTAGAACATTAATTACAGTGAAACCAATTTGACTCCACAAGAATGGCAGCTAATGGTTTCCAACCATAAAAGTTTATTAACAATTTAGTCAAAGTTACTAGCTTTATTCATTCAGTAATCATTAATCAATCAAATAAGCATAAAATTCAGTATTGTTAAACAGTCCTCCGAGATATATCAAGTAATGGACAATGCAAATAAACAGAGTACAAAATGCAAAATAGAGGATATATAAGTTCCATAAAGGAACTGCCCTATTCTAAGATAAGCATCTGAAAGTGGCAAAGGGGAAATCCCAAGCAGATGGTGTCAGCCTGAAATGAACCACAGTAACGTTCAGGGTAAAAGGCAGAAACGCTCAAAAGTCTAACTCGATTACTTCGGAATATGGGGTCTCAAGCAGTGGCGGCCGGTGGGATTTGTAACTGGTGGGGCGTATGTAGAGCGAATCAACGCATGCGAGCGAGCGCAGCGAGCGAGCCGGACGGCATTAAGGGGGGTTCGGGGGGGTTCTCCCCCGTGAAGAATTTTTTAAAAAATTGGCATCTTTTTGGTGCGAGTTTCAGCACTATATCTGTGATAAATGGACTAAAAATTCAGTAGTTCTAGGCATTCATAAAAGAAAACAAACATTATTTCAGAGAATTTCTGGGTTGCCAAGCAAGTCTGACTTGGCTCTACCCTTTCCAATAGAAAACACTAGTTAGTGATATGAACAAGTTCAATGGACAAACCTGGGGTCTAGGGAGAGTCCCTCTCCTGAGAAAGAAATTTTAAAAAGATTGGCAAATGGTGCACTTTAAAGCAAATGAATGCAGCGATAAAGCAAGGCTTATTAAGCAGTGGGAACGTATAGTCTTGAAATATTAAACACATTAAAAACTGTCCCATATCTTCTTGCATTAACTTGTTCAACAGTTACTGTAATATGTAAATTGTTCTGCATGACAACTTTAGCCCTTTAAAATGTATGCTTAGCTTGCCCAGTGTCTTGCACTGCATGCAGCATTAACTTTGGAAAAATATGCTCTAACCAGACTTCGGGAAGCACCCACAGCTGCTGGCTGTAACCAGTCATATAGAAATATGTGCAGACAGGTCTTTAAGTGAGATGAAAAAAGTGGGTGTTCCCTATAAAGGAACATGCCAAATACATTTCTGTGATTCCCATAGTGTGCCATCAGACCGGTATTTTGGTTTCTCTCTGAGATGTAATTTTATCCAGATAAATGGCACAGCAAGTGACATACGCCTAAAGCCGGTCAGTATGATTGGCTTTGTCACTGGGTGTTAGCTGTTTAAGATAAATGAGTAACAACAATGATTTCTTATAAATAATTAACATTGAAAATGTTTAAATTCTGAAATAGTGAGTCTGTGAATTAAATAGCATTGAGGCCTGTGGAAGGAGTTTTGGCTGTCAATTATGTTTGCTTTATGTTAGATATGTATCCTCTTTTTCTCTGCATATCTTGTCCATCTGCACATCTTCAAACCCCTCTCTTTCCTCTTCAGCATCCTCTTTTCACTCTTCCCCGAATGCCCTTCCTCACATCTCTGTCACTTCACCGCCCCCCAACATGCACTGCACTCCCTCAAATATAAGCACCTTAATTTCTCTTACTTTTGCCTTGCAAATATTTTGACATCAGGGTACTCCCTTCACACACATTTCCACAGAATTTCAGTTGCAAATGGAATACACAAACATTGTTCTGTGTGCTCTGCAGAGAGGCCAACCCACTGACAGGCACTTTGTTTGGCTTTAGCCTTAGCGCCTGCATGCTCAATCAAAGTCCCTCATAAACACCTAGCATGGCTCAAGCCTCAAAGTATGCACAGAAAGAAATACAGATAAACAACCACATTATAAAATAGCTAACTCGTGGGGAATGCAAGATTAAGTAAACATATAAAATAAGAGAGGAACTAAATCGCTGAAATGCATTCCCTCGACGTTTTTAACATTCATTGTTTGCAAGTCAATCTATATTTTTGGCATCAGTGTTAACTTGGGGGCATGTACACAGGGCCAGTTTTAATGCCATACATCAGAGGACTGGCCACTGTAAGCACATGTTACACAGTAAGCACATATCTCTCGCTTTGGGCCTGACTCGGATATTTGGATCCATTTCACAAGGGAGCAAATGCCGCAGCTCCACTTCTAAAGGAGCGAGCAATGTGCAGCGAGGGCCTGGGGTGTCAGTGGGGGGAGGTAAGCATGGGGTCTCTATATCCCCTTTGCTGGTATTGAAGGTATGTGAGGTCTGCACTCGATGATGCTTCTTTTTTAGATATGCTCAACTCAAATCTCTGATCACTGTGTACAACGTAGGTGTTAATTAAATGCATCTCAGTCATCCTCCAGTTAGGCGCATATGTAAAGTCATTGTTCTCCTGTTATGTTTGTACTGGAGCATGTAGGCTGTCCCTGAGCATTGTCTCAAGGTCCACATTCAATCGATCAACTCTTGTTGATGGCCCTCTTCCCCTCTGTATGCACACTAAGTTGTATACTCCAGGTGTTCTACTCATACTCAGACGCTCATCATTGCATACACCTTTTTATTTCTGTCAAAGCTGGGTGGGTGGCCTTCTCCCTCTCATGAGTGCCCTCACTGTGCTATTATTTTTTTAATTTCCATAGCCAATCGATGTTCATCAGAAAAATGTCCATCTAGATGTTGGACAAATAGAAGCTTGCAGCCACAAAATCCAGCTCCCTATCCTCAGTTAACTTTACCTTTATTCGGTTTGTTTTGCTTCGACACATCTTAATCAGAAGGATTGAACGCTCTTTTAAGTTGTTCTGAGAGTATAGCCTGTGACCTGTTACCTGAGCACCCACGCACCCCACTCATGCACTCAAGTGAAAGACCTCACATTGTTCCTTTATTGCCTTGTTTGTTCCAGGAGTAAGATGTTGACTTGTGTTTCAAAAGCTTTGAAGCATTGTTACAGGCTCAAATGACCTGTTAGCCTCCTCTCATTGTCCCTGCCTTCTCTCAGTAAACCTCCTCTCAATACTCCCAACTTCCCTGAGTGACACGCTTTCTGCCTTACAATTTACATGGGTGTAAATGACATCAATAGAAATTACACATAGAACCGGTTGGGGTCAGCACTGCGGAGTTAGTTCTAGGTCACCCTTTAGGCTTTTAGACCATCTGTAAAACTAGAGCGCTTCCACAAGAATCTAGAAATAGGCCTACTGTCAGGGGCACAGCTATCAATCTTTAAGCAAGTTCAATGGCAACAAGGCTGAGCATTGTGTGCGGCCCATTTCACTCCCATTAGTGACAATTTCTTGCTACCACGTCGAGGGATGGAGTCTCACTTTCATTGCTAGAATAGGCACCCATGGGGCCTTTACAACACCACTATTTGTTATACTGTGTGTGTCTGCCCCTCAAGTGCATCCTGTGGAGGGCGGCCATTTTCAGATGAACCATCCAGGTTGGTGAGGCATAGTGATAGATGTGACCCCTTATGTCATTTTGGTTCATAGAATTGTGGGCTCTGCTTACTTCTTTACAATGTGATACACGGAGCTCTCTGCCTTGATCACAAACATACTGCTGTTTCAAAACGTATTTATTTCCCTCTTCTGTAGTGGCTTGGACAGATAATTTGTTCCTGTCCGCAATAGAGAATCATGGTATGATGGGGAAATAATAGGAACATGGAAGAAATACACTTTTCTGTGGCAAAGCAACCCTCGTTGCAGAAAATCTGACACGGGCAAGATCAATAGAGCAGCTCACAGTTGTGCAGACTAGACTGGCTTTATATTTTTTCGCTTCCAAAGGTTCTTCCTAAAAGCAATTTATATCATACCAAGAAGGCGCGAGCCACGTTCTGTTATCAAATGTACTTATCTGTAAACTGAAAGTATAACGGAAAGTGTCCCTGTAAAATCATAAAATATATGAAGTGAAAAAATGGGCCTGGGCCTTACCGGCTGGAGGTGAACTGCTCTGCTCGAGTTCACATAACACCGTCCTTTAGGAACAATGTTATTAATGACACGACGAATGTCGTAATTACATAGGTTAAAATAACCAGCCACAATCGTACAGGGGTTTAGAGAGAAATTTCCAGCGTGTTTGATCATACGTTTAATCTACGTGCCCGCCTTGACAACAGCCCTCCCCCTCGCCTCCGTCTGTTCTAAATCTAAGCATAACATTAAGGTTCAGGCTATTTGTAATCCATCTTGGCCTCTCAAACGGGTTATCAGTTGTCAGGCAACAGACCGGTGCCACTCATTCAGAGGACCCACGCCCAGCACCCGGTCCCTCATAACGCCATTCACACTTTCATGAATGAGAAAGGGAATGCGGTCACAGTGGCGGAAAGTCAGCCTTTCAGCTCAAGATTTTAGGTAAATCCATGCAGTGTTCCGTGGCCACTGCCGAGTAAATAACACAATAAAAACAGCTAACGTTAAGTACTAATGACAGTATTCTAATAACGAATGCTGAGCACCATAGATTAAAGAATTTCCACATAACGACGCGAGGGAGCTTGACCGAAGGTGCCTTTCCCCCACAGAACTATTTTACTAGGAATTCCATTTATAATTTGCAGATTTCTGTACCTCTGCGGGGGCCAATTAATCAAGTGAACACTCTCTTTTTAACTAGGATTCACATTTTTGACCTGCTGCTTACACCTTAACGTCTGCTGCAGGCGCCTTAGTCGCTGGGCAGTTTCGCTGTGACGGAGACCCCCGGCCTTTGACCTACAAGTCACACACGCAGCCCTACAGCATATGCATTTATCCATTGAGTTACTTACTGTAATTGAACCAGTAAATTGAACGCAGATCTCCGGGGTAGGTGCATTAACCCACCAGTCGCGGCTCGCAGTACTCGCGGGGGGGGAGTCGGGGCGGTGGTGGGGGGTCGCGCGGGGGTGGGGGGCCAACCGAGGGAAAATAAAATGTACAAAACTTACCTGACCGCCTCTGCTCCTGGTCCGCGTTGGCGCCTCTTCAGGAACAGCACTGGAGTGGCAACCCCTCAGCCAATCCTGGCGCTGCTGCAGCGCCAGGATTGGCTTAGGGCACGGTTATTCTTCGCCCGCCGCCTGCCCATTAGGAGACCGAGGGGCTCCTAATGGGCATGCGCAAGCCAGTGCAAACACAAGTGCGCATGACTGGGCACGGGCGAAAAATTCGCTCACCTTCTCCACTCATGCGCACTTGTGCTGCTGACTGTCTGTCCCTGGCTGGTCTGACAATGCATGTCAGTCAACATGACGCCGGACCACCCACCCCCTTCAGACTCTGAAGGGGGTGGGCGGTCCGACGTCATGCTGACTGACATGATTGTTAGTTCTCCCTCGGCGTCTCTGAACTTAAGTAAACTGAGTCAGAGACGCAGAGGAGCTGCGGGCGGGGGGCAACGCCCCAAGGGATGCACCGCGCCTGGTCTCAAGTAGCATAATTAGGGCAAAGTCTTCCCTCAGCTGAGTCAGGATAGGATCTGCCCTAATTAATCTAATACACACAGTTAAAATAATACAATCCGTTCAGAACTCTTTCCATCATACTCCCCAAAGATGGGGCCAATCAGGTTACGCTGTCGTCTTGGTGCAGGTAAACTCCCTACGATCCCATCGCCAAACAAAGGCTCACGCTTCTGCATGGTCTTGAAGATAGCAACAGTCTGGTCCACCTGGTACAGAAGGCTCTTTCCCATCCTAAAACACAGAGTAAATCATAGCAGACAATCAAGTAAATTAACTTTTCTACAAGTAAAACAATGAGCTACTTTTCTTAGCTGTTTATGGTCATCACGTTCTGGTAAGGGAAAGAAAACCATGAAAGCACATTCTCGAAAACCATTTTAAATCAGAAAATGAAAGCTTCAGAGGCCTAGTCGCAATTAGGACACCTTTAAATGATCATTTAGTTAGCATGAGTATACAATAAACTAATGATTGTACTAAGGATATATAAATTGTGACATCTGTATATGGCCTCACATTTGCACACAGATTAATATATGAATTAATAAAGATTATGGCGCATAAAATGTAAGCTGCTCCAACTGCAATAAAGGTTTTAGTTCATTAATTGAACAAAAAGAATGTTTCCAAGTTCAGAGGCTTTCTGTTGTCTGGGGTACTGGCGCCGCTACCCTTTGTCTTCTTTTTTCTGGTCTCCAGTACCTGGTGTCCACTGAAAGCCCTCTTCGTGGACCCTCGAGAGAACCAGAGGTAGATATCAGTATTGGTGAGCAAGTAAAATAAAATTATTTTGGTCTTTCTGTAGTCCTCTTTTCCAGTTTCTGTTTTTGCCCTGTATTTTCCGCCCAGTATCAGGGTTCACTCTTTAGCTCCTTTCTTTTTAAATAGTTTCTGTTCTGCCCGTCTCTTTTTGTGGTATCAATTGCTTTCCTGTCTTTTGTTTTTAAGCTTTTCTAAGCGTATTTTGCTTTATTGCTTAGGTGATTTGCAATGGCCGCCTACTCTTCCCCTTTTATTCTTTTAATACAGCTGCTGCTCGAAATCTGGTATGGCAGTCGTTCTTTACTGTTGCGGCCGCTACTCTTCCCCCTTTATTCTTTTAATATATCTGTTGCTCGATATCTGGTAAGGCAGCGACTCTTTACCTTTTAACTTCTGTGGACCCCCACTTAATCATTACAGGAATCTGGGGGCAGCCACTGAGTCATTACTGGAAGCCCGGGACCCCGGCCTAATCAATTTCAATTATTTTAACCGCAAAAAAACACAAAAATATACAACAAAATATACAGAGCATTCATTAAACAAATGAAGAAATGTTTCATTTGATTCACAAGTATAAAAAAAAAAATCACATTTTTAATGGGAAGGTTGGAGCTTTTCTAAATTCAAGTGAGGCCACCCCTCGAGCATAATATATTGTTTGATGCACTTGCACTGCTCCCACAAACCAATCTGATACAAACTTACTAGCCACCAATTTCAAATTCATTTTCATTTCAAAATGTTATAAAATGTTCCGTTTTAATTCTTTACTTATATACACTTTCTTGATCTTTTAATATTATTTAATTTTCTAAGCAGTTGCAGACGCCCCGAGTAGGCTCCATGAATCCCAGACCACAGGTTAAGAACCAGTGTTGTAAGGGAACTGGTTCCTCGAACCCCTTTCTTTTCTGCTGTTCCCGTTTTTGCTTGCAAAGAAAAAAAAGAATTAGAAAGGGGAAAGAAAACCAAATTAACCCTTCACCATCTAGAAACCCACCTGGGTAGCCATGACCGTACACTGGGTCATTGCTTGTTTAGGATTTGAAGGCATGGGACCATTGTGCCTGCCTCTTTATCTGGCTAGGCGTCTGTGTGCCTGGTTCACCCGCTCGTTCATGTCTCTCTGGATCAGCTCTCCTTCAGGGTCGGTGTCCATCTCAGAGTCCTCCCCTCTCCTGCTTTTCTCTTCTTTGCAAGTAATCCTTTGCCCTATGACCATCTCTCACCCCTTCCTGGCGTTTAAAAACGTGTCACTGTTGAACCCTTCCTTTCTGTAACTTGTGTTTTGTCTTGTCTTCTTTCTATGTTCTTGTTTTCCTTGTGCAATCTTTCCTCCCTTTTTGATGTCTTTCTTTCATTTTTATTCCTATGTTGCTGGAACAGAGAAGAATCGGACCACTATCACGGGAGCGCCGCTAGTTCATCAGGTAATTAATTGTTCTTCACACTCACCTTCTGAAACAGCAGCACATGAGGTTCCCTGGTGTCTTTCAGAATTTATTATCCAGCATAAGCACCGCACATATTAAAGTCAGCTGTAAAAAAAACTTTAGAATCACCCCATCGAAGCGCTTCCTAAGCCTTGTGGCAAACCATAAAGTACTAAAAACCTCCTGTGCAATCATAAGATGATACCAACGATGCACTGCTCCTTGACAGCCAATAGCGGATTCAAATTAAACGTATTGATCCATCAATTTCTGATAATAAAATGCATGTTTCATGAAATTTCATGTCCATCAATATAATTAAATCACATTACAAAGGTCTTCATATCCATCAGTTAGGGAGAAACAACTGATGGGTATGGTGATTATATGTACCGCCTTCACCCCATAGAAACTGAGAGTGCACTGCAGGAGGAGCTCTATCACTAAAGAACTAAGCCCCTGGATACGCACTAGAATGCACTGGATGCAACGTGATTGGTACGAGTCATTGCAATGAGCTGCCTGCATTTAGTGTTTGTGGCCAGAAACTGTCAGGCAGAACTTGAGACAGCCTCCATATATGGCTTTCCATGGTGAAGTCGTGGGTAATGATTGCCGTTCAGTGTTTGATGCTGAGTACCAATGGAGAAATTAAAAAGTGATGAGAGGGGTTATTGCAATCACTCGCACTGGGCAAAAAACATGCTGCTTAATCAAAGATGAGATTGAATTGCAGTTTTGGCTTCAGAACCTGCAGGATACTGTGGTATGCACTTTAGTTTTTATTCTTGACTGGCTCCAAAGAAATAACACAACCACATCATTTGAATGTTCAGACCACAGATTTAAAGGAACTTGTTTAAGCGGTTCATTAAAAAACAAAGTAATCTGATTATCAAAGTTATCATCAGATTCACATAAAACTACCAAAACGTTGTTATTCTTAGGCACTTTAAGATACGAGAGGAGTTTGTGGACCACACTTTGACAGAGGAAAAAGTTCTGGTCACACTAAAAACTGACAAAACAGTTATGCTGCCATCGCTGCTTTATTTAATGCACCCACGAAAGGGACACCAAGTCCAATGCCTATTATAAGGCATTATTGTTGAACCTTTCTTGGCCACAGACAGGTTCCTTCCTCACAGTACCAGGGACAGGCCTAGGTCTCTGCTCACATGCTGGATTAGCATGTTGCCAGGGTCAAACAAAAAGTCAATAAACCAGTTTTACAAGTAGTCAGGAACCCAGGACAGGGGCACACACCCATTTACCATGCAGGAAGCATCTCCGGCCAATACCTTTAAAACATTACGTAATATCCGACACGTAGAATTTTTTTTAAATAAAATTACTCTTAATCCATCTATTCGTAGGATAAGAAATTTAAAAAAGGAGATCAACGGATGTAATATAAGGATTACCTTTCAGAAATCAAGCTTTCAGGTGTTCTTAGTAGAGGAACAGTCAGTATCTTTAATGGGAATGGGGGGAAAGGGGGAGAGCTTCTTTACAAAGGTCCTGAAACTGGTTCTTCGACTAAAGAGGGGGAAAACACTGCTGGCAAAGCACTACTGCAGCAATCCAAATCAAAGCTGTGGAAGACTTCTCTTGAATTCAATTAATGTCAATCACCAGAAACTCCAATTGCAACTTCCCAGACCAGTTCTTCAGCAATGCATTTCCCAGGTAGTCTTGACGCCTCGCCATCTAAGAACTAAACTAGAGATACTCAGCACTGTCCACAGATTGTGGAACAATCTATGTAGGGAATGGTCTAATTGCTCAAACTCTACTAGGGTGGAGAGTAGCTACTTTTGAGCTGTGACCTGCTTGGTGTCACTTCCCTTCAGGATGGACCTATTGAATCAAAATACATTTGGTCCAATTCCCATGAAAGGGTGAATGAAAGCAGGCTCTATCTAGCCTGTGAGCTCAGATAATACACTTCAGCATTATTACCTGTGCATACTTAATCTACCTTTCATGAAGGATCAGTAAAAAGGAGGGAAGAGCCAGGACAAGGTTTCAAATACCAAAAGTTTCAAATGCTGCTATAGAATTTCTACTCTCTCACAGAACAACGATATAGTCTGCAGAGGAAGACAATATGTCCAATACAACCTAACCCTGAAGAGTCAATAGTCAGAATTATCCAAGTGTTAGGCTTCAGAAGGAGCAATCCAAACAAATTAATGTTTGAGCATTCCTAGAAAAATTAAGTTAAATAAAGACAAGACAAACGTATTAACATTCGGCTTGAAACGGAGCACGTTCTCATGATTTAGAGCAGTGCTCAATAGTTCAGTATCAAATTACAAGTATTTGGGGATGGTATTTCAAAAGTCCCTCAAGTGGACAATGCATATGGACCTTTCCGGACTCTCTGCCTTGACATCAATTGGGGGGCTCTGCAAATTTTATACAGACTATTCATTAAGTCTTTTAATTCAGGAATTCCAACTACAAGAACACTACAAATATTATGTGAGGCAGCTCTTAAAAGATCCAAACACCAACTGGGATAAAACAGAGAGCCGAACATAAAAATGTTTACTGTCACTCTGTTCTTTGGCTAATATGTAAGAGGTTACATCTGAACTATATAACTGCATGGCATGAAAAAGCAAGGGTACATACTCTGAGGTACTTTAATAATCCCTCCAATATTGATCAGACTAAAATTTCCCTAAATTGTTGAAAAGAGCTGCTAATGTGGGCGTTGCTGGGCTCAAAATATACACAAGGAGTTAGAATAATTAACCCCTTCAGTGCGGGTGTCGGCCAATGGGTGCGGGTGTTGGCCAGTGGCCGACACCCGCACTACCTCCCCAGTGAGTCTGTCTGCCATCGGCCAACACTGGGAAGGTAAATAAAGGCCCCTCTGGTGCAGAACACCAGAGGGATTCCTGTATTTTTTTTTAAACCTCGGGCTGCTCGGGAAGAGTTTCCCGAGCAGCCCGAGTCTTTTTTTTCTTTAGTGTAATGTTGATCAGCTCGCCAGGCGCGCTGACGTCATTACACTAAAGTGAAAGTAAAACAAGACAAAGGGCTCGTTTTACTTTCACTGCATCAGTGCTCAGAGGGCATATCTCACCCCCCAGCACTGATTGGGGCAGAGGAGGTATTGTTGGAAGGGGGAGAATCTCCCTTTTCCAATGATGTCTCTCCCCAGTGAATCCCTGCTTGGGGATCGCCATAGGAGAGCAATCCCCAAGCAGGGATCCACCCACTAGAAACCAGGGATTTTGGAAGAGTGGCTGGGCAAGGACTTGTGCCCCACACCCATATAGAGAACAGTCTTTCAGCCCTCCCGGGGGGCAAATGGGGGTAATTACCCCCAATCTGCCCCCGGGGGGATGGGGGGTAGAAAGCCCACTAGACACCAGGGTCATTTTCAACATAAATATAAGGGTGGGGGCTGCCCACTATTGTCATGACAATGCCCCCAGCCCTCCCCAAACAGAAATTACAGAGACAGTCTTTCTGCCCCCCCCCCACCAATGGCAGATGGATGGAGGTGATTACACCCAAACTGCCCCCACCCAGGAGAGGGGTAGATAGCCCACTAGACACCTGGGAACTTTTTTAAATAGGGGTGGAGCTGCCCACCATGGGCATAGCCATACCCCACCCCAAAAAGACAGCAAGCCCAGTACTAGGCACCAGGGCCTATTTTTACAATAAATATAAGGGTGGAGGCTTTCCACTATGGGCATTGCCATTCCCCAACCCCCTCCCCCCCTCAAAAAAAACTACGGTGACATTGTTCCTGTCCCCTCCTGGAGGGCAGGTGGGGCGATTACCCCTAGTATGCCCCCTCCGGGGGGGGGGAGGCAAAAAGCCCACTAGACACCAGCGATTTTTTTCTTTTTAAATAGGTGTGGGGGCTGCCATGCCCTCACCCCAACAAGAAGCCAACAGTCTTTTTGCCCCCTCAAGTGGATTGGGATCATTATCCCAATTTGCTCCTCCCTCCCCAATCATGGGCCCTGCTCTCCCCCAACTCGCGGCCCAATAGAATTCCCCCCCCAATCTGCCCTCTGGAGGCAGAAAGCCCACTCAGCACCAGGCAATTCAAAAAGCAGCCAAAACAAAGGGAGGGTTCGGCCTACCCTGGCATCAAGCCATACCCCTTCCCCAGAAGGGGCAATAGTGTCTTTCAGTCCCCCTGGGGGCAGGTAGGAGGTTTGTCCCGATTGGTGAGATTGCCCCAAATATGCCCCCGGGGGAGGGGGTAAAAAGTCCATCTGATGCCAGAATTTTGCCTTTGCGGCAAAAGAAAGTTGTGTGGGTGTTGCACTTTGGCCTTAGCCACATCCCCAACCCCAAAAAGGAACAAACCAATATTTTTGCCTCCCGTCCTGGGGCAGACAGGAGGTTTGCCCCAATTTGCCCCTGAGGGCCAGAAAGCCCAGTGTATGGCGGGACTCTATTTTGTTAAATAAAATAATGGTGTGTCTTGCCCATCTTAACATCCACCCCACCCTCGCCCCTAAAATTTCTAGTCTTTCTACTCCCCTGCAGACTAAGAAATTCCATCCCAATGCCAAACAAGATGACATTTGAATCCTATGGGTGTTGTTTTTACATATGGGCCAGGAAAGTGTGAATAACTCCCAATATTGTTCCACTTGCAATGGTGAATGGCTGCCCAGGGCGGGCTTGGGTAGGCTGCCACCTGGGAAAACCTACCAGACCCAGACAGTTCTGAAAACTAGACACCCGGGTGTGTCCAGGATGGTGTGCTTCACATGGATCCACAATGCCCCGCAGACTTTGACTAAAAAAAAAAAAAAAACCACTTTCCTCATATGTTTGTGAGGAATACATCTGGAATCTGTGCGGAGCCACACATTTTCTACCACCCCGCATGCTCCCAAGTCTTCCGATAACAATGGAACCACTGGGGGAATGGGGGGCAGCAGTTAAGGGATTTAGGAGGCTCTGTTAGCAATTCTGAAAGAATCTGCTCCCCCCTTTAGTTATTCAAAAGCTGAATTGAAGTCTTTGAACTGATGTAAATTATGAGAAAAATAAACAATTTAGTGCCCTCGTTTTCCTAGGATTATGCTGGGTTCCTAAGATAACTGCTTTACCTGATTTTGATTAAAGACAATATATTTTACATTTTAGAATTGGATGAAATCTTTGATGCTACACAGTCTGCCGCCCTTATATTACAACAAAAATGGTGCCTACTGCAGATATATTTTAAAGGGGGAGTGTGCAGGCAAGCATGTATTATTTTGTATGATGTTAATGAAACTACAACGTTGTTTACTAAAACAAGTATTTTTTAAATATGGCATTTTGACTTACATAAAGCTACAAAACTTCTCCTGGTAATTTTTTTTTCTTTTTACATGGCCCTTTCATCAGGATGATTTTTAAAATCCTAAAAGAATGTGACATTTTAAATATAAATTTTAATTGATATGTTAACATATTTTTGAAAATTAGAAGCATAAAGTTTAATCTGTATGCAGCTTCACAAAACTGCATGTTTTTTTTTTAAACAAACTATTGTGTTTCACAGATTATAGTCTCAAACTTATTTAGTAACTGAAGCAAAATTTCCCCTCACTAAATCTGGCGAAGATTGTTACTTGGATACAAGAGACTACTAGCTCCAGCGACCTTTGAAACTACACGGGACAGATGGCCAAATAATATTAAAACCGAGGTACTAAACAACTACCTTTTGCTATGTGCCATTTTTATCTAGCATTCTAAATGAGAATGGAAAGACAGGTCTGCATTCCATGTAAGCCTCACTTTCTGCATTCACAGCTGGTGGCAAGCATTTGCAGACAAAGTAAAAATTCATGTATACTGATGAGGCAGATTTCTGCAATTCAGTGAGACCAGCCTGTCTGCAGTGTCCCAGATTGATACACCAGGTACAGTGCAAAGAACTGGCTAGATTGCATCACCAATGTGGCACGAAGTAGCATGGTTTAACCTTGGAAAGGATACATTTAGCAACCAGATCAACTGAACAATTTTTTTTATGAAAGGGTAAGTCCCTAGACAAAGCTGGCCACAAATAGAAAAAATCTTAGTGAGATAGCCGAGTACATGTAGCGAGTGGCTACACTGAATCTGGCTTTTTTCAAAGAAACTGTCATGGTGGAAGACTGTTACTAACCATTGGAATCCTGGACCTAGCAGTTGCTGTAAGCCAGATGACCAGACCAGGCTAAAGAGTGTCCTTGAAGGAGCAGCCAGACACTAACTAAAATAACCTAATACTCAAGAGATAAATGGACAACAGATGAAAATACCTTTCATTAGTTTTGAATGCCCCTGTCTTTTTGGCAACATTAAAATATGGAGTCAAAACCTTAGTCTTCGTGGGCTGCTGGGAACAATTCTACGGTTCCCGAAAGAAGCAATTTCTGTAAAAGATGTTTAGGCGATGCTGAGGTTGTGACAGTAAAGATGGACGGGATGAAGTGCCTAACTGAAACACCAAATATCTGCTAAAGTAATCAACATTTTTCGGGGTGACATTTATGGTTTGGAACCGCTCTAAACATAAAAACCAATCCACGCCATCTGTGAGAGGACTCGTGAAGCCACCCGAGCATCTGTCATCTCAACTGTGATACTGACAATTTTAAATAGCTGGACTGCAGAGCTGTACTGGTAATGCGTATGCTCAGTATGTTGTTGAAGGTGCAGGAAAGCCCAAGGTCTAATGTCGCCCACCTGCTCCTCGTCACAACAGGAACTGACTACCTGCCACTAATCTCCTGCTTCTCCAACATTTCAAGAACTACAACTCATTCTGGGATCCCGATTCGTGAGTGACCTGTCTGCATTACGCTTGTCCTGCCCATTTGAGTGAATGGTGCCTTCTGCGCCAGTGTACTGAATCATTTCCAGTGACTGGTACCCCAGTGTTCTGACTAACTGATCTCCTTACAATCTTTACTGCAGCTGCTTTGCTCCCACACAAGAATGTTAGGTCCCTCTGTGCACCTTAGGTTTTAGATTTGGTGTGCTCACCCCATCTCAGCGACTAATGCACCCTGCACCATTTACTAGTCATATACCTCATTTGTTGAAATTATACCTCGTCTCTGTACTTTACTCATAACTCTGCTGCATCATTACAGTTCCTGCAACCCTTATACTGAGCCTGGTAGTGCAACACTTGATTTTAGCGTTCCATACCCATAGACACCTACTTGGGCACCTAACCACTATTCTCATCCTGCCCAGGACTACCGACCTCCACAACTATTCTCAGTAGCCTTTTGACTTCCCTACTTCAGACACACTCCTATGCCACTGCACCCTAGACTATCCCACCACATTCTGACACGTCACAGCCACAACTAAATAGCCACCAATGATATTAAGTATCAACCCAGAATGCTCCGTGTAGCTATCTTGTGAATGCCACCCCTGCTGCCCTTTCTCCCAAACTACCACCAATCCAACATTCACTCCTCAGCCAACCACTCACAATGTAATCTGCACGACCTCATTTTCATCTCCCACAGACCTGCTCCTCCACCCTTTTATCAACCCAGGATGCTCCGTGTATCTGTCTTGTGAATGCCACCCCTGCTGCCCTTTCTCCCAAACTACCACCAAACTCACCAATCCAACATTCACTCCTCACCCAACCACTAACAAGGTAATATGCATGATCTCATTCTCATCTCCCACAGACCTGCTCCTCCACCCTTCCATCATCCCCCAACCTCTCTCTTGCACGTCACACGCTGATTGATAAAAGTGCGCAAATCCGCCTTCAACAAAACCTTCAACATCCACCCCATGGAAAATACTTGATTCAATGCCAGAGTATCTCAACCAGATCCAAAATAATCTAGGCCCACTAAAGGACTCCACCCAATATAACCTGTTCTACAAAAATGCCTTTCATCCTCTAACAAGCACTACTCTTTAAGCACTATTATCATCATAACCCCAAACACCCAGAAATGGATATTACCCCAACATGCTCTTTACTTTGCAAGCAAATCAAAGCAAGATCTCCAGCATACTTCAATGATTACCAACAAGTCAACAGCTGTTACAGCATTTGATGCAGCAAATTCGAAAGACTTCCAAAACCTGTCTCAAAATTAACACCCACAAAGCTTAGCCCCATCAACTCCTTGCTCTCCAATCTAATCCGTTTACACCTAACTTCGCCTCCTACTTCTAAAAGGGTAGCACAACTCACTTACTGTGACACCCCATGACAGCTCACACCACATTTATTGTATTCTGCATTCTAGAAACCTAGCATAATGATTTCCCATTCTTTAAGCCATTACCCAACTTGTGCACCAGCTAAACCCCTTCAAAGCCCAGATTATCAAACATCAAGCTGCAAGTTCACAATTATCTTATGCCCAGCCACCCTACAGAACCATTCCATACCATCCGGAAAGACTGCTACAAAGCTGCTGCAATCACGCCACTATTAAAAAAAAACATAACCACCACTCAATACAAATTAACATCCAGTTAATTAAAACTGTTTTCTAAAATGCTAAATGCTTCATATTTTAAATATGCAGCCTCTACATGCATGACCTGCTAAACCCTCTCAAGGGCCAGCCTCGGCCAATTCATGCATCAAAAACAAACTTTAATCACGAGGCAAAATTTGTCACACTGCTTATGACAACTACCAATTGTCCACACTTCGCCTTAAACTTTGTAGGTTAGGTGGGACCACTCTACACTAGCCCTTTTAAAGCAGACAACTGGTTCTCTCTCCATGACCCTAGGTTCAAATTCCTTTCCAATATCCAAAAAGCATACTGGGGGCAAAGGTCCATTGTACTTATGGAAACTAGCACCAAATTAGCCCTGTCCAGAGCCCTTCCCTAAATCTACACCAATTAGATCAACCAATAATCATTCAATGTTGAAATATATAGAGGAAGATCATTTGGCATACCATAACCTAGGGCGCTAGTTATAGTTTCTTGACATAACTATAACTGCTGAATTTCTATGGTTTTGTGTGTGTAAAATCTGAACCAAACTTGAACGCTCCTTGTAACCTTTCGTTTTTTCCAATGAATTTCTAGGGGGTTTTTTGAACACCAAGTAATATTTAATTACCATAAGTTAATCGAGCCGCAACCACACACAGCATGCAACCAACCTCACACTGCGCAAGGCCAGAGGGGTTGGCCACAATGTGAACAGGCCCTGTGGCCATCTCCCCAAAGGCAGCCAACCCGCAGGCCCCCTCCCCAGGCCGCTTTTGGACCCAGGGACTCCTTCCCCCAGGTCTGGCACATTTTTAAATGGGACATAACACCTTTCCCGAGCTGCTTTGGGCCCTGGGGACCCCATCCCCAGGGCCATTTGCAACATTTCAGGGAGAGTGGGCACGCGCCCCCCCCTCCCCAGGCGGATTTCGGCCCTGGGGACCCCATCACTATATTTAATGGGGTGGGGGTCACGCGGCCCACTTCCCAAGGCCCATTTTGGCCCCTGGAGCCAGCACACTTTGTAGGGGGGGAGGGGCACTTGCATGAGTGGCTGTGTGGGTCTGTGAGTGGGTGTATGAGTAGTTTTGTGCGTCTGTGAGTGGGTGGTTGTGTTGGTGGGTGTGAGTGGCTTTATGGGTGTGCAAGTAGGTCTGTATGGGTGTGTTAATGGTGTACGAGCGTGTTTCTGGGTCTCCGAATGGGTGTGCGACTGAGGGTCTGAGTGGATTTTTGAGGAGTGGTTCTCTGGGTCTGTAAGTGGGTGAATGGCTGTATAAGTGTGTAAATGGCTGTGAGTGGTTTCTGGGTATGACTGGCTGTATGGGTGTCAGAGTGGTTTTCTGGGTCTTTGAGTAGGGGCGTGAATGGCTGTAAGGAAGTGAGTGGGTGTGTAAGTGGGGGTTTGTGTGGGTGTGTGAGTGCCTGTATGGGTCTGTGAGCGGTCTTCTGAGTGGATGTATCAGTGAGTGTGTGTGAGCGGCTGTATGGATGTGTGACTGGGTGTGTTTTTTTAATTGGCGTCTGGATCCGCTGCAGATTCATTCACAGGGGGTAGTGGTCCAGATCCTCGCGCACCATGAATAAAAAGTTTTTGGACAATTTCTTGCCAATGAGGGATCCCTCACAGACCCTCCCCCCAAAAAGTTTTTGGACAATTTCTTGCCAATGAGGGATCCCTCACAGACCCCCCCCCCCCCCAATCAGTCCTATGTGGTCAGGATAGATCTATCCTGATGCTTTATATCTTATTTATACTTTATTCTCCCCTACTCTGGGAACCGTGTCCAGATTCATAAAATGGTGGCCGCAACTTTTCTCAGGTTGCAGCTAGCCAATCACAGCACTGCTGCTGGTGAGTGGATCTGCATCTCTAGATATACATAAATCTTTTTTCTTTAGTAACACCAAAACTACTGAACAGATTTACACCAAATTACAAATAACACTCTTTCTGGACCAAGGTCTGGTCTAGCTTTCTGCAAAATTTGGTGTAAGTCTGTTCAGCGGTGGGCTATAGTTAAATCTAAAACCCTTATGGGAAACTGCATGGGGGAAACGCATTTTGGGACTCCCCCTTTTTCTCAGTTCCCGCTTGACGAATCACCCCCAAAACTTTCCAGATAGCAGCTGAAGTGACTGGCATACTAGTTTAGAAAAGTTTGTGAAGATATGTCAAACAGCTCCAAAGTTAATAGCACAACAAAAATGCTTTTCCTATAGAAACCAGGTCCTAACTAGGGGGGGGGGGGTGGGTTGGTGTGTGTGTGTGTATGTATATATATATACACATACATACATAAACACTATAGGGGTACTTTATCGAGAAAAACTTATTTTTTATCTGGATTCAAATATTAAAATCACACACACATATATATATTTATATATACACACACACACACGCACAGAAGAAAATGTTTAGTTATATGTGAAAACTTGACATGGTGGAAGAATTGCGCCATTGATCTTAATGAGCAGCAGTCTATACATTGTTTTAAATGATGGTGTTTTAGAGGGTGGTTTCCTTCAAATGTATTGTTTGCACTTCTAAACTCTATGACTCTGTTGAAGGCTACAGCTAAAACGCGTTGGTCTCATGTCCGCACTGATGGTGATAAGAAAAGAAAATAAAGACTTACAAAGTATTGGTGCCTGGCTGTGTATGTATATATGTCCTGTTCTTTGTCTTGAGAAATCAAGAAGGAAATGGGCTAATAAATGTATTTTCACTGTCTGATCCGGGCATATTTCTGCTCTATCTAATCATAAGTGAGTAGCTTGCTATGCTAAAAAACTATCACATGCATACTGTTAGCTGTAGGGACTTTAGTTACAGCAAATGTTGCTGTATGAAAATAATTTAAGGCAGGATGGATATGTTGGCTCATGCAGGATGCCTTGCATCATTTACATGTGCATTTTACAACAAGAATGAAGGTTATACACTGTAGGTCTCGGTCGGTGGAATTTTGTTTATCTAAAGACATCTAAGCATTTATTTTTAACAAGCTTGTGAGTAGTACGTTTTTGACTTTTTAAGGCAGCATGGGAACTGTGTTCCTGTCAGGCATTGTGACAGTCGCACAAGACACTTTGCCTTTGTATTCTGTGCAGTGTGTACGGTTTTAGTCCATTTTCAATCTAGGAACAGAGAACAGGCACTGCTCATGATGTTTCCATTAAATGTGTTCTCCGTGTTTTGCACAGGCGATGTTGCCAAGTATCAAGCCTTGTTTCGGCACTATAAGTTCCAAGCTTATTTTTGACATGGAAACAGTCGAATTGCAAGTTTGACTTTGTTATCCTGGGACTGTATCTACATAAGAATGCAGGCTCAGAATCTGGTCCATACACCTGTTTTGCTGAAACTGCGCCATCTGAAGCACATATTAGGAAAGTTCCTGCTGTACTGTCTCCAGCTTATACAATAACGACACTTTTTTTGAATTAATGTATGCAGAATGACAACAGTTTTACCAAAACCAGTCATGGACCTCTGCATGGCGCATCTGTATCAAAAAGGTTAACAATATGGCCCAGGACCAATCTGTCTGAAGGGATGCAGCTACTTTATGCATGTTTTAGACAATTACAATGTAAACTTAAGAACAGGTGTGTTGGGTGTAGTGTTTTATGAGAAGACATCGATTCTGAAAGGATCTATATGCACAGTGACCTTTGTGGTCACAATCCTGAAGCCTGAACTTTCACAAAGCAAAGCTTTGACTTGCTTACATTAAAGCAGGATGACATCATGGAGGTGCTCCTTGCCCTGGACTGACTGCAGAGTTCAGCTGCAAACCTGTTGGTCACTATGCTCCCAAAATGAAAGTGGAAGTAGGTCCTAGGACCTTGAAGATGTGTACATGGGCGTATTAAGAGACTAAGCATGGCCTTAGTGAGTCATAGGGGGGGGGGGGCGCATCCATCACAGAAAAGTACTTAGATATATAGCAGGTGCACTTGTACTGTTTGGCACCAGCAGACACCAAAACAGTAGTAGTGCATCTAAATTCAGTGTTTTTCTGATTCTACAGAAAAGCAAATATTACCTTCAGTGTTTTATCGGTTTTAACTGAAACACTGAAAATTAACTTACGTTACCATGGAAGCTCTGCCACAGTAGGGCAAATTCCCTTAACAGAGATGTGGCACTGACAAGCTTAGATAGCATCCTAGGTTAGGCTACAGAATGTCAGGGAACATTGCTAATTAGACTCTTCTCCGACAAATCCAATGCCCAACTCCCACACTATCCCTTGATTTGCACTCACAGAAATCCTTTATAATTAGCTAGGACGGGAGGCACAAGATACTTTCAGGACTTAACATGATTCAATAGTCTTATGGAACTTAATATTGTGGAGGAATTCTCGCTATTTCTGGTACACTTAAGAGGGTACCTACATGTTTATATAACACTGAGCTTACTTGAGACAACAGACAGCCTTGCTTCTCAGACTATGAACATTTCAATTTAACATAAAGTACTGACAGGAGACATACCAAAAAAGGTCAACTAAATTAGGTGAAGAGGAGCCCCTTCAACTAATTCGTGAATAATCTAAAATCGCTCAAACATGCAAAACCACAGCAAGTTACTCCACAAAGCCATAAAGAAGAATCTTGCAGGTTAATGTTTGAGTTACTTTATCATGCGCACTATTTTTGTGCCCAATTGTTTGTGTTGTTTTCAAGGTGTCATTTGAGCATCGTGATGAAATGTGGGTGCCGGATATGAACACCGCCCCCACCCCCGTTAAACAGAGACGCCGACGGCATGCGTTAAGGGAAAGGGTAATTCTTTATGCGATCTTTCTATATGTCCATCTTGAAAATGTTAGCTCATGCATCAGTTCTACACGATGCAGCATTGGAGCCCGTTAAGATGCCCCTGCTGAACAAGCACAAATACTGAATGCGCGCCCAAAATGCATTCTTATGGCGATAGCTTAAGCGTAGGAACTAATGCACAGACCAGCAACAGCAAAAAGCATGCCTTACTACTGTGGTCTGTCCGCTCTACCGCCCCGACAAAACAGCACTCATTAATGGTCAAACCCTGAAAATGTATTGATTGGCAAAAATACATTATTTTGGCATTACAGTTTTCGTAGGACTACCCTGATAATCTAAGTTGTCCAGAACGTTTTAGAAAAAAACAATCGCCATACAGCATTTTATTATTCAGGCACGCCAAATTGAAGAGTCGTACTCGTACAATTAATTGCTGAAACTTTAAAAAAAAAAAAAAAAAAACACAAATGTAACGAATACAATGAAGGTTATTCAAATGCGTTTACACTGACAGGTTGAACGGCAATGACGGGCCAGGCACATCGTATGAAAAAATAAACGAAGATGACATATGAAAACATAACATACAATCTTTTTGACATAAAAGTGCTTCAGTCGCCACCTGCAGCGAAATGAATTTGAGCATCGATCCGTCCTTCCTGTCGCGCACACACCCTTTGCCCAGGATAAAATGCCCCTCACCCGACCACAGGCAAACAGTTGCGTTAGAAAAACATGTGAGCAAGAAATTGCCGATGTTTGCAGGATTCGGCACAAATGCAACCTGGCTTCTGCCATGACTGTCAGCAGTGTTGATTGTATGAAGGCAATACAATTTTTGGCAAGCAAGTCAATTAAGTCCACAGAATACTATCATTCCATCGAGAGCCGGTCCAGCCCCCGAATCTTTAATGTGAAATGTCAAGGTCCAAAAGACAAACAACCGGGCCCCCCAGAATCTCAATTTTTCTTTTCTCGTTTTCTTACCAAAAATATAAAACCATAAATATATATCTGTTTTAACAAAAAAGGGCAATGAAATCACAAGTAGGTGGGAGTGTCAGACCGCTCTTCCCTCTGATCTGGTTCTTACGGCGTGTACATTTACTACGTTGTCATGCATTCCCTGATGTTTTAATTGTGTGTAGTTTACAGCGTTCAGTTTCATTATGCGGTTTGTGAAGTTTTCCGTGCTGCATTAGTTACAAACCTGCAGTGGAATGTGTGGCTTTTCTATAGGTTGTGTATCGTTACTGTGTACAGGACGTGTACCGTGCTATTATTTACCAATATCGCTCAATGGAAGGTGAGGGTTCAAGGCTGTATTTGTTGCTGTTGTCTCTTACGTTAACTTATGGGCGCGTACACTGCTTTGACGTATTCGGCCTCTAGAAAGGTTTGGAATTTGCTCCGCTATATCGACATGGTTATTCTAAAGATGCGTTTTTTCAGACCTGTATTTTTTATGTTGTCAGTTTTGGTGTGGAATGCAGTAAGGTATATTCTGCACAACATCGCATTTGTGCAACGAGTAATTTCTGCAGTATGTCGTTTCTCTATTGTGTTTCACTGTGCGCTATGTGATTAGGTGGGAAGTGTGTGCCTCGTAGAGGTTTTAATGGACTGTGGGATGGTTGGTGCAATCTAAATTGTGTATCTTACATGCTGTATTTACCCCATGTTGTGTGATGGCTAGGTGGGCTGAAGGGCGTCCTATGTTTTTTTGACTGTGCCATCTGAATTTACCGTGCGTTATGTGGCTTTTCTGAGCGGTCTGGGTTTCGTCGCGCGGCAAGTGTTCTTATACTGTCACTGGACCAAGGAGATCTTGCTGCAGAACTCCTGGAAGTCCCTCTCCATGAACTGCTCGCTCTCCAGAACGTCGTCCTCGGAGGGGAAATACTGCATGCTGCTGTCCTCCTGCATGAGCAGCTCAGGCACCAGGAAGCTTCCAAAGAAGAGGTCAATCTGCTGGTCTGTAGTCCTGTGGGGGCTAGGTGGCACCTCCTCCCCGCGCCGCCTTCTACCCTGCCGGGGAGGAGAGTCCTCGTCCAGCAGGGCCCCGTGCGCGTTCTCCAGGACGTACAGGTACTGGTCCATGTCCAGCGGGTCCATCTCGCAGTCCGAGCCGTCGCCGCTCTCCGTGCTGCCCACCGAGTCGGATCGCAGGTGCATGAGCTGGTACTTCTCCTGCATCAGGAACTGGTTGGTGTTGAGCGGCGCCTGCATGCCCTGCAGATTGATAGGGCGCAGGCGGGGCACCCGTCTCAGAGGGCCGGGCACCATTGCAGGGTACGGCGGCATGGCCCGGCCCCCGCCCCCTTTGCGGCCTCCGACTCTCCTCTGCCAGCGGGGGCGGAAGCCTCGGCCGGTCCCCCTGGGCGGCGGCTTCGCCCACTGAGGACCCTGCGCCTCCAGCGGTGCGGCCTCCCACGGGCAGAGCGCTGCAATGCCACGGCCGCACATGACGGGCTCGCCTCGCCTCAGCATGAACCGAGGCGCCTCTCGCGCTCGGCCTCCCCGGCGGGGGTCCACGCCCCCTGCTCCTCTGTGCGGGTCTACCCTTCCCGCTCTGTGGGCTCCCTTACCCCCGGTCTCCTCACCCTTTCGTGTTTCAGTTCCAGCGGCTCGGCCGCCTCAGCTCCCCGCCTCTACCTTCTCACAATACGGTCGTTTTTTTTCTTGACCAGAGCTCCCGTGCGGCGCATAGCCCGACCGCACAGGCTGGGGGCTGGCAGTCTTCTGCAGCTGGCGGGTTAGTGGAGACTGGGGCGTTTTATCGCTTATTCGTTTTTGTAAATGTTTTTGGCTGGTACTAATTGCTAAGAGCAAATAGCAAGCGGGCGGGTCTGGAGGGCTTGTCTGACAGGCGTTGATTCACAGCATTGAACCTAGTAGCTAAAGCTGCAATCTGTAAAGTTGCGACGCCTACGCCTTGTTATATGTGCGATGGACTAAACCAATTACTTCTGGAGGCGGGGCATTTGGTTACAGAACCTAATTCTGCAGCATCGAAATCCTTCCATTGCATTGAAGACCGATAAAAACAACATACCAAATTTAGAAATGGGAGCGATGAAGGTTGTGCGTTATTCAATTTAAGTTTCTTCTCTTTTATTTAGTAGTGTACTCTCCCAACGTAGTATCCCTTTCACTTACGCAAGTTTCGTTACAAATGTGCTACGAAAACGGCGCAACTGTTTTGAGATGTCATTCTCAGCCGTAACTGAATACACAAACTTGTCGTGAGACTATACCATCGGATGAAGGTGCATAAACAGCCAACATCTAAACATTACTCTAACACAAACACAGTTGTAGTGTTTTTGTTTGCTACTGGATATCAAAACATAAAAAGAAAATACCACACTGGCTGTACAACAGCAAATGTAGCCACGGAAGTCTCAATATCGTGTACTAATTGAGTCCTGCACCCCTCCCAGGATCTTGGTATCGGCTATTTTGCCAAGGTCCTTGGGGAATAGCTTTTGGGCGGATGACACACACACAAGGCAGCTTTGTGTATATTTATGCCTCGATGTGGGTGTGAGAAGGATTGGCTTAGGCGGGGAGATGGTCGATGGCGTGCATTTCGGCCATGCCCGTGCATGTCTCCTTTAAAGCATACGTTTTGCTTTAGTGACCTTTCAGGGAGATTGCTGTTTTAAAGCTGAAGGAAATCCCGAGCTTCACTTTCTTTCGTTACACCTAGTTTCTAACTGTAGAGATAAATATGCAGCATTTTTAAGCCCAGGAGTTTTTTTTTCGTTATCATAAATTCTTGTTTACATTATTCGTGCGTTTATTCTCTAATATCGTGTTACCCGCAATATTGTAAAAAGCCAAAATATCGATATATTACCATTCTCCCACTTAAACTTCTTATAGTGCAAGTAAATGGCTAATTTCATTTTCTTCCAATTTTTCCCAAATCGCGTTTTTGGGTGTTTCTAAATGTTGGCATGTATGTATATTTTTTGAATCAATGTATACATTTCACCAACGTCACAGCAACCCACAGACCCTCTTGAGAGAAGTTGAGTAGTCATGTTTTCGATTTTGCTCGTATTTACCAGTCAATAACATACATTACTTTCATAGCACCCTTCCCTAACAAATATTCTGCCCTAAGTGCGTGTTGCTAAAATACGTTCTTTTCGATGCACTGGCGGAGGGTGTTAGGGGTGCTCAAGGTTCGGGTTTGTAACTCAAATTGAGAGAGGAGCACTTACATTCTTTCACGGAGTCCCTCCACCTACAAAATAAACTGGAAAGAACTAGTTTAAAGCCAAGCCCAATGGGGGAGGAGCACTGTCTTCAGTGCCCGCTGTAAGCGTGAAGATCTTTTGTTTACCGGAATCACGTGCTGCCCCCGGACCACAGCAGCACATTTTAGGAGGAGTTGGAGGAGGACCAGTCAAGGGGAACTATTCTGCTTCCTAAACGGCAGTGTTTTTGTGCAGTTCATGAGCATGTATGTGTGTCTTCATACAGAGTAACTGAAACAGGTTTAGCTACATGAAAGCATAGTTTATAGAAATAACGACGGGAGAGGGTGTTTCTGTTTCAGGAAGAAATTGTTCAGGTCAGAGGGGCGTAACGCAAGCCCCTGCAGCGCAGACCCCCTTACTGATCTTCAGGCGCCCCAAATCCTTAAGGGGCCCCCTTCTGCCCAAGGCTAATGAATATATGTGAGATATGGGAGGTTTGGGGACCCCTAGTCGTATTCTGCACGGGGGCCTCATCATTTTGCATTACGCCACTGCAGTTAGGGATCGAACCAATGATGAATTCGACAACTCTCCCGTACCCCCTTACTATCTGACCTCCTCTCCTCCAGGGTTCCTAAATGTGTGGGTGAAGGTGGCATATATACACAAATAATGCTCTTATAAGCTTAGCTCCAAGCCCAAGAAGGTCCTAGAATTCCACAACCATGCAACTACCACTCCAGGGTCTCTAGCAGGATTCCAAATATACACATAGACTCTATGCTCAAAGCATGATACTCAAAGACTGAAGACTACACTCAAGATGGATCACCAGTGCCTACATTTCTGGGATCTATACAGGGATTGTATGTGCGTGGATGATACAGATTTACATTCCCAAACCAAATATAACTAAAAAATGTGTACACTTTTGCCTGCATTTGGTTTACTTGCTCCAAGACCCATATGCTTTGTAATGAATAAAGGCTCTCTCATCTATCATTCACTCTCCAAACACAGCTGAGCTGCTGTCCTTTTCAGGTCAGAGACAGCTGAGCTACTTCTTATTTTTCACAGATGAATCCCTTGATCTGCTGCTGATGTCTCACTCAGTTTAGAGTGAGACATCTAGGTCTACCTGTTTCAGACAACAGAGCTACTTCTTAACTATCACAGAGAGCAGAGCTGTCTCCCAATGTTTGCAGATTAGAGAGCTACTCCTTGCTCTGCTGATCTATCCCTGAATAGATACAGACCTGTCTGATTGTCTATCTGCTCTTTTGTATTGGGGATCCAGGGCATAGGAGGTCTTGGAGAAATAAAGTTAGATACAACTGATGGATAAAGAACATCTCAGAGACAAGTCACATGTAGCTCATGAACTGCCTTATAGTCACCACTTAGGGTACGTAGCTGCTGTATTCCGTCCACTTTCCTTTTCTAACACTGCCTGAATGGTTTCAGAAATATGAAGTTGCAAGACAGTGCCAAGGGGCGCTGAAGGGCAAGCCAGGATAGGCCGCTGCTGTCCATTGCTGCAGCTGCTTTACATCCACCATTAAAAATATCCCTTTCCCTGCATTCCTAAATTTGCAAAACACCAGCTATGAAACAATTGGCAGGGACTTGTTTATATAAAAGTACCAACAGACTAGAAGCTGGTGATGTGTGCACTTTTAAAATACATAAATTGCATTTTAGCCAACACGCCTGTGTTATGAGGTATGGGAAATATTATATGAAAAGGCAAGAACGCAAGTAGCTTCAGTCCTCTTGCTGCATGAAGATTTCACCTATCTTTGTACCTTATATGCTGGAGCACCTTGTCAGCCAAGCTTTTGTTTTAGCTGCTCTATTTAGAGGTGGGTGGACGGTCATGTTTCCGCTGGCAGTACCTCTGCTTGCAGAAACCTTTAGCCGATGGCCTAACTGACTTTGGGCCATCAGCCCAAGTTCCTCAACTTAATTATTTTCCTGTCTGTGCCCACCAGGGAAAGCCTAGCAAATCTCAAACAGGAAAAGAAATGAATGACCACAACATCCTGGTAGAAAACTCCCAGAGTATCAGTGACATTTTGTTTTTGTTTTCCATATTCAGACTCCAACTTTGGGAGTATGTTTAGGAATAACAAAAATCTTTGCTCTGTTGGAGCATTGAGCATGATGCTACAAAGCTTCGGTGCTTTCAACAGAGCTACAATTGTTGTGCATCCCAACGGCACAGGGAACTGTGCCTGCCTGAAGATAATCTCTAAATATGTCAGGATGTAGGCTCCCAGAACAGCAGAGTACATTTTTATCTCAATATCTAAATGAATGCCTAAATATAGAATCACACATTAAGGAAGTGGCAACAAGTGTGCATTATCAACTCAAACTCATAATTCCATACAAAAGTCATGCTATCCGATGACCTAATTCAAGTCAAATTGATTATATCCCAAATTGAAAATGGAATATCAGTACTCACTGACCTCCATTTGCATCATACAATCCCCTGCAAAGAGGATTGAGCAACTAGAATTACGACTGGCATGATATAATGTTAACATATCACACATGTGCTAGTCAAGTTCAGAAAGCTCCTTCTGAAAGCTCATGCACTTTCAGATCACATAACATATGTATTTGTAAAACGCACGTTCACCCGAAGGCATCTTGGCGCTGAATAGCCGATGTTTGTTGTTATCCAACTCAATGGTACTCATTTTATCGACCTCAGTTGGATGAAAGGCTGAGTGGACCCACCAGGATTTGAACCTGTGACCATGAGGTCGAACACAGGTCCCTGCAGTGGAGCATTAGTCCCCTGAGCCACCAGACCCGATAACACACCACACTACCAGAAAAATGAACTGATTATCTCAAGAAAAAAGAGGCTACTTGGCAACACAAACAAGATCCATGTGGAAACCAAACAATTTAAAAAAATCTCAATGTTATCCTGATCTTTCTTCGACAGGCTTAAAAAATTCTTGAATAATATACCAGTCAAGATATGGCAGGACCTCTTTCTCTCACTCCTCTTTCAGAGCTCGACTGATAAATCACCTACTTTTGAATCTGTTTAGCACTCCATAAACATTTTTAGCACCCCACCAAAACACGGTATAGTAGAACACGTTACTTACCTTCAGTAACTCTCTTTCTGGTGGTTACTGTAAACGCTGATTCCTCACCTTTTGAATTTCTCCATGTGCCAAACAGGATGCAGAACCTTACATAGCCATAGTTCCAGTGCAATGAAAAATGGCTCCATCTGACTCTGCGGTGACCTCAGTGCCCCTGGAAGTGATGGCACAGTGCTGTTTATCGGCTTCTGCCCCGCACACTGACATCAGTTGTCATTTGATCACTTCCATGCCCGTACACACAGATCGGCTGTGACAGATTTTACACAGTCTAACCACCTGAGTCCCAGAGTAAGACTCCGGGGAGGGAACAAGAGGCCTGGGGTCCTAGGAAATGGCAGCCTCCAACATAACTCTATCCCACAAAGAGCCAATCCTAGTGTGAAAACCTAAATGTCTCTACATGTGTACTGTAAGATCTGGCATCTTACAAAAAGTGTAAGACTGGTCTCACACACCACCTGGTGTCATGCTTCATCATTGACCAGTCCTCGCCCCCTAAAAACATGGTTTGATAAGGGGCGGGCACACACCTGACGACAGGGATGCACTTCTAACTCTAAGTGGGGGCCCTTACAAAAGAAAAGTGTGAGACGAACCGTGCAGACATAGGTGCAAGGAGCAGAGGAACCGCGGTCACACTTATGATCCGTTTTTAACTTCCGTCCACGGCCTCCTATGGGGCCAGTAGATCCCCCAACAAGGGTTTGAAAATCTTACCCCCTGAAGGTGGAGGGTGACTTTTCACCCCACCTAGTGGATTCCCTTTCCAATGTTTTGGTAAGGGTGTAGCCCTAGTAGTTTAAAGACCTGATGAATGCCATGGACCCTTTTGGGCCGAAGGGCAGAAACATGTTGACTAAGTACATGACGGTGGGAGGACATTTATTTCCTCATTTCCACCGCACACTTTGTTTTTACTGACCATGCAGGTATCTCTCACATTAAAAATTAATTTGCTACCTGCAATGGATTTTTAATCACAGTTTTCTTTTGTAAGGGCCCCCACTTAGAGTTAGAAGTGCATCCCTGTCATCAGGTGTATGCCCGCCCCTTATCAAACCAAGTTTTTAGGGGGCGAGGACTGGTCAATGATGAAGCATGACACCAGGTGGTGTGTGAGACCAGTCTTACACTTTTTGTAAGATGCCAGATCTTACAGTACACATGTAGAGACATTTAGGTTTTCACACTAGGATTGGCTCTTTGTGGGATAGATTTCACACAGTGTCACACATGCAAACTTACTTGAGACCTCATGATTGTCATGGTGCTGGCCTCCGTGTCTCTGCCCAGTTTCCCTAAGTCGCCTTTTCCCACAGTCGCCATGTGCTCCCTAGGCCGCCATGTCATTTGTGTTCGGGTACTATCTCAGTCCCCCAGGTCTTTCCCACCTGCTCTCAACCCCCCTCCCCCCTCGAGAGTGGTAACAGAAGTTCCACACAGCCAGTATTGTGTCTTGGTCAATATCAAACATTATGTTTGTATACTGTTGTTTGTAAATGAAATATTATTTCTTTGCTATTGGCTATTCTTGAGCATCACATGTCTGTGCATGCGCTTCAGGGTTGTCAGCCCATACTTTGCTGAAGTCTTGTGAGTTATTTTTGCTATCGCAAGGGCTCAGCAGATCTCAGTGCCATTTTGGGAACAGTAGTTTTGAAACCGTGCCAGGAATCGGCACCGTGCGTCGCCTCATGTTTTAGGCTGAAAAAAAATCTCACCTACCTCACTCCGCAAAGAAGGTCTTCCCTCTAGCTTCCACACTATGCCTTTCACCTCCTCAGTAGAGGTCAATCAAGACTCTATCAGGAACCATAAAAAAGAAGATCAATAGATTAATATTACATTTACAACAACCCAAGGTACATTTCAAATCTTACTATGCATGCATAAGGACTAAAGAGGATGATATACTAATTATCTTATTCGAAAGACTGCACCAATGAATAATAAGACTAATATTTGTTTAGTACTAACATCATCTTGGAGTTTTTTTTAACAAGTGTGAAGACACAAAGTGTCAGATGAAATCTCAAACAACTATCACAAACAATCACAAACTAACAAAGTCACTGGCTTTTGAAAAGGTATTGCTAAACTAACTGCGCTATGTATGTGATCTTAGTTGTTGTATGTGTATTGCAGATGTAAACATTGTTCTTGGAAGAAGACGTATTAGGAGGCCCTTCCCATACCAAGGGTTCTTAAGTAGACAAGATGGTAGAGATCAAAGGGAACCTACTTGCACACCCAAGCTGAATTGCAAGTAGAGTTCTAACTCTATTTAATCGAAGGGGTTTATGTAGGAGTCTAGAGAAAGCACCATAACTTAATTTACGACTGGTCACTTATTTTCAGGGTCAACAGCCATCTCCTGGGTAGCGTAACTCCAAGCAATCCAAGAAACAAATCCATCCTCTCTGGTCCTAATCATCTTGGCTTGCTGTACATTACTTCAAGAGTTAGGAAGGTTGCTGTACAGGAAGTGGGTTCTTATCGTCTCTGCAGAGCCACATTGTGAGCTTTACAAGGTAAGATCCTGCGTTACTACGCCTGACACATATTTAGAATCTCAAAAGTCCACAGATTGGCGAGGAGGAAGAACGATGAAGAATTTGCAGTTAGATAGAGTATCCAACAGCATTACCAATGGTAAGTAACTTGTTCTTCTCACAGATACTGCTAACAGATTGTTCACCTTTTGAATACATACCAAAGCAGTATCTCTCTAAAGGTGGACAGTCTGAGGAGTGGACTTACACCACAAAGTCCTGCAGGACTGAGCTGGCAAAATAGCCCTGCTGGTGGACTTGATTATCGAGGCTGTAGTGCCTGATGAAGGCATGTACAGATGCCTATGTAGCAGCCTCGAAGATGCCATGACAGCTTTGACACTGGTGGAATGAGCCCAGAGACCTTCTGGATGCTCCTTTTTGGTCATGACTTTGCAAGTCTTTATGCAAAGGATGATCCACCTGGTCCCGGTTAACTTCTGGACTGCCGTTCCCTTCTTAGCCCCAACAAAGCCAATAAAAAACTGGAGACCCAACTGCTGCTCCTTCATGTACTGTATGTAAAAGCAAAGAGTTGTGTTGTAATGTGCACTTGCTTGTAGCAGTGCTTGTTCTTCTCTCCACCAATGTTCTATCGGTTTGTTCGCCCTGCGCCAAGATTCCACGTACGGCAGTTGCTGTGTGGCTGGCGAAGGTGGCGTTCACGCTCCGTGATTACTTGAGATAATAAACTTACCTGTGTTCACAATGTTGTCCGTGAGTGTCATTACCACATTTTTGGCGACGATCGCCAGCCACATGTGGTGACACCTATCACGGTAGAGTGAAGCGCGAGTCACAAGAAGCACCTACCTGTAACTGACAGGCTGCCTGCTGTTTGATGCCTGAAGTCTGATGTTTGACACTGATCCAGCGCTAACAATAAAAATAATTCTCCTATTATGCTTTGGTCATCCAGGTGCAATTATTTCTCTAACACACACACTATATCCATATGACGGTGGGGCCCATAACACCGCATATACATTCACTTACTCATTTGTTCCCTGGATTTCCTCCGTCATGAACCTAGGAGAAAAACGATTCGCTGGAAGGAGACGGGATACCTCTTTTATAATGACATAATATTTCTCATTTGCTTTTAAGGTATTCCGCTCATTGGTCGATGGACCAACTAGTAGGAATCAGTTGATGGTGATTAAGACCAGCTCAATCACAATAAACTCTTTTACCATTTCATTATTAATCATTGAGCTAAAGAATCACTGATTCATTTGTTTAAAGAATAATAAAGTTTATATAAAGTTTTAAATGCAGGAAATGAGGTTAAGCTTATTATTCAGATCATTACATTTATCATCAATATAAGAATAGTTTGAAATTGCAAGGCACTTTTATTAGACGGAAAAATGAGGTTATCATAATAAGAACTCTATAGATCAATCTATCTACCTATCTGGGGAAAGCCTAATAATTCTAATAAAGTCTATCAATAAAGTTCTCCTAAAGCAGCATCTTTATACTCAACTGGAAAAGGAAAATAACAGCAGCAGCATCAGCTCGTCAGCATCAGCAACCGCAACTTCTCCCATCTACAGCATCTAACTCACGCAGCATCTAACTTCTGCAGCATCTCCCGCAGCATTCGAACAGCATTCTATTCTCCAGCATTCTAACCCCTCCCACCAAGAGTAGGTCTTCTTATACCCTAATTCTAGCTTACAGCATAAAATGTTTCTTCTTACATGGCGCGATTCATTCTCATTGGTCAAAAACTCAGGTCCATATACATTTTAATCAAACTTCCTGGTCTTAACCAGTTCCGTGTGGAATGTCCATGCAAGCATCGTTTCCCACAGTTCATGCACTTGCTCATCCGTTTCGATCAGTCCAAATTGTATCTTTTTCTGTTACATTTTGTGTAATACAGTTCCGTCTATTGATTCAGTCAGGCTTCTCACGCTTCTTGCTGATCATCTTGGCACACATCTGCTCAGAAGGGTCACAACAGCCTTGACCATACTTTCATCTTAGCCTCTCGGCATCAGCACGTGATCATCCCTTTTTCCACAGCCTCTCTCCTCTATCACATGGTCTCCCGCTCATGCGCATTCTAGCAACTCGCGGCCATTTTATATTGCTGCTCGGCAGGCCTAAGCGCACTATTTTCAAAGATAAACAAAATGTTATTAAAACAAAGAAATATAAACCCTTTCGTTTCCCTCCCGTCTTTCTACGTACCCCAATTAGGTATTACCTAGCAGAAGCAACATATAAAGCTGTCCCTTAGTTTCCATCGCTTTATTTTGCAACCACACGTTTTATTTAAAAGCACAAATCATGCATTTATTATTTAATTAGTACGCAAATATTATGTTATGTTAGATACGTAAACAATTATAAGTCAATTAATTTGCACACAGAATTGCGTGTTACCATTAACCCTTAACATACATTGTTGGTTATTTACTTAAACGAACATGTTTATTAATATTGTACGAAAATATTAGGAGGTTAAAATTTTTACATTTACACTCCTCCATCAACTCCCCCCTTTGGTGATTTTTAATATCCTATCACACTGCCGACAGAAATGGGAAAGAACCCTCTCCCAATGTCGTGAGGGCCGAGAGGAAATCTCATAAGGGAGTACACCCTCCCGTATTTAACACTGTACCACATAAAGTACTCCTTAGAAGCGAAGATGATACCCGCGTAATAACAAAGGTATAGATGGGAAGTCCTGAGATGAAGAGACCCACTATGGAGTGGGGAAGGAAACAATTCCTTTTGTTTTAAATACCCTCACACACCCTAGTGGTGTCATGCTTCATCATCGGGTCACTCTAACGCCTAAAAGTCAGGGTGGGCTCGACCGTATTTTCAGGGAGCTCTTAGGAATAATAAGACCAGGGGGAAAAGAAATTAAAAAACCTCCAACAAATCCCAGTATCCCTTTAATATTGGATTCGTTAGGGTTATTAAAAATATGTAAACAGGGGTCAGAAAGGAGTGTTTATGGTCCTATGACCCTTCAGCCAACATGTTTCAGTCCTACTAGGGCCATGACGGTCCCGGACTTTCTTCAGGGCAACAATATAACCTCCCTGGACAGCGCAAGAGGAAATACCCTACACTGCTGTTTCTTTAAGGGCAGATAGCTGCTCCTTAATTAATTTGAAGATAATTTATCTTCTTGATCCTGTTAACGCTCCATCCAGATATGGGCGAGGAACTCTTCTCCGGGTACCTCGCAGAGTAAGGGGTAGCCCTGTTGTCACACAGTCATCAAGGGTCCTCCCCCGCTCTCTCACCTACTCGGTGCGGGTCCCACGGGTCACACCAAGACCCGTGGGACCCGCACCGAGTAGGTGAGAGAGCGGGGAGGACCCTTGATGACTGTGTGACAACAGGGCTACCCCTACTCTGCGAGGTACCCGGAGAAGAGTTCCTCGCCCATATCTGGATGGAGCGTTAACAGGATCAAGAAGATAAATTATCTTCAAATTAATTAAGGAGCAGCTATCTGCCCTTAAAGAAACAGCAGTGTAGGGTATTTCCTCTTGCGCTGTCCAGGGAGGTTATATTGTTGCCCTGAAGAAAGTCCGGGACCGTCATGGCTCTAGTAGGACTGAAACATGTCGGCTGAAGGGTCATAGGACCATAAACACTCCTTTCTGACCCCTGTTTACATATTTTTAATAACCCTAACGAATCCAATATTAAAGGGATACTGGGATTTGTTGGAGGTTTTTTAATTTCTTTCCCCCTGGTCTTATTATTCCTAAGAGCTCCCTGAAAATACGGTCGAGCCCACCCTGACTTTTAGGCGTTAGGGTGACCCGATGATGAAGCATGACACCACTAGGGTGTGTGAGGGTATTTAAAACAAAAGGAATTGTTTCCTTCCCCACTCCATAGTGGGTCTCTTCATCTCAGGACTTCCCATCTATACCTTTGTTATTACGCGGGTATCATCTTCGCTTCTAAGGAGTACTTTATGTGGTACAGATTTTTAATATCACCACAAAAACCCAAGTTATACAATTTTCTCAGACAGCATATATCTTTTATCCGTTTGCTTTTGTTAGTTTACACAACTGTATCTCTTTCAACTTGTTTCTTCGTTTTCTTGTACATGTTCTCTTATTTCTTCTAACTCTATTTCACCCATTTCTCTCTCTCTTTCCTTGTTTATCATGTTTTCTTTTTCTAGCTTATTCTGCCTTCTTCTTCTCTTTATACATGTTATTGCAAGCTTCAGTACTAATATTATTATTATTATCACGGTTGCTATTATTATAACTTTCCCTATTATTAATCCACTCATTCTTGTTAACCAATTTATTACAGAAGAAAAACCTTTACCAAGTTTTCCCCAAGCACTTTCAACCTCCAGTGGAACTAGTTCTTTGTGCAAATTTGTAATATTTGTTATATACTTCTGTATATTTTCGCTATTATCTGGAATGTAAGTGCAACAATGTTGGACTTTCAGCATTCCACAGACTCCGCCCTCTTTTGCCAAAAGAATGTCAAGGGCAAGACAATTTTGCATCACCATAGCTCTCATGGCAACCATCTCGGTATTTACCATCAAGAACCCTCCAGCAGTATCTGTAGATAAACGATCTACCACTGTGGATAATTTCCGAATTCTAAATGCATTCAAAGATATTCCCACTGCTGGTATCAATGCACCAAAAATGTCACCTACTATTTCTGAAAAACTTTCCCTTTTTCTAAGTGTAAAGGTATTTATCATTTTTTGTGTTCCTTTTTCTTTTCTATCCACATGAAAAATCTTTTGAAAGACCAGGCCTAAGTAACATGACCCATACCAATGGTCCGGCAACCTATAATAAGCCCTATTTCCGCAAATATAATAAATCCCTGGAAATATTGGATCTTTTCCCCCTTTGAATCCCCATCCACCTAAAATTTGGTAATTGTCATGGCAATTGCTGGAACCCACAAAATAATTGTCATATCTTGTCTTATTTCTTCTAATGCACAACCTTCCCTGTTGGGGCCAATCCAGAGTCATAGCTGCATTTGTCTTTTTCTTGTCATGATTGTCTTCCTCAAACGCCCAAAGAGGTGTTTTTGTCTCTTCTATCACTTTTCTTTGAAATTTCACTCTTCTCTCTTCAACCATCTCTAAAAATACCTTTTCTTCCTTCTTTAACTCACAGGTAAGGTTGTACCTAATTATACTATCTAATGTTAAAATCTTATCTTCTAAAAATATTCACCAAACGTCTTTCCCTCTTTTATTTTGTTAAGCTCGGGAACTACAGAAACTTTTGCAAAAATCTTATTTATGTCAGTGTAATAATATTCTAATCTACCTGTTTTATAAAATAAACTTGCTAAAACACTACATGTTATTCCATATGTCAAAGGGAGGTGATGATAAGTCACACCCTCTGCTACAGATGCAGGCAACTGCATACAAACATAGCAATCTCTTACATCCATTGTTTCTACATACTCATATAATAATTTAGTAAAAACATTTTTAGAAAAATCTGTTATTGATTTGTCCTTATGTAATTCTGTACTACTCTTTAAAATAACTGGCTCTTGAGTGTTAGCTCCTTTTTCTTTCTCAGTGTTATTAGACATTTCTACTACAGCTAAACTAATTGGAATAGTGATTGCTAAAACCACCCATACTGTTATTAATAATCCTGTACAAAAACAGCACATTTTGCACCATCTACTTAAAAACTCACATCTACATTTTCTATCTCTAGTATTCTCCATTTTGTCTTCTAACCTTATTTATTTGTTTTCTAGAAAATTGTGTCACTACACCTCAGAAATGACTTGCTTGCCACTCTGTACTTCCAATATTTTGTCTTTGCTTGGTACTTTCTTTTAATTCTTTCTCAGAATTCTTTCTTTGTCACATCCGGTAACTTCGTCAGTTCAGTGTTTTGTCAGATCCGGTAAAACTATCTAAACTTCTTCAGGTTTGTTGCTTCAGGTTTGTTGCACTTCACTTTCTCCCATCAGGTTTCTTTGTTCTGGGTTTTCGTGAGTGTTCAATTCTTCTTTGTGACTAGTCAAAGCACGATACAACCATTCAGGCGATCTATACTTTTGATTTACCTTCTTTATTCTTTTCGTTTTCTGCAAGTGTTTTCCACCTTGTTTTTCTTGCTCTTTTTGACTTGTTATTTCATTCACTTGTTCAGCACTTTTCCCATCCAACCTTATGATTCTGTATCTTAATTTTCTTACTTCGTTGGGCCAATTGTCTCCTTTTCTTGGCCTTTTTGCTTCACTTCCTTTTTCCTCTCTTTCTGTTTTCCAATTTCTTTTTCTTGTCTCTAGTTTTTCATTTCTTTCTTCTCCACTTTCTTCAGACTCTGTTTCAATTCTTTCGTTATTTCCTCTTATTTTGAAACTTATAATTTCATTTTCTTCTACTTGTGGTTCTTTTCTTATCTTCCTTCGTTCACCTATTTCTGTCCCTCCTCGAGGTTCTTCCGAATTTGTGTCAGTCTCTCTATCTGCTTCTAAATTTCCCTGTTCTTGTGTTTGACTATCTGTCCCTACTGCTCCTCGGGGTTTTTCCGATTTTTCTAGCTTTTTGTTTGAAACTCTCCTTCTTCATCTATTAATATTATCTCCGAAGGAATTTTACCACAACTTGTACTCGGTTGCTCACTGTCACTATCTTCTGGCTCAGTTTCTTCTCTTATGCTTTCAAAATTCCACTTTCTTTTTAGGATTTCTTCACACTCTGAATGTTCTGTATCGGATTCTGAACTGGTGTCAGATATTTCCAGATGTCGACTTACAGGTCGATCTTCAGGTTCTAGCACCCTGTTTGTTTCTTCTCTTTCTGATGCTGAACTGTTATCTGATATCTCCAGATGCCGACTCACATGTCGATCTTTAGGTTCTGGAACTCTGATGGTGTGGCTGGCATGTACCCAGTGTTTCACTCCTACACACTTTACTGCAGTGGTCGTCACCAGGATCACTTGTCGTGGTTCGTCCCAGCGAGGAACCAAACAGTTTCTTCTCCGGTGGACTTTTATTCGAACCCAATCTCCTGGATTCAAGTCGTGAGCTGGTTTTCTTTCAAGAGTGGTCGCATCCGGTCCAACCTGATGAAACACAGAACGCACCACATCAGCCAATCCTTTGCAATAATCCAGCACTAGATCATCAGTTATAGTCAGTAGCTTGTTGACAGATACTTGTGCTTGTCTCATTGCTCGTCCCATGATTATTTCATGTGGACTGAGTCCAGTTTTCCTTTCCGGAATACTTCTGATTGTCATCAGAACTAATGGCAAAGCATCTGGCCATTTGAGTCCTGTAGCTTGACACATTTTTCCTAACCTGTTCTTGATCGTTCCATTCACTTGCTCTACTATTCCAGAAGCCTCTGGTCTGTATGCACAATGCAGTTTCTGTTTAATACTAAGTGCTTCACAAATCAGTTTAACTAATTCATTTTGGAAATGTGTTCCTCTATCTGTTTCAATCGTGACTGGAAAACCATACCTAGGAATGAATTCTCGCAGCAAAAGTTTTGCTACCGTAATACTATCATTCCTTCTTGTTGGATATGCTTCCACCCAACGGGAAAACAAACAGACGACCACTAGGACATACCTTAGTCTGTTGCAAGGTGGCATTTCAATAAAATCCATTTGCATTCTAGTGAAAGGACCCCCTTCTCGTCCTATTCTTCCTAGACTCACTACTGTCTTCCTTCCTGGATTTAACTGTTGACAAATAAGACATCGCTGACAAAGACTCTCAGCTATGGCTCTGAATTTGGGATTATACCATGTTTGTCTAAAAAGTCTGATCATTGAATCTCTCCCAATATGGGCTTGTCCATGGTACATCCGTGCCATGTCAGAAATCATGCTATCAGGCATTACTGGTCTCTCATCCCTATAACCCCAAACATCAGTTTCTACATCCTGCTTTTATCCAGGTATCTTTTTCCTCATCCTCTGCAGCTTCTTGTAACTGTCTCATCTCATCCCATGTTTCAATAGAGTTAGTAAAAAAGCAAAGGACAAGAAATATGCTCTCTTTCACGATATTTATTCAAAGAAACCACATTCTTTGCACAGTACTGTGCCATTTCGTCAGCATATTTATTACCAACAGTTATGTAGTCTTCCCCATTTTTATGTGCATTGCACTTCACTACAGCGATCTGTTTAGGCAGCTGTATCGCCTCAAGCAGCTTTTTCACAAAATCTCCATTTCTGATGGGCGTCCCTGCAGACGTCAAGAAACCCCTTTGTGACCAAATCTGACCAAAATCATGCACGACCCCAAAGCCGTACTGGCTATCTGTCACAATCGTAACCCGTACATTTCTTCCCAACTTACATGCTTGAATCAGAGCTACTAATTCTGCGACTTGGGCAGACCTTACACCTTTCAGACAAGATGCTTCCAAAACAGTTGCTACTGTGCAAACTGCATATGCTGCACTTAGAACTCCATCACTCGTTCTCAAACATGAGCCATCCACAAACAGAATATAATCTGATTCTTTCAAAGGCTCATCTCGTATGTCAGCTCTTGGTTTTGTACAGTATTCGAGCACATTCAGACAATCGTAATCTACTTCATCCATTTCAATCACATTTTCTTCATCTGGCAATGATGTTGAAGGATTCACATTCATACATCTGTCAATAGTCACATTATCTGCACTCAAAATTACCTTTTCATACCTAGTCAGCCGACTATGTGTCATGTATTGGGTTTTCGTTCTTGTCAAAAGAATTTCCACAGAATGAGGAACATACACTCTCAATGGATACCCCATCACTATGCCTTCACTCTGTTCCAGACTCACACAAGTAGCAGCAACTGCTTTCAAACATCCAGGCAACGCTTTCGCTACAGGGTCTAAAACAGCTGAAAAATATGCAATTGGTCTTTTCATAGTTCCATGTCTCTGCACCAAAACTGAAAATGCACATCCATCTCTTTCACTGCAATACAGCTCAAAATCTTTCTCATAGTCAGGCATTCCCAATGCTGGAGCCTCACACAATTTCTTATTCAACTCTCTGAATGCTTTCATTTCTTCATCATTCATTTCAAAAGGATCTTTAACATCCTTCTTTGTCAGTTTCTGCAATGGTTTTGCAATCAGTGAAAAACCGCTTATCCATTGTCGACAATAGCCAACCATTCCCAAAAACATTCTTACCTCTCTTTGTGTCATTGGAGCTCTCATTCCTTGAATCATTTTTATTCTTTCAGTCGTTACCTTTCGCACTCCTTTCTCGATTTTATGCCCTAAATACTGGACTTCTTGTTGACAAAACTGCAATTTTGAAGGGGACACTTTATGTCCTCTTTTTGCTAAATGATTCAGCAAAGCAATTGTATCATTGACACATGCTTCTTTCGTTTTTGATGCCACCAGTAGGTCATCAATATATTGAACCATTACTGACTTTTCTGGCATTCTTAAATCTTCCAATGATTTCTTTAGGATCTGATTAAAGATTGAGGGACTTTCTGTGTACCCTTGAGGAATTCGGCACCATGCCAAAATACGCTCTCCAAACCTAAACGCAAATAATGGCTGGCTATCTGGATGCAATGGAATAGAGAAAAATGCATGACATAAATCAATTACTGTGTACCATTCTGCTTCACGTGGAATCTGGTATAGAATCACAGCAGGGTTCGGTACTATTGGGCAACAAGGCACAACAATTTTGTTTACCTTTCTCAAATCCTGTACAATTCTATATGTTCCGTTTGGCTTTTTCAGTCCCATTATTGGCGAATTACATGGACTGCTCATTATTTCTTTTAGAATCCCTTGTTCAATCATTTTATTTATTACTGGCGTTATTCCTTCAATTATTTCTGGAGTCAATTTATACTGGGGCGTATTTGGGTAACTCGTTCCTTCTTTTACTGTTATTTTAACGGGATCTACTCCTTTCATTAATCCTACATCTTCTCCTGTAAAGTCCCACACTTCTTCTTTCACTGTCCTTTTCAATTCAATTGGGATTTTCTCTGCATCAAATACAGGAAACAAACCATTTACTTCTGGTTCTAAATTCACCATTGTCATTTTATACAGCACATCCTCATCTGGAGTCTGAAATGCAATTCCGTCTGGAGTACAATAAATCGTGCAGTTCATTTTGCACAATAAATCGCGTCCTAAAAGGTTCACGGGACTACAATCACATACCACAAATCGGTGCATTTCACTAAATGGACCAATTCTTACCCTCACTAATCTAGTAAGAGGCGTTTTAATTTGCTGATTGGAAACTCCAACCACTTGGATATGTTCACCTGAGAGAGGAAGGTTTGGAATTTCCACTGACCTAACAGTAGAACGGGTAGCTCCAGTGTCAACAAGGAATGTTACATTTGCACCATTCACTTCTCCATCCACAAATGGACCAGACTGATCTACCTCTAGAGTTGCACCAAGCACGCACTCTTCCCCCTCTCCTAGGCACCATCAGGAACTTTCATCCGTGTCATCCTCATCCTGTCGTAACCAATATTGAGAAATTGCAGCTGCACGCGGCAACTGTGTTACCTGTTCTCCTCCGTAGAATCCTGTTTCTGCACTGTATTTCTGTTGGTTAACACTCTTGGGAAGTGGTGGTTGTGGCACCTGACCTTATTGAGTAACTACCTCACTCTGCACCTGTGAATTTAATGATTGATTTTCCACATTAGGTTTTGGAGGAAATTTACACTCGTTTCTCCAATGTCCTAGCTTTCCGCAGTTGTGGCATGGCCACTTTTTCTTTGCCTCATCTATGCTCATTTGTCCTTTTCCTTTACCTATATTAGGTCGGGATTTAAGCTGTCCTGTTTCAGTACTAGTATTACTCAATTGAGCTTCTTGCTTCTCTGCAACTTTCACCTGTGCCCACATGGCCTTTTCTTTCAATTTACGCTGTTTACTCTCAATTTCATCACTGCAATACTTAGCATATCTCAAAACTTCGTCCACTGTGCTATTCTGCCAACCAATCAAGTGCTGCTTAATCATTTCACTTATCTCTGGTTTTAATCCATACACAAACCTATATACAAAATGACTCATGTCTTTCTCACTTAGTGTCTCATAACCACTATACTGTTTGAAAACCAACAACAATCTCTCATAGTAGGCGTGCACTGACTCTTTGCTTTCCTGCATTGTTCTGTCTATTTTTACCCAATCTGTTTCTTTTGGTGGAATCTTATTTTTCAAAAAGGTAACTACTTGGTCATACTTCCTCATCACCTCTGGACCTGGCGCTCCTGTTTTAGCATCCCTTGGATATTCTACAGTTGGCCAATCAATGGTAATCTTACATTCTGTCCACAAATCAGCTGGCACTACTATATCAAACAATCCATCTAGATCTATCCACAGCACTTTTGACACCTTAACAAATCTCTCCACTTGTCTGTACCATTCTACTGGTTTCTCTCTCAATTTGGGGAAGTCATTTGTAAATGACAGTATATCCTGTCTGGTCCAAGGAACATGCACATAACTACCACCTGGTGTTTCTCTCATCGGGTATTCCCTAGCAACTGGTTCTTTATCTGTTACTGCAAACGCCAAAGATGCTTTATCTATTGTTTTCTCATTCCTCTTTGACCATCTATTTCTCCATCTATCCACATCACCCCATTTTCTCAATAAAACAATCAGCTCTTTTATTTGGGTCAGTCTTCCTGATGTGTTCAAATTCTCTATGTCTTTCTCACAAAAATCCACTCTGTACGGTTTCTGCAACGTCCTCACTTTCACAAATTCTACTCCTAGTTCACTTGCGATCTCTTCCAATTTGTCATGTAAATTTCTAGCTCTCCAAGTAAGACTCTTGCACAAAAACATAATCTCATCATCCTGATAATTCTTTAGTTTTTCTGTTCCAATTGTTCCCAAAATCAGCTCTTCCATGTCTATTTTCAATCTAATTACATCTAATGGTTTTTCTTCTGGTTCTTTTGCTTTTAGCGCTTTCATCCATTCGTTTAACTCTTCTGGAGTCGGACCTACAGGCGTACTATTTAATTCTATCCAATCACTGCTTCCTTCTGGTGTTCCTGATGCGGACTCTGTCACCATAGGCATTCTCCTAACCTCATTCTCATTTATCGTCAAATTTGTAGGTGGGCTTGGTCTACACGTACTAGCCAAATTGTGTGCCCCTTCATTATTCAGTTCCATCCCTTCTCTTTTTCTTTGCAAATGTGAATTCATGGGAATCACTAAAGAATGTTCATTAATTTTCTGATTCTCAAAAATTGGCATTACTGGACCTATAGTTACTGGTACAGTTACAGCTTCCATATTCTTTGTCAATTCTCTTATTTTCTCTGTCAATTCTTTTGTCGTTTTTGCTAATTCAGTTGCATTGTCACTTTCTGTCTCTTCATTTTGTGAAGTTTTAAATGTTTCTTGTGACCTATTTATTTCATTTCTTCGTTCGGGTTTTTTATTCCTCCCAGTTTCCATTGGCGGTGCATTAGGTGTCACCACCGCAGAAGTCTGTTGGTATGGAGGTGGGTTTCTGTTTAAAATATCTTCCAGCAATTCGTCATCTGTTTCACTACCACCATACACATACTTTTCTACCACTACATGTTTCTTTTTCTCGGTACACTTTCTCTTTGCTTCTTCCTCAACTGCAAAAGCCGGAAACAAACCTCCTGTCATGTTAGCATATCTCCAACGCTTTACTCTGTCCTCATGATTTATTCCCCACAACCTTCCAGGCAAAAACTCATGATTCTTTAATCCTCTGGATCTCTCTCGCTCATACATCTCATCTTCCCATTCCGTTAAAGCTTCAAACTGTGTCGGTCTAGGTCTAGGTTCTAACATTACCATCTTTTCGCTCAAGTTCCGTAGTACGGCTACATTAAATGAACCATTCTCAGGGAAAGCCAATGCTCCATCATTCTTGGTGTATTTTGTCCAATTTTCTAACCATATGCATGTATGATATCCATATTTCAGCATCATATGTGAAGCTGGTGATTTCGGCGGAGGAATTATTTGTCCCTCTCTAGTCACTACCTTTTTGTCTTTCTTAAAGAAGTTCTTAACTTTCGACATCCATGACGTTTTCTCTTTTCCATACTCATAGTACGACATGATTCACAATCTTTTTCTCCTTAAACGATCCGCAATTCAACACTGTTCCCTATGCGTTATTTCAACCAATACTAGCGCGACTCACACCAACACTCCAATCACAAACTTCCACGTCACTAGGCTATTCAACCAATCCTTGTGCGACTCACACCAAAGCTCCAATCAGAGCGATTTCTGTCTACGGCGCACTGTCCAATCCCAGCGCGACTCTTGTCTACGTCACTTTTGCTCTTGACCCCTCCTTTACAAAATTTATCGGCAATTTCTTTTACAACAATTCTTTGTTAATTACAACATTTAAAACATTTCCATTGTCTGATTCGCTAAACCAAAAAGATAGCTTTGACCATTTACACAAGAATTCTGTATTTTCCAGTAGGCAGCGCTTACCTCTACCCTACCACAGAATTTTCAGTTTCGCCAATAAAGTAGCACTTCCCACTACCTTACCCTTCTTTCAAGCAAGCGGTAAACCCGTTTCTCTGGGGATAAAACACATGTGGAGACTATACTGCTCCTGAGAATTAAGGCCAGAGTTTCACAAGAAAACCGATCACTATTTCACTTACACACCTTTTATACACAAAATATCCCTAATATAACACAACCTGTGTTATTACCAAAAATGAACTCAGACAGTGTAAAATTCCATGTGACTTCTCTTGCCACACGTGTTCCACTTCCTACTTCCCGGAAGCGCGAAAACTTACATATCACATAACGCGACTCAACAAAAAGTGTTAGACATGAACTTATCAATAATCTATAATCAAAAATCAATAATCACCAAACTAATCTATAGTAACCATAACTCTGCTACCAAGAAATCTGATCCAGCGCTAACAATAAAAATAATTCTCCTATTATGCTTTGGTCATCCAGGTGCAATTATTTCTCTAACACACACACTATATCCATATGACGGTGGGGCCCATAACACCGCATATACATTCACTTACTCATTTGTTCCCTGGATTTCCTCCGTCATGAACCTAGGAGAAAAATGATTCGCTGGAAGGAGACGGGATACCTCTTTTATAATGACATAATATTTCTCATTTGCTTTTAAGGTATTCCGCTCATTGGTCGATGGACCAACTAGTAGGAATCAGTTGATGGTGATTAAGACCAGCTCAATCACAATAAACTCTTTTACCATTTCATTATTAATCATTGAGCTAAAGAATCACTGAGTCATTTGTTTAAAGAATAATAAAGTTTATATAAAGTTTTAAATGCAGGAAAATGAGGTTAAGCTTATTATTCAGATCATTACATTTATCATCAATATAAGAATAGTTTGAAATTGCAAGGCACTTTTATTAGACGGAAAAATGAGGTTATCATAATAAGAACTCTATAGATCAATCTATCTACCTATCTGGGGAAAGCCTAATAATTCTAATAAAGTCTATCAATAAAGTTCTCCTAAAGCAGCATCTTTATACTCAACTGGAAAAGGAAAATAACAGCAGCAGCATCAGCTCGTCAGCATCAGCAACCGCAACTTCTCCCATCTACAGCATCTAACTCACGCAGCATCTAACTTCTGCAGCATCTCCCGCAGCATTCGAACAGCATTCTATTCTCCAGCATTCTAACCCCTCCCACCAAGAGTAGGTCTTCTTATACCCTAATTCTAGCTTACAGCATAAAATGTTTCTTCTTACATGGCGCGATTCATTCTCATTGGTCAAAAACTCAGGTCCATATACATTTTAATCAAACTTCCTGGTCTTAACCAGTTCCGTGTGGAATGTCCATGCAAGCATCGTTTCCCACAGTTCATGCACTTGCTCATCCGTTTCGATCAGTCCAAATTGTATCTTTTTCTGTTACATTTTGTGTAATACAGTTCCGTCTCTTGATTCAGTCAGGCTTCTCACGCTTCTTGCTGATCATCTTGGCACACATCTGCTCAGAAGGGTCACAGAAGTTTCTGGAGGTAAATAATTTACTGGATGCCAGACAATTCGGCTTCCGCCCAGAACATGGGACTGAGAGTGCCTTGCTGACTGTGTTGGATGATCTTCGTTTGCGTGCGGACATGGGTCAATCTACTATACTGATCCTGTTGGATCTGTCCGCCGCATTCGACACAGTCAATCACAAGGTTCTCCTGGAACGATTGGAAGGAGTGGGGGTAGTGGGCTTGGCCCTGAAATGGCTGCATTCATATCTGTCTGACAGATGTCAGGCTGTGGCCCTCCCCCTTTTCAATCCAAGTTTACTAAGATACATCATGGTGTACCGCAAGGCTCTGCTATCAGCCCTATTCTTTTCAACGCTTATATGCGTCCCTTGGTGGATGTCATTAAATCTTACGGTATAGGTCTTGTAAATTATGCGGATGACACCCAGCTTATTCTCTCTTGGGATAGAGAACAGTCATTTTCTGTGGAAAACTTTCATGCATGTATGCAGAGTGTGGTATATTGGCTGCGAAATAATTCCCTGCAATTTAATGCAGATAAAACAGAGTTTCTTTATATTGCAGGTAGAAGAGTACCACATCCTCTCCCAGCCAATATGTGGCCGACTACTGCTGATGCCCCGCTGGAACCCTCTAAATCTGTTCGTAACCTGGGAATTTGCTTTAATGATGAGTTGACTTTGGAAAATCAAGTCAACAAGACGGTTGGGAGTTGCTACTCCCTTATCAGAGTTCTTAAAAAAGTACTCCCCATGCTCCCAGTACATACTCGTGCTCTGGTAGTAAGGAGCGTCCTCCTGAGTAGGATAGATTATTGTAATGCTTTGCTATTGGAGTCTCCTAAATATTTAATGGGGAGACTGCAGAGAATCCAGAATATAGCAGCTAAGTTGGCCTTGACGAGACCTCGTCAGTCCTCCTCCTCTCAGGCTCTGATGGACCTTCATTGGCTTCCAATCCTGCAGAGGGTTCATTTTAAATCCCTTTGTGTTGTGTTTAAGGCATTGCACGGTCGTGGGCCATTACCTTTGCAGAGGAAATTCAGTTGGTATGTTCCCACCCGTTGCCTCAGATCTTCCTCTGCTAACTGGGTGAAAGTGCCGAGGGTTAAGAGAGCTAAACTGGGGGCAAGCTTTCAGCGTTGCTGCTGCAAGACTTTGGAATAGCCTACCCACGGAGCTGCGACAGATGACAGATTTTATGCCTTTCAGGAAGAAATTGAAGACCTGGCTCTTCCCCAGAGTTTGATGCCTCCTACTCTTTATCACAGGCTCTCTTCCGTCTCTCAGCGCCAGGATACCCGGCGGGTCACAGTGCGCTCTATAAATAGCCCTTACATTACATTACATTACAACAGCCTTGACCATACTTTCATCTTAGCCTCTCGGCATCAGCACGTGATCATCCCTTTTTCCACAGCCTCTCTCCTCTATCACATGGTCTCCCGCTCATGCGCATTCTAGCAACTCGCGGCCATTTTATATTGCTGCTCGGCAGGCCTAAGCGCACTATTTTCAAAGATAAACAAAATGTTATTAAAACAAAGAAATATAAACCATTTCGTTTCCCTCCCGTCTTTCTACGTACCCCAATTAGGTATTACCTAGCAGAAGCAACATATAAAGTTGTCCCTTACTTACCATCGCTTTATTTTGCAACCACACGTTTTATTTAAAAGCACAAATCATGCATTTATTATTTAATTAGTACGCAAATATTATGTTATGTTAGATACGTAAACAATTATAAGTCAATTAATTTGCACACAGAATTGCGTGTTACCATTAACCCTTAACATACATTGTTGGTTATTTACTTAAACGAACATGTTTATTAATATTGTACGAAAATATAAGGAGGTTAAAACATTTTACATTTACCCTGCTCCATCAACACCCTTACACGGTCAAGCGAATCATTCATTCCAGCACTGCTAACTGAACTTCACTGCATAAATACCTAAAGTTTTCCCTGATGAAGGGCACAATGCCCGAAATGCATTGGATTGCTTTTGGAATGCATACCAATTACTTGCAATATATCGCATTGTGAAGATCATTGATATTGAATCAGCATGGATTGAATTTAAGTCCATCAAATACAACTTTTGAAAGAAAATTTTGATTACGTGTCTTTACTACTAACTATCATTAACAGTTTTACACCCTCCGAAGGGTGTCGATTGTGCCCAGGGTGATTCACCCCATGTTCTTTGGGTTGAACTATTATTCAGTATTACATTACGCTCATGATCTGAGAGCGATACCCCGGAGCACATCAAAAAGCAGAAACTCCTTCAAATTTTCAGTATAATTTTGTGGCTGTGTACAGGCAAACCTATCCTTGAAGTCTGATGTTATCAGCGTTCATCTCCTCCTGTGGTGAAAAGCCTTCTCTCTCTGCCTCCCAGCGCTACTCCGCCTCGTCTGCCAGCTGTTGCCGGCCACTTTGAGACGTGTCAAGTGCCTGTCGCCATCCCGAGACGCGTCAAGTGTCTACAGCAGTTTCCAGCTCGCAGCGACGTGTGCGGCTCACTGTGTTCAAGCAATTATCAACATGTACGGCCCACTGTGCTCAAGCATTTTTTTGTCAAGTAGAGGGCCGTTGTTGTCTGCACCACGTCGAGACTTTCAATCCTCCAGACGCCTGTGGTGAGTCACGCCCCCAGCGCTCAGCTTCGCGTTTGTGCCCCGCTGCCTAAGAGTTTTTTGTGAGGCGTGAGAGGCCTCGCACTTTATCTCATATTTCCCGGCGCTGGTTGTTTTCTGTTCACGTGACTCCCCTCAGCAAAGGAGCCTGCTGTCTGGCAAGTGGAGCCTCCTACACTGTGAAATTATACACTTGCCCCCTGCTGGCCATTTTTATTTTTGCTGAATACCCTGTCACTGCCTCTTTGAACAGTTTTTGACTGCAGTTTTGGCTGTTTCTTCCATTGTGCTTCCTCCTCCTTTTCTTGCTGAACCAGGTCAACCGTCCATGCAATGGGAGGAATGGATTGACTTATTTGACAATTACATTATTGCTCTTGATGGCCTCAAATTTTCACCTGAAAGGAAGAAAGCGTTGTTGTTAGGCACTATTTGAAAAGAGGCGCATCGCATTTTCAAATACTCACCTCAAATGTTGGGAAATGATAATCAGCCTGTGGAGAATGTCTTTAAGGAGGCCAAGCTGCGTCTGGAGAAGAGGTTTGCCAAGGAGGAGAATATTGTAATGTCTCGCTACAAGTTTTACACCAGACCACAAAAGTCAGGCAAAACTTTGGATGAATTTGTTTCTTGTCTTAGGGAGCTGTCAATAAAATGCAAATTTGGGAAGATGACTGATGAACTTATTAGGACCAACTCCTAGTTCATTGTTACAGCAAGAAAACTCAAGAACGTCTTTGGGCAGCAAAGAATCCTACCTTGAAGGATGCCATTTCCATTGCGAAGGTTGTCAAAAAATCCGAACGATGCATGAAGGAAATGAGCAAGAAAGAGGGCACTGAAGGTGATGTGGCTGCTATTGGGAAGAAGGAGGATACCACCAAAGTCTCCATCGCCAAACCCAATCCAAAGGCTCCAAGGTCCACCAAGTCCAAAGGTTGTTCCAGATGCGGTAGCGCTTTTCATCCGAGTGACTCTAAGTGGTGCTTTGCATCAAAGCAAGATTGCAGGATGTGTGGGCGGAGAGATCATTACGCCCATATGTGCAGAGACTTCAACAAATCTAGGGTTGCTGTGACAGAGGATTTCTGTCTTGAAGGTGACGGTGATGACCGTGTATTGATGGTTCTTCCTGGCAACAGTGAAATTGAGAAGAGGTGCCGTCCTAAAGCGTCCTTTGGGATTCTTGGCAAGCAAGTGGAACTGATGGTGGACTGTGGGTCCTTGTACACTATTGTTCCAAGATGGATGTGGGAGAAAGAGTAGCCTCTAGTTCCGCTCTCACCTAAGGACATTGATCCTAGGGGTTACCAAGGGGAGAGAATTACTGTTCTTGGCTACTTTTCTTCTCCTATCATTTTTAATTCAAGGCAGATTGTGGGTAAGATCTACGTGGCAGAAGATGGTCCCCTGATCTTGGGTTGGGCACACCAATTTGACCTTCATATTGTCATCAATCCCCACGCCTCTGGTCAAGTTTTGTCCGTGGCTGATGTTACCACTGAACAAGTTTTGGGCGAAATGGATGATGTTTTTAGGGAGAATCTTGGTGAATTGAAGGGGTACACTCACAAGATTGTTTTGAAAGAGGGCACCATCCCTGTCAAGCACACGTTGCGTAGGGTCCCTGTTATTGTGAGGGATGAGGTCAAAAAAATGTTAGAGAACATGCTCAAGGAAGGTGTTATTGAACCGGTTGAGGCCTCTGAATGGGTCTCTCCGGTGGTTATCACAAAGAAGAGTGATGGTAAGCTCAGGTTCTGTGTGGACCTTCGCAGTCTTAACCAACATGTGGTTGCTGATACTTTTCCCCTCCCCAACATCAATGAATTGTTGCTTTTGCTCAAGGGTGGTAAGTACTTTTCCAAGCTTGATTTGAAAAGTGCTTACCACCAGATGAAGCTACACGAGGACTCTAAAAATATCACGGCCTTCATTATCATGAAGGGCACCTTTCGCTTCACGAGGTTGCCCTTCGGATTGTCCTCCGCTGCCAGCGTTTTTCAGCGGATCATGTCTGATGTCTTCAGCAGTTTGGACCATGTAAAATGTTTCCAAGACGACATCCTGGTTTTCGGTGTGTCTGTTCAAGAACACAATAGAACTTTGAGGGAGGTCCTTGGCAGATTGAGGGAGGCTGGTCTAACCTTGAGGAAGGATAAGTTCAAGTTTCTGGTGGAGGAAATTGAATATCTGGGGCATACCATCTCTGGTCAGGGTGTCAGTCCTAAGGTCGATCTTTTAGAGGCAATCAGGGATGCCCCCATTCCCCATGACAAGGACCAGTTGCAGTCCTTCATGGGTTTAATTGAGTATTATGCCAAATTTGTATGGGTGCCCGTCGGGCATTGCAGCGCCGGCCCGACGAGGAGCAGGCCCATTTGATGAAGCATGACACCTAGCTTGCTGGGTGTGTGAGGGCCCTGGTTCCGATAGGAGGAATTCCTCACCTCCTCACTACCTAGAGTACATATACAGGGTGGTTAGTATACCACCAAGGAACTTCGTACCCTTCTCTTTTGACCAAATGAAGGTCTCATTGAGGCATAATAAAGTGCGGGGAGTGGATAATTTATGTGAGCCTTTAAAGAAATTCATTGCAACTAGTGGTTTGAATAACGGGGGTTGGTCACGCAAATATAGAAAGAGCCGAAAAATAACCTTTAAGTGTGCCTACTGCAAAGCCTTGCTAGGCCACAAATAAAACAAACGTCAAAACAGTTGACAGTTTGCCCAGAAGACTATTAATTTGAATGACTCAGCACCAGGCCAGAAACTTTGGCTAATTAACATGATAAACAGATTTGGTAGATAGGCGTCTTGCCACAAGAATAATATTCACTACTGCATTCAGATCAAACCTGTTCAGTTGGTGCTGCTCAATCTCCATGCTGGAGGTGTAGGTTAAAGAGATTCAGGTATAGGACCCTACCCTATTGTTAAGACACAAGGTCTTCCTGAAGCGGTGTAGACTGGAGGGAACTGCTCAGGCTCAATAGATTGGAGTTCCACACTCTCCTTACACAATCTGGGGCTAGCAGCATGATCTGAGCCCAGTCTTTCCTGATCTTTTTCAGAACTTGGGCAGGAGAGGAGGAGGTAGGAAGGTGTACAGGAAACCAGAGTGCCATTGCAGTAGTAATGCGTCTCCCAGGGAGCCTCGAGACTGAAAATCCATGGTGTAGTTATTGCGACTGTGTGTTCTCAGCGGTACCAAAAGTTCCATCCTAGGTGCGCCCCACCAGGTGAAGACATCCTGAATTACTTCCAGATTAAGACATAGTTTACAGTTTGACAGATTATATCTGCTGATCTTGTCCTTCCTGGCATTCAGCAAGCCTGCCAAAAATAATTGCCCACAGGAGGGATTTCTTCAATATCCAGTCACTTCCAGAGTCACAGAGCCTCCTAAACTGACCCATAACCCCACACTGTGCTGCTTGTTTTAATTCCACATGGCGGTTGTATTTTTCATCAAGTTCCAACCTGGCTTCTCTTTGATGGACAAGAAGACGGCCTTCAGAGCCAACCGAATGCTGCAAAGCTCCAGAAGGATCATGTGGCCCCTCGGCTCTGCTGGGGACCAAAGGCCTCTGATCTCCACTTCTTCCATATGACCACCCAGGCCCAGAAACAATCCATTCATCAGTAATGTGAGGTTTGGTCGGAGTAGGGAGGACTGCCTGCCTGGTAAGGTTGGTTTTCTCAGCCAGCACTGAAGATCCCAGACTGGCTCTTCGAAAATGCAAAGGTTGTCCAAGAGAAAACCCCAGTGCTGTGCCTACTGGAGGCAGAAATTCCACTACAGGGTCCACGTGTCAGTAGGCACAGGGGACCAGCAAGATGCTCCAGGCTAAGAATGGTCAGAACTGTCCACACCCAGGAGTGGTGAGCCTGAAACATCAGAATTATAACCTGAATGTCCCAGACTTATTGCTTGGGTGAAAAAGCTTTGAACGCCACCATGTCCCCTTTGAAGGGAGTCCTATGCTTAGGCTGCAGGTGGGATTTCGGCTCATCAATGGAAAACCCCAGGGATGACAGAAGGTTAAAAGTTGTCTGCAGGTGGTCCGTGACTGACCACAAAAGAGGCATTCTCCTCTGTGGGTGGCACTGGTGGGGAGTACAACGCTGTCACAGTGGAAGTATCCAGACCACTAGCATTGTGTAGATCTAAATATAGGCCAGCGTCAGTCTAATGAGGAGGGAGCAAAATATCTGCCTTATCAGTGCTGTGTGGAAAATTTTTAAGGCCCTGAATGGTGTCAAAATCTGATTTGCACTAATTTACGATACTACTGGCATCGATGGAGAGGCTAGAGTTAATTCAAAGTTGGGGCTTGTGCCTTAATAATCTAAAAACAAGACATAGGCCTGGCAAATGCCAGTGTTTGCTCCAGATTGGAACAGTCATCACTGTCAGATTTGAAGTGGGTGCCACTGGAGTTGATGATGGAGCGGTTGGACCCGACAAGGTTTGTGACTACACCAGTATAGGGCTGAGCGTGGGCCCAATGTGGTCAATCACAAGTGGGACAGGCCCCACCAGTGAAAGTCCAACTGCGGACCTGGGCAGCTCCATTGGGCTCAAAGGTGCTACAGAAGGAGCCAGTATTGTCTAGGAAAATTTACAGCATAGCCACCTGGGTTCTGCGATGGCCTGGGGAACTTGCTGCATGTTTGGAGCAGATGCGAAGTAGGCTCTGAGTCAGGTGATGGGAGTAGAGACAGTGTTTCAGGTGCCGACTGCACAACATCTTCCACATGTGGAAATGACAGAATGGAGAAGAGTCTCGCTTGTACTTCTTTCATTTCTAATAAGACTTGTCTCTCATTTCTTTCTTCAGTTTACCCAAGGGTGGTGACCTGGAGTGGGCCCAAGACCTGGAATAGGAGTGGGCCCATGATTTGTTGTGGGAGTGAGTCTGCTGTTTGGACCACCACCTGCTCAATGTCTTGCACTCAATGATGTACAGTGCCACCTCCCTAATGGTCTTCAGGTGCATCATGGGGCATTTGTCTCAGAACTTCACTTCTACAGGCAGCCGTCATGCAGTTCTGTGATCAACATATACTTCCTGCAGTCACAGCATGGTTTAAAGCCTGTGGCCTTCAGAGGAGACATTTCCCTAGCACACAATTAAAGAAAAACAATTTTGGAGTCGGTGAAACTCCAACAAATGTATGGTGGAGTGCTACGGATCTTTGTCGGAGGATGCAGAAAGAAAGGAACTGACATCACTGTAGACGGGTGGTACCTATATACGGCTAATTCCCCTCACGTAAAGATGCGGTGAGGTTGCAGCAGAGACCGATGGTGCCACCTGTCGGTGTGTGGGAGCAGTGCTATGAAACGTTCCAGATCAAGTCTGGCACCTGGGGAGATTCAAAAAGTGAGGAGGAATCTGTGCATAGAAGTATCCTTCAAAAGTATTCATCAGAAGCTGTTCACCATCTACCCTCACACACACAATATGAAAACCAACCCATCTCTGCACACTCCTACCTAAAGCCGAACACCTTACACTGTTACTAGTCAATAGTGATAACCACACAAATTTACTTCTACCCATGCATGACATCATATCTTTTTCTTAAAATTGTACCATAATTCTGTACTTTAAAATCTGTAACCACCTTCCATTAATGTAACCTAAAATGTAAGTACTTTTTTATACTAGCTTATGCAATAGTATTTGATATAACATAAATGGCTCATGTAAAAGTTTTTTTTACTCAAAACATCACTGTGAAGCACTCTACCTTCCGTTGGGGTAATAACCGCTCTGTAAAAAAACTTAACTGATTCGTACCACCAGTGTTGCTGGGAATGGCTATGTTTCCAGTCTGGTGTTATTCTGTGCATTGACCTTGGGAGCACTCTCTCTGGTTATGCATTTCACATAGTATTATTTCCTTAGGTATCTTATTTGTTATAGTTTAGCATTGAAGCCCTGCAGGCAGGTTGTACTATATATAGCTCAATAGGTTAATCACTCGCCTCTGAATTTAGATCTAGAATAGCGACCGAAAATAATACTACATACAACATGTTTTTATATAAGATGCTTTGCTTGAAAGTACTATATAAATAACAAGGTGTTATTATCAAAACAGAACGAGCTATTGTTTCAACCAACAAGGTATGAGGCATTTATTTCCTGGTGATATTTTTGTATCTGGGGTCGATGCAGACCAAAACACATGCCTCTACCCATTCTCCAAACTCCCTGAAGAACCCGCCCTGTCAGCTTTCAATAATCTTGGCACCTGCTTACAGCAGTGCTTCGATGACTCATGGGGAAAGTTTACCAACTGCTGCCTGCATGATGAAACTCAGGCCATTGAATTGCAATCCAATAAGTGCTAGAACATAATGGGACCCAGTCGGATCTTCACTCTAGATCCAAGATCAGGGCAGGATTCCAGCAAATCTTACCATGTCTGGAATCATTGTGCCCCGGTGCAGTTTGCAAACACTGGGACACAAACTGCTTAACATGCAGGGTGTTAAGGCGAACACTCCAACTTTTTTTTTACGGCTGGGCCTAGAACACTTAAGTGGTAACCAGCAGCACCGTTTGTCCAAAAGGCTTGGAGCAGTTTTAGATCAAAGGATCACAGCTGGAACTTACAAACTTGATGCAAAACTCCAGGCATATCAAACCAGACACATGCCGCCTGTCACTTCCCAAGTTGTTGGGAGACAAACTAAGTGAATAAGAAATGTTTAATAGTTAATAACAAGCATTTGCAATGCAATAGGTCTCGCATTTGCGAGAGTTTAAGCTATTAGCATTGTAAATGACAATGCCTTTTATTTATCTGTTTTGATAATTAACCCATAAATAAAAGGCATTGTCATATACAATGCCAATAGCGCAAACTCTTGTAAATGCGAGACCTATTTCATTTCAAAGAGGCGGCCGCCATTGTCCCGGCTGCTTGGAAAGTGAAAGCACGCATGGCACGCTGAATGTTGCAGGAAAGCATGTCTTGCCTGAATAGGAGAAACTCATTAAAGAAAACAGTGCTTATAGACTAAACAAGCATTTGCAATGCAATAGGTCTCGCAATTGCGAGATTTTGAGCTATTGGCATTGTAAATGACAATGCCTTTTATTTATGTGTTTAAAAAACCTACAATAATAAAAGGCATTGTCATTTACAATACCGATAGGTCAAAGTTTATAAAATGCGAGACCTGTTGTATTGCAAATGCTTGTTTTCAAGCGCCCCATAAAGCATTTTCACGCTAATAGAGGCCACGCCCCTTTGTTTGGATGAGGGGCGTGTAAAGAAAGGTCCGCTGCTGCTGTTAAAGGAAGGGTCGCTGTGATCTGTACTGGGAATATTTTCCGAGCTATGGAGTTGCAGAAATGTTTTGCAAATACGAAAAAAAAATCTGATTGAACTGCATGTAACTTTTCTGGTTACTTATTTTAGATTCTAAAATGTGCTTCTGTGTAAAAAACATTACATGGATTGGGGGGTGGGGGGTTGGTTGAAGGTGATCTAATGTGTCATGTAAGTGTCAGTAAAAACATGGGACACCGCATAGTGTCAACTATATTTAAAGATGTACTCCCTGAAAAAACATTAAAACAATTCATTACCAAATCCCTTATTCAAAAATTTCACCAAAACTAGTCAAAAAAAGAGAGCTGTTGAACCAAGATTGTCCCTCTTCAGTGTCCTGGTCTAATGGCAGTGTCGTTTGTGATATTTCCATAGAGAGAGTGACACAGACATCTCTCAGCGATGTTATAAACACCACATACTCCTCGTGTCCTGTCTGAATTATACCCAACTATCCAGGCCCTCTACACAAATTATTTTATTTGATCACTTTTGTCTTAGTTGTTGTTAATTAACCTATTCACAGAAAGAAAGCTTAATGAATCACTAATCTTTTTTCTGCAAGTAAGTGGTCTTTCTCCTGAGAACAAGTAACAAAGCAGAAGGACAACATTTACCTAGAGAAAATGTGCCCCGAATTATGCCCAGAACTTCAAGTTTAATTCACAGATAAGGCACGAATAAGGCACAACTACCCATCAAAAAAGCTTGGCATTTGAGCCATGAGATAATTACCATCTGGCACAAGGTTAGCCAACTCACCCACACACACACACACAAAGCTTCTTTGCAAGGCCCATGAGCAATGGTAGTGCTGTGCTACTCAGCCACTAAAAGTGTAACAGCTCTACTGAGAGGTACAAGTACTCTCCACTAAAGTAAGGCAGTCTTGCGCAAAGTGTTGGTATTTTGTGGATGAACATTCAGCAGGCACGCTGAGAAGTGCTGGTACTGTCCCATTAAACGTAGATTGGGCCTGTTGTACTAAAAATAATGTTCTTCTAAAGGTTGAGCACACTTGCTTTGAAGTACTCCTAAAACCACATCACATGTGTATGTGGCACTCCTCGCGCCTGGTCTGTGGTGTTGCATGCATGTTGCACTCCTCGCGCCTGGTCTGTGGTGTTACATGCATGTGCATGTCGCACTCCTTGCGCCAGGTCTGTGGTGTTACATGCATGTCGCACTCCTCCCGCCTGGTCTGTGGTGTTGCATGCATGTGCATGTTGCACTCCTTGCGCCAGGTCTGTGGTGTTACATGCATGCTGCACTCCTCGCAGCCGGTCTGTGGTGTTACATGCATGTCGCACTCCTCGCGCCTGGTCTTTTGTGTTGCATGCTACACGTGCAGGGCGCATGCAGCAGCTGAGGGGCTGTGGAGCCCGGGCCGGCGGCCGCTCTTCCCGCCTTTTACCTCTTGTGTCTGCGCAGGCGCAGTGCCCCGAGCCTGGAGCAGGAGGAGACAGGGCGGGATTCAGACGCACGCGATTGATTGGCTGGGAGGGCAGGGGAGGCCTGTGATTGGATCCTTCAAACAGGGAGAGCGGAGTTCAGTCAGGGAGTCCCGGAGAGGAAGAGACATGGAAGAGAGAGACTGCAATACCAATGAGGGGCAGAGGAGGGAGAAGAAGGACAGTGAGGGGTAGAGGAGGGAGAAGAAGGACAGTGAGGGACAGAGGAGAGAGAAGAAGGAGAGTGTGGGACAGAGAACAAGGACAGTGAGGAATAGAGGAGGGAGAAGAAGGACAGTGAGGGACAGAGGAGAGAGAGAAGAAGGACAGTGAGGGACAGAGAACCAGACAGTGAGGGACAGAAGAGGGAGAAGAATGACAGTGAGGGACAGAGGAGAGAGGAGAAGGGCAGTGAGGGACAGAGAACAAGGACAGTGAGGGACAGAGGAGGGAGAAGAAGGACAGTGAGGGGGAGAAGAAGGACAGTGAGGGGCAGAGGAGAGAGAAGAAGGGCAGTGTGGGACAGAGAACAAGGACAGTGAGGAATAGAGGAGGGAGAAGAAGGACAGTGAGGGACAGAGGAGAGAGAAAAGAAGGACAGTGAGGGACAGAGAACAAGACAGGTGAGGGACAGAGGAGGGAGAAGAATGACAGTGAGGGACAGAGGAGAGAGGAGAAGGGCAGTGAGGGACAGAGAACAAGACAGTGAGGGACAGAGGAGGGAGAAGAAGGACAGTGAGGGACAGAGGAGAGAGGAGAAGGGCAGTGAGGGACAGAGAACAAGGACAGTGAGGGACAGAGGAGAACAAGGACAGTGAGGGACAGAGGAGGGTGCAGGACAGTGAGGGACAGAGGAGAAGGACAGTGAGGGACAGAGGAGGTAAAAGAAGGACAGTGAGGGACAGAGGAGAGAGAACAAGGACAGTGAGGGACAGAGGAGAAGAAGGACAGTGAGGGACAGAGGAGGGAGAAGAAGGACAGTGAGGGACAGATGAGGGAGAGGAGAGACAGTGAGGGACAGAGGAGAGAGAAGGACAGTGAGGAACAGAGGAGAAGAAGGACAGTGAGGGACAGAGGAGGGAGAAGGACAGTGAAGGGTAGAGGATGGAGAAGAAGGACAGTGAGGGACAGAGGAGGGAGAAGGACAGTGAAGGGTAAATGTAAATGTCCAGTATTTGTAAAGCGCACAGCTACCTCCGGAGAGGTGTCCCGGCGCTGGGGGCCATAGGGAAGATTAAGCAAGCTATTGCCCAGAGTCACATGGTGCTGGGCTGATCTGCCGCCGGCGCTAGGGATCGAATCCTGAGCCCCAGGATCCGGAGTCAGTCGCCCTGGCCGCTGCGCGAGAAGAAGGACAGTGAGGGACAGAGGAGGGAGAAGGATAGTGAAGGGTAGAGGAGGGAGAAGAAGGACAGTGAGGGACAGAGGAGGGTGAAGGACAGTGTGGGACGGAGGAGAAGGACAGTGAGGGACAGAGGAGGGAAAGAGGACAGTGCGGAACAGAGTTGGACAGTGAGAAGCAGAGTGAGGTAGAAGAAGGACAGTGAGGGACAGAGGAGGGAGAACAAGGACAGTGAGGGACAGAGGAGGGAGAAGGACAGTGAGGGACAGAGGAGGGAGAAGAAGGACAGTGAGGGGCAGAGGAGGGAAGAAGAAGGACAGTGAGGGGCAGAGGAGGGAAGAAGAAGGACAGTGAGGAACAGAGGAGGGAAGAAGAAGGACAGTGAGGAACGGAGGGGTGGACAGTGAGGAACAGAGTTGGACAGTGAGGAACAGAGTGAGGTAGAAGATGGACAGTGAGGGGTAGAGAGAGATGACCGGCTGTCCTTGGAGGGGCTGCCGGGGGCCCTCTGGGGGAGCGGAGGTCCTGAACCCCACAGGTCACTGACACCCCCCCCACCAAAAGAGGGCAGAGCTCCCAGAAGAAGAGGTGGCGCCTGGAAGAGGCCTTGAGTCAGGTAGGAAGCTTTGAGATAAGAGGCCCGTGTGGTAAAAATAAGGGCCTGTGTGATGAGGGCGGGGCGACCCCAGCCCCACAGGCTGAAGGGCGGGGAGGGTGGTGCTCCTGCCCTCTGGTGAAAGGCCTGGTGGAGCCTGTGTGATGAGGGCGGGGTGACCCCAGCCCCACAGGCTGAAGGGGGAGTGTTGCTGCCCCTCTGGTGAAAGGCCTGGTGGGCCCCGTGTGATGAGGGGGGATGACCCCGGCCCCACATGCCGTAGGGCGTCCTCCTGCCCCTCTGGTGTAAGGCCTGCTGGTGACGTGTGGTAAAAGCTGGCAGGGGCCCTGTGTGGTAAAGTCCAGAGTGTAGAAAGAGTAAAGCCTGTGTGTCACGGGTGCCCTGGCCGCGGCCCTCACTCCCACTGGGTAACAAGGCCTCGAGCCCTGACCTGCCCCCAGAGCCCACGGAGACCCTCCTGAAGGAAGCGCCATGGACGGAGCCGTTAGAGCTCAGCACTTCTACCTTCACTCTATGTTTGTGCGTGTCCATATCCCCGGCCCTTAGACCTCATTATAACCCACGGCCCTGCTGGCTGCGGAAGGAAGTGTTTTATTCCCCACTCTCTGCACTCTGGGATACATGCTTTTCGCTAAGGATGGAGTTTCCGGTGGTAAAAGCCCCCTGGGGCACGTCTGTGTGGTAAAGTCACTGGCTTAAGATCCTGCATAACCAGTGGGTGTGAAACGACCCTGTGGTAAAAGGTGCAAATATCATGTGGTAAATGTGGTAAAATGTGGCGGGTGCCGCACCCCCTGCTGTAAAGGATGTAAATTTCATGTGGTAAAATGTGGCGGTGCTGCACCCCCTGTTGTAAAGGATGCAAATATAATGTGGTAAATGTGGTAAAATGTGGCGGTGCTTCACCCCCTGCTGTAAAGGATGCAAATATCATGTGGTAAATGTGGTAAAATGTGGCGGGTGCCGCACGCCCTGCTGTAAAGGATGCAAATATCATGTGGTAAATGTGGCAAACCATGGCGGGTGCCCCCCTGTGTGGTAAAAGGCCGTGTTTGCTGCAGCCCCCCCTTTGAAGATGGCCGCCCATGGTCCACGCCCGTGGCTGCTGCCCTCCTTTGTAAACTTGTTGATTCTGTGCGGAGATGTTTCTGCACGGGACGCTCAGCGTTCACTCTCATGGCTTGCTATCGTCTGATTCTCTGCGGAGATGTTTCTGCACGGGACGCTCAGCGTTCACTCTCATGGCTTGCTATCGTCTGAGAAAGTGATATGCGGCAAACAGAGGCAAACATTTGTGGGAAAGTTTTATGGCAAAGAAGAGAACCATTTGTATGGAAGTTATATGCGGCAAATGAAGGCAAACATTTGTGGGAACGTGTTATGTGGCAAACCAACAGAATCATTTGTGTGGAAGTTTTATGTAGCAAACGAAGGCAAACATTTGTGGGGAAGTTGTATGGGCAAACATTTGTTGGAAAATTTTATGTGGCAAACCAAGAGAATCATTTGTGTGGAAGTTTTATGTGGCAAACGAAGGCAAACATTTGTGTGGTGAAAGTTTTCGCTTTTTTAAGGTCCTTTATGGTAAAAAAAAGTCACATGCCTCTACCGAGCTCCCTTCCCTTTTCCACACTCCACGCCCCAGCCCAGCTCCCTTTTCCACAGAGAACTGTGATTGAAATGCGATGTATTTCGTCTCTCGTCTTCTTATCTTTATGGGGCCATGTGTTTCTAATTAGCGTAGAGGCGCGCACTGCCCCCGACCTCTCAAAGGAAAACAATCTTGACGAAACCAAGATTTTTTTCCTTTGAGAGGTCGGGGCAGTGCGCTCCTCCACGTTAATTAGAAACACATGGCCCCATAAAGATAAAAGAGTGCTTTGCGAAGCAGCAAAGCAGGCGACCCAGTCCGGATCAGAGGCGAAAGGGCGACAACAAAAAACCCTCATTTCCAATGGCAGGCCACCGTTTAGCATAAACGGTGATGCCAGCCAATGAAAATGAGGGGCGGGGCTTCAAGTCCCCTTCTCAAATCTACTCTCCTACAAAATCTCTCGCCCAGCGAGCAGCACTTTGCGCTGCAACGCCAGGCGAGACCTAAAAATGACTCACCGTGTAACAGAAGTAAAAGGGACAGTCCTCATGGGAGATTACAAATGAAGACAAGGCGGTACTAAGGAGGGACTAACAAGCCTATTAACCAATCAGAAGCCAGCATTTACAAAAGGACAATGACACAAGCCAATGAAAAATATGGGCGGAGAGTGGGCGGAGCTTCAAGTCCATACTCGAATACAGCATGCCTCGCAGAGCAGCGCATGCGCTGCCCAGGCTCGACCTAAAAAATAACGCTTTCTACATGAAAGTTAAAATACAAGAAAGTTAAAGTGACCAGGGCAATAATTCATCATCTAAGATCTAAGTAATAGCACATCAGTAAGGGTAAATTTGCGCAGTACTTTTAAACTGAGGTAGTGACGTAAAACCTTAAATGCACTAAATAGCAGATAAACTGCAAAGTAGGTGAAGTGCTAAAAGCAGTGATATCTGTCCTAGGACAACACATCAAAATGAAACAGTTTTAGATACAAAAATATTAAAGTGCTAGGTGCCAGTAATCCATCATTTAAAAACACTGGTAATAGTAAACTGGCAAAGTACTTTAAACTGATTCAGTGGGCATAAAACCCTAAAGGCACTGCATAGCAAGTAAACAACAAAGTTCGGGCCTGGAACAACACATCGTAAAGTAATAAAACAATATTAGAAACAAAACACTAAAGTGCTAAGTATCAGTGATCCATCCTTTAGAAACATCTTTGTCAGCGTGTCGGAAGTAAAGACAGTTATAGGAGGTTGCAATCGACTCAAGCACTGGCAATAGCCACTTGCAAGCTTTTGCTAGTTAACAGCCACTCTACTTTCAAAGCAGTTTTTGTCACTCTCAAGTTCTGTATGTAAGAAGTGTAAACCTTTGCATACCAAGCAAGTATGTAACGTGTACCCGTCTGTCGAATTATACTAATAATCATCTATTTAACACTGAGCAACACAAGAATGACCGCCACAAAAACACTACCTCACTGACCTATCATACATGACATTCAAATTTGACCTACAGGTTATGCTCTGAAACAAGTACATTAACTAGTTGTGCTATTTTAGGATGCTTATAACCTCTGAGCAGAGAATGCACACATATCTTACGTGTACGGCACACACAGGGTGTGTCATAGACAGACGCGCTCCGTGTAGCGACGCTCCCCGCACTCCACCACAGCTTTTGCTAATACTACACGCCACCTCCCTTGTGAGGCATGGCACCCCGGGGGCAATGGAAAGCGCCGACGAGTGCTGTTATCAGGTAACAGCCATAAGCTAATTACACGCAGGTGGGATGAACCGAATACAATTAAGGGTAGCACTGGATGATATAAAAACGCCACACTTCCTTTTATTCATTCTACCGGACGGCTGTGCCTGGGGGCAGAGTAGGAATACGGAGGGCGAATCTCCTTGATGAAGTCCGTTTTAACCTCAGGCCATTGATAAAAGTGACTCTAGTCCCTAGCCCAGCTCACATACCACATATGTGAAGGAGGGCGTCTGAAGGGCATTAGTCTGCATATTTTTTCTATTACTTTGTTTAGCATTGACAGGAGTAGAACACTGAACCCCTATAATAGTTATGACCATCAACTTTACCATCAATCTGCTGCAGCATATATGTATAAAAAAAATTATATATATATATATATTGGCCACCCCTATACAGACCATGAGGCAAGGCGCCTCTCTGGATTAGGTAAAGTGAAGACTAATACACTGTAATGCAGCATGGTTTTATTCTCACATGTTCTTCACCCATCCGAGCCCGTACTGTATTCATGTGTGTCGAGTCATGTGTGCCACAACTGCGCATCCAAGTCCTATACCTTGTTTTAAAGCACATATCGGCAGCATGATGCTCATGTGGCGTCCATATATAACTTACTATCTACCTTAATATTATTTTTTATCTTCTCCTACACTCAAGTTATCTTACCTTTGACTTAAAAGGAAAGGTAGGCCCTTTCCTGTATATTCACAAATAAAATAACTTAGGGATCCTAAAAGCCCAGAGAAATGCCTGAGACCTTTATTTAGGCTAAATTATGGGCAGAAAGATGTCAGCACCACAAGAGGTACTTGAGGGCCATGACACCCAATAACGTCCTCTTAACATACTCCTTGTATTTCTTACTCATACCAAGGTAACGCCTAATAAATTAATTCTTGTAGTTTAGCCCAAGGTATTTTTAGTTAAGAAAACTGGATCCCAGATAAATAATCTAAGAACTCCCTAAAGACATTCCCCCTTGAGGTCAAGTCCGCCCTGGTAATACCATCAACCAGGGTGAGATGAGGTGGTCTATGATGAACTAGGTCACAATACGTGAGTGAGCCCACCTCATCCAATTCTTGAATTGGTCAGATTTTGAGTAGGTAGATAGCATAGGTAGACAAAGAAGTTCTCAGAGTAGGTACTAATAAAATAGAACTGTACCTATCCAACTGATTACCCCATCCGTATGTTGTGATGCATCTTATCTTAGCCATTTGGGGACATAGTTCAGTGTTGGTAACTCTCCTAGGCGAAATGCCATAAACTTGCTCTTCATAAATTTTGAGGAACCAGTCATTAGGTTTGTTTGTCTTTTCAGTTCTGTTTAGGTGTTTATCACCATCCAGGCCGGCAAATGCCATGCTGTTTCATTTCTATCCTCCTGCTTGCTTATGTTCTGGGTGCTCTTATTCACAGCCTTTTTGAATTTGGGCTGGTTAATTTGAAGATTCCAGACTTCATTTATGTGCAGATTGTTTAAGGCCTATTCCAAGTAAAGTTGATGAGTGTTTTTTAGACGCACAAGATCCGGGATGCCGGAAAAAGAACCTAGCTATGGGTGAAAGACTTCCGCTCAATTAGAGTAGGAGAGTCTACAGACAGGAAAGAAGAATTTCTTTTTGAGTCCCCTCACTCACCAGGGTTTCTCCTTGGTGACATGCTTCATCATAGGGGCCATCTCAATCCGCTGCGAGATGAGGCGTGCTGCGACTTGCGAAGTTACGTAGGAGCACTTTAGTGAGAAAAATGTGTTGTGTGGTGATGTGGAGTGGGAGAAGTGAATTAAAAATACCTAACTAGTGGGCGAAGTACTTTTATTCTAGCTCCTAGTTGGTATATCTAAAAACAGGGGTGAATACTGGGAAGAGAAACCTAGCCATAATGAGTTAGGAGTCCCCAGTGTAAGTCAACATGTTTCGAGCCTCCCCAAAGCTCTTCTTCAGGACTATACAGGGACCAGCCCTGTGTGTACCACTCCAAAGTGACCTATAGATAAGGTGAATGGAAAAAGTGAATAAATAAAGAAAGCGCTGCACCTAATATGTGTGCGCTAATAATGACATGACATACATACGATTAACTCATTGGTTACGTAGTATCTGTAGGATAAAAGAGAAGAACATTGTTAAGGTAACAAACGCCTACCAGTATAAACTGGCAGGCATGGTCAGAATAAACAGCAAACAAATGATGGACGGAATGCTGACAATGCAAACATTCTCCCCCTGTCAAAAGATCTGGGTTAAATCCATCGTTCTTTTGCCCACTACGCCACCCCAGTTTGGATCCAGCCATATGCAAATCAGTCTTGACCCTGTGCCCCATGGGAACAGTCCAGACCGAACTGCCAGGCCAGGTCCTCCCTGGATCGGAAACAAGCATCCTGGGACCGGTTTCAGGGTATGTCACCCTTCTTCAGCCAGGCTAGCTTGAATCCAGTGGCACAGTGAGCAAGGGACCCACGTCTGGGCATACCCATCCCACTTAGGGCGAAAAGTGTTACAGCAAACAAATGATGGACGGAATGCTGACAATGCAAACATTCTCCCCCAGTCAAAAGATCTGGGTTAAATCCATCGTTCTTTTGCCCACTACGCCACCCCAGTTTGGACCCAGCCATATGCAAATCAGTCTTGACCTGTGCCCATGGGAACAGTCCAGACCGAACTGCCAGGCCAGGTCCTCCCTGGACCGGAAACCAGCATCCTGGGACCGGTTTCAGGGTATGTCACCCTTCTTCAGCCAGGCTAGCTTGAATCCAGTGGCACAGTGAGCAAGGGACCCACGTCCCACTCAGATTCTAACGTATAAATGCTCCTCTATAGTGTGTGAGAATTAGCAGCTACCTCGTGTACCGTCGTGCTATGCAAGAGGAAAAAAACATATGGCTGACTTCTCAGGTGGAGATGGTGAGTGCTATTTACAAAAACATAAACCACGTGACAAACAACAAACACCAAGTATGAACGTGTACATATAATCACATACTCATTTAGAGGCTCAAATGTGCCCCATGGTCTGGAGGGGTTGAGGGGATCGTATTCAAATTCTGTAAATAAGGACAGAACGTAGTTAATGTAGTCCCTGTAAAGAACGCTGTAAAAATGCGGGGACTGCCAGATTCCTCCATAAGGTAATTACAGTTGCCCGTTTTGGCTCTCCTGAAAGGGAAAATGCACTTACTTCATCTGAGCTCTCCTCGTCGGAAAAGTACCTACTCGCTCCCCTGGAGACCGCATATTAACGCGTCTCTCCTCGGGAGCCGGTATATGTGCTGGTTTTTCCGCCCAGTCATCGCGAAAGAGACTCGAGCGGTACGCTATGAAAAATGGCCGCCATGGAATGGCAAATACGTCGGCCATCTTGAGTGTATTACTTTTAGCGTGATGTTCCAATGTTAGTATTAGTCGTTTTAGGAGTGCAGGGTTAGGCGATCCAAAATTAGGAAGCAAAGGATTTACTGTGATGTTTGATTGTGATGTTCTATTGTGGATCATACTCCACAGTTCTGCGGCGGTACCCTTGGAAAATATGGCCGCTTTTCAATGGCACATTCGTCGGCCATCTTGGGTGTATGATTTGAAGAGCGATTATGAACAGTGGTTCAAGTCGCTTCTTCAAGTGCAGGGATAGCGATTTTAATGTCAGAAACCAATGGGTTCTTAGATTGAAAAGTATTCAATCGTAGTCTGTGTGGTTTATCAGCGTGTACAAATAAAGCTCAGTTATTTGCATAGATCGTGCCATAATGTTAGGCAAAAAAGATATAGGTGGTGTTATATCTTCTGTTAGGCACAAGCAGATGTAATATCTCTTCTACACGTTTCTTGGTAGTACCCCTTAGATATGGGTATCAGGGGTATCCAGTTGTTCAGTTAAAAAAACCTCCAAACTACTACCTGAAGTTTCACTTAGTGAATTGACCTCAAGGGATGTTATCATTCAGGCCCTGGGTGTCAGAGCGTAACTTGAAAACCCAGCGTTGTTCCTTTTCGAGCAGCCTGTGTTCAAGGTTATCATGGGTCTTAATGTGTTCTAACACTACCCACCTAAGGTCATTGGGGGTGTGTTGTTTTTCAATGAAATGTGATGTCATTTTAGTAGTGGCTCGCTTACACCTGATGTTACTTCTATGTTTGACTATTCTGGTACGGACTTTCCTAGTCGTTATCCCCACATAGTGGAGGTTACAAGTGCAGGTGATCAAATAGACGACCCCTGCAGTGTTGCAATTTGTAAATTTTCGTAGTTCCCACGTCATATTGTTGTTAAAAACCACTTTTTAGTTGCTGAAGTTAGGTGGCATACGCTGCAGTTGCTGCAAGGGTAGTGGCCCCCGGTAGTGTGTGTAATACTCGCTGTGAGCCCTCAATCTCAGTTATATTTTTGGGGCGTGTATGTACCAGGTAGTCTCTGAGGTTCTTTCCTTTTCTGTGGCTGAACATAGGTCTAGGTATGTCCAGATTACCACTGTTCAGGGTCCGCCAGTGTTTTCTAACTATCTTTGCTACCCTATCAGATGCTATATTGAACGTGGTAATGCAGATAGGTCTTTTGTCTTTGTCGGTTTCTTCTTTTTGGTGAGTTTCCAGGAGTGCTTCTCTGTGGTTGTTCGCAGCTCTCTTTTTTGCTTTTGATACTAAATGTGAAGGATATTTCCTTGCAATCAATTTCTCCGATAGATCTTTAGCTTGGATTTTGTAGTCTTCTTTTTCAGTGCAGTTCAGGGGTCGTCTATTTGATTACGTGCACTTGTAACCTCCACTATGTGGGGATGACGACTAGGAAAGTCAGTACCAGAATAGTCGAACATAGAAGTAACATCAGGTGTAAGCGAGCCACTACTAAAATGACATCACATTTCATTGAAAAACAACACACCCCCAATGACCTTAGGTGGGTAGTGTTAGAACACATTAAGACCCATGATAACCTTGAACACAGGCTGCTCGAAAAGGAACAACGCTGGGTTTTCAAGTTACGCTCTGACACCCAGGGCCTGAATGATAACATCCCTTGGGGTCAATTCACTAAGTGAAACTTCAGGTAGTAGTTTGGAGGGTTTTTGAACTGAACAACTGGATACCCCTAATACCCATATCTAAGGGGTACTACCAAGAAACGTGTAGAAGAGATATTACATCTGCTTGTGCCTAACAGAAGATATAACACCACCTATATCTTTTTTGCCTAAAATTATGGCACGATCTATGCAAATAACTGAGCTTTATTTGTACACGCTGATAAACCACACAGACTACGATTGAATACTTTTCAATCTAAGAACCCATTGGTTCCTGACATTAAAATCGCTGTCCCTGCACTTGAAGAAGCGACTTGAACCACTCTTCATAATCGCTCTTCAAATCATACACCCAAGATGGCCGACGAATGTGCCATTGAAAAGCGGCCATATTTTGAAGGGTACCGCCGCAGAACTGTGGAGTATGATCCACAATAGAACATCACAATCAAACATCACAGTAAATCCTTTGCTTCCTAATTTTGGATCGCCTAACCCTGCACTCCTAAAACGACTAATACTAACATTGGAACATCACGCTAAAAGTAATACACTCAAGATGGCCGATGTATTTGCCATTCCATGGCGGCCATTTTTCATAGCGTACCGCTCGAGTCTCTTTCGCGATGACTATGCGGAAAAACCAGCACATATACCGGCTCCAGAGGAGAGACGCGTTAATATGCAGTCTCCAGGGGAGCGAGTAGGTACTTTGCCGACGAGGAGAGCTCAGATGAAGTAAGTGCATTTTCCCTTTCAGGAGAGCCAAACCGGGCAACTCTAATTACCTTATGGAGGAATCGGGCAGTCCCCTCATTTTTACAGCGTTCTTTACAGGGACTACATTAACCACGTTCTGTCCTTATTTACAGAATTTGAATACGAGCCCCTCAACCCCTCCAGACCATGGGGCACATTTGAGCCTCTAAATGAGTATGTGATTATATGTACATGTTCATACTTGGTGTTTGTTGTTTGTCATGTGGTTTATGTTTTTGTAAATAGCACTCACCATCTCCACCTGAGAAGTCAGCCATATGTTTTTTTCCTCTTGCATAGCACGACGGAACACGAGGTAGCTGCTAATTCTCACACACTATAGAGGAGCATTTATACGTTAGAATCTGGTGTTTATTCTGACCATGCCTGCCAGTTTATACTGGTAGGCGTTTGTTACCTTAACAATGTTCTTCTCTTTTTATCCTACAGATACTACGTAACCAATGAGTTAATCGTATGTATGTCATGTCATTATTAGCGCACGCATATTAGGTGCAGCGCTTTCTTTATTTATTCACTTTTTCCATTTACCTTATTTATAGGTCACTTTGGAGTGGTACACACAGGGCTGGTCCCTGTGTAGTCCTGAAGAAGAGCTTTGGGGAGGCTCGAAACATGTTGACTTACACTGGGGACTCCTAACTCATTATGGCTAGGTTTCTCTTCCCAGTATTCACCCCTGTTTTTAGATATACCAACTAGGAGCTAGAATAAAAGTACTTTGCCCACTAGTTAGGTATTTTTAATTCACTTCTCCCACTCCACATCACCACACAACACATTTTTCTCACTAAAGTGCTCCTACGTAACTTCGCAAGTCGCAGCACGCCTCATTCCGCAGCGGATTGAGATGGCCCCTATGATGAAGCATGTCATCAAGGGGAAACCCTGGTGAGTGAGGGGACTCAAGAAAGAAATTCTTCTTTCCTGTCTGTAGACTCTCCTACTCTAATTGAGCGGAAGTCTTTCACCCATAGCTAGGTTCTTTTCCGGCATCCCGGATCTTGTGCGTCTACTACTGTTCTAGGAGGGTGGACCTAGCCGATACCTCTACCTCCCCCGTTTTCTGATTGTGTTATATACAGCGCACAGCTGTGGGAGTTTTCCCTACCCCTACACTTGACACTTGACACCAACCCTTTGTAACATGACTGAAATCACCGGCCTCACCTTCTCAGAAGAGGAGGTAGAGAGAGTCATCTCGTCCATGCTACCTTTAGCAGGGACACCTAACAGAGACACTAATGAAGCAGGCCAATGTTGGGACGAACTAACGGAACTAAAAAGGAATCAAATTAAAACCATGATTCAAGGTATTATGATGACGGAATATCTTAGAGCAAACACAGCACCACGTGGCTTGATTGTACGTAATGAGCCTTTCATTTTTCAACAAGACAAAACCTTCAAGAAAGATTGGTCGCTCATCTCTTGGCACTGTACCAGGGACTGGCTTGTGCTGATTATAAAAACTGCGATACAAAAGGGGATGATGGACGGAACGTTTGAGCCAATCAAACACTCACCCCAGTCAACTGATCTGGGTTTAATCCATCATCATTCTTTAGCTCACTCCACCACCCCAGTTCAGACATGGCCATATGCAAATCAGTCTGACCCTGTGCCTCATGGGAACAGTCCAGCCCGAACTGCCAAGCCATGTCTTCCCTGGACCGGAAACAAGCATCCTAGGACCGGTTTCTGGCATTTCAGCCGTCATCAGCCAGGCTTGCTTGAATCCAGTGGCAAAGTGAGCAAGGGACCCACGTCTGGGCATACCCCCGCCAACTTAGGGCGACCAAAGCGATACAAAAGGGGATGATGGACAGAACCCAGATCAGTTGACTGGGGGTGAGTGTTTGATTGGCTCAAGCGTTCCGTCCATCATCCCCTTTTGTCACTGGATTCAAGCAAGCCTGGCTGATGACGTCTGGAATGCCAGAAACCGGTCCTAGGATGCTTGTTTCCGGTCCAGGGAAGACATGGCTTGGCAGTTTGGGCTGGACTGTTCCCATGAGGCACAGGGTCAGACTGATTTGCATATGGCCATGTCTGAACTGGGGTGGTGGAGTGAGCTAAAGAATGATGATGGATTAAACCCAGATCAGTTGACTGGGGGTGAGTGTTTGATTGGCTCAAACGTTCCGTCCATCATCCCCTTTTGTATCGCTTTGTTCGCCCTAAGTTGGCGGGGTATGCCCAGACGTGGGTCCCTTGCTCACTTTGCCACTGGATTCAAGCAAGCCTGGCTGATGACGGCTGGAATACCAGAAACCGGTCCTAGGATGCTTGTTTCCGGTACAGGGAAGACATGGCTTGGCAGTTCGGGCTGGACTGTTCCCATGAGGCACAGGGTCAGACTGATTTGCATATGGCCATGTCTGAACTGGGGTGGTGGAGTGAGCTAAAGAATGATGATGGATTAAACCCAGATCAGTTGACTGGGGGTGAGTGTTTGATTGGCTCAAACGTTCCGTCCATCATCCCATTTTGTATCGCTTTGTTCGCCCTAAGTTGGCGGGGGTATGCCCAGACGTGGGTCCCTTGCTCACTTTGCACTGGATTCAAGCAAGCCTGGCTGATGACGGCTGGAATGCCAGAAACCGGTCCTAGGATGCTTGTTTCCGGTCCAGGGAAGACATGGCTTGGCAGTTCGGGCTGGACTGTTCCCATGAGGCACAGGGTCAGACTGATTTGCATATGGCCATGTCTGAACTGGGGTGGTGGAGTGAGCTAAAGAATGATGATGGATTAAACCCAGATCAGTTGACTGGGGGTGAGTGTTTGATTGGCTCAAGCGTTCCGTCCATCATCCCCTTTTGTATCGATTATAAAAACTGCAGCACACCTATCAGAAGAAATGAAGGGAGAGATACATACTCTGGAAGTCCGTCTGAAATCTTTCCAAACGGTCACAGAATTGAAAAAACGACTGGAAGAACTCAACAAAACTATGACTGACTTTGAGGTAAGCCTCAAAGATACGAAATATCTGAAATTAAGAAAGGACCAGAAAACCTTCTCACACGAAAAGGTCTACCCATACACTAGGGAAGACTACAACCCATCTGGAAGGAACCCAGGATACAATACAGACAGTGACGGCTCTGACACTGGCTCAGATAACTTCGGATTCCGGTTATAGCCGCAACAACACGAACAGGAACCGACGGAGCCGAGGTGGATGCATTAGGAACAGGGGAGGACAGGGTTATGGCTGGCCCCCTACCATGGACCCCCAACTTATAATATGCCCCCACCTTTTTCTATGGACCACCACACTTCCAGCAACAACCATACCAACAACAACCGTATCCATACTGGGAACAAGCACAACAACAGGAACAACCGGGACAGTCTTTTTTAGGCCGGGGAAAAGGACCACAAAGAGGCAAGACCAGAAGAGGCCAACAAGTGCAATGGGCACAACCCCTGGAGTCCATGAGGAGCCACACACGGAGCATGGGCCCTCCGAACAACCCGTCGACCATCAACCAATCAGTCTAGTGGTGAACCTATCGGACATTATACTGACACCGACTCAACAAGCAGTTCTGGAAAAAGGACTAGGTTTTGTGCCAACGCCAAATATGGATAAATTCAAACTCTGTTGTGAACTAAACGAATTCATCCGCAAAATCAAGCTGCAGGTATTTTTCAAAGACAAACCACCAATGACAACCCGTGAAAGTGACACAGGTCTACATAGAAAATCTAACTTCACTCCACCAGCAGCAAACCTTCCTGTGGAACTTTTAACCTTTGAAAAAGCCGTCCTTAAGGAAGTGGGTGAAATTGATCCCAGGACCATAAAGGTTTTCCACAATACCAACAAGATGGAACAAGAAGCCATACAACTACTGGCCAATGGAAAAAAGAATAACAATCAAACCGGCCGACAAAGGTGGTGCTATTGTGCTCCAGAAATACCACAGCATATCGGAAAGAATGCTTTCGACTATTGGCTGACGAAAGGAACTATATCCAAGTAAAGGAAGACCCTACAGAACGTCTACGCATTGAAATCGCCAATTTGGTAGAGGAATCTACAGCCAACGACTGGATAACGAAAAAGAGGCAGACTTTTGGGAAAATACCAACCCAATGACCCCGTATTTCTATACTATACCAAAGATTCACAAATCCTTGGAAAATCCACCAGGGAGACACATTGTCTCCGGAATCGGTTCTATCCTGGAACCACTTTCCAAGTTGGCAAACGCTTTCCTACGTCCACTCATACAGAGTACAAGTACTTACTTACAGGACACTAAAGCTGTCCTGTGCCTTCTCCAAGGCTTACACTTCGATCCCACAACCAGTATTTTAATAGGCTTAGATGTGGAGAGCCTTTATACAAGCTTACCTCACAAGGAAACCCTGGAAATCTTAGAAGAAGTACTTTTCGAAGACCAATGGCCTTACCATACACCTAGACATGTGGTCCTGGAATGTTTTAGACTGGCTTTGACCGAGAATTTCTTTCGTTTCGAGGAGAGCCTATTCCGCCAACAGCACAGTACCAGCATGGGGAGCACCTTTGCCCCTAGTGTAGCAGGGCTCTATGTACACCATCTAGAAAAACAAAAAATACTTAACAAAACCAACCCGCACATCAGCCATGTCCTATTGTGGAAAATATACATCGACGATGTGCTACTCATTTGGGAAGGAAATGAGTCAGAAGCCACCGATTTCATCAATTGGCTGAACCTACAAGACCCTTTCCTGAAATTTACATACACAATGAGTAGGTCCCAACTTGTTTTCCTAGATTTGAACATTTTCACGATGAACGGTGCACTTAAAACCACCACCCATTTCAAACCAACTGCAAAGAACTGCCTCCTTATTTACGACAGCTTTCACCCGAGACAACTTAAAGAGAACCTCCCATTTGGACAGTTCCTACGTCTTCGAAGAAATTGCACTGAAAAAGAAGACTACAAAATCCAAGCTAAAGATCTATCGGAGAAATTGATTGCAAGGAAATATCCTTCACATTTAGTATCAAAAGCAAAAATGAGAGCTGCGAACAACCACAGAGAAGCACTCCTGGAAACTCACCAAAAAGAAGAAACCGACAAAGACAAAAGACCTATCTGCATTACCACGTTCAATATAGCATCTGATAGGGTAGCAAAGATAGTTAGAAAACACTGGCGGACCCTGAACAGTGGTAATCTGGACATACCTTGACCTATGTTCAGCCACAGAAAAGGAAAGAACCTCAGAGACTACCTGGTACATACACGCCCCAAAAATATAACTGAGATTGAGGGCTCACAGCGAGTATTACACACACTACCGGGGGCCACTACCCTTGCAGCAACTGCAGCGTATGCCACCTAACTTCAGCAACTAAAAAAGTGGTTTTTAACAACAATATGACGTGGGAACTACGAAAATTTACAAATTGCAACACTGCAGGGGTCGTCTATTTGATCACCTGCACTTGTAACCTCCACTATGTGGGGATGACGACTAGGAAAGTCAGTACCAGAATAGTCGAACATAGAAGTAACATCAGGTGTAAGCGAGCCACTACTAAAACTAAAATGACATCACATTTCATTGAAAAACAACACACCCCCAATGACCTTAGGTGGGTAGTGTTAGAACACATTAAGACCCATGATAACCTTGAACACAGGCTGCTCGAAAAGGAACAACGCTGGGTTTTCAAGTTACGCTCTGACACCCAGGGCCTGAATGATAACATCCCTTGGGGTCAATTCACTAAGTGAAACTTCAGGTAGTAGTTTGGAGGGTTTTTGAACTGAACAACTGGATACCCCTAATACCCATATCTAAGGGGTACTACCAAGAAACGTGTAGAAGAGATATTACATCTGCTTGTGCCTAACAGAAGATATAACACCGCCTATATCTTTTTTGCCTAACATTATGGCACGATCTATGCAAATAACTGAGCTTTATTTGTACACGCTGATAAACCACACAGACTACGATTGAATACTTTTCAATCTAAGAACCCATTATTTCCTGACATTAAAATCGCTATCCCTGCACTTGAAGAAGCGACTTGAACCACTCTTCATAATCGCTCTTCAAATCATACACCCAAGATGGCCGACAAATGTGCCATTGAAAAGCGGCCATATTTTCCAAGGGTACCGCCGCAGAACTGTGGAGTATGATCCACAATAGAACATCACAATCAAACATCACAGTAAATCCTTTGCTTCCTAATTTTGGATCGCCTAACCCTGCACTCCTAAAACGACTAATACTAACATTGGAACATCACGCTAAAAGTAATACACTCAAGATGGCCGACGTATTTGCCATTCCATGGCGGCCATTTTTCATAGCGTACCGCTCGAGTCTCTTTCGCGATGACTGGGCAGAAAAACCAGCACATATACCGGCTCCCGAGGAGAGACGCGTTAATATGCGGTCTCCAGGGAGCAAGTAGGTACTTTGCCGACGAGGAGAGCTCAGATGAAGTAAGTGCATTTTCCCTTTCAGGAGAGCCAAACCGGGCAACTCTAATTACCTTATGGAGGAATCGGGCAGTCCCCGCATTTTTACAGCGTTCTTTACAGACACTACATTAACCACGTTCTGTCCTTATTTACAGAATTTGAATACGAGCCCCTCAACCCCTCCAGACCATGGGGCACATTTGAGCCTCTAAATGAGTATGTGATTATATGTACATGTTCATACTTGGTGTTTGTTGTTTGTCACGTGGTTTATGTTTTTGTAAATAGCACTCACCATCTCCACCTGAGAAGTCAGCCATATGTTTTTTTCCTCTTGCATAGCACGACGGAACACGAGGTAGCTGCTAATTCTCACACACTATAGAGGAGCATTTATACGTTAGAATCTGGTGTTTATTCTGACCATGCCTGCCAGTTTATACTGGTAGGCGTTTGTTACCTTAACAATGTTCTTCTCTTTTTATCCTACAGATACTACGTAACCAATGAGTTAATCGTATGTATGTCATGTCATTATTAGCGCACGCATATTAGGTGCAGCGCTTTCTTTATTTATTCACTTTTTCCATTCACCTTATTTATAGGTCACTTTGGAGTGGTACACACAGGGCTGGTCCCTGTGTAGTCCTGAAGAAGAGCTTTGGGGAGGCTCGAAACATGTTGACTTACACTGGGGACTCCTAACTCATTATGGCTAGGTTTCTCTTCCCAGTATTCACCCCTGTTTTTAGATATACCAACTAGGAGCTAGAATAAAAGTACTTCGCCCACTAGTTAGGTATTTTTAATTCACTTCTCCCACTCCACATCACCACACAACACATTTTTCTCACTAAAGTGCTCCTACGTAACTTCGCAGAGTCGCAGCACGCCTCATTTTGCAGCGGATTGAGATGGCCCCTATGATGAAGCATGTCACCAAGGGAAAACCCTGGTGAGCGAGGGGACTCAAGAAAGAAATTCTTCTTTCCTGTCTGTAGACTCTCCTACTCTAAATGAGCGGATGTCTTTCACCCATAGCTAGGTTCTTTTTCCGGCATCCTGGATCTTGTGCGTCTACTACTGTTCTAGGAGGGTGGACCTAGCCGATACCTCTACCTCCCCCGTTTTCTGATTGTGAGTGTTTTTAGACCATGGGCCCTATTTCACATAGGGCACACTTTCCACGTTTGCGCCTTGGCGCACCTTAAAACAGGTGCACCAGGCGCAGACAGGAAAAGTGCATCCTATTACATTGAATGTGCTTCCCCCAGGCCAGTTGCGAAGTTGTGCTGCCCTGGGGTCAGCACATTCATGTGAAAAGAGAGCGGCTTTGAAGCAGCCGCTCCAGTGTTTCCTGTGCAGGCGGCAATCCGCCTGCACTTTTAAGAAGGAGAGACAGATCCCCTTGCAGGCGGTTGCAGTGAATGACTACACCTGGCTGCAAGGGGTGTATGGGGTCCATAGAACCCCCTTTCCCCTCATCTAGAGGGCTGCCATCAGGGGCTCACTGACAGTGCGTCACCTTTTGGGTGGCGCACTGTCAATCGCCTCCAGACAGCTTCTTTGCCTCTGCGCCTGCATCCATAATACGGCGTGGGCACAGAGGCAAAGAGATTCCCTCATTTGTGTGGGGCCATGCCCCCACACAAATGAGGGAACACCTTGTGGTGATTGCGCTGCCACTATATGTGCACCAGCGCTATCTGTATTACAGAAAGGGCCGCACAAGCGTCTGTGACCCATTCTGTAATGCTAAAGTGCCCCGGGGCGCGCAAAGTTGCCCATAGCAGTTTATCTAATGTGCCTTCTTTTGAAGGTCTCATTTTTTAGCAGATCACGAGGAAGGTGCCTGACAGTGTTTAATTTGAGCCGGTGGTTTCTTGTGCTCAGCACCGGCCCTCAATCATCAACACCAGTTAAGGACACATTCATTTTTAGTAGGCACAGGGAGATTAAGTGATTCACCGAGAATCAGTGGATGTTGAGCCGACACCGAGACTACAACCTGTTTCCCCAGCTCCGATGTCGGCAGCTCTGGTCATTGCACCACATCCTCTCCCCACTTGTAGGGTTTCATGGCTTCTGTTTTAGGTGGCGCTAACAGGAGAAATGGGCTGGTAGAAGCTGCCCCCTGACAAGGGTCCCGGCTTGCCACAACTTGTTTGAGGGGCCGGATTCGAGCTGTGTCTGGCTCAAGAGGCTGTCTTTGGGAGACGAAAAGTTAACTAATATGCTCTTGCCATTAACATGTGCAAAAGCTTGGCATCCCTTTCTAGCAGAATTTTGCAGGCCTATATTTTAAGAAAAATTACACCCAAAAAACAATATGGGTGACCAGTGATATGAATTTTTAATGTTTTAAGACAAAAAAGCACCATAAAACAGTAAAGCAGCAACAGCAATTCGCGGTTGACCAGGACCCAGGTGCAACTCCAGTCCAACTGCGTTGGAGCACAGGTCAGATACACCAAGCGGGTCGTCCTTGTCAAAGTTTTTATCTTCCAACTTAGGCCCTCATTACAAGTTCATGGCTAAATTCCAATCCCTGTGATGTAAAGATATAAGGCCCAACTCCATTACAAGTAGGCTGCAACTCCATTTTCAAAAAGACCTCGACTCCATTTTCTGCCAATTCAAAAGCTGGGAGTGAAGATAAAGGAATAAAAGTGGCTGTTTTACACTGCTTGGTCACAAGAGAAGTAAAAATGCCCCGGTCACCTAAGACTCTCTGATAGAGAGACCTCATAGTCAGACAATTGAGCCTGCTATGGAACGGACTACTGCTGCATGGAGAGCGAAATGGGCCTGTACCTCAGTACATAGTTATTCAAGAGGGGCCCAGTCAGGGACTACAGTACCAATGATTCGTTAGCCCACCTGGTGAAGATCAACAACTTGAAGTTGGGTGGTGAAATGTTATGGTACGCATGCCACGACAGATGGTGCCACATAAATGCCATAGGAAAAGCCCCTTACAGAAACAATATAGGGGGCTGTGAACTGGGTGCACCCAGCTGTGGCAGTTGTAACTGTCTTCATGAACTGTAACAAAACAAAAAAATTAATTAAGAGGACACCCAGAAGTTGAAATGTAAGGAACTAGAAAATAGAGTGTTGGGACAGAAAAGTCCAGTGCATGGTAAAGTAAGCGTACCCCTGCCCTGAGTTCTCCAGCTGCTATGATATCTGTATCCGTGACAACAATTTGTTGATCCTGGGTGAACATGGATTACGCATGTGTGCCTTGACCTAGGCCTGTCTTTTGGATTGCGGTCTTGTTACGACCAGGCGGTGTGTTCAAATTGCTACCCTCGGGTGGTGGGACACTACTGCCTTCACCTGGAGTTAAGTAGCATGATCGTGGTGGTAGCAGCATACCATGTTTTCAGTAATTAGTGATCAGTAAAGTAAATGGGCCTTTTTACCCATGTAACTGGAGTGGTGCCTTCTGGCCCACTTGTCTAAAGTTCTGGTGCTGTATGCTTAATTCACCCTTGACCTTCATTGGGTTGTATGCAGTGCCAGAAAGACGGCATGGTCGCATATGTGTGCGCTAGCATGTATGTGAGCCTGTGAAGTAGTACATTACATGAGAATCAGCACACATGGTTGTTTGTGTGAACCGGGATGTATGTGTGCCTGTGAAATGGCACAGTTAATGAGTCAGCGCACCCAGTTGCACGTGTGTGCGGGGTGTGTGTGTTCCTGTAAAGGGCACAATACAAGTCTTTGGTTTCCATTTTAAGAGGCCTGGGGCTTGCTGGAGTAGCTTGTGGCGGTAGAGGAGCGCCCCCCCAGACAGATTTGTGGATTGCTGCATTTCTGAGAGCTGGGTGGAACAGACATACCGGAGGAAGGAAGAACCAGGCTCTTCAGTGCACTTCAAACGGGGCCCTTTGATTCTAAAGAGAGATCACTGGTCAAAGGGGACTGGGCACATATGAGGAAGGAGACAAGACTGAGATGGGAATCATAAAGAGTAGGACTGGGGGCCTTTGGAACACCTTGATATACACATCACTGAGGTTGACATCCAGGCGTGATCTTCTTGTCGCTCTATGGCCTGTATTTATGGCAATCAGATTTAGAGACATTCCTGCTGTGATAGACTGCTCTCTGGAGGAAGAGCAGGACAGAGGAATGGGCACTTCAAAGTGGGCAACATCCAGAACATGAACACAAACTTCAAAGACGGAGACACTAAATCACATTTGTGGTTGGAATAGGATTATAAAAGGGAGCTAAAGACTCCCAAATCGTCAAACCGAAGCTGTATATCAGCGTGGAGAAATTCAGCATGACTTCTGCCTGGTGTGACCAGGACTGGGGACTACGGGTGTGCCAGTTTCTTATGCTGGGTGGGGGATATCACCCAGGAACCTGGACCACCAGCTTCTGTCAGACCCAAAACCAGTGAACCCTGTGAGGGGAAGGAGATTGCCTGGAAGGAGCAAGGTCCAGTGGGGATGCTGCTGAGTGGATTCTGGCAGCAGAGTGTGAGCTTCTTGCCTGTTGTAATCCACACACCGATCAGGTTGGCTACCTGTGTTCTGTAGCGTGCTACTCACCGAAAAGCGCTTCAACACCTCATTACGGGTAGAAAGCGCTTTATATGTGACCCTCCACTCTGCCAAATTCACAGCTTTTTACTCCTCCAAATTTTTTTATTTATTATTTCATGTTTTGGCATGAGGCAATGGTCACTTCGTATTTCATTTTCAGCATTGTTAATTTGGTGTTAGACTTATAAACGTATGACCAAGCAGCTTATCGTGTAGTGGGAGGCGATTCCTTTGGTTCAGAGGGGGAAGGTGGAGTGCGATAACACGTGACGGCAATTAAATTCAGGTTTGAAAAAGGTTGAAATAAAAGACGGGGAGATGACGGATAAAAATAATGGTTAATTCAATGGAGGAGTACAAAAACGATGGACGAGCTAGCTGACTAAAATGTGTAAAGTGTTCTTTTGAGGCTAATTGGATATACCGATCGTTGTCATTTGATGGAGGCATTTATTGTCTATATGAACTATGTAAGTTTGTGTCCTGCTTAAATAATGTGTTAACTTGTTGTAAGGTTCACTTTATCATTGAGTTTGTTTTAAACACGAGTATGAAGTATGATGTCTCTGTTGGGTTTAATTTGTTGTTTGGTCGGTAGAACTGGGTATTTATTTAATGTGTAGGCTTATATTGAAATGAGCAATAATTTGGTCACGTTGGGGGTTTGGGAACATTTTATGCATGGAGGGCTGGTAATAAGAAGGGAGTAATGTGTGTTTGGGTTATAATTATGACAGGTTCTACTTTAATATCTATGTTACAGTTACCCCTGAAGAAGAGAGTAATTCTCGAAATGCATTGGGTTTTTACAAAGAAGAAAAAGATGTATTGTTACAACAAAAGTATAACTACAAGGAATTATCTTTTGTGGATTGACACTGATGGAAACAACACACTAACAATAAAATCGTGGAAACATGCATGTCCTCGTGTTCAGCCTGTTTGAACTGGTGAAAAAATGGGACAAGATGGTTAAATGAACTGTGTATAAAAAGGATGATTTGGATCGCTTTTTGTATGAATGGTGCCCAAGGGCCCACCTTTACAGGCTGTGCACCTCGGCTGTTGAACCAAAGTTGGCTCACAGTTGAATTTGAATTGTCTTCGCATACATGGACAGAGCACGCACCGAGGTTTGCACGCCAAAATTCTCAGCCTCAGAGCTAATAAAGTTGTTGAAAAGGAGTTTTAAAAAGCAGGTGTGCATTCTCCCCTTAGAATGAATTCAGGGTTGTGTGCCATGTCGACTCTTCAGTTTGGTCTCCACCAAAACACGGACCCTGCAATGGCAGTGTGTGGGGGTCTCTGAGGTGAGGGGTCTCTGAGGCATAATACATGCTGCAGCCCACAGAGGCCCTCTCTAGTCACCAGGCCCTTGGTAATAGGTGTCCCAGAAGTGTGCCAATTGTGGAGACAAAGGTACCATTTTGGGAAAGAACAGAGGCCCTAGGAGCGTGATTGGCAGGAACCTAGGTTACACTCAGTCAAGTTGGCATCATGTATCTGCCAAAAAGTAGGGAGGTGACCATGCACAAAGGGGCACTTTCCTACACTGACAGACAGAGAGGGAGGTTATTATGGTGGAGGTCAAAGTGTGAGGTGAGATTCAGAATGTAGAGGTCTTGTAGGTCACCAACCAGAGTCATGGAAACACAGAGATCATTTTAGGGAAAGTAGCAGGCTTTATGCCAGGTGCTCTTATTTTGGCCGCCTATTTTCTTTTAGCAGTGAGAAATGACAGCTGCACCAAGTTGAGCACATATGGAGGGGAAATAGGTAGTGAAGTCAACAGTGCATTGAAAGACCTGGGGCTGTTGACATATGGGGACTGACACAAAAGATAGGAATATACTTTTTATTCAAATGTGTACTGTCCTTATTCCAGTATTGATATAATTTTAACATTGAGCCACCGCACTAGCAGCTGTTAGAAAGGCAGAAATAGCGATTATCACAGTGTCTCATCACGCATCGGTGTGGATACAAGTTGAGGGATAATCAACTCCTGCCTGTCAGGGAGAGGAGATGGCAGTCAGGCAGTGGCATAGCATGGGGTAGCGTGGGGTAGGTGCCACAGGAGCGGTTGCCCTGGGCCCAAAATGCTTAGTGGCATTTTTAGGGTTTGCAAAATTTTAATAGGGGTCAACATTTTATAAGAAAAGCGGAAGGATACTTGCCTTGCCCCGGGCACTGCCAACCCACGCTACGCCACTGCAGTAAGGCAAATACCTATTGTAAGATGGTTTACTTAAGTTGAATGTTTCCAAGGCACTTGATAAATACATAGGGTTTAACAATATTCCTAGCATTCCTCAGACAGTCTTGCAGAATACTTTAAAAACTGTAGTCAAATGGAGATTGATGGCATTGACAGCTGCACATAAGAGAGCATTATTGTTCTGATTTAGAGATTGGCAGACAGCATAGTTCAAAGCAAATGCTACGGAGTAACTCGCCCGCTAAACACTCTGTCTGCCCACCTCATTTTGAAATGGGCGTATCTTAAATATTCTGTCAACAGAGCTCTCACTGGCTCCGTCGGCTGAATACATCCTTCAACAGCTCAACGGAGTAGAGGCCATCGAAGGAAGGACATTACACCTCCAACCCTGTTTAGAGTGGACAGTCCTATCTCTTTTTTTCATGTCCATCACCGCCAGGAAAAACTGGCAGTGAGTGACAGGAAATATAACTATAATCACCCCCACAGCCAGAGTGAAAACTCCTGAGTGTTGGGGTCATTAGTTATTTTTCAAAAACAAACCCCTACAGTTGGAGTTTGTTTTTGAAAAACAAAAAGTTAACATTTTGGGGAATGGACATCAACCAAATTTTTATTACATTGAAAGGAACCGCCTTGACAGAGATGATCGTTGGTCTTTCAGTCATCTCTAAAGTAGACATGCACTACTCTGTCAGGGTGGTGGGGGTAATGTCCTCCGCAACCATGATGGACTGTATTTTGCCTGCTAAACTCTAAATCAGGGTCTAAGGTTTTTACAGGACTGTTTGGAGGCAGAATTGAAAATAACATAGGTAAAACATTAAAGCTCAGGGTCCAACGTGGACCAGAAATCAGTACACATGATTAATTCAATCAGCAATTGTAGAGCACGGCACTGTCACCCCTGGGGGTATCTGAGCGCTGGGGTGCAAGGTATCAGTCGGAAAACCAGGTCTTGAGGAAACGGCGGAAGAGGGAAAAAACTAGCAGAAAAAGGCAAAACAGAGGGCAGAAAGGCAAAACAGAGCAAAAGAGGGAAAAACAGAGGGCAGAAAAGGCAAAAAGAAGGGCAGAAAGATTAGCAGGAAAAGAAAAACGAGCAGAAATTTGCAAAACAGAGGGCAGAAAAACTACCAGAAAAGGCAAAACAGTGCAAGAAATGAACAGAGGAGGCACAAACAGAGGGCAGCAGGTAGACAGGCAGCAGAGGGTAGCGGACTGCGGGCAACCTGGACATGAGAACTGTCGCAGGGGTAGCTGGCACGAGGACCTGCTCAATTAAGTGACGCTTTGGCCTCCATAAAGTAGGTCCTGGGGGAGGGTGGGGTGCTGGGTGGCAGGAGGAGGGAAATGGCAGAAAGAGAGAAGAAACAAGCAGAAAAAGGTAAAACAGAGGGCAGAAAAACAAGCAGAAAAGGCAAAACAGAGAGCATAAAGAGGTCAACTGAGAATAATGCAAGTAAATAAAGCAGAAATGGCACTGTTAACTCTTAACCCTTTAAGTGCGCCCGTCGGCCAACGTCCGTCGCGAGCACTACCTCGGTAGTGCTGCGCACGTCCGTTGGCCGACGCGGCCCCGCCAACAATGGAACGCCCCGCACCGCGGCGGAATTGCCGCCGCGGTTAAGGCGTTAAGCACAATGTCTGTGATATTGGCGAGAAAGCACTTAAGCTCCTAGTAAATAAAATCAAGGCCAGACACAGGGTCTTAATAATAGCAAGAAAGACTTGATTTTCAAACCCAAGTTTGAAAGCTGCTAAGTTCGAGTTTTACTGCTCATCTTTATGTGCAGGTTAGGATGAGGAAGGAAAGGTACAGAATGTTTTCCTAGTCTAATTGACATTCCCCAAGCTCACACCACAACAAGTAAAGGAATTATAGTTCCAGATGAGTGAGGATCAAATCATAACAGCCATTAAAGGCTTAAAGCTGAAGAGGATACCAGGAATACAGGCTGCATAGGAGAATTCTATAGAAACGACTCCTAAAATCTTGCCTCATTAATGAAAGAAGTGTTGCATTTCTTTCTGGACAATCCCTGGGTGATTGCGTCCATGAAAGAGGCTACAAATTTGGTCATCACTAAACCAGGGAAAGTCCTGCTGCAACAAGTAGACCCATTACATGACTGAATGTATATGTTATAATATATATGAAGGTCTTGGCGGATAGGCTGCCACTGCTAATTCCCTCCTTGATTCAGGAAGAACAGGCCAGCTTTGTTTTTTGGAAAATAGTAATTCAACAACATCCACAGGCTGCGCCACCTTGTCCAGAAGGCAAAATATAAAAGAATAAGATCCCTTCTGATGGCCCTCGATGCATTGAAGACCACTGAAAGGGTGAGCTAGACACTTATAGCTGAAATAAGACGATTTGGAATGTGGCGACCATTTATCAATAAGGTAAGGGATGGGCAAACGGCACATTCTCCTGATCTCTGGCACTCCTCAGGGTAGAAGATAGGGGTGTTCCCTGTCAACTCTACTATCTGTCTTGGTAAGAGGGCCACTTGTACTGAGGGCGACAAATGCAAAAAGAACAACTGATGGACGGAATGCTGTACAATGTCAAACATTCACCCCCAGTACAGAGATCTGGGCCTAAATCCATCGTTTTTGCACACCATGCCATTCCAGTTTAGACCCAGCCATATGCAAATCCATCTTGACCCTGTTCCCCATGGGAACAGTCCAGCCCAAACTGCCAGGCCAGGTCAGGTCAGGTCCTCCCTGGACTGGAAACAAGCATCCTGGGGCCGGTTTCGGGGCATCAACCCTCATCAGCCATGCTAGCTTGACTCCAGGGGTATGGTGAGCATTGGACCTACGTCTGGGCATACCCGTCCCACTCGGGGTGACAAATGCAAAAACAACAATTGATGGACAGAATGCAGGACAATGTCATACATTCACCCCAGTACAGAGATCTGGGCCAAAATCCATCGTTTTTTTTGCAGACCATGTCACTTAATGAAGGTGCATTCAGACCTGGTGGTAAGAGGCAGAACATTTCGGGGTAATAACCACAAGAAATTGCTGTTAGTGGACAGTGTGCGGCTCTCCCTGAAAAATCCGGAAAACTCGCTGCCACCGCTATTGATGGTTCTAGGTGAATATGGCCTAGCTGTGGGGTACAAAATAAAACCAATCGGAACTGGTACTTATTAACCTGAGAAGAGAGGAGGTCGCTGCCCTGCAAGAAAAAAATAAAATACCTCATTCCATTATAACATTTCTGGAGAAGCATTTAGATACCACATTATTTGAAGGAGGCTCTCCATGAGCAGCCTGTGCACAATCAATATCTCAACTTCGGAGAGAGTGGCAATTAACCAGCAACTGTTTGCAGAGTAATATGTTTCACTGTATTGATGCCCTTAAAATGCAAATGACTGCCTCCATTTTATTACTCCCAATGTGTGGGATCCCAGAGAAAACGATTTCTATTTCCAGCACTGCTCGCAAACCACGTAGATGGGAATTTCAAGACAGAAGACTGTAATTACATGCAATCGGCCTGCTTGACACAAAAATGCCTATGATTTTATTCTACCGTGTGCTACGAGTGGGCGGATGTGCAGTCTTGTTCTGCTTGCCGCAGAAATACTTCAACATTGCCCTTTTAAAAACTTTCAGGCTCTTCCTGCGTTTCAGATATATTAGAAAATGTGCTTCTGAAAGTGCTCACTGATCCAAGAAAATTTCTATTAAGTTAGTTTGGCCATAATACCTTATGATCAACAAAAAAAAACTGGTGGCTTTCTAGGATGCATTTATCTTTCGAGATCACAATGGCCCCTTTCCTAGATGGAATTTTATATTCTATTTTTTGTTAGCATGTTTCCTCTTCTAGAAACACAATATCACTATACTTCTAGAATATTGTGTTAAAGTTTTAGAAATGTAAAAGATATTGCATGATAATCAGTAGAGCAGTCTTGCTAGCAGACGAAATAAACACTATTGCACTATTACAAAAACGGCTTGTCCTATTACTGAACTGAAAAAAGAATACATAATTTTCTATAAATGCTGCACAAGTTGCATCAGCATCAAAAAAGTGATACTGACCTGGTGTAGGAAAGAACCTCTTTTTGTATGAACCCCCCAACACGTTTTTGGATGGACGCAGCAAGGTTTAGACTCAGTACTGTAGTGAACTAGGCCACGTTGGCCATGTCCCAGTGCATGTGATCTGACCCCCAGAGTACGTGTACAGTTGGCTAATACCCCATTGGCTCCTTTAACTCACATATAAGTCCCTAGTATATGGTACCATAGGTACCCAGGGCTAGTGAGTTAAATGTCACTTGCAGACTGCTGCACTTAATTATGCCACTACTGCAGTGACAAGGCGAAAATGTGACTCTAGGCCTACCACTGCAGCCTAGTCGGGCAGCTTTAAAACTGCCAACTCCACAATGCAAAATAAACCCTTTTGCCAGGTCAAATCATTCCTTTTTAGGTCGAGCCTGAGACAGCATGCAAGCGCTGCTCTGCCGATGATCTGTTGTAGTACAGTACGGGAGAGAAGCCCCGCCCACTCCCCCGCACATATTTTTCATTGGCTTGTTTCTTTGTCCTTCGTAAATGCTGTCTTCCGATTCCTAAATAGGCTTGTTAGTCCCTCCTTAGTACGGCCATGTCTTCATTTGTAACCTCCCATGCCTACTGGCCCCTTTACTTCGTTGTTACACGGTAGTGTACTATTTTCTTTATTGAGTTTCTCCTACGTTAAGCATGACGGTGTGCTTTGCTTACATTCAGCGAGCCATGCCCGCTTTCACTTTCGAAGCAGCCGGGACAATGGCGGCCACTTGTTTGTAACAAACGAAAAAACAGAAGAACGAGGTCAGCATCAGAGCTGTTGTGTATACATCACTCATTTGTTGCAAATGCCTCCTCTGATTGTTTGAATGAGCGAAGAAGACTAGCTGGATTTAGAGAGTTTGAAAAACAAGAGGGAGACCGATCGGATGGCCGCTTTCGCTTTCGGTTTTGCTGGTCTGTGCCAGAAAAAGCCGACAGGGAGCCACGCTTCAGTCTAAGGATGGATACCAGGGTTCACTAGACACTGCTGTACTGGACTTGTACATAAATGTATTTGGGCACTGGGCCTTAGGTACACGAGTAGCTACGCGGCAGGGCTTCAAATGAAACATGAACTGGAGCCAGGAGAGCAGTAAGAATTCATCTTCCTCTTCACCGTCTACGTCGGACTCCTCTGGCGGGGAGAGTCCAAACTTGCCCGGAACGATATGCAGCTCCCTTCCGTTTCTCGTTCAATCTAAGCTGGAAGTCAGGCGCACCATCAGCCAGGGGCCCAACGGCACCGTGTCTGAAGCCAGACATTCTGACTGGAGGATTCTAGTGGCGGTAAAACACATCCAGATTCTCTGCCCCGTACTGGAAACGTAAGTGTTTATATCTTGAACGTGCAGCTCGTTGTTTACTCTGTAAGGTGACCACCAGGCGCGATGCCCCCAGGCAACAGTCGTGGGGTTCCCTTCCTTGTACAGATTGTTTGCAAGTGTTTTTAGCTAATGTGGAGCAGTTAAAATGAATGGGCCTGATTCACAGAACTAACTTACGTCAAAAACGTACAGTTAGTACTTTTTGGTATTCACAGAATACACTTACTCATTTTGGTATTCACAGAATGAACTTACTCATTTCGGTATTCACAGAAGTTAGTAGTCCTAACTTTAGGACTCCTAAATGCCTTCTGTGAATACCGAAAGTCTTAAAGTTAGGATTTTCTCAGTTTAGGAGTAGTAAAGTAAAGTTTTACTACTCCTAAACTACTCCTAAACTGAGAAAAATCCTAACTTTAAGACTTTCGTTATTCACAGAAGGCATTTAGAAGTCTAAAGTTAGGACTACTAACTTCTGTGAATACCGAAATGAGTAAGTTCATTCTGTGAATACCAAAATGAGTAAGTGTATTCTGTGAATACCAAAAGTACTAACTTACGTTTTTGACGTAAGTTAGTTCTGTGAATCAGGCCCAATGACTTCAACTTCCAGAATGCATTAGGTTGATAATGTAAAGCCCAGGATTAGTACATGATGTCATTGATGACGTAATCATCATGTAACATTTTCTACTGTACTATAGGGGCAAGAGGCAGAGAAAATTCAGGTGGTGCATGCAGGCTCTTCATTTACCGACATTTAAATAAAAAGAAAAACGCAGATAAAATAAGTATTTTGAAGCTGTTAAAGCTGCTGTCAACCTTCTTTCCAAATGGCTATGGAATGCTTCAGGCAGTCCAAAATTACTTTGGGATTGTCAAAGTTTTTCCAGCTTTTTTACAAAGGTACCCATAGTTTTGTGCTAGTATTTGTATTACATACGTCATGTTTCATTGTATACGATTTACGCCTTTTATTATACATAAGTCATAGGCAATTTATGTTTAACTTTTGCGTAATCAGAGTTTGGGAGTAAGTGTGATGGGTGGAAGACCTAAGGAGGTGAGCATTAAAATGATAAAGTGGCAGAAAAGTGAATTGCTGCCAAGTGGCCTCACATCATTTGTGACAACTTCAGTCGGATTGGCTTAGTTTTTATCCTACGTAGTATGTTTATTATGTTTTTGCGATGACTGTAAAAAAACCTTGTTAAACCCAGAAATGCTGTGCGCGAAAACTCCAGGACTGGGTGTAAGTGCATCACAAGACATGTGGCCCCTTGCGAGCTCTGGAGATTAAAAGGGGGGCAGGGGTGGTAGGCGTATACATTGCATATTCCGTGAATGCCCACGAGGCAGTAGAATTAGAGTGCCTACCTAGCTCCGTGCCGCCAGGACATCACATTTCGTGTCTTGACCTTTACTTGACAACTACTTTGTTATGAGAGTTGTAGTCACGGGCTGCTTCCATTGAGCACTTTAACTCTGCCATACCTGGTGACAGTGAATTGTATTAGAAAAGTCCAGGAGGCATGATGTCATGACGACCTGGATGACAACCATAAATAGACCATGGGTTCTTTACATCACATTAGGCTTTAAATATTTTTTTCAAAATATTTTTATTTGCTTTTTAAATTTTACTGATGTGTATGTATTATTTTAAATATTGTTACATGTTTTGATAGCACTATTTACAGAGGGACACCCGTGTATATATAGTTAGTTAATATTCAGTTCACCAGGTGAGAAGGGTAGAATGTCTAATTTTGGAGGAGAGAATTTAGAGGGGCTGGACAACTTTCAAAACTTATAGAAGGCAAAAAAATAAACATTCCGAAGGGAGTTCTAGGACATCCAGAACATACTAAAGTAAATCTTGAATAAGAAAGTTTTCCGCACTGCTGGTTAGTTGCTTAGATGAATAGAGAGTTCCAGGGGCAGGTTGATGCTCCATGGAGGACTGGTCTTAATGCTTAAGCTATACATTTATGATTGTCAAGTTGCAAGGAGTTTTTACTTCTTAGGCTTTATTTACTCCCAGATATGATCAGTAGTTTAGCAGTTGTTGAATTGTTTTCAAGTCAGTGGCTTTATGAGCCAGGCATCTGGTTTTGAGCTTGATTCTAGCCAGTGAAGCTCTTGAAAGACCAGGAAATGGGGTCAAACTGCAAGTACTTCTCAATGCAGTGCTGTGTTAAAGAACAGTAGATGTGGCAGCACCCAGGATAATGTGATGCATGGCTAAATACTTTATAAGGTCCCAAAGGCGAGACCGATTGCATTGCAAATGCTTGTTAATATTAAGCCTCCTCTATAAAAGGCCTTTGTATCCCACCAGGCCAGGTGCTTAATATTAAAAAGAAGGGCATGTTCCTATGGTGTTAAACATGCACTGACATTGAAAACACGAAATTGCCTGTGTCACTGTAGCAAGGCCGGTGCTCCCTAACATGGAGGTTCACAAGCCAACACACTACGTGGTAACTTCCATTTGGGACCACCAAAGATACTACTCCAAGGTATCAGATTAATTGTTATATTAAACCTGACTCCTTTTTTAAAATCAGATATAAGGTAATTTTTTATAGACAGGTGCCTTTAGGAAGTCACCACTTTGTTGCCCAAACCTTCGCGAGCCTTTCCCGTCTGTCTGCAGCAGTTGCCACCTAAGCCAAAATGCTGCCTCCTGCAAGGAAGAGTGAAGCGCTCAGAGGACAGAGAACAAAGAATTGCTCATAGGAGGTGGTATGCCCTCCTAAGCAGGAGGACTACTGGGCGGGGTCCACAGATGGCCTGCTTTAAAGAGGCTAAAGCCTCAGTGAAGCAAATGTTGATCACACCTTCGCCTGCCCACACCTGTGTGTAGGTATACAGGCTGGCATCTCTTCTAAAGGTGGAAAACTCATTGTAGAACCGATTTTCTGGAGGAGTGGCTCATTATGCTGGGTACACCTCCGGGGTGTTCCCAGGGCTCCTCACAGGGTAAGAAGGCTTGCGCTTGGATTTGTGGACACCTCCAAGAAGTGATGTAAAGTTATATGGGTTGCCTCATGGGAACTATTGTCCCATTGGCAAGTGAGTCCTTCTCTCCCATAAATGGGAAGATGGCATAAAAGTGGCACCCCAGACTCACAGTCCTTACATCACTACAGGACTGGAAGGAAGGCAAAAGAAGGACTGGTGATCCCTGGACCCAGCAAAGAGATGCTGCACCAAAGACTGGACTGCACCTGCTGTACCCAAAGTGAACTATGCCTGCTTGCCCAATTGTGTAAATGTGCTGCACTTTTGCCACCACAGAAGCAGTGGCTCAAAGGGCTAGCCTTCTGTTAAGCTTCTGGACTACCAAAAGCTAAAGAACACTGCACGCCTTGAGAGCCCAGCCACCCAGGAACGCCTGACCACTGCTGGACGTCAAAATGCCTCCTGGGTGACCGAGTCCTGACTTTCTAGAGGTGTCTCCAACTCTTGGACCTGTAGCAAAAGCTGGCAATTAAGAAGTGCTTACCTGTAATTAACCGCTGGACCTGCACTGGACTCCTCTGCTACACTTTGGGAGATCGAGTCCTGAGATGACCCCTGATGTTCGTGAACCCTGGTTAGCTCCAGGAAACTCACCCCATCTTTTCTGTGTCTTCAGCATCTTCAACACCTCACCGTCCTGCATCTGGACCACTTCTTGGCTAGACTGCGCTAAAGTAGGTCCTTAAGACTGCTGGAAGCGACAGGTAACTGTCTCCCTGGCCCCCACCCTGTTGTGGCCCGTCCAAGCTAAGAGAACTAACCGTACTAGCCATTTGGTTAAGATCTACTCAACCGATTGCAATGATTTACTGCATCTTTAAAAAAAATATTTTTGCCTTTGAAAATTCATATCCATGGTTTCCCTCAATAGATTTGTGCCACTTTGGTGTCTATATTAAGATAAAAGTACACTCGCGTTATAAGTTGATGTCAGAATTTTATTGTATTTTGCTGCTAACTTATTAACTGTTTTGGTACTTCTAAATGCTTTACACTTGTTTCTTTGTTTAAGCCGGACTGCTCTGTGCTACAGCGACAAAGGACTGAATTAAGGGTTTTATTGAAAAAACCTAACTAGATCTGATAAATATTGTGACAATATTACATGGTGAGATCTCATAACCACACCACATAATAATCCACTTTCCTACACTTGAGATAAAGTTTTGACTTGTGACAGGTTTAGTAGTTTGTAGTCGATAGACCTATAGTGTACAATACAAATACACAAGGTGAGCCTTTGGTCAACCCATTACTTATCATTGGTTGGCGTTTTTGTAAAGGTTATTTGCTTGCTTCTTGTTCAGTGCCTTTCCTACCTCTTCTTGCATTTGTCCCTTCCCTCCCTTTACTTATTTGGTACCATCCCTGACTTAACTATCCTTTTGATTGGAAGACTTGTATCCTTCTACTGCTTACATTCAGGAAAATAACTTTTCCTTTTGCTTTCTCCACCATCTATCCTGTGTTCCGCTTTTCCTTCACATCCCTGCCTTCTTGTGCTCTCTGTGTTGCTTCACAGCTTGTCCGTTGCTTTCCCCAACCCTCCAGCAGCCGCGGCTGCTGCAGGTTAAGCGGTGGGCGGTGGGGCCGGCTGGGGGGGATTTCGAGAGTCAACCACAAGGGAAAATTAAATAAATAATTAATTTCCCCTCATGATCGTCTCTCCAAATCCCCCCAAGCTGGCCCCACCACTCTTACCTGTAGCAGCCGCGGCTGCCCTCCAGTTCTTTTTTTTTATTACCCCCGCCAACCCATGGCTCCTCCATTAATTCCCAGCCCTTCTAAGACCCATTTTTTAAAAATGGTTGTTTTACTTTCTAGGAGGGCCCAGCAGCTTCAATTTGCTACTGGCCTGAGCATTGCACAAAATTTACTTTCACACACTTTATATATTTTTCATTTACAGCTTCTAGATGGGCATCTGCCATCTAGAAATGGTCAATTTAAAGCAAAAAATGCCCAACACAGCATGACGTATTTGTGCGCATGCGTGGTGATGCATGCACATAAATACGTTATCATGCTGGGGCCAAAAAAAAAGGGCATTGCGTCATGGCGTATGCATGCACATTAGTCATCACGCTGTGGCTAGATTTCAGCTTTTTTTGCCAATGCTGTTCAGCATTGGCAAGCTTTTTTTTTCTTTTTACCAATGCGGTACAAAATTGGCAAGAAGCATTGAAAAGCCTAAAAAGGTTCGCAAACGCTTTTCATAGGCAAGACCTTTTGACTATGCTAATTTTGGTTCAAGTTTGAGGCCGCCAGGGTAAACCTTAAGTCCTGAACAGGAAACGATAAAACTGTTCCCCCAAGCATTGAGAGAAAACTCCGAGTGTGGGAGGGCCATGCAGTTTTGTTTTGCAGATATAAAGTCCTACTACGTTTCTCCAAAGCAAAAATAGAATGCTCCCCAGCTACCCTGCATGGCGGATGTGCGGAATTTCAGCTTTGCCAAGAAGGCTTCTGCCACACCAGTTGAAGCACATTTGGCAAAACAATCCCCACTGTGTTGGTATAAGGGGTAGACTGGCATAGGGAAGGCAGAAACCATAAGCTTCTATGACCAGGCGAACTGTCTGTCTACTCTGAATAACCCTGGTAGTTTTTGTTTTTACTGAACACAATGCCGTTAAATATGTCTGCGCTCCATTTTTCAGTAAAGCTTTGAACCACTTAGAAGATGCCTTAAGCAAGTCATGAAATTAGTTCAGATTGATTTTTCAGAATAAAAATCAGTAGTGGTATCCTTGTGAAGTGTTGTAGCAACTGCTGTACAAACAAGCATTGGCATAGCCAATAGATCTCGCCTTTGGGACCTTATAAGTGATTAACCACGCAGCACATTATCAGCCAGTGTCAGTGCGGGGTGAGCTATGGTGCACTACCACAGGTTGTCACTAGAGGTTCCTGGATAGGAATATACAGTGCTGGGTGCACTATCACATTCTGTTACTAGAGGTCCCTGGAGAGCCGGGGTTCAGCTCTCGGAGTTGCACTACTCCAGACTGAAGGAGAAAACAGAGCCCTGAGTGTATCATGGTGGGCACTCACCCATCAGCTTGAAAGCAATGCAGCCATGACAGATGAAAGGAGCCTACATTCACTACAAAGAGTACCTAATCTTAGCTGGCCCGCAAGCTGGCCATACAGAAAAGCCAGCCTACACGTACTACTCCACGAACGGGGATTAACAAGTATCACTGACAGACAAAAAGGTGGGGTGGGGGAGACAGCTCTACTCACTCACATTGGTATTTAATTCCAGTTGGTATATAGAGAGAGGGCATGATGAAAAAGTTATACCTCTACCTGCAAAAGAAGAACCCTATTGCCTTTTTATGTTTCCACCACTGGAATGGGCACTTACTAGTACGAGGAGGTAAAGAAGAACAAAAGGCTTCAGGAGCTCAAATGTACAAAATTAGAAATATTTAAAAAGTTAAACAATCGGGAAAATAAAACCCAGCACTATTGGCTACATACAAACAACTTGTGTATTGAAACAGATGTGTTTCGTTGATGGAGTGCGACTACCTTGCAGATACATGTTCGATGGCAGCTGCCCCCACAGTGAAAAAACTTCTCACCTCAAGACCTCCCTTGGCACCAGAAGCCTATGTGTAAGATAGCATTAAAATATTTGGCGAGCGCATTTTTGCACTTTTTCCTCAAGGATTTTTATTTTCTAAACCTTGTTTTCAATGCAATTTCGGCACAAAACAGATGTCTTCAAAAAATCTTGAAAGTGCCTTGATACTGCATGAGACACTGTCCCAAAAAGCTCATCAGCTCCGCAGTAACATTCCACCACTGCCTGTTCTGAGTACAGTAACACTATTCCAAAGTGCCAGTACTTCCCCAGTTTACGCATAGAAGCCCTAGCCAGAAGTCCCATTGAATTACGGAAGCTCTGCTGTCAGGTGCCTTTAAAATCTAGAAGTGCATGATTTGTGATTCCCTCAGTTAGCTATTGTCGTTTCCTGACTTATTTGTTCAATGGCCGGGCCTGGTTCGCAGATAAACACAACCGTGAAATAAATATCAAAATAAACAGCGAACCTCACGACACCTGCCCGATTCAAGAGCTGCCCGCCCTGCACTAGACATACAATGGCATCTGTCAGTAGCGCTTCTGCTGTCAAACTAACTTTTCAAGCCTCGTGAGCTTCTAAGGCGGGGAGGGGTGGGGTCAGCGGAGGCTTGGGGTCTTGCCAATTTGGGTAGCTCCGAGAGGCAACCAAAGGGTGACAAAAGCTAGCCTCTTCGTTTACAGCACAACAGGGAAAAAAAGCCAAGCCCCGCTGAATTGGAGCAGCAGCAACCGCAAATATGACAGCTATTCGAGGTATTCGACAACTCGGGGCTGGTCAACAAGTCCCGGGCCGGGCGGTGCGCGCGCGCGTGTTCGCTAAAACAGCGATTCTCCCGGCTCTTGAGAGCCAGCAGCTGCTGTTTTGTTTAGCTGGAGGAGCCCGGGCTGTGCCTCGAGGAGGAGGAAGGGTCTCTGGGCGCGCCGTGGGCAGGAACAGAAGCAGCGGCGAGTCATCCCGCCCCCGCTCGCTTTCTGAAAAGTGTGAAACACCAGTTCAGCGTGAGCTGTGCCCCCGCTGCAGTGTGTCGATGCCCCCCACGCAGCATCGGGCAAACAAGCGTCCGAAAACACTGCGAACAGGAAGCATGACTGGACAACTTTATGTTCGTGACTAGACACGTCAGCATAATTACACTGCAGAAGTAGAACACAAATAACAAACAAATACTTCACTTTAAAGAAGCGACCCCCCTTTAAAGAAGCGGCCCCCGAACCATACCTGCAAAAACAAGCGCGGCCGCGAAGTGAAAGCGACCGCGCTTTGTTTATTTAGTAACCTGATCCACAACGCGAGGAGGAATGCAGCTGCAACCTGCGCGCCGCTGCTCGCTCCCGAGACCCAAACGCCGTGGGAGTGAACATTTGAAGAAGAGGTGGGACATGCACCCGCCTTTGGCCATTTGCTTTCTTTCATTATTGAAAGCCACACGCAAAGGCCAATCAAATGTGTGGGCGGAGTCACACCCACAGGGGGAAGTTTGGAGTGCTCACAAGAAGCCTCCCATAGCGCAACGCATGCGCGCTGCGCTAGGCTCGACCTAAAAACGGGTTAACGCGCCTTCAGAAGGACACTGCATGACACAACTTTAGTAAAAAGAAGGTAAGGAATTCTAAGAATTTGAACCAAAATGTTTGATGTGTCACAGGATAAAATATTAAAACAGTAAAAATTCCCTTTTGAGGATTTACTGCACAGACGAAATTAAATTGATGATATTACATGGCATTTCAGGTAAAGACAGTCCAGCTTACCTGAAACTTATAGCATTGTTACGTGCTTCCCAAGCACAGTTTCTCTTAGAGGATGCATATATCAGTCATTGTATAGTAATGGTCTGTCTGCATCATCTATTAATCCTGGAAGATAGGGGCGCCATGGCCAGCCCTGATCTATACAGTGGTGCTGGAACAATTTTTAGAGTGGGTGTGCTGTCATCAATATTGATGACTGTGAAAAACCCAAGGGTCGCACCTATGCATCAGGGAGTGGTAAGGGTTTTGTATGTAGCCGATGGTGCATCTTGGAGAACACCGTCAGCGAATATATACTAAAGCGTGGTGTGGTAGCTCACTGTCATTTACAGACTGCACACTTTCCATTGAAATGGCCACTAAATTTGCTCAGACATGGAGTTTGATTGATAAATCTAGATCGTGCACGAACAATAGTTTATTGGAATCCGGTATCAGAAAATATTTTTTTATAACAAACTGAGTTTTGTGTGACATTAAAACAGCACCAAAACTAAACTGCAAGCACGCAGCTCTCCAGCACCATATATATCTTAAGCTTATGCATAAAAGCAAGGGTAAAAGACAACTAGGGGCCCGTCAAAAGTCGCTGCTCCCTCTAAGCAGTACAGAGTACTCCCACCAAGTCCCCCTTATCTTCGTGTGTTTGAGGGAGCAAACCCAGGCCCTGTATATGGGTTCTTCCATCTTGGCTAGCCAGTCAATTGCTGAACGTCAGTCGAACAACTTGGGCAGAAGCTCGAGTTTGCAGCAATGCACAATATCCCTCTTTGCCAGAAGTGTGGCCAGGCCCACCAGTGTGTGCTCACCCCGTTTGCCACTCATATCATTCAGAATCCCCAAGTGAGCAATCCTTTGGGTCAGCTTGAGGGGTTCGGTTTTCGGCAATATTTATAATTTGCACATCATCAAGTGAAGCGTCTTGATTAGTTTTGATCCCATTACAATCTTTGTTTCCATCACACTTCAGAATAACAAAAAGTGTTACATTTTTGCTTCCCTAACTGCAGATATATTTCGAACAGTGCAATTAATTTATAGGTATTTAAATGTTGTTGTGTGTTAGAAAAATTGACATCCTACAGCTTTTTCTTTCACACTCCCTTTTCCCCAGCAAGATTGTCACATAGTTCAATTTTTAACTAAATCCTCTCACTTTGCAGTCAGAATGTAAACATCAATCTCCTTGTTAAAAGAATAAGCAGCAATTTGTTAGAAGCCATAATCTGACATTTGGCCTCTGTATTTAAACGTACAGTAAATGTTAAAAGATAAAACGCAAATTAAAAGGCATCTTTACTCTTCATTAATCTTCTGAACTCTAGCACAGTTATTTTGGGGGTGCTGCAGAAGACCTGCAGCCCTAGCGTCTATGGATCTGTATGAAACATTTGGCCATTGTCAAGGGACTATACGCATGCCCACAGTATTGCAAGTCATGAAGAAAGTTATTCTAAACGCATATTGCTCTATGGGCTCTGGCAATCGAGCAACCAGGGGCTTAGCTACCATTGGTGGAGTGCCCAGGGCCCATTGAAACCTGATAGCTAATGTATTACTAGCCTAACAGCAGATAAAGGGGCCATTTTCCTTGCCTGGGCACATGGCCCCCTTGCTATAAATCTGCGAGCACCAAAAGTGTATCCTAAACATCAAGCCTCCCTTGCTTCAGACTGCTGGGAATTCCATAGCCTTAGTGAATGCTTGGACAAGCCAACACCTGCTCTCTACGTTCCTATTTCCTTTCAAATCTGAGTATCTTCTCTTGACGGCAGGGCACAAGTCGGGGGTACACGCGGATCGATAGCGTCCAACCACTATTTTCACAGGGTGGACGCTCTCCACCATGCCAGAAGCTCGGCCCCACTAAAATATGCTGTAATTTATCCCAGTGTAGGTTTCAGACACCCGGACACTTTCAGCAGTGCCTGTATTGAATGATTGAAAAATACTTTTATTTGATTTTCTTAAAATCATAAAAGGGTGGAACAAACCGCCATGATATGTACAATATAACACAATTAATCTAGATTAAAATTACAATAAAAACATATTCTGCATGATGTAATTGATTCTAAGGACCAACATTTTTGTGATAGCACTGCCTGTACGTTGTATGCTTTTATTCCGAGCAGCAACGTTCAGGAAGGAGAGGGCTTTCTTATTTTAGATTCCAGCTGGCCCAAAACAAAGGCAGATGTTAAAGGGCCATCAGGCCTCCTTTTGTTCGAGTATCCTGGCTGGGAGCTATTTGGACCCTCACACCTGAATTCAATGGAGGAGAACCAAAGGCACCCAGCTTATCACTTCAAAGGTACTTAAGAAGCATAAGTTTGAGGTTGTTCAGTCCCTGGATATAACAGATAAGCATGCACTGTAAGAATGTCAGATGTGTTGGTCTGTCCCACTATTTACACAAATAACAATTTAAATACCACTATTTTTTTAATTTTGCTACTCATCCTAACGTAGGGTATCAGAATAATTTACATCACGTAAACATTAGAACTTGAAAATACATTGTGTGTAAATTAATGTATATGATGTGTTACATAAGGCAGTGAGGGTTACAAGGTGTAGGAGTCACATGTCCTTCATAGCTCACTGCGCTATATTAGAAGGATTGCAAATTATAAACTGCAAGTAACAAAAGGATCGGTATGTTAAAAGCAGTAACCCACTTACCTAGGTACATAAAAATCCGTCATCTGAATGTTACATAATGTGCTTCGCAGGAGACACATTAGCCCTCAATGCTACTTTGATGCAAAGCTGTGATTAGACAAAACACAGATCTCTCCTGCAAATGAGTTAACCTCCAGAGATATTTTAACATTATTATTATTCCGTGAGATTTACTGGGCGTACAAAGATCTCTGCAGCAGGAGCCTTAACCCCATAAGTTATTTTACAATGCAGACTTTGCAACTAATTAAGCATAACAGATTTACTGCCAAATTTCTCCTTGCTGCCAATCTCTTTGTGACAGTATTTTTAAAAAAATGTATAAGTTGAGGTCCAGATTTTGTGTTGGGGTTGTGCCACTTTTTGGCACAACCCTGGCACAAATTCTCACATGTTAAATCTTGCAATATGGTCAAATATACTCATGACAGAACTGCTAAATATGTCTGAGGTGTTAAGATCGGATATCACTTCTTGTGCTGTCACTTCCTCTGAGGTTGTTGGTTGTGATGCCACATGCGGTCACATGCCGTGATGTCACTAACATACTGCCTAACTTGTTTAGTCACCCCAACTCGTGTTTTTTAAGGACTTGTGCCCTTCTCGACAATAGAAGACTTCTAGTTGCACAATTCGCATGGTCAACAAATACTCTTTTTAGGTCGAGCCTGAGCCAGCGCGCAAGCGCTGTCCTGGCGATCTGTTGTAGGTAGAGTACGGAGGAGAAGCCCCGTCCATATTTTTCATTGGCTTGTGTCTCTGTCCTTCTTAAATGCTGGCGTTTGATTCCTTAATAGGCTTGTTAGCTCCTCCTTAGTACGGCCATGTTGTCATTTGTATCCTCCCATGGCTACTGGCCCCTTTACTTGGTTGTTACATGGTACGTGTACTTTTTCTTTATTGAGCCGGGATAATGCGGCCACTTGTTTGCAATGCCACAGGTCTCGCATTTAAATGCGAGACCTATTGCACTGCAAATATTTTTTTCATGCGGCACACTCTCGATCTGGGGGTGCCATCGGGCGACTGTGTCTGCTGTTGGCTGAGAGGCTCATTATTGCAAACATTGCTTTAATGTGCCCCACAGAGGTACCTACTAAAAGTTGTTTCTTTAAATAATAGATAGAATGACGCTGCACAGTGCACACACATGTTTTTCATAGGCCTCGGTTTATTCGTGAATCACTGTGTTTTTTATCCGCCCTTAAATTTGCTTTATAAATTTGCATTGTAATGTTTTCTATGAGACTGCATTGTAAATGGGGGACTTTTCAAGGAACTCACTTGGCGCATTAGCCTGTCCTCACAACAATGGTACAACATGTTGGGTAAAGTGTTGGTTCACGCTATTTGATATCCCACAAAAGCCAGGAAGAAAGGAATATCAGTGGATTGCCATGGGCTAAAAATCTTTCATCATTCAGAGGCCAATAACGCGCCCCCAAAGCGCTTCAAGATCCCGTCAGGAGTAGTACGCGCTATATAGATGTAATTGCAATGTAATAGCGTTAAGTCAGGTAACGGGAGGACACGATGCTGGATAATGCCCCTCCCCCTTCCAGAATATATCGAGCCCCTGAAATTTTCATCCGTCATGCATAATTGTGTCTCCATTACTGCGTCATGCCCAAACCATCTATGTTTAATGGCAACGTAGTTCGGGCTTGTTACATTTCAAGTTTGGGCTCTAAAACTGTTAGTATGAAGACTAGATGCGAGCAGATGTAGATAGACTAGAAAGGGCAGTGCATGAACTCTAATAAAAGAAAAGTGCATTAAACATTCCTGGAAGGCTCTGGCCGTTGGCTCGGCGCCTCTGAAGAGCCCTTCTGTCCCTGGAGGCCGCTCCTTGCCTGCAGTCCATTGATGTGGGTGGCTGGCATCTCCTTAAGAATGGGCCACTAACACAGGAGAGACGAGAGCTTTAGTGCGGCTAGAGAGGAGTCTGTCTGCTCACTGTTACCTCAGCCTGCTCGGCTGTTTCAGAATAATACGTGCGAGAGCGTCTATACAGTACAGCAGTCAGGCGGCCACACCGAAGAGCGGAGGCAAGGACGACACAATAGAGGAGGCGGGTGGCAGGAAGCGCGCTGGGTGCCCGCACCCGGGCGGGACAACTGAGGAGGCCTGGGCGGTTCGTGATGAATGCGGAGGAACGGAAGACATAGAGGAGAAAGCAGGTACCTTGCCGGAAACCTGCATACAATGTCGGTGGGGGCCCTGACATAAACGAGGCCTGTTAAGCAGGGCGGAGCAGAGCAGAGAGGAGCGCAGTGAACGGCCGGAAGGCACAGTGAAGTGGCGGGCCTGCGAGCAGAGAGAGCGGAGGTCGGGCGAGCAAAGACCTGGGTGCAGTGCGAGAGGCAGTAATAAGGGAGCGATAAGCCCTGAGAAGAGGGCATGTGGAGGAGTGCCCTGGGACTCATAAGGGCAATTACATAGGGCCGCAGCAAGCGGCCCCGAACTGCGAAGGTGAGGAGAAGCAAGGGAGCGCAAGGACACACAGAAAAGTAAATGGGGGAGCAGTAACTAGCAGAGAAACTGCGGACACGGACCAGGGAACCTGGAGAGCACCGTAGAAGGCAGCAGAGACACGCCGAGCCCACTGGGAAGGGAGGGGACCGAACCCCAGACAACAAGGGGACTAGGCCAGGCAGGGCTAGAAGGAGTGTGCACCACTAAGTGTGGCAGTGGATAGCCGGGCAAGAGAGCAGTAATTCTGAATTGAAGACCACCTGAGAGGTGCTGAGGTCACTCTGGGACCTAGGGGAATCCGTAGCTGCGCCCCATGAAATATTGAGCCCAACACTGAGAGAAGGGCCTAACAGAGATTGCACTCAGGAATTTGCAAAAAATCGGAAACAGAAGTCCACTGTCAGAGAGGTGAGGTGGACGGCCAGCATGGGGAAAGTGCCCCAAAAAAAGGGACATGGCACTATGGCCGCGGGAGGCGGGAGCACTCAGACGGATGAAGAGGACGACATCCTAGAAACAGGGAAAGATGCGGCAACCACGCGGCCCACATTGGCGGACATTATGGAGGCTATCACGGCGTCCCGTGAAGCAATCTTTTTTTTTTTTTTTTAAACAAACTTTATTGGGTTTTCCATTCTTCCGCCATATAAATAAAACATACTTTAGACATTAGTTGTACGACAATATACATTTCCTTCCTGCAGGATCTTCCTACAAGGAGCATTATATCCATCGATGTAAGCGATAAGAGAAAAAAGAAAAAAGAAAGGTTTGCATAGCCTACTTTCCCATGAGATAGGACACAGATCAATTATACATACAATAATGTTCAACTGTTACCCATGAACTCCCCCTCCTCCCTGTCTATATCCCACCCCCTCCCCGGGCTCTGGCTACAAAATACAGAATCCTGAATACACGTCTCACTCCAAACAAATTACTCTGATTACATTATCTTATCGTATTTTTCGTTCACGACCATCACTGAGTGGCTACAGAAAGAACACAATGCTATGTCTATTGTTGTGTTTGTGGAACGTCAGGGGTATTTTCGGGATCGGCACTCTTATGTGCTTCTCCATTGTGTCCCAATCCAGGGAAATTGAAGTCTTCCGTAGACCACGGGCCTCCTCCCTGCGTATTGCCGCGCTTTCAGCCCCTGCCCATCTGGACAGTTCGCTGTGCCACAGGTGCAACGCAGGAGCTTTGGCGGACTTCCAGCGCATAGTGATAGCCCTCTTAGCAACTATGAGCGCCAAGTCCAAAACGTGTAGCTGAGCCTTATGTGTTTTATTGCGTCTACGAATACCTAATATGCACTCCAGTGCTGCACCCCTATGGAGAGGTGGGTAGTCCCCTCTATCATTCTCGTAACTATTCCCCAAAAATCCGCAAGACATGGACAGGCCCATAGCATGTGAAGTAGATCTGCTGCTGGTAATTTGCACCGGGGGCATTGATGGCAGTGGCCGGGTACATTCTCTGCAGCCTATGTGGGGTCAAATAGGCTCTATGTAATATCATGCATTGAATAAACTTGAACTTGGCATTGCGAGGTATTTTCCATGGGTACTCCAATACATCCTTCCATTCCCTGTCTGTAAGATCTCTTCCCATATCTGTTGTCCACTGCGCACTAAGAGTATCTAGGGAATTCTGGCATGCGTATGGGCACTAATGTATAACCGCTTAATGAGATGGCTACCGTGTCCCATATAGTAAAGAGATTTAACCTGCTCATTCGCTGGGGGTTCCTCCCGTTGTGGAGACCACTGTCTCTTAACATAGTGCAGTAAGGCTGCGTGTGTCATGTATAGCATGTCGGGCGCTCCCGTGTGTCGGGTAAAGGCATCATGATCCATGAGTATCCCACCTTCGAATAGCGCCCCAACAGTCTCCACCCCCACATCCAACCATGGTCCAAGTGCCTGTCGCGTCCATCTACCCCTCGTCAGTGGTATTCCCACTAGTGGAATATTATCTGCGTACAGTCCACCGCCGGAGGTATATTTCAGGGCTTTTTCCAGCATTGCAATGCGGTATGTAATAGGGGTGGTAATGTCGGGGAAGTTTACTGTGCGGTAAGAGTAAAGTGTGGAGCATTCCCTGCTCAATCTGTCTAGCAGTATAGCCAATCTCCTGTAATTACGTCCTGCCATCCAGTAGGATAACCACTGCAGCTGGCATGCGTAATAGTAAGCCCTAAAGTCAGGTGCTCCCAGGCCGCCCCCTCTGTGTCTACCTGGAGTTTCTTAAGACTTATTCTACGGCGACCCGTGTCCCAGATAAGATCGAGCAGTATAGTATCATGTGTGGTAAAAATAGTCGACGGTACCAGCAAAGGCAAATTCGCAAAATAGTATAAAAGACGAGGAAGCACCACCATTTTAGACAATGCCACGTGCCCAATAGCCGACAAGGGAAGAGTGACCCAAAAGCCACCTGAGATCGTATACCCCGAAGAGCCTTACTGAGGTTGCCCTCCAACATATCCGCTTGTGAGTGATAGATGTTAATGCCCAAATATTTAAAGGTGTGTGGGGCCGTTGGTAACGTGAGTCTCCCAAAAGTAATACTGTCCGAGAGTGTGCGGTCATGAAAAAGAAAGCGTTTGATTTGGATTCGTTAATGGCTAAGCCAGATATCAATTCAAAATCTGCAAAAATACGAGGGATGGGGCCCAGTCCCACCAACATATCCGTCACATATATAATTAGGTCATCAGCATATGCCGACACCAGGTGCGTCGCTGCGCCTATGTGTATACCACAGTGTGTAGCCTCCAGTCGCAGACGGAGTGCCAGTGGCTCCAGCGCCAAGACAAATAGGATCGGAGACAGGGGGCAGCCCTGCCGTGTGCCCCTATGAATACCATATTCTCTGGAGATAAGTTTCCCAGATCTGACTCTTGCGATAGGAGCAGCATATAATAGCCTTATCCATTTGACATATTCAGGGGTAAACCAAAACGTGAGATGGCTTTGAACATGTATTCCCATGACAGTGTGTCAAATGCCTGTCTCATGTCTAATGATATGCAGCCTGCCTGGTGGTGTTGTGTAAGATCCGTTGACATGATGTGGTGTAACCTGCGTATGTTTAGTGACGTACTCCTAACCGGTATAAATCCGCATTGATCAGTGTGGATCAGTTTATTGAGGTAGGGTTGGATTCTATTTGCCAATATTTTGCTGAGGATTTTGTATTCGGTGGATAAAAGTGATAAAGGGCGATAACTCGATATATCCGATAAATCCCTACCCGGTTTGGGCAGCACATCGCGGTCCCTGTAGTTGAGGATTTTTACTATCAAGGGTCTCGGCGGAGCACCCACCCTCGGCTTTCCGTAGGAATACGGTGCACCCTTTCAATGCAAAAGAAGTCCGAGAGGCCCTCAGGGGCCACATGCGTGCGGAACCATTGTTCCATGTAGATTGTCGCCGTCGTCCCCTCGCTTCGTTCCGGGAGTCCGATGACGCAAATGTTATTGCGCCTTGCTCTGCCCTCTGCATCTTCAATTCTGTCCATCAGTCCCGTGACCTGTTTCTGGAGGGCCTGGAGCGGTTTCGTGTGTTCTTTCTGTTGTGGCACTAAGTCATCCAGGGTGGAGCTGTGATCCTTCACCGTAGTGGCTAGTTTGTCATGATCTGCCTTCAGCAAGGTAATGCCGGTTGTAAGCGTTCCTATCTGTTGTTCAATGGCTCTCCTGGATCCTCGGACCTCATTGAGTATCAAGTCCAACTTATCCTGGGACCCCGTGTCGCCCGTGGGCGGGATTGTGTTAAGTGATTGCATACTCATGGCGGTGTCCCTATCCTCTGTGTCCTGGGAGTGAGTGGCGGCCGCCTCCTGCAGTTTCCCCTTTAAGCGGCCCATCTCTCTTGTCGAGCGATCCGCTCTAATCACCCCTGGTCTGGTATTTATCAGTGGACACTGATCAGGTAGTTTCAGTATTTAAGAAGAATGACAGTCGGGCCCCCAATGTGAGATGTACGCCAGCCCTCTTGCGCTAGTGACCAGAGCCAAGAACGAACAGCAGAGGGAGACAAACTGCCCAGCAGTCCCCAGAGTTGGTAGGACAATGTGCCAATGGTGAGCAGTTACATAGCCACGGGAATGGAACAGCAGAGCGGGGTAAATAAATCAGGGCCACCACACAGACGGAGCCCTGTTATAACGGACCCTCCGCAGGTCAAGGATAACACACTGTAGTAGTTGTGAGCGCAGCCGAGTAGTATAGGTCTCAGATCTCCGTCAGAGTCACAGTTCATAAAGTAGTGTGCTCAACAGGCAGCGGCAATCGGCACGCGCCCCAGGGACACCCCCAGTGACACCAGGGCAATGGGCAGAACCCCGATCAATCCACCAGGTGGGGCGGGGGGAGGGAAGAAAGTAGCAGTAAACTGGCACTCAGGGTCACTGTGTCGCCCCCCTCTCCAGCGATGCGTGTATTATCACAAAGACTCCCCATGTATGGGTGCTACCAGTAGGAGGCCCAATCCCACAGTCAGTGCATGCCCTCCAATTCGATGCCAGCTCCCAGGCAGCTTCCGCGGGGGTGAAAGCAAGCGTATTCGCACCGCCCCAAAATCAGGATGCAGAGAGGTGCCCTAGCAGGGTTGTGGTCCCGGCGCCTTATTGTTCAATGTAGTCCGCCCACCACCAGTCCGGGCCGATGAGGAGAAGGAGGGAGCGAGAGGCCCCAGGTACACAGCTCACCCCTGCTGCATCGGGTCTCCAACAGCCGCTCCGTCAGCAAAAGGGGGGAATGCTCCACTACCCCCCCGTTTCCAGAGAAGGAGCGTCACTCACCTGCGTGAGACACGCATGCCCACACCGCAGTCCAGGGCAGGCACACCCCCGCCGCCCGGGGCTTTCCGGCGACTCAGCTCCGGTTCCTCCCGGGACCAGCCGCAAGTCGCGGCGTGCAGGATCTGCGTCCGGGCCACAAGGCGACGCCGCAGCTCCTCTCTCGGTGCTTGTCTCCTGCCATCAGGCCCACAGCACCGCAGACCCGGGCAGCCTCCGGCCACCAGTCCATATCGCATGTCACCTCTCAGGTCTCGCCAGTTGAATGCGTAGGCAGGCCGCATCCCCACAACCAACAGCCCTGGCCCCGCTACTCGCCAGGAATCGGTGCGATCTCGGGCCCAAATGCACAGCGCTCTTCGCTCTCAGCACCCTGCCTGCTTGGCACGGCGCAACAGAGCCCGAGTTCTGTGATGTCCCAGAATAATTGTTCACGGGCTCCGGAGCTCACTCAGTTCACGTCCGCCATGATCGGCGGCTGGCCACGCCCATCCCATGAAGCAATCTAAACGAAAATTGACGCCATTGGCACTGACCTCAGCCTCTTAAAAGTTGATCACCGCTATCTGGTGGAGAGAGTAACTGGCACTGAAAAAGTGCTTGCGGACATCCCAACGGAGGTAACAGAACTGAAGAAATCTCTCACAGCTGTGGAAGAGAAAATAAAGATTCTGGAGGCACGCGCAGAAGACAGCGAAGGGAGATCGCGCCGAAATAACTTGCTTAGAGTCAGAGGACCCAAGAAGGAGGAAGGAGATGATATGGTGCAATTTCTGGAAGATTGGATCAAACGTGAAGTGGCCCCAGAGGGACTATCATCATTTTACGCATTGGAGAGGGAGCATAGAGTCCCGGCTAGAGCGCCCAAACCGGGAGCTCCACCAAGGCCAATAGTAGCACGCCTGCTTCATTTCAGAGTCAGGGACTAAGGGGCACATGCATCAAGGTAGGCTTTTGCGATTCCTTAATTGCGATTATTAAGGAATCGCAATTAAGGAATCGCAAAAGCCTATGCATGTAGGAATCGCTATAATAATAGCGATTCCTTCACATTCCTTATTTGCGACTCGCAAATTGCGAGTCGCAAATAAGGAATGGCTTCCCATTCATTCCTATGGGCCTACAGGCCCATAGGAATGAATGGGAAATTGCGAGCGCTATTTGCGAATACCAATAGGTACTCGCAAATTGCGCATGCAATTTCAAGGGTGCAGGGGTGTCAAAAGGACACCCTGTTACACCCTGAAATTGTGATGTGCACCCATGTTGTGCACACACATGCCCCATGGGCATGTGTGTGTGTAATCTAAAACTTTAAAAAATGCATTTTAGTGCATTTTTCAAAGTTTTGCAAATTACAGACAAGTTTGATTTGTCTGTAATTTGCGGTCCCAAATAGCTGAAATCGCTATTTGAAAGTGCTTCTAGCATTGCATTTAAGGAATCGCAAATTGCGATTCCTTAAATGCAATCATAATTTAGGAATTCGCAAATAATTGCGAATTCTTAAATTGCGCATAGAAACTACTTTCATGCATCTCCAAAGGCCAATTTGCGGTCGCAAACGGCCGATTTTTGCGAATCGCACCGTTTGCGATCGCAAAACCTTTGATGCATGTGCCCCTAAATTCTTAAGCAGGCCCTACAGAAGAAAGATTTACAGATTGGAAATGGCAAAGTAATGGGGTTCCCGGATTTTACCAGAGAAGTTCAGAGGCAAAGAACCACGTTCCTCGCAGTGAAAAGGAAACTGTGGAGGTTGCAGCTCCCATATATTCCCAGCTAGACTGCGCGTAGTTGGGCCGAAGGACGTAAAATGTTTCCAGATGCTGCAGGAGGCCTGGGAATGACTGGACTCTGGTCCGGGACGAGGATCGAGAGGTAGCTCACCAGGATCAGCGACTGTGAGGAGAGAAGGGGTTCGTGGCAAGACAAAGGCACCGAACACGACAGAAGCTCAGGCGGAACGGTGCAAGACCCTGAAGGCGGTGGCAGAGCTTAGCCAATCAGGGTCCAGCCCTAGATCAACACGGAGTGATCGAGAAGACGGTCGATAGGAGAGTTCCCCAACAAGGAGTGCAGCAGAGGACTCGGAGACAAAACTGCCGAAAGTAACGCCCCATACTGCTGATGAGCTGGGTTGACTGTGAACTGCCAAGGCAAACGAACTGCAGACATTGGTGAACTATATCCTTTTTTGAGCAGTTACTACTGAGTGGGGTAGGGAAGGGGGACTTCAGGAGGAATCTATAAGGCTAAAGGGGAGGAGGGGTTGAGGGGGTGATTACATGTTGCCATAGGGGGGGAGTTCGGGCGGAGGAGCTCTCAAGGCTGGACAATAGCCACCACAACCACACAATCAGAAGAACAGTTTTAGCATTTGGATGGGAGGGGGAATACTTCTACCTGTCCTGGGGAAGGGGAGTTGGGAAGTTCAGTTGTTTCGGGGGTTTTCAATAGGGGCCAGGCATGTTGGGGGCAAGACTCTAGATAGAGAAAGCTCAGTGTCAACTCAATGGGACCCACCATAGACTACAGGTGTATTTCCTGGAACGTACGTGGGATGCACTCCATGATAAAGCGGCATAAAGTACACGCATTCTTGGTGCGCAGAGGAGTGCAAATTGCACTGCTGTCAGAGACACATAAATGCGAAGGAGGGGGTCGCATTACAGCGCCGCTGGCGGGGGCAGATATACCACACGAACTACTCTGCATTCACTAGAGGGGTGCTGGTGTGGGTGAGAGCAGGAGTTCCTTTCCAATGTATTAAGGAGTTCATAGATCCGGAAGGGCGGTATATGGTCTTAATGGGTAAGTTAGACGGGAGAGATGTAACAATAGGGAGTATCTATGGCTCAAATGTAGAACAAGCCTCTTTCCTGGCAGCTCTTTCTAGAACACTAGCGCATGCATTAACTGGGTCAGTGCTCTTGGGGGAGACTATAACCGTGTTGAAGATGTTGACCTAGATCGATCTCACGCCCACTGCAAGACTCACCGGTTTGCAGAACAGCAGTGGCAAGGAGGAACTGGCAACAGCAATGGGGACTGACAGACTCCTGGAGGGCACAACACCCGGGAGAAAGGGACTATTCATTCTTCTCGCATATACACGAGTTACATGTTAGGCTGGACGCCATATTGTGCACTCCAGATGTCCATGAGTGCGTACAGACTTGTGAATATCTGACACGAACGATCTCAGACCATAATCCACTACTGATTGGTCTCGGCTGGTCCAGGGTTAGAACGTGCATCCCCACGTGGAGCCTCAGACCAGAGACAGTAGAAGACCAGGGGTATCAGGCAATGATCCAAACAGCCATCGAGCAATACTTTGAAGAAAATGCGGGTACGGCCTCGAGCCCTATAACAGAGTGGGAGGCTTTCAAGGTGGTGCTTAGGGGTAGGTGCATCTCTAAAATGGTGGGAGTGAGGAGGACTCTGTTGAGGGACACTTTAAACGCAGAGCAACGTTTGCGAGACATTGAAAGGGAAAGACCAGAGAATGTAGGTAAACAGAGAGAGCTACTGGAAGCCAGGGAAGAGGTGGCGGGACATGTGTCGAGATTGCGCTGCTTTGACTACAAGAACTACATGACTCGGGTTCATGCTGAACGGGATAAACCGGGGGCCCTGCTGCCATGGCTGGCCAACCCGGCCAAGAGGGGTTCTGCTATCCTGGAAATGAAAGATGAACAGGGTGAGCTCCGGTACCGTCAGCAAGATATTAATAGGCTATTCTGTGAGTACTATACTGAGTTGTATAAAAGTAGAGTTTCCTTACAGCTGAGGAACTAGATGCCTATGTGGAAAGTGCTGAATTGCCTGTGGAAGAGGCAGAAGCGCTGGGGAGAGGGATAGAGTTGTGCGAGGTTAAAAGTGCCATTAAGGCCATGGCTAGGAACAAAACACCAGGGACGGATGGGTTTCCCGCCGAATTTTACGCCACATATGTAGACCTGTTGGGACCCCGACTGGTAGAGCTGTACAATCAAGCAAAACAAGGGGGAAACTTCCAGGGACCACAAGGGAGGCCTTGATAGTCCCGTTACTAAAGCCGGGGATGCAGGCATCCGACAAGACAGTATACAGAACACTCTCTATGCTCAATCTTGATTACAAAATCTTAAGCAAGATACTAGCCACACGGCTTCTGCCACATATGACGGCTCTTATACACTGGGACCAAGCGGGGTTCATACCGACCTGGAACACGGTGATAAATGTGAGGAGGTTGTTGAGGGTGTTGGAAGCAGACTCATACTGCAGAGAGGAGGCAGCTATCTTCGCAGTAGACATAGAGAAGGCTTTCGATAGTCTTGAATGGCCGTACTTGTTTAGGGTGATGCGGGCATTCGGATTGGGACCAGAGTTTGTAGCATGGACGGCTCTGTTATATACGGATTCTACGGCCCGAGCAAGGACAGGTAAGATCATATCGGATAGTTATGGGGTGGAGAGGGGAACATGAGAGGGTTGTCCCCTATCACCTCTGCTGTTCGCTCTGGCAATGGAACCGCTGGCCGCTAAAGCCAGGACAGGAACCTCGTATGAAGGGCTGGAGGTGGAGGGGCATACCCATCATATAGCATTATATGCAGACGACTTACTACTGTTCTTTAGAAATACGGGAGAAGACCTCGAAGGAGCCAGGGAACTGCTGTTGGCATTAGAGAGAGTAGCAGGCCATAAGGTAAATTGGAGGAAATCGTGTCTGTTCCCCACCAGGCAGGAACGAGATAAACCACAGGCGGTAGATGGGATAGAGTGGGAAGGTAGATGCATCCCATACTTGGGGGTTCAAATCTATCATGCCCGAGCGGATCTCCTAGAGGGCAATGTGGGAAAAGTTATTAGAGGGACGAAGGCCAATTTCGAGTTTTGGGGGACCCTCCCCTTGTCACTAACTGGCAGGATATCTCTCCTAAAAATGGTGACTCTCCCGAGACTCTTGTACTTGTTCGGGGTACTGCCGGTGTGGATCCCGGCGGAGAGGTTTTGGCAGCTCAGGACAATGGAGACGGAATTCCTGTGGGAAGCTGGGAGGCGCAGAGTAGCCCTGAAGACCTTGATGAGGCCAAAAATGGAGGGTGGCCTGGCAGCACCGGACTTTGAGTACTATTCCATAGCGGCTCAGATGCAATGGCTCACGAAATGGGTTGCGAGTCAGATACGAGGGACGGTACGGCAGGGAGATGGAAACCTGAGCCCAGACCTCCTCTCAAGAGTAGTATTAAGACTGCCCATACAGGAAAGGGAAATTACTACAGAACTACGAGTGGCTCATAAATGCTGGGCTAGAAGTCTACAGAGGTCCAAAATCAGGTGTCCATATGCACCGGAGATTCCATTAACGTACTGCATGGCATTACCGCACAGAGTGGACTGGAGGAGACTGGAGACATGGATGACAGCGGGGTTGACCACACTGGGGATGCTATACGAGGACGGCACTCTGCTGCCCTTTGACACATTCAGTGAGAGATACGAGATACCGAGGGGAGACTTCATATTGCATACGGCCTTAACAGCAGCAATACGTAAACATTGGGGGAGTGGGCTGTCGGAGCCGCCTCTGGCTGAGGGGTGCCAATACATGGTATCAGCGGCAGGGACATTTAAGGTGGTCACTTGCTTGTACAAGAAACTAAGCCGGACGACACTCCCTGCCCTTAATGAATTACAACAGAGATGGGAAGAGGACCTGGGGGAACCCATAGAGGGGAAAATATGAGGGGAATTGATGGAGCGTGTCAGTAAGATTACTAGAAACACTAGATTCCAATTAGTGAATTTCTATGTATGGCACAGGGCGTATCTTACCCCAGGGCGTATCAACAGGTACTTCAACACGTCAACAGCGGCTTGTCCACGCTTTGGGGAGGAGGACGCGGAGTTTCTTCATATGTTTTGGAGCTGTCCGGAGATAGGGAAATTCTGGAGGGAGGTGACTGAAATTCTTATGGAAGTAACAGAAAAGGAGGTGAGCATGACTCGGGATACTGCCTATTGCATAGATTCCCACACACCTCTAGGAATAAGATCACAAGTAAATTCCAAGACCTGGGTCTAATACTAGCAAAAAGAGACATCACCAGTCATTGAAAGGCAAGGGGAGGACGCACAGATAGGTGGAATAGAGAGTTTGTGCGCTGGGCAGGCTACGAGGGGATGGTACGGCTCAGAGAAGCCAGGCGAAATGGAAGTGAGAAGGCTTTAGAGGCAGCCAGGGCGTGGGAAGCTTTGGTAACACACCTTAAGCAGCTAGAGGATACCACAGAAGAAGTGCGCCAAGAGGCCCCACAGGAGGTTGAACCATAAAGCAACCTGATATAAATGCATGGAAAGGGCGGAATGGAGAAGGAAGGTATGGATGTGCCATCCAGATAATGGGAGTCTGAAGGGAGAATAGAGAATAAGACCTCTGGGTAGAGTCTCTAAGAGAGCGGACCTGAGAGGGACATTAGTGCAAGCAATCTAAGACACATCCGGCGGGAGGGGGAGGGAAGGGTTTGCCACTCGGCATAGGGTGGGCAGAAGAAGTGTATACCACATGTGTTATTATATTACATTCCAATCGCCGAAAATATTGAAGTGTCGATACGGGCGCAGAGACTGGCCACATAGCAATAGAACGAGGACATGAGGGGGAAATCTTTAGCTAGTAGTGAGAGAGAGAAATGACGATTGGAATAGGTCAAAGGGTCAGATTTATCATGGGGATACTCATATACATATTCATACGGATGTCTGTATGTTATCATTCATAAATGCTCAATAAAGTTTGTTTAAAAAAAGAACTGCCAAACTGTAGCTGAGATGTTTGTTGGGGGAGTAGGAGGCAAGATATCTGACATGTGTGAATAGGCTTGTTTATAAACAATGTTTGCCATTTTAATATAGTGAGGTGCAATTTGATGTACATTTATAATTAATGTTGGCATTTGTTTAATAAACATTCATATGATTTTCAAACATTGGTCCCACATATTTTCATTTTTTTCATGCAGAATGTTTAAAAAACAAAACATTCTGCATATTTTCACATATATTTCTGCGGCAGTGGGCAGCCCCTAGGTATCGTGAACTGTTCATGGTGTACCAGCTCAATCATTCTGCAATAGAGCTGGCTCACTCTGCCCTCTAGAATAGGCAAGCATCAAACAAATGTGGAGTTAATTAAAAAAACCTTTGCCCGATACATTATATCTATTTCTGGACCCATGCCTTTCCTCCTCTTCTGGACTATTCCTTCAGCTATCTAGGCGCTGTCTTTATTAATACTAGTGTATATGTTGAGTGGCCACACTTCTGACCATCATAACAAGCTTATTACGGTTTAAATACACCTTAAAATATACTTTATATAATTTTAAAAATAATAGAACAATATAACAGTAATAAATCCACAAATTGATAAGTTCATGAATTTTGTTAAGTTATTAGCCATGTACTTAAGTGATTAATTAATAGATAACAAATTTCTTTGCTTGACAGTTGCACATAAAAATGCAGGCCTATAACTAGTGAAACTTTGGGATGTCAACAAGGGAATAAGACATTTCTCTCAAGGGATTTTTATAAAACTTGCGTAAAAGTGCACCGAAGTTTGAACAGACAATTTATCACAAGGACAGGGGATAGACAAATCAAGTATTGCCCAACCTTTTGAAAAAGATAAAGTGCATAGTACCCATTCTGAATTTTGTTAGTAACCGTTTTAGTAATACGTGGGAGCTAACTGAAGGTTTCTTAATCTCTGTCCAAGCCTCTAAATTGAGGGAATGCCCTTTTAGCCCAGGGCTTGTCTTTTGAATGAGCCAGGGTTGTATTAATATATCAGGCCTCCACATATTGGCGCAGAGGTTTTTAAAAATTATTTGCACCAATGAATCTTTTCTCTGTCTCTACTCTGTCTTTTTTTCTTTCTTTTAAAACGTGTTAATGCCACTTCGGAGCAATTGAGTCCAGCGAGAAAGGAGGGTTGGCTCATACAAAAGCGGTTAGGGTCTTCTTTATACAAGGCGTCTACAGTCATGATAGATTGTACTTTCGGACTCACGTTTTGAGGTCGAGCCTGGGCAGCGCATGCGCTGCTCTCTGAGGCATGCTGTATTCAGGTATGGACTTGAAGCTCCGCCCACTCTCCGCCCATCTTTTCAATTGGCTCCTGCTACTGTCCTTTCTAAATGGTTGCTTCTGATTCGTTAATAGGCTTGTTAATCCCGCCTTAGTAACGCCTTGTCTGCATTTGTAACCTCCCATGAGGACTGGACTTTTTACTTGTATTGTTACACAGCCTGTTTTTGCTACAGTCTGTGAGCACTATTTTCTTTAATGTCTTTAATCTAGCTGCTTTTGCAGGCATGACAGGCTCGTCCTAACACACCCTGTTTTCATGACAGCACGGCGCCCGGTCATGGACGCTGCGCTTTATCTTTTAAAACTGCAACCTGCACAGCGAAGCACTGATGCACACACTATGGTGCTTAACAAATGCTTTTTATTTTTAAAAGCGCCCCATACCGCGCTTTTACTTTAATGTCGGCCGCACCTTTCTTTAGACGAGCCGCGTCTTACAGAAAGGGGCGGGCCGTCATTAAAGTGAAAGTGCCGCATGGGGCGCTTTTACAAAAAAACATTTGTTCGTCAACTTGACAAACAAATGGTTTTTGTGTAAAAGGGCCCCATACTGCGCTTTCACTTTAATGGCGGCCGCGCTGATTTCTTTACATGAGCCGCATCTAAAGAAAGGGGCGTGGCTGCCATTAAAGTGAAAGCACGGCATAGGGCTCTTTTACAAACAAGCATTTGGGATGCAATAGGTCTCGCATTTGCCAGAGTTTAAGCTATTAGCATTGTAAATGACTGCCTTTTATTTATGTTTTAAAAACCAAAACATAAATAAAAGGCATTGTTATTTACAATGCCAATAGCTCAAACTCATGTAAATGCGAGACCTATTGCATTGCAAATGCTTGTTTTAATCAAGGGCCTTGGGGGAAGACGGTGATTCCCCACACAGAAATACTAATTTCAGAAAATATCCCATTGAGGTGATGGTTTTGTTTGATACAACTTTACAAAAACATATTGTAACAATTCAACTGAACAAAAGCGTTTTCAGGTGAAGTCGTCTCTTCCAGCTCAACTTTTCACTTTTCTTTTGTATCCATTGTATCCCCCCTCCCCCCGTCTGCTCGCACAGGCCAGTGCACTCTGTGTATCTCCACCACAGCCTTATTCCAGCTCTGAAACAATTGGTAACAATACCGATGTTTCTTCAACATCTGCCCTCGCCCCTCAGCTGCTCGTCCCTCCCTGTCCCCCCTCATCCACTCTACTCTTGCAGCCTCTAGCCCTCCCGCGTGCTCATCTCTGCCATTTTATTTTCACAAAAAACTCGGGACTTGAGCTTTCTTTTTTGTCCTTTTGGCCTTCCACTTTCAAACGTTTGGAAACACCCGCAGCTCATTCTCTCCGACGTTGCAATGGCCTTGTTCCGCCTCTCTTTTGCCAGCCCGACCCTACCCATATGACCCGTGACACACAAGCGCGCTCGTGTCCCTTCTTCCGGGTTCCCGCAAGCCCTTGGGTGGCTCTCAGAGCTAGGTCCCTCACGCCCTCGCTAGGCTCCTGGATATGCTGCAGATCAACAGCGTCACCGGGTATTTATTTCCATAACCAGGAGGGATGTGCTTAAACTGACAGACACAACACGCTTTCTCTTCTCGCTTCCTTTGTAATTCACATTCTTAATGGGCTCTTACAAACTGTTTCCACCCCTTGGGTACATCCAACACTTTGCTCCGTGAAATTAAGGGAGAACAGTGTAAGTAAAACAAATTTTCCCAGGCTTTCCTTCTGCACAACCTATTGATTTTTTTTGTCTGCAGATTTATATAGCGCTAACTTGACCCGAAGGTATTGAAGCGTTTCACATGAGCACCAGTTACAATACAGAAGGACACATTCATTCGTTTTTTTTTGTTTTTGTTTTTTAGGCATGGAGAGATTAAGCGATTTGCCCACGATCACAGGATGTTGAGCCAAATCCGAGACTCGAACCTGGTTCCGCAGTTCCAAAGTCGGCAGCTCTGGAGAACCTCTGAAGTACCCAGCCTGATACTGCAACTTGCTCTGAGTCGCCAAAAGTCTTGCACAATTGCATGTTTTGATGTAGGTAGGCCAAGGCTGGAGACGTCCAAGCAGCCTCGAGAGTGGTTTGCAGAGAGACAAGTCACTGAAAGGCCCAGGAAGCTGTAACAACCTTACCTCTATTAAACATTGTGCAGGCCTGCTCTGTTTTCTCCAAATGGATTCAACAGTCTGTGAGCCAGCTGGAAGTGCTCCAAGGTGTTACAATGACGTTCAACAGAAAATCCTTAGCCCTTTTGTTTAGGGCACCTGCCTTGTATCAGGCAACGTGTCAGGTGGGCTGAAGCAATAATAATAATAATTTTATTGCATGATTAATTAAAATCTTACAAATAGAAAATCATCAATACACAACCATATTAATACAGAACTATAAATCCGAGATCCATCTTAAACCTTAGACGAACGAATATCCACTGCGAATAGTAGAGAATACATTATATACACTAATTTAGTTAATCATTATTGCAAGTCAACAAGGCAAATCTTAAAATAGGAATAATTTACAGTTAATAAATTCATTACTTATGTGCAAATTCGCGTGTGCAATTCAGAATTCTTCTCTAGCTATTAGTGACTTTCAAATTTACTATGCTCAAATCACTGACTTCCAATTTCTTTTTCGCTAGAATCAAAAATTTGGTAAAATTTGCATTCATTATTATATTCATAGGCTTAAAACAAACTACCAGGGCTTGTCTACATGATCGTACACCTCTATCAATAAAACTATTTTTAAATATCTCATTCTTTCTTCCTTCATTGATGTACATATACAAACCAAATGTATAATATTTTCTTCCCATTGGTTGCATAGTCTGCAGGGAGTCAGCTTGGTTGGTCTCAGCCAGGGCATTGCATGCATTAGTCCTGGAAGGTAGCCAAATCTTGCTTTAATAAATATATTTTTTATTTGTACTGTCCAAGGTATTTCTAGGTATGACTGAGCTTTAAGGATCGTATATTCATTCACTATCATCCAAGCATGTGTTCGCTTAGTAAATAACTCTTTATCTTTCAGAAGGGATAGGTGTTTTGTTATTCTATTAATTATTTTTTTAAAGGATAGTGGTGTTAGGGTCATTTCCCAAATCTCGTGTACTGACAGCTCTTTCAATGCTATTTGAAGATATTTATAAAAATGAGAGGTTTGATTCCGTTGCATTTCTCGCCAGAGTAGACAACTCATTGGATTAAAAGTGTTGGTTTTTATTTGTTTCTATACTTTTATAAACTGACCCATCCTTGCGATTTGCTGGTTGCAGAATCCAAATTCCAATCGAATCTGTGCCGGTGATGCATTAGCCGGAAGTCGAAATAAATATTTAAAAATTTTGGTTATGGCATTATTCAATAGCGTGGAGTCCATACCACAGAGAGCTTCGCTTCCATAGGTAAGGCTGGGCAGCAGTTTCGCTTTTATAACCTTTAGTAGTGGAAGATAGGTTGGCCCACCCAGAGAGCTATGTAATGATCGAAAAGCCATAAGTAAGGAATTACTTCTTTTGTCAGCTCTGTTTTATGTTGTGAAAATGTGCCCTTGTCGTCAAACAGTATACCAAGGTATTTATAAGTTTTCACTTGCTCTAGCTGCCGACTTTGCAGATACCATTTATATTTACTATGGGTCGATACCCTATTGCTAACTTCCATTACTGAAGCAATAGTAAAACAAGCAAAACGGCTATCTGGGAAGGGGGATTGGACCCAGGAATTGTTCTAGTGAGGGGACCCCTATTCTCCATAGTCTGTGTCATCAGGAAATTTAGGAAAAATTAAGACGAGCCTTCACCCACTAACCTAGATGGTATGATTCAGCATTGGGTTGTCCCATTCACTCAACAGCTTTTAGGGTGATTATGGGCTCTCCAAAGGTTAAGGGGATACTTTATGACAAGTGGTTGACTTCCAATAGGTCATGAGATGAAGAAGGATTATGAGGTAATATACATCCGCTCACCGCCAGCCCGTGTTCTGCCTATTATTTAGGCAAAAAAAAAAATCATAAATTAAAAAATCTATAGGAATCTGAACCACTAGTAATTACTCTGAGGGCATTCTTTACCATTATTGTTTTTTTAACTTCTCAATACCATTACAGATGGAGACCAATTGAAGAGGGCAACAAGCCTTAGACCAACTCAAATAGGAAAACTCCAGCTAAAATCCTACATAATGTCCCCTCAGACTGCTTTAGGTACCGCTGGGGCTCTTCAGTGAGGTAGTGCTCGATTCCATATAGCACAGCAAACAAAAGCACCTATGTCTGGGCATTCCCACATCACATACGGCAACTCGTGAAGAGAGCAACAAATTGATGAACGGAAATAATGTGAACCACGTATAGTTACTGTGCATTCCTGATTATACAACCTTTGTTCTAGCAAATATGCGTTGAGCTGCATGCCTTCTAGAATCCCAAATACTGAGTTTATCCGGTATAGGTACATCAAATACACAGAAAACCTCAACAGTTGGTACCAGCTGCTCCTCTGTTTTTCCTCCTTCTAAATGCACTCTGCACCCCGACTGACAGTGTCACAAAATTTAAAGTCAATATGCCTTTCACTTGCCCTTGGTTTTCTGCTAGGACCCCCAAAGAAAGATACATCCTGGCTACCTCCATCATGGAGTTGCAATTCTTCTGGATTTTGCAAAGAGACTGCACCAGTCCAAATTTACATTTGGAAGAAACAGAACCATATTGGTTGGTATGTTCAGCAAGTCCATGAATAGACCGAGGACTCTAGAGAAAACCTGCATGCTTTGATCTGAAAAAGTAGAATCTGTACTGCCCTATGTGGAGGAGAAGTGTGAGGAGCAAGGTCTAGCTCATGGAAACCTGTGTGGAGGATGTCTGGAGGACCGAACCGAGCCATGGACGAGCAGAGACGACCTTGCTGCCCAAATGGCCAGAACTGACTCAAAAATATTTCAGTTTCTAGAGAGTTCAAGAACTGATAAGGACACTCTACGACTGAGTGTGCTGAGCATGCATCTTGCCTTAGTTATCAGGTACCATCCCTGACTTCATTAAAGCTCATACCTGCCTGTTTCCCCACACCAAAGTGTCAGATTCCGTTTTTTTATCCTCATACTAGGATTTGGAGTAATGTTCTATTTGCTACAGTCACCCCCTGATTCTGGAAACATTGGATCTTTGATTTAGGCTTTTACCATTGTGAAGATACGAAGAATTGAAGCTATGGTTAGATCAGAACACTAAATCTTAGATCCTGTCTTTACTGGTGGAACCTGAGTGTTCAGCCATTATTGCTGTCGGCCCTATTGGTGCTTTGGTCAATAAATAATCTTCACTGTCAAAAGCCAGTTCTCTATGAAATCAGGTAACCCATGGTGGACCTTCTTGTGGGTATTACCCCAAAACAGAACCCTGAGGCATAGGAGTAACTGACTTTTCACACACAATTTTATTTTTTGGACTTGGGTGTGAGTCCTCTTGTTATCTAGGTAGCAGGTTTTGTTCTTTACTGCTTTTGGACTCAGCCTTCTGGACTCAATCATACTTAGTTACCCATCCCTCCACCCAATGGGGTTAGGGTTTCTGTCTCTGCACAAAAATGTCCTAGGACAATCTGTTTTTTGTGTCAATCATTATTTTAGGTACAGTTCATTTTCCCCTATAAACATAAAGACAAACATTTTAAAGATTTAGCTCTGAATGTACATTGGGACAATTCCGAGTAATTGACTGTGCCACACAGTAACTGAGTTTCAAACCATCTACCACCTCCTGTAGTAAGCCTTTACTACATGGCTCTCTACTTTTGAAGAACGGGAGTACGACGGGAGTTACCTGGTTATTTTACCTGAGACTCTGATTCAAGTTCAAGTTTATTTATTATGTCAGCCTGACACAGACAGGCCATAAAATGTACATAACAAATGTATGTACATTTAAGATTAATAGCATACATCAATATTAAAAAACATACCATAACAGTGAGCCATACTAATTTTTTTACAACCAGATTTTATTGGTTTTCAAAAGCATCAGCCACAATCATGAATCTTACGCACTTTCAATCTAGTACATAGTACATGGTATTGGCAATCTTGGTGTATTTATTTAACACTTAGTCACAACAAAACTATCCCCCTCACTCCTTGAGTTGTGCCTATGCATATACAGTCTGATCCCAGAGTATTCATGGGTTCCTAGTTGTCGAGCGTCCTTCCTAGCACCTTACTGCATCTGTCAGCCTTATTCTTGATGATCTTGTCCGCCCCGCTCCTCTTTTGTGTTTCCCGGCAGTGGGGAGCCCGCCTCGCCATTGTCTTGTCCTTCCGCTGCTAGTTTGCTTACTAGATTTTCCCAGGCTCTGGCCCTATCTATCTTACCTATCCCTCGGTTAGCCTCCCTAAGCAGCAGTCTACCTTCCGCCCCGCCCACTTCTCTAGCTCCCTTTTCCAGGAAGCAATTCTAGGCCCCCCGGTGCCTTCCAGTTTCTGGCTATCTCTCTTTTGGCCAAAACATAGGCCAGATCCTGAAATCTCCCAGTCGTTTTGTTTTTTGCCTTGTGTGGGAACCACCCTAGGAGGAAATGTTCTGGGGTGTGCGGGAGTTCCTTGTCTATGAGGTCCCCTACCACTTGTGTGATCTCCTCCCAGAAGGTTTGTAACATGGGGCAGCTCCAAAACATGTGGAGGATGTGTGCCTCCCTCTCGCCGCACCTCGGACATGCTGCAGCGTCTATGCCAAAGTATCGCCTAATGCGGGACGGGGTCAGATACGCCCTATGCAATATGTAGAAATTAATCAATTTGAATCGCGCATTCCTGGACACTTTCGGGGTCCGCTCTAAAATCTTGTCCCATTCTACCTCTGGGATCTGTTTGCCCAAATCCTCCTCCCATTGTAATCGCAAGCGCTCTAGAGGCTTCTGCATATCTGGTCTCATTGCCTTATAAAGGCAAGAAACTGCCCTGAGTCTTCCTGCTGAGAGTGCTACATACCTACATCCCGCCAGCGCCCGCGGTTCCGTACCTCCTCCTCCCCAGTGTTGCCTAATCCTTCTGGTGAGGGCCCCATGCCTAAGGAAGTGCCCTCCCGGCAAATCATATGCAGCCTGGAGCTCTTCAAACGGGAGTAGCGCGGAATCCTGATATAGATCCCCCATATTTGTCAGCCCTGCCGCTTCCCAGTCTTCCAACCCCGCCCAATGAGCCCCCTGTGGCAACCATCGCAACATTGTGATCGGTATGCCTGGAGAGTAGGGAATCCTGACCCCCACCCTTCTCAGGTATCTAGCCCAGCATCGTACCACCACTCTGGTTTCCATGGTATCGTCAGACGCGTTCTGTCGGGCCCTTAGGAAAATCTCTGCTAGGGTTGCGGTGTCCGGTGCGGCAGGGTATTGTTCCCGTTCTGGGTCACGACTCGCTGCCAACCATTGAATCATCCAGTACAACTGGGCGGCAATATAATACCCCTCAAAATCTTCCACCGTCGGGCGCTGTAATGAGGTCAGCGCTACTCTTCTACGCCCTGATCCCCAGATAAATGACATGACTAGTGAGTCAAGATCTTTGAACATTGCTCTCGGGATCCACACCGGTAGGGTTCCGAAGTAGTACAGAAGGCGCGGGAGCGCCACCATCTTCAAGACTGCCACCCGCCCTGCTACTGATAGCGGCAATGTGCTCCAGACTTTCATTGCAGACTTCACTGATCTGATTGCTCTACCCACGTTTCCCTCTAGTAACTCCGGCGGTTCATGATATATTTTAACTCCCAAATATTGCAGGCAGCTGGGCTCCCATTTCAGGAGACCAAGATCAGGCGGCGGGAGCGCATTAGATATCATGGGGTACAGGCTAGACTTCCTCCAATTAACCTTAAGGCCAGAGATGGCACCGAACTGGGCTAGCATTCTCTGCGCCCCTCTCAACTCGCCCTCCCTGTCACCGAGGAACAGTAGGAGGTCATCTGCGTATAATGCAATAGAGTGCTGCACCTCCCCCACTCTTAAACCATTATAATCCTGTCCGCTTCGCGCCCTGTACGCCAACGGCTCCATAGCCAGTGCAAACAGGAGCGGGGAGAGAGGGCACCCCTGTCTCGTACCCCTCTCCGCCCTCTGCCTGGGAGAAATGGTTCGTCCGGTGCGCACTCGGGCCGTGGGCGACATATACAGTAACTGTACCCATGCTATGAAACCTCCTCCCAATTCCATCTTGGACAAGACCTCGTAGAGGTAAGGCCACTCCAGGCTATCAAAGGCCTTTTCAATATCCACCGCGAACACCGCCGCCTCGTGCTTATCATACCCAGTGGAGTCCATGACCGCCAAGAGCCACCTAATATTTATGGCCGCGTTCCGCCCAGGAATAAACCCCGCTTGGTCCGCGTGAACTGGGTCAGGCATATGTGGGAGAAGGCGCGTCGCTAAGATTTTGCTCAGAATTTTGTAATCCATATTTAGCATGGACAGGGGCCTGTAGCCTGTGTAGTCGTGCGGTTCCTTCCCAGGCTTAGGCACCGGGACGATAAGGGCCTCTCTAGTACTCTCCAGCAGTATTCCGGCTCATAGGGCCTTCTGATACATGGCAACTCGTACCTCCTGCTGTGTTATGTCTGCTCCGAGCTCTTCCGCCTCCTCAGGGGCCAATCGTGTTATCTGCAGGCCCGCAAGATATTACGCTACATCTGCATGATCGCCCTCCCTCGACCTTCTATACAACTGTGCATAGTAGCTGGCAAAGACTTCGTTGATCTTCGCCTGCGTGAAGTGCCGGCTCCCCATCTCATCCTCTATTTCCACCAGTGGGTGGCTCCTACTCACCGGGTTTGCTAGACACGCTAAGAGCGTCCCTGACTTGTCTCGGTTGGCATGAGTACGCTTTAGATATTTCTTGAAGTCGAAGCATCTAAGCCTCTCTGTCTGCCTTGCCACTTCCTCCTTGGCCTCTACCAGTGTCTCAGTGTCTGCTGGAGCTCTGGGAGTCCTGGCCTCCTACGTTCCAGCTCTCGGAGGGCTGTCTCCGCCCCTTCCACTTCTCTTAGTATGACTCGCCTAACCCCCGTAGCGCGCGTTATGCATTGGCCCCGCAGGACCACCTTGAAGGCGTCCCATTCGGCGAGGAGGCTGTCCCCACATTGGCCTCGAAATATTGCGCTATTTCCCCCCTGATCCCTTCACGAAAGACCTGGTCTTCGAGTGTATCCGGACGAAGCCTCCACGTCGGTATCGCTGATATGGGATGCATCCATCCCAGGGAGAGGACCAATGGATTATGATCCGATATCGTGCGCTAAGTATTTTGCTGCAGTGACATGGCACTGAATGTCTGCTGAGCACAGGAAGGCATCTAGCCTTGCGTGAACCTCATGGACCGCCGAAAAGTAGGAGTAGTCTCTATCTTGGGGATGCAGGGTTCGCCAGGCATCTACCATCCCCCATCCCTATCCCCAGGCCGTAAACGCTATGCGAGGCACGCGCTGCTTGCGAATTGCGCAATTGCGGGTGCGATCTATCTAGGAGCATGTCATCTACGCTGTTTTTAAAGTCACCCCCACTAGGGTAGTGCCCATCAGGTACTGTGTCAGGCAATGGCTCAATCTCGCAAAGAAGGCTGGCTGTTCTATATTGGGGGCATAGACGCTAATCATACTAATGTCTCGACATTCTAGACGCCCGTTTATAGCCACGTATCAACCCTCCGGGTCTACCGAAGAATCCGTCAACTGAAATGGGACCCCGCTTGGATCCATATTAGGCTCCCCGTGCATATGCTGAGTAGGTAGTATAGAAGAGTTGGCCCCTCCATTGCCTGTGTAAAGCTTGTCCCTCTTTCTGAGTGAGGTGCGTCTCCTGTACTAAGGCTATTTGGGCTCCCCTCCTTCGTATGTGCGAGAGAACTTTGTGACATTTCGTCATTGTGTGCATACCCCGGATGTTCCATATCATGCATTTATACTTTTGCTTATCAGCCATTTTGAGGTATCATTTTCTCGACCCATCTCCCTCCTTGTGTGCCACCCCGGACCGCTCTTCCCACTCGAACCGTCACGGTTTCTGATATGCTGCAAATAAGGCATCCCCTTCCCGTTAACATTAAACATTGTCCCCAACTCAAATTCCCCAGGATAAGCAGGATAAAACCCCCCATCCAAACTAAGGTCAAAAGTCCGCAAGTGACTACTTGCAGGTCGATCAGTCAATTGCAAGGGGGAAGGCTGCTCGTCCGCCACTCTCCCAGTCTCTGCAGCCGCCCTTCAGTTCCATTCTCCCATCAGGACCCCCCACAGCGCACCCCCCCAGCAGTCCCTGTACCTCATTACTGGGTCGCACATGTCCAGTTCAGCTCCAGCCTGTTCTTGGGAAATCCTCACTTCCTTCGTCTAGGTGATATCATCCGCCGTCTGCGGAGTTACGTCTGAAAGCACCACACTCGAAGTTTCAGATTCACTAGATCCATGTTCTGAGCCAGTGTCCGCTGCTGTCTTGCTTCCTTCAGGGAGTACAAGGTTCCTCTCTTTGCCGCTGATCAGCGCCACCACCTGCATTGCGTTCTGGCGTTCGATCTGTACCTCTTCTTGTGTCAAGCCAGGTTTTCCCTTATGGTACGACGACCTCTGGACCGGTTCTCTCTCCGTCTTCTCCTCTCCGGCTCCTTTGGCGGCGCCCATCCTTCATGCTTCTCCAGCCAGTCGGCCGCCTCCTGTGATGTCCTGAAGAATTCCGTGCCCTTCTCTGTAGTGACTCGCAGCGTGGCCGAGTATTGCGTCGCATACTTATAATTTAGCTGCCGTAGTCTTTGCTTTACTTCTCTGTAGGACCCTCTTTGCCGTTGGACTTCTCTAGAGAAGTCTGGGAAGATTCTCACCATGGAGTTGCCCACCTCTATGTCCCCTTTGAGGCGCGCCTGGGTAAGTTTGTGGTCCCTGTCTCTAAAATGGAGAAGTTTTGCTATCACCACCCGCGGCGGTGCTCCTGGCACAGGTGGCTTCGCCGGGACTAGGTGTGCCCTCTCTAGAGCGAAGAAATTTGACAGACCATCTGGAGCTACTTCTTCTCTTATCCAATTTTCCGGGTAGGTTAGCATGTTGCAGCCTTCTATTTTTTCCAGAAGGCCTATGATTCTGATGTTGCTCCTGCGTGATCTGTTTTACGCATCCTCCGCTTGGAACTACAATGTCCGTACTTTCGACTCTAGTGCCGTTATGCACTGTTTCATGTTTACCATGTTCGGTAGCGCTTCGGAGAGTTGGCCCTCTGTGGTCCTGACGCGGTCCGCTAACTTTTTATGGTCTTCTCTGAGTAGGCCTAAGTCCAGGCCGAGCGAGTCGATTTTGGTTTCCAGGCGCTCACTGGATGAGTTGATGGCCTGCAGAATGTCCTGCAACGTGGGGTCTCTGGGGCTGTCTGCCTGCGAATGGGCCCTCTCCCTCTCCTCCATCGGTTTGTCTGCTGGAGCCTCCTCCCTATCCTTCTTCTTGGGGATCTTTCCCATGATGTCAGTTCGATCTGTGGCGCCTCTGGCACTGCGTGCGTTCCCAGGCAACCCCTGGTGCTCTCTGCCGCCCGTGGGGTCCGGTCTCCTGGTAGGCGCTCTGCGAGCTTGAGCGCCCTCTCCCCCACTCCCAGGTTTGTTAAGTCTACCTTGGTCTTGGTGTCCCCCACCGCTCGCTCATCCCTTCAGGTGTGTTCCGTATCCACGCTATATTCTTTTGATCCCTCTGTCTGGGCAAGCAGGGGGTTCAGGGCTGCATCATGGTCATGCCGATCGGGCCTGTTACTTGGACGGGCGCAGGTCTCCGAGTCCTCGCCTGCTGGCTCTGCGCTCTACTTGCGTCCTTCATTAAGGGCCTTTGTCATGGCGTCATCGGGACTCCGGGGGTGTCAGGCAATCCAGGTCACGTACAGCTCCTCACCACGCGGCCAGCGGCTCTCCCCTTCGTCAGTCACGTCCTGCTTCTCTTGATTTCTCTTCTCCCTCGGTGCCTTTTCGAGGTTCTAGGCTCACTCCCTCCTCGTCTCACCAGTCAAAATGGGGGGAGGGGTCCCACCAGGTCGCCTGTCTCTGCTCTCGTTGCTTCGCGCTGGCACCCTCACGGCCTGCACACCTCGCGGAGGTCCCCGTGCCCTATGCTCCCCCTGGTCAGCCGCCCCTCCGTTGGGGCTCAGCACCACCGGCTGCCGCCTGGCTCCACATTCATATCCACCGAGTCACAGGTTCAGGCTTGCCCGCTGCAGTCCGCGCCCTGTCTCTGTGATACTGCCTCTCGCGGGGGCTCCCTGTGCACTGTCGCAGTCCCAGGCTGATCAGAGGGGGAGACGCACCAGCACAGCCTGTCACACCGCAGTCACTGTCACCTGTTCCATAATCCCCATAGCTCCAATTGCCGGTCCTCAGGGTTCAATTAGTTGTATCCCTCAGGAAAGTGCCTACAGGCATTTTGGTCAGAGCCCAATCAGTCCCGCCGGCTCAGTACTCTTATCTGCTGCCTCGGCCTTCAGCGGGCACCTCCTTCCAAGCCCTCCCAGCAGTCTTTGGGAATCCTCTCACCTTCCTTCAGGGCAGCCTCCTCTAGGATCCCACTGCTTAGGGCAGGTCCCGAGTTGGAGCGGGAGGAGAGGCACCCGGGCCCACCGTCCTCTTCAGCCCAGGCAGGGCTGTTAGCCTCTTGCAATCTCCGCGCCCGTCACTCTCCGATAGGCGCCGCCATCTTGACTCGCCCCGCGGCCGCGCCCGGTTACTTCCTCTTCGCCGGTGCAGCCACGAGGGTGTTGTTCCCTCTGCTCAGGCCAGGTCTCGCTAGCGGGCGGGAGAGGGGGCCCCGCAGACACGGGCACCGCAGCTCCTGCAACGCTGCTAGCCCGCTATTCCTCACCGCATCGGCCCCTCTCCAACAGGCGCCGCCATCTGAGATCGCCCGCGGCCGCGCTCGGCTCCTTCCTTTCTGCCGGCGTAGTCGCGGGGGTGATCTTCTGGTATTCCGGCCAAATCCCACGAGAGGGCGGAAGAAGGGGGTCCCCACAGACCCGGGCACCGCAGCTCCGGTAACGCTGCTAGCCCGTTACTTCTCCTCGCGTCGACCCCTCTCCGCGGGCGCCGCCATCTTGTCTCTCCTCGCGGACTTAATCAGCGCAGTTAAATCCGCTGGTTCTGGTCATTTTCAGGGGATTTTCAGTCCCCGATGCACACCCTTGTCAGCTGTGGGGGTGCGCCGCAGGGGGTCCAAACTCGCTTAGGGCGTCAGGATGTCAATGAATGGCGGCTGGCCGACCGGAGCTCTTGAGCTTGCTGCTCACTCCATCAGCGCCAAGCCACGCCCCCAACAGTGAGCCATACTGATGTTAACAGATAAACAGCATCAGAATTGAAATACATTAAAAAACTACATTCGGTAAAACTAATCAGAGTGTAAAAATGAGGGCACCATACAAGATACTAGAAGGGTCGCCAGATTAAGATGAGACAGGCAATTAAAGTGCTTGCCATATGGCCCTCCTACTGATAAAGCACCAGTGCCTAGGCAATTAAGCAGTCCTTAAAGCGTTAGGTCTTGTGCGACCACATTATTGCGTCAGCTCAAATACATGTGTTGCTGGGTTGCAATAATGATTTTACCAGAGTTCTCACGTAGGGAGCGTTTCACAGCCACCATGATACTATAACTGTATTGCAACTAGGCCAGACAATATTTAGCTTAATTGTCACGAAATTAAATGTAAAAATTCATACAACGCTAAAGTGCTTCACACAGTGGCCCTACCACTTAAGCAAAAGTGCTAGTGCATGAACTGTAGTCCGTCCTTGAGTTGGTAAATATTGTAAAAACATATTATTGCACCCGGCCTCCCAATAAGAAAGTGCTAGTTTTTGGACCTTGGGCAGATGCTAAGCACTCTCATCATATGAGAACATATTATTTTGAAAGTGCATCAATTGCAGGTCCACATTTCCTTTACCAGCTGGGACTTGCTAAATAAAAACATTTCAAGGTGAACTGAATGCTACAGGTTTGCTAAAGATGGCCGTAAAACTCCCCAGTAGCCTAGCTAATCTTTACAATTTCTTATGGCCTGGACTATAAAAAGTGGGCGTAGATATTCTCTTCTGGCTTCCATCGTAAAAGTACAAAGCAGCATAAAGTGTGTTATGGACTCTGCCCCCCAAAATCACATCTACAATTAGAACTACTCCCATCTTTGTGCCATGACCTAGTGGGCTGCTTCACTGCCAAAGTACCTAGTTTAAATTTGACACACAATGATATTTAAGGGGGGGGTATTTTATCCAAATATGGCTCGAAGATAGGAAAGGTCTTGAGTGTCTGAAGGTGCTCTAACTTCCATCCTAACAGATTTATGGACATATATTGCCAGAACCTTTCCTTCACATCTTGTCAGTGCCTTTTGTCATTCTTTCCGGTTCAGACCAGCAGTCAGCACGTCCTGTAGTTTGCAGGATGTTAGCCACATGACTATACAAGGGTAATTTGACTTGTTTGGCTTGGGTCCAGACCTCTCGCACAGTATCCAAGTAAGGATCCAGCTCAGGTTTTGTACATATTCTTACCCAATATAGGATGGGACGAAGTGCTGCCTGCAGTTCGATAGATTTAATACCCAGCTCGTGCCTTAGTTCATCCATGGAAATCCCAGGACCAAACAAAAGAAGGCGACGTAGGAAGCGATTCTCGGCCTTAGCTAACCCTTTTACGTTTTTATAGCCCCCATAGTTCTGCCCTGTACAGGCCTGCGGCAGAAGGAAGGGCTTGCACTCTATAGGCTTCGGGGTGGGGGGGAATCAATCTGCTCCTCTGACTTCTGGCAAATGCAAGTACTCCACCAACATAGTGACTCAGTGACGCCTCACCCTTAAGTGGTTGAGTGGACCAGGCCAACTTAGAGTCGAACCTCACCTCTAGGTAATCATAGTGGTTGACACTATCCAAGGATGGGTCCATAGATTTTGAAGGAGTTCCTCAGTTTAGTTTTTCCTTTAACCATCATGTATTTTGTTTTCGCAGCATTGATCTGCAGGTCCTTATTGTTGCAATAGTTTTTGAATGCGTACAAGAGTTTGTGCATGGCTAGTTCTGTGCGAGACAGGAGTACAGCGTCATCCGTGAAAAGCAGGATTGCCATATTTTGGCCCCCCTGACTGAAACGCTGAGATTTAAGGCCCATAGGTAGTCAGCGACATCATTGATGAAGATATTAAACAAGGCTGGGGCCAGTACACATCCTTTATCTGACCCGGGTATTATACTAAAGTTGTCGGTGACTTCCCCATTTAGTCCATACCTGACCGATGAGGTGTTGTTGCTGTATAATTCCTTAATAGTTAACACTAGTTTTGTTGAGCAGCACATAGCCAATAAAGTTCACCAGAGTAGCTTGCGGCTTACAGTGTCAAACGCCATTTTTAGATCTATAAAAAGTCAGGTACAGCTTTGACTTTTTAACGCTGGTGTATTTCAGGCAGATATTAAATAATCACATTGCCTGATCGATTGGTCCTTGCTTTTTCTGAACGTCTGCTTTTTTACGGCATTAATGGTCCCATTTTTGCTTAGCCAGTCACCTAGGTGGGTATGCAGAAGCTTGGAGTATATTATCCCTGCTGCGTCAACCAGCAAAATTGGTCGATAATTATACGGGTCATTTTGGAGACCTTTCTTGTGTAGGGGAACAATTATTGCAGATTTCCAGGTCGCTGGAACCTTCTCTTGGAGACAAATCGCATTGTACATTGCAGTCAGTATAGGTACCCAGGAGATGATCTCCGATCTATACCTATCTGCAGGAATCTGATCAGGACCTGGGGCCTGGTTTTGTTTCTGGCTGAGGACTGCTCATCGTACACCACTCTCGGAAAATTCCTTGTTTATTATTTCACCTTCAGGCATCATTAATACTGGAATGCTTCGAGTCTCCTACATGGGACAATCGTTGTTCCTTCCCCAGTGCTGAATCCACAGCACTAGGATTACTCCGACTAGGGAGACTATATAGCGTGGAAAAATGGTTAAACCAGGTAACAGGCATAATGACGTTTTCCAGCTGTCTTTGGGTCCCTTGTGATCCCTACCGCACTAGCTCCCAGAAGCACCTGGTGTTCCTATTTCCTATGGCTTCCATAAGTGCCTTCCAGGCCTTTACTTGGACTTGGCTTTTTTATTTTATTTAATAAGTTGCTTATATTTTTGCCTTCGCTCTTTTAGTGGACTGTCCCCTTCGGGAGTGACATACCTTGCTTTTAATGCCAATGAAAGTGCAGATTTTAGTTTGCCGCTGTCCTCATCAAACCCCTCCATATGCAAGATGTTACAAATACCGGCATGCCTGCTTCCACTATCTAATTGTTGACCACCGTACCCCCGAGAGAACTTGATTAAAGTCTTGAATCTGATAATAATTTCTGGGTCATTTAGATTACTCCCTGCAATCCCTGAACGCTTTTTGCAGGAGGTTCTGAGCTCTATCAGGAAGCACTTCTATACCACTCTGCATGTGCCATGCAATGGACTTCCTGTTGGTTGTCAATTGTAGGGGAATTTTCCTGAGCTCAGGAATGCAAGTAGTGATCAATGTTTTCCTCGGTGGAACATTTAGGCAGGCTATCAGCGAGTTGTGATCACTCTCAATTTGTTGCTTTATTACAAAGTCGTTGACCAGCTGCCAAGATTCCAAGCTGATTAAGACTGAGACTCTGATTTGCTATTGGTGTATGTAAATCACACAGGAGGTAAAGCTGAGAAGCTGCTGCGTGCCGCAAAAATCAGAAAACAGTACTCATGTATTTCTACAGTGTGTCCAAGCACAATGTGCCACCAGTCCCAGAACAATGAAGTCAAAGAAACCCTACATTGCTGCAGAGCTTGCAGTGCACCCGCCTCAACTGCCTACCGTATAGTTTCACCTGCTTCCATTAAAGGTACTGGCAAGGCAGCCATTGCTTCTTCTGAACACGCCCACAGCTTTCAGTACTGGTACAGCATAGGGGTAGCCATATTTCTTGTTGGCAGTAGACAATTGCTGAAACATTTGTGACTTCTTTAGCTCTTTCTCAGGCACGCACATCTGAACTGCCACAACTAAGTGTGCAAACATCACTCTATAACACATTCATCAAGCACCCAAGTTTTCAGAATCTCATTGCAGTCCCATCTTTTTCTTATTAAAATTTAGCATTTAAGCATTGTTAGCAAATTCGGCCCGTCGGGAGTAATGTAGTGATCGCTACCCGGGCTCCCATGGCTAGGGAACAACATAGTGCCCTGGCGGATGTGGTCTCCGGACACTGCTTAACCTCAAGTCCCAAAGGATGGCGTTCCTGGGGCCATAACATGGCTTGGGGGGAGCACCACTCACCCCCCAAATAAATATAATGTATGGCAGGCCCCGGGGATGGGGTCCCCGAGGCCGCCTATGGAGGGTCTGGGGGCACAAACCCACCATCCTACCCTTTTTTTCTTTAATACATTCTGAATGCGCTGCTCCTCCCCGCCCCCAATCCCCGGGCCCTGGACTTAGAATTAAAAATGAGGGCAGCGACTGCTATTTTTTATATTTAATTTTTTAACTGCGGTACTGCACGTAAAAAATAGATGGGGAGCGGGATGGAAGAACACCAGCGCGGGGAAGAATACCAGCCTAGGAGCAGCAGCAGCTCCTCCATAATGGCAGAGGAGTGTCACCCTACTGCTCACAGCTAGCAGTTGAAAAATAAAATGATAATAAAACAATTTTATTATCATTTTATTTTTTAAGTGACTGGCTGAGCCAGTGAGCCATGCGTGTGTAAGGAGCGGCGGACCGGGGCATGGCAGGGAGGAGGAGTGGTCGACATTGTGAGTGTGCATGTTGGTTTGGCCGGCCGTCTTAGGAAGGCCAAACCGACACGCGTACTTAGGTTTCTCAAAACCCAGCAGTATTCCACAGCTGGATGGAGAAACGGCACAGGCTCCCTGTACCTGAGCGAGAGTCATGCCTGCCTGCTCAGGCCCATCCCGGAGCTGCTCTCATGCTTGGTAATAGCATGAGAGCATTGTCTAGATTAGATGGACAGTCTGTGATGATGTCCCAGGGAATGCTGGGAGCAGGAAAGCAGAGGAGCACAGAGGCGCAAGGCGGCAGGCAGCATCAGGTAAGACTTTTAAAATGTTATTTCTTATTACTGCCCCCCACGCCACTGTATATTGGCAGCAGACGTGACTGTAGGGTATCTCTACCCTGCCTCCCTATACTTAGGTTCTCTAGTTTTGTTTCAAGAAACGAGTCCCCAAGTCCTAAAAAGGCTGCCAAACATCTCTGTGGCTGTGAGGCAGCAGCCAATCAGATCTTATTTTATGATTTGCTTGTGGTACTACACTACTCCTGCTTCTTTAGATAGCTATACATTTTGACCCGTTATTTCTCAAAGCTTTAAACCAAATCACAAAAAGAACGCTTTCAAGGGTAAAGATTTTTCAATTTCATTCAGTCATTTTGGCTGTAGCGTTGTCTAAAGTTCCTATCGGACGTTACATGAGGAAAATAGTTTTTGGGACTTGCCCCTTTCACCTGACACTTTCCAGAAAGGAGCTGAGGTGGATGTACTTTTTTTGCAAACATTTTTGAAGATTTGTCAAACAGCGCCAAAGTTATTAGCAAACCAAAAAAATCAATTTCCTAAGGAGACCTGGTCCTAACTATAACTATGCAGTGGCATCGACAAAGAAAACATTACAACGTCCTCAGTACTTCGCCTGCCAGCCCCACGCCGGGTAAGCGGTAGGGTGGGTGATGGCGTGCCAGGTGACAAAGAGGACACAAAATGGAGGGGGAGGCTTAAATACCCTCCCCACCCCACGGCGCGCCGGAACTGACGCGACTAGTGCGCCTGGCATGGGGATTCCTCCTCGGGTCCCTCCTTAGAAGGGGGGTGGGGAAGTGCCCAAACGACACTAACGGGGCCTCCCATTTAGGGTGGCCCCCTGCGGGGGCCGCGGGCAGCCGCATAGTCCCATTATTGGCAACACACCCCACCCACACCACCCACACCACAACAGAGTATGTATGCATAAATAAATACACAACACAACTTTTGTTTGGGAAAAATTGCTGCAGGTTTATTCCATACAAAAGTATGCAACATGGTGGGTTATCTTACGGGCGATCCAAGGGCAGGCAACTGTATCAACCTATGCTGCCTTGCCCGCCTGGTGAGCCAAGCACTGTGGAGCATCCAATCAGCGCTACCCTTGTGGGGGTGATCCCCTTACTGGATCACGTGACACATTGGTCCCTTATTACTCACGCCCCTTTCAGGGGCGGAGCATAGCAAGGCAAGCCCCCGGTTGTCCAGGCCCACAACCGCCCGAAGGACTAACGGGGCGCTGACGTAATTGTTCCCGGACCCTCCCATGAGGCTCCTGGGATTTGGCTCTGGCACCCTTCTTGTGCTCTTGCAGAGGTACCCTTCTGTACCCATATGCTTCCAGATCGCCCTGTAACTCCGCCACAGCTCTGGAGGCGGCCACCGTCGCCTAAAGAGCCCCCCACCAAAACAGCTACTTTCTCACCTGTAACCTGCTATTTCCAGGGCCTCCTGCATGTCCAAGAGGAACAGATCCATTCCAACCTTTGACAAGTGAACCCCATCCGTATCAAAATAGCCCTTGACCTTCATTTGGATCAGCTCATGTCTGATAAAACCAAAGCCCCTTTGGTCTGTGAACTTGCGCATTGCACTATTCACCCTTTTGCGTGAATGTTTCACCGCCTCACTTGACTTGGCCCTGCGCCAAACCTTGCGCGGCACTATTTCAGACCAAGGCCTCCTGTAAATCCAAGGGGAACAGGACCATTTCCACAGGTGGCAAGTGGACCCCATCTTTGTCCAAGTAGCCTTTAACATTGGCCTGAAACAGTTAGTGTCTGCTGAATCCCAGACCATTCTGATCTGCGAACTTACGCCTTGAACTGTTCACTCTCTTTCAGGAATGTTCAACGGCCTCCTCTGACTTAGCCCCATGCCACACTCTGCTGGGGATAATCACAGCCCACCAGGGCTCACATTGACCCATGTATTTGCCGATCTCACCTAAGTCAGCCGTCATTGCTTGCAACAATACCCCCCTACCCATGGCAGTGAGGTTGGTGCCTCTTAAGTGGATCAGCTTGTGTCTGATGAAAACCAAGCCCCTTTGGTCTGTGAACTTGTGCATTAAACTATTCACCCTCCTGCAGGAATGTTCCACTGCCTCACATGACTTGGCCCTGTGCCAACTCTGCGCGGGGCGATTTCAGACAACCATAGCTCCCATTGCCCCATGGCAGTGAGGTCGGTGCCTCCTAAGTGGATCACCAAGATGTTAGGGAAACCTTCCCCCCCAGCCAGTCTCTGCTCCGATCTGTTCGGAGCTGCTCCATCTCGTTCCGGGGAACCCCATCCAGACAAACTGCGTCTGGGAAACCGCATGGAGCTATTTATCCTTCTTCGGGAGGTGCAACTGCCTCACATTATCTGTAGTAATTTGATGGCCTCTCAGGAGGGCGCTCTACTCTTGACATAGCTATCTTAAGGGGCAGCAGCACCTTGTTAGATGACCGCTTCCACCCAGCCTATCCACTGAGGCTATCAGGGCAAGGAATATTGTGCTTAACTGAAGCAACCCGAACCTGCCCAAAGAGCATGCACATACTCCGTTGCAGTTGACCAGACATTTGCACCGGACCTTTTTGATTGTTAAACCATGGTGACCAGGAATGCTCGTATTGCGCACCCCAATGCAGTCACAGCACCCTGTTTGGAGTGACACTTCCTCCGCCTGCCAGGATTGCTTAACTTAAGCTCGATCACCTGACCCTTGGAGCTCAATACAGCTAGAGACCTAGCTCACTCTGTTATCCCTGGAATGATTGCCCTCCACCAATTCAACTCCACAATCGGCTTACCCTCAAGTCACCTTAAATTTCAGGATGGGACATACGTACCCCACCTGACCAGGGAGTCTTATGTATATTACCAATTATACTATTAGAATCTAAGGTTCCCAGTGTCAATTGGTGACTATCCCGCCATGGAATATGTGACATTAAGCAAGGGAGCCTTCGTGTACTTGCCATTTATCCCTCCTTTCGTACAGTAATTTTGCCTTTACAGTTTAATCTGTGGTATTCGCCCCCAGACTTCCCAGGCTGCGTACTGCTGGCCATGGCGCATCTGCTGACGTACTGAGGGAATCTCCCAGTTGTAACTTGCCATAAAATGCCCGCCTGAAAGTGCTACGTTGTAAGCGATTACGTGCCTAACTTAATCTCTTCCCCTTGAAAATATACCACAAACCGCATTGTTCATGAGAACCTTAAGAAGCACACAATTTTCACCTGGGCGTACCTCTTAAATGAGAATGGCTCTACACCGCCGTAAGGCCAGAGACACACATATCTTAAACATATTTACTGGTTTTGCCACTTGGCACCTTTCTGGTTGGTGATCGGAACCTCCTACCCAGCATAAGCTGACAGTCTAGTGTTGCCGTCACACCACCTGTGTCCCTTGAATCACCCTCCATCTTCCTGTGCAATAGTCATACTGCTAAGTGGGCAATCAATTCAACATCCCTCCTTTCCTGCCAGCCTGTTGCCTGTTCAGTTTAATCTGTGGTGACTGCACCACGACTTCCCCAGCAGCTTTTATTGCTGGCCATATGAGCAGTTGCTGACCTTGAGGGAATCTTAAGCTTGCAACTTGCAACCACAGTGATTACTTAAATTAATATGATACTGTGTGTCTGAAAGAACTATGCACAGTTAATTGACACTTTCCCACGTGCAGTTGCTGTGAAACATTTTGGACTAGTCCATCAAACTCAGCCAGCCACCCCCTGGGTGGAGTCTTGCACTCGCAAACTTCTGCTAGTGTAAACCACGGTCACGCCTCCTGTTCAGTTGAATTTAGTAATTCACGACACTGACACACACAGGGGCATGTAACCGGGCTGTGTATACGCGTCCCAAGATGACCTTAAACCATCGGCTTGGTGTGGATGGGTGTTAACATTGCCTGGCTGAAGTGTCATACCTTTGACAATCACTCCTGCCAAGATGTGCCTGTGCAGGTAGGAGTAAGAGTTATCAGGCCCACCTTACTTCCTTTCCCAGTTATCTGTGTATGGCGCTTGTTGGAGCATAACGCTTGTGTATTTTTGAAGTGCCAGTGTTCCCGTAGGCATGTTGCCGCTGGATCCGAGATATTTCTTACCCCGCTTACTGATATTAGTTTTAACCACAGAAGGAAGAAAGGTTGATTGAACCCAGCGGGGGTTAGATCCCAAGACCATGAGGTCAAACCACCACCAGACCCCAAAGCTGAACCGATCCAGGTTTTTCTTTGCCATGACCCCTCCTGTGCCCTTTGAACTCGCCTTTAAACTCGTAAGAGGCCAATTGCTGACACCCCAGCGGGACCTAGCAGTCGTATTTAACCTTTCTATCCTTACAGCATGGCAACAATCACTGCTGCCAAATGCCTTGGTGCGTGAACGTCCGCTGGCCGCACTAGTCAATACAGCGATTATTTAAATTAATACTGTGCATACGAATAAACTATGCACCGGCAGCTGAAAATTTCCCACGTTAGTAAATGTGAAACATTTTGGATTTGTCCATTGAATTAAGCCAATCACCACCCTAGGTGAAGTCTTGCCCTCCCAAACGTCTGCTAGTGTATCAGGGAGCAGACAAGGCAGCAGGAACAGGAGGGGAACAATATGTATCAATACCTGCCCTTACTTGAATACTGGGAAAGCCAAATGTTCTTTAATACATTATAGCCTATTCGTGCTTTAACTTTAACTTACTGCTCCTAACCAGTTTGACCCCAAAACTTTGGGGCAACTTTACCAATAACATGCCCTTAATGGTAAATGTCCTTCTACAAGCACTGCGCAGAAATCCCCCTTTGACCTGCTCGAGCTTGTGGCCATTCTGCTGACAGCCCTGTGGGCCTGGGGGAGGGAGTGCCCTAACCCTCAAGTCCTAGGCACTCAGGAAGCATCCCTCCCTGCTGCAGGTGCCCCAAAGCATTTATTATAACCTTTAATGGGTAACACCCCGGTTTGCGCCCACCTTATTGTGCCACGCTGTGAGCAATTAGGTACCCCACATATCTCTTCCCTATGAAAAGATGAACAAACCGGCCTAGGCACAAAGCACCGGCAGTGAGTGTGCCCAGTGAGACACCCCAGTTCTGTGTGATGCAAACCCTACCGCACCGTTGCCAGTGTGTGCATATCGTTTCGGGGTGACTAAGCACTAATGTGCCCCCTTCCCTGGATGGTCCCCAGTACGAGGGTACAGCCTGATGACCCAGTGCTGCGCCCGCCAATAAACATGTAGACATGGAGCTGAATTTACGCTGTCTCATGCCCTACAAGGCCCCTCTGTGCGCCACCTCGCCCAAGACAAGGGTGGATCACCATGTCCTTTGTTGTAAATACATTGCAGGGAGAACAGCAGGTAGTTTAGGAGTCCTTTATTCAAGTAGACAGGAAGAGACAAGAGCGGACTCTACACCACGGAGGCTACAAGCAACTGCCGTGGAATAGAACCCTAACTTGAGCGCACACATAGAACAGAAACATGAGAGCATTCTGAGAGTACAGTAATGGCATTCCACAACACTAGAGCTAAGGCTTAAGGCTTATGTACTACACATCTTCTTCCTTTCTAATGTTAACGAACATGAAGAAGCAAACAAAACAAAATGAGAACTAAGGAAGGAACAGCAGGATGAAAAAGATAATTTAACATAAAAAGTCTTGCAAATAGGTTGGTGGTCTGCGAACCCTCAGAGCACGAGGCTGAGCAACCTCGTTGGAAGCATGGTCTGACACATGCACTGAGACATTCCCGGACCTGTGCGAATCACCCCCCCACCATGAAGTTCACCCAACGGGATTGAGGGAGCTTCCTCAGGGGTTTGAGCTAGAAGATAACCACTACTGCTCAAAGAAGAGCCAGACATGTCCTGTGGTGAAGTTGCAGCCCCCCTTTGATATAAGGCAACTCGTCTAAAATTCCAACACTCACTGTTATTAAGAATGACACAATGATCAAGTACCTTTTTTACCGTGAAGGGCCCTTTGAATTTTGACAACCCTCCTCCCACTCTACCAGTTTTGATCTTGACAAGATCACCCACCTTGAAAGGACGAGGTCCACTTGGAGAAGACGGCGGGCAAGGGCCGCTCCTTTGCAAAGTGACAACTTGCGTCATCCAAGAAGGAACCAATTTCAAGCCCGGGGCCCGCCCTCTCCTGAGTTGGAATGGGGAAGGTTGACCATCAATAAGGGGAGTGGTCCGATAGACCCACAGCATTTCATTGACCATTTTCCGTACCACAGACCCATTGGCTGTAGCCATCTGTATGATTCCTTTAACTACTTTGTTAGCTCTCTCACACATTCCATTGCCCTTGGGATTATATAGTGAGGTGCGATGATGAGAGAGACCACAACTCTTGAGAAAGGTTTGCATGTCTTTGGAGACGAGTTGAGTGCCGTTGTCAGTGATGAGCACGGAAGGAATGCCCTCATCCTTGAATAAATTTCCCAAGAACTTAATGGTACTCTCAGTGGTGACACTATTGGTGAATTCAACTACTACCCATTTTTTTTTTGTTTTTTTTTTGCTTGTCCTCATTTGCCTTGCTTCCACCCTTTGTCTTTCTATCGATGCCAGCCTTGGGTTGTCTGACCTCATTTGCTATGACAAGGGAAAATAAGGTCTAGGCTCCCGGGATAGCAACCATGCTACCATTTAACAAGAGCTCCTCTTTCTGTCCGACATAGACCCTTCCCCATATCCTTCTGCTCGCGCAGAAAAAACTATACACAGCAGAGGCAGAGAATGGCTTAATCATTGGACCATTTCCTCTAACATATAGTTCCCCTAGACACAAAGGGAGTCCAAAATTTATATCTTCTTTTCCCCTGATCCGAAATATCCAAATTAGCAGTATAACTCATAGATTTTAACCAATCATCCAAAGTTGGAGGTGTCGGAGATATCCACAATTTACATATCTCCCTACGCGCTAAAAGCATAGCATAGAAAACTAATTTTGCATTGTCTTTAGTAACAAAACTTTGGCATTCCAATACTCCAAAAATAACCGAAACAGCGCTTACCTTAATCTGCAGGTTTAAGGCGCTAGCCAAACATTTACTTACTGCCTCCCAGAACAGCTGTAACTCCGGACAGTAGAAAAACATATGCAAGTCATCAGCACTCTGACTGCTGCATTTTGGACATACCACCGTTCTTCCTGACCCAAATTTAGAAAGCCTTCGTGGAGTCCAGTATGCCCTATGTACAGTAAAAAAATGATTCCTCCTGAGATATGCAGGTTTAACTGTTTTATAAAGTGTAGTCATAGATACTTGCCATTGGTCTTCCAGCTCGGTCTCTGGCAAGCATCTTCCCCATAGATCCACCGGCAGAGTAAATACACCATCCTCCATCTCCAGGATCATCCAATACCATAGAGCGATTTCTTTTTTAACGGCTGTAGTAGAGAGAAGTTTTTCCTCTAGCTCATTTGGTTCTCCTAACTTCTCCCCCATAGTCTGAAACCAACTTTGGACCTGAAGGTATTTAAACCTTGAAAGCCTTGGACCCACCGCCTGTTCGCACCAATTCCACGACACCAGCTGACCCTCCAACAGCAAGTGCTTCCATCTTAGAATGCCCGCTTCTTTCAGGGGTAGAGCCAGTGAGTCTCTTGTCCATTCTGGAGAACCTGGGGCATCCCAGATTGGGGCCCAATGACTAAAGTATGGTATATTTAAAACCTTTCTGATTTTAAACCATGTTTCCGCCATCTCCCTCAGAATCTTCAACCTAATCTTCTTAAAGTATTTCGGATCTGCAAATTTAAACATAAAGCCAACTCCTGCTCCCTTCTCCTTAATAAGCATCACTCTAAACATCCTACCTATTTCTGAATCTAAGGGGATATCCAATAGCATTCTACCGTTGTTTAGAGAAAAGGCCCATGAGTAAAGTCTAAAATCTGGAAGAGCTAAACCACCCTTCAGCAACCTCCTTCTTAATTTGCGCCAGGAGATTCGCGGCCCTTTTGATGCCCAAATAAACGAACTTATATCACTCTGCAACTTAACTAACCACTCTTTTCTAAACGATAAGGGGATAGAGTCGAATAAAAAAGTTAATTTCGGAAGCAAGATCATTTTTACTAAATTCACTCTGCCAAACAGAGTTAGCGGAAGATGCATCCAACCCTGAATATTAGCACAAATTTCTTTTCTAACCCGGTCAAAGTTAACCTTAGTAAGGTCGGCAATATTATGAGTAATCCTTACCCCCAGATATCTCATTTCTCTTTTAACAGCAATCCCGGTCTCCCCCATATTCCAACTCATCACTTCTGTCTTGTCCTTGTTAATATCGTAACCTGACACTTTACCAAACTCGGTTGTTAATTTCATTACGGCCTTCATGGTATTTGCAAGGTTCGTTGTAAAAATTAAAATGTCATCAGCATACAGCCCAACCTTCTTTGTCCAGCCATTAAACTCAAAAGGCAAAATATTGTCACAACTCCTAATTTTCCTAGCCAATGGCTCAATATAAAGATCAAACAATAACGGAGAGAGAGGACACCCTTGCCTAGTACCTCTCTCGATTTTTACTGGAGAGGTCAAAATCCCATTAACTAACACTCTGGCTTCCGGAGCGGCGTAAATACTATTTAAAGCTCTACGGAAGTTAGGACCTAGATTAAACTTTTTAACCACCTTCTGCAGATAGGCCCAGTTGACTCGGTCGAACGCTTTAGCTGCGTCTAGCGCTATCACTGCCAGGGGGAGGTCATAGGCAGTTGCCATATCTATAGAGCCAATCAATGAATGAGTCAACTCTTTCAACGCCCTTCCTCTTATGAACCCCTTTTGGTCTTCATTCACCATCCGACACATGTAACCATTCAACCTTCCTGCCATAACCTTTGCAAACACCTTATAATCTGCATTTAGCAGCGAAATGGGCCTATATGAGTCCACTTTTTGGGGGATTTCCCAGGTTTTAGAATTAAGGTTATAATAGCTTCCTTCCAAGAATCAGGAAAGGCAGTGTCTGTCTGAAATATCGTATTAAAAAGTTGTCTAAAGATAGGAATTATGGTGCCAGCCAGAACTTTATAAACCTCAAGAGGGAGGCCATCCGGCCCTGGAGCCTTCCCATGCTTCCCCCCTTATTACCTCTTCAAGTTCCTCCGAAGTGATCTCATCATCTAGGGCTTCCACTGCCTCATCAGAAAGAGGCTCTAAGTACTCTAGCCAAGGTGACACAACCTCCTCATTTATAATCAGATGTTCTTTATATACTCTCCCAAAATGACTAAAAAAAGCCGAACTAATCCCTTGGCTATCACTCAACACTTCCCCTGAATCTTCACAAGTAATCTCTTTTATAAGATTTCTAACCCGATCACTCTTTGCCTTCCATGCTAGTAATTTACTGCAACCTTCGCCGTATTCAAAATGTGCCAACTGGCTGGCCTCCCACCTTTTTCTGACACGATCACTAATAACTCCTGACAGCTCTGCCTTTAGCTTCGAGATATCAGCCAGCACCCTCTCGTCTTCCTCCAACCCACCTAGATTATTCAAAACCCCCTCTAACTTCTGAATCCGTTCTTCTAGTCCCGATACTTTTCCATAGTAAGCTCGCCTTTTATTTGCCGCTAGAGTGCCCAGTCTTCCCCTTAAATATGCTTTATAAGCATCCCAGACGATCCCAATCTTGGCTGAACCTAGATTACTTTCAAAAAATTCTTCAGTCTCGACTCTTAACCTCTCAATAACCTCCTCTTCCAATAAAATAGTGCGATCCAGCATCCACCTAGAGCTTGCACTCCTCTCTCCTAACCTCAAATGAAGGAAAATGGCTGAATGGTCCGACAGGTGTACACCAATATGTTTAACTTCAACCACCACATCTTTAAGTACCCTGTCAATCAAAAAGTAGTCGATACGAGATTTATGTTTATACTTTTTATTGTAGTAGGTAAAACCAGGTTGTGACCCTGCCATGCACCTCCATATATCACAAAGACCGCACTGGGCCATCAACATCCGAACTCTAGACGACATTTTAGGGTTACAGGCCGCTCTACTATGCTGGGATCTGTCTATTTTATGATCTAAGACAGTATTAAAATCTCCTGCCATTATGATCTGATCTGGGAAACCCAAAATCTCATTTGCCAGCTCATCTAATGAACCTATTTCATCCTGATTCGGACCGTAATACCCTACCAATGTAAAGTTTTGACCAAAAATAATTAACTTTGCTACCAACCACCTTCCTGCGATATTAGAGACACTTCTTTCTACCAAAATATTTGTCCCTCGCTTAACCAACAAAGCTACCCCTTCGTAACCAATAACTGCTTCGTGTAGACAGCATGTGCAATCCACCTCTGCGATTTAAAGAACTCCCTGCTTTCTTCTTCTGTAAGGTGTGTCTCTAACAGAATAATAACTTGCGCTGGACATTCTTTTAAATACAACATTATCCTATCTCTCCTACTCTTTACGCGAAGCCCATTTACATTCCATGCTAAAAATTTTATCTCATTGGCCCTATTTCTAGACATCCCTTTTAAAAAAGAAAGAATTAAGAAAAACAGAGGCTAGCATTGCTGACTGATTTGGTGTAAAGCAAGACATTTGAGGTATTTTTTTTTTTTTCCCCCTTTATGCTCCCCACCCTATGCTCCCCCAAACTACATCCCCACCCTTGGAAAACCCTAACCAACTTCCCATGGCCAATAAGCCATATGGGAGAACCCCAAGGTGTGCAAACGGATTCTAATCTAGTACATGCAAATATATACAAAGTAGAGCAATTTATGCAGGATCTTTTTACTAAACCTCCGATTGGAGCTCCTCTATAAATTTATCAACCTCCTCCACAAATCGGAAAGAATGCATTTTGTTATTTAACATCACCTTTAGCAATGCTGGAAATTTTAGTTGAACCGAAGCCCCCAGCTTTCTCAAGGGCTCCATTCTCTTACCCAACTCCCATTGCCTGTTAGATGTTGCTATTGAGAGGTCTGATCTTATTTCAATTTTTACTCCGTCTAGATCGAGCGATTTATTCTTCAGGGCCTTGGCCAGGATTTTTTCTTTTGAGGAGTACGAAAGGAAATTAACTAGAATTCTCCTTGGTTTAGACCTATTTGCATTTAACCTAAATGGATCTCTGTGAATTCTTTGGATATCTCTAGCTATTTCCTCTTCTGATTCCTCCAGCTGAAGCTCCTTTTTAAACAATTGTACCACAAAACTCTTAATATCAGTACCTTCCTTACCCTCAGGAAGTCTCAAGATTTTTAGGTTGTTCCTCCTTTGAAAATTCTCCAACCTCTCCACCCTATCGTCCTGATCTCTCCCGCTTGCTTTCAGATTTTCTATCTCATTTCTGTTTACTTGCACCGTTGCCTTAAGATCACTCACTTCCGTTTCTAAAGCTAGAGTCCTTCCACTTAGGTCATCTATCTTTTTCTCCAAAACTTCGCAGGCAGACTTTATTTCTCTCTGATTCAGCTCTGAGATTTCAAATCTATTACGAATCTCGAGCGTGAGAGAGGCAATCAAACTACTAATTGGGGGATCTCCATTCTCAAAATTAACAGCAACAAAGTCCTTCTCATTCTGCACAGACCTATCCTGGACCCCAGATAGTTGTTCGGGCTGGCTCGCTTTACTGTTTCGAAATCCACCCTGTAAATCATGAGGCGGCTGAACCAAAAAAACCATACCAGTATCCACAGAAACTTCCCCATCCGGAGATTCTCCCGAACCCCCCGACTCTAAAGTCAACACCTGAAAACGATTCGGGCTCAAATGCTCTGTCCATTCTGTTAAATTTGGCCCTTCATCTATGAGTCCATCTCCTGCTGGTTGTTGTTGTGGAGTGGGGTGGGATTCCATTTCTGCCATATTAGAGTTACCCCTTAACACTAAGGTTTTTGGTATTGTTTTAAAGTAAGACCTTAAAGAGGGAGTCACTTTAATCTTACACTCCGTAGCGTCTCCTTTTACATTTTTTTTTTACCTCTAACCTCTTTACTCAACAGTCTTCCCCTAGGTTTTACTTCTTTTACTTCTCTCTTATACACCCTCAGCTCTTTGGCACATTTAACAGAATTCTCCTGTGGCTGGGGAGCTTCCAAACTCCTCCCGTTTTCCCCACCCACACTTCTCAGCACATATCGAGAGATAACAATAGGTTTTGGCCCAGTCGCATTGCCTCTTCCTCCGATTTCTGTGCTTACTTTATTAGATAGCTGGCGTTTTTCCTTAACTTTTGTTTTCACCACTGTAACCTCTGCAGGTTCATGTGGTTGCGCCTCCGTTATGCCAGAAAAAGGGGGCTCACTGTCCTCCACCCTCTCTTGCCTCTCCGCACTTTTATAGACCCCCCCTCCACTCCCCCGAAAAAAAACCCTTGCCGCTGCCCGGCGCCCTCTACGGAGCTCCAGAGCCGCTCTCTGCCACGGCTGCTCTGCCGTGATTGCTTCAGCTCCAGCTCCTACTCCTGCTATGGAGACCCAAAATACACTTCTACCACAGTCACTGCCAAATTCCTGCTTTCACTCTATGCTGTGCGCTAAGGCTAACCCGGAGAAGAACTCTTGCCGCGTTGACATCAAACTCGTTCCGGCCTCAGTAGATTCTAGCTCCCGCTCTCCTCTCGAGCGGTAAAACTAAAATCCGCCGGTCATATAACTTAACTGTACATCAGCATCGGTAGCATTCTCATCCCGACCGCGGTGCACTTTCAGCTTCCGCTCCTGCTCTCCTCTCCGGACACGGAAAATGTTAAACGCAGGTTACTCACAGCTTTCCATTAGACTCCCTTCGTATTCGCGAGCCACAATTCCCGCTCTGCTCTGCTCTACGCTGCTCTGCTCTCCAAACACCCGCAGCACACCTCTCAGTTCACCCGCGACCCGCCGCTAGCCGGCCGCCATGTTTTCCTCGCCCCTCCCCCTCTGAATTACCAACTACAACCCATTTGGAGAAGACATCAACTACAACAATTGCAAATCTGTCTTTTTCGTGTAGCTCCCCCATAGGACCAATAAAATCAAGACAGATGCTATGCCAGGGTAAGCCTGGGTTCTGTATATGAGCATCATTGGATTTGGGACCAACCTTAAGTCTCTTTTCACCCTCTTTACAAATTGAACAATTTTCCACCCACTCAACCACTTGAGAATCAATGCCTGGCCACCAGAAGTGATTCTTGAGACGACGTTGTGTGAGAGTCTGACCAAGATGGCCTTCATGCGCTAACGCAAGAAGTTTGTTCCTAATGCCGTAAGGAGGAATACATTTTTCCTCTTTGACTAAAACACTGTTATTAATAAGAGAAAGGTCATCCACAACCTTGACATAAGGTCGGACAGCAACAGGGACACAACTTTCCCTCCTGGAACCTAATTTTAACAGCTTGATAACTTCTTGCAGAGTGTGATCACTACTCATTTCGCATTCCCAATCACAGGCCTCAAAAGCACCCTCACCAACAAACACGGCATCTTCGATAGAAGCCACAGCAATGTCATCAGCACACCCAGAAACACATGGATCCAGAACAGTTCGCCAATCCAGAGACATTCTAGAAGGCAGTCGGCCTGTACGTTCTTCCACCCCTGAATATACTCAATCGAATACTGAAACTCCTGAAGTTTTGAAGCAAGTTTGGCAAGTCTTGCTGACCCTTTTCCAGTACCACCAGGGGAAAGAACTTTGACTAGCGGCTTGTGATCAGTCCTGAAGAGAAATTTCATGCCCCACAAATATGTTCTAAAATATTCCACAGCCCAAGATGCAGCCAACGCTTTCCTCTCAATAACTGAATAGTTTTTCTCAGCATCAGTTAGAGTTCTAGAATCGAAGGCAACAGTGCGTTCAGACCCACCTTTGGACTGAGATAATGTAGCTCCCAAACCTGTAGCACTTGCATCCACAGTTAAAATAGACTTATTGTTTACATCGAAAGGGGTTAATACATTAGCATTGCAAATTTCCTGTTTGATGCAATCAAAACACTCTTGGTGTAAAGTCCCCCATGAAAAGCTCACCCCCCGCTTAAGTAAGGAACGCATACATGATGTTTTGTCTGAGAAATTTTTAACAAACTTTGAGTAGTACTCAATGAGACCCATAAAGGAACGTAGTTGGTCTTTATCCTTGGGATGAGGCGCTGATAAAAAGGCATTGCACAAGTCTCTCTTGGGTTTGAGGCCAGAAGCACTGATACTGTAACCTAAATAGTCAACTTGATCGACTAAAAACTTGCATTTTTCCTTTCGGAGTGTGAGACCTGCTGCAGCCAACTTGTCTAGGACAACTTTGAGGGTAACATTGTGTTGTTCGACTGACTGACCATAAACTAATATGTCATCTTGGAAAAAGATAGTATTACCTACACCTTCAAAGATGTTCGAAACCATTCTTTGGAAAACACTAGCCGCAGAATTGAGGCCAAAAGAAAGACGTGTAAACTGGTAAGATCCTTGAGGTGTGATAAAAGCAGTCAAATGCTTCGAATCATTATGTAAGTAGATCTGGGGGTAAGCACTTCTAAGGTCCAGTTTTGAGAACACCTTGGCACCCTTTAAGGTAGTGAGCAATTCTGTAATATTTGGTAGCGGAAAGGTGTCTGCGACTACGCCTTGGTTTAAGGATCTCAAATCGACACAAAAGCGGAGTTTGCCGTCGGCCTTCTTGGTGACGACAATGGGCGAAATCCAAGGAGAGGCCTCTACAGGTTCGATGACTCCCGTTGCGAGCATGTCCTGAATGAGCCCTTTGACTTCTTCTTTAACTACAATCGGGACACGCCTAACCTTGTGCTGCACTGGGATGGAACCTTTTTTTAATAAAATACGATGGGAGTAACCTTTGAGATGGCCCAAACTCTCCCTAAAAACGCTGCCGGCTTCGGCGAGGATTTCATCTAAGCCCTCATCTTCAATGACCATGACCTGTGTTTTAGCTCGAGGGTTGACAATGATCCTAAGGTCGTACTGATGAACCCACCCAAGAATGGCTGGCCCACTTTTAGACACATATACTTTTCCCTGAATGTGTCTGTGAGAAAATGTGATGTGTGCATCGAAGAATCCAAGAATGTCAATAGACTCCCCTTGGTATCCCCCTGGGGAAATGTCCTTAGGAAGAAGTGGTCTATCGCCTCCCCACGTCCCTTCGAACACATCTTTGGGAATTATAGTGTACTTTGAGCCGGTATCAACCATGAGGCATACATCTTGACCATCAATTGTGAACATGGCTTTGGGTCTATTTCTACGCTTGTCTTCATCTTCTTGAGTTGTGAGATCCGACCCAACAACCAAAATTTTGTCATTCTCATCAACATCTTGTGTCGAACAATGCACACTGGCCACGCTAGAGCGAGACTTGCCTCGACAGACTCTAGCATAGTGACCCATACGGCCACACTTCAAACACTCCTGTTTGGATGCGCAACAGAACTTAGAATCTGAAGTGTGTACTGTACTTCCACACCTATTACACATTCTGGCACTAGCAGACCTCAGGTTGCTTGTAGGTCTAAACGGAACAGTTTTTTTTGAGGACTTCTTATTTCTAACCGCCGCAATTACACTAGAATCATCCTCATTCTGAACATGGTCTGCTAACTCATGAGTTGACACCTCATTGACATCATTACTAGTTGACCTTTTTTCTAACTCCTTCATACATCCCTCAGACTGTTCCACCACTTTAGCTAAATCTATAGCTGTTTGAAGATTGGGGTTCTTCGCTGCCCAGAGACGTTCTTGAATCTTCTTGTTGTTGCACTGGACTATGAGCTGATCGCTGATCAATTCATCTGTCATGTTGTCAAATTTGCACTTAATAGACATTTCCCTTAGTCTAGAGACAAAATCATCGATTGATTCCCCCATTTTCTGGCTTTTGGTGTAACATTTATATCTATTCATGACTAAGTTTTCTTCTTCGAGTACCTAACTTCTAATCGACACACCGCTTCTTTATATTCATCTGGAAGTGCTTGTCCATTGGCCTGGAGTGCTTGAGGAAGAAAGCGAAATACACGTTGACCTTCTTTCCCAAGAGTACTTAAGAGCAGAGCTTTTTTCCTCTTCGCCGAAAAATCTTGACCATCTAGGGCGTCAAGATAATTGTCAAACATAGGAAACCAATCTTCCCACGATATACTTGGTTGTCCAGGGTTGGGCAAAAAACTGGGTGGAAGGACAACGTTGATATTTTGTGAGGCCATGTGGAGATGCAATAAAAGTGTTACAAGATGTAAAAAACAGTTTATAGCTGTGTAAAAACTCACCAGAATAAGAAGATTCAGGAGTCTCAAAGTGCTAAGCTTACCAGAATAAGGAGGTTCAAGAGTCTCAAAGTGTTGACCCTAACCCAGTAGCTGTGACAGACAGCACAATATACAGGCGTGTATATCGCCGCAACTAACTGTAAGAAACTGAAGTACCTGACTTGGGTGAGTTGACAGACAGTACAATATACAGGCGTGTATATCGCCGCAACAAAATGCAAGAAACTGAAATACCTGACTTAGGTGAGTCTACACACACTGTGGGCGTGTGTATTGCCGCAGAAATTGGTACAGCCAGGCAGTAACGGCCTTCCGGAGCTAAAACGGGGCTTCGTGGTGTAAGGTTACCTAGGCAACCAAGATTGACCAAAGCAAAATGGCCGTCGACGTGAGGACGCTACTCTGAGACGCGATGACACCTTAGCAGCGTGGTGCTGCAAGTGACAGGGAGAAATACTGACGTTTCACTAAGACGTGAAGTGCGTCAGAGGAGCGTGGATTTACAGATTGAATACGTCACCTTCCGACGTGCAGCTTCTCCGCTATTCCCCCTGGGAATTCCACCACGTCATCAGAGAGGAGGTGGGAGCTGGATGAGAAGGATCGCCTGGTTCAGCAACGGAAGAATCGCCTCGTCCACCAGCGGTGAGTGAGATCACCTTCCGACGTGCAGCTTCTCCGCTATTCCCCCTGGGAATTCCACCACGTCATCAGAGAGGAGGCGGGAGCTGGATGAGAAGGATCGCCTGGTTCAGCAACGGAAGAATCGCCTCGTCCACCAGCGGTGAGTGAGACAAGCTCACTAGACTTCCCTCTGTACGCAATGCTGACTCATTCACTGCAAGTCGGCGCCGTGAAGACATCCACATCTGACATGAGTGGATACTCTGATGCCGACTTGCACTTCAAAAGTACTGCGCCGCAATCAAGACGCCCTGGTAGGAACAGTTTACAGCTTACAGCTGTGCACGCTGATCCTCACGAAATAGACCGCTGTCCGCTCTTGTCGTCGAGGGACATAAGACTGGAGTCACCTCGAAGTCTCTACAGGAGACGCTTCCTTCGTAGACGTGAGTTATAGTAGAAGCACTGCTGAGTTGTAGATCAGGTTCGAAGTATCGTCGCCAAGATGTTGTAAATACATTGCAGGGAGAACAGCAGGTAGTTTAGGAGTCCTTTATTCAAGTAGACAGGAAGAGACAAGAGCGGACTCTACACCACAGAGGCTACAAGCAACTGCCGTGGAATAGAACCCTAACTTGAGCGCACACATAGAACAGAAACATGAGAGCATTCTGAGAGTACAGTAATGGCATTCCACAACACTAGAGCTAAGGCTTAAGGCTTATGTACTACATCCTTCTTGCCTGCAGAAAGGGGGAAACCACACACTGTGCTCATTAGCACCCGCTGCCTGATGGAAGGCGGAACGCTACCCAATTGTATCACCTTGTGCGGCGCACACTTAAGGTAGTTGCCTTGACCGAAAGGATATAATACTGTTACCAGCAACAGTGAAGTAAGAGCAGATAACACTTGCATGGCGAGAAAGTTCTTGCCTAACAACATGGGCCGCCGAGACATGATGTCGAGTTCGGGTAAGAATGCTTTGTAGTCTTAGCAGTATTGTGCCATGGGCCGCACACGCCTAACAAAGCAACCATGAGCCCCCAGAAAATCTGCTGGGGGCGCTTGCCACCAGGGCCCACCGCATTTCGCAACGTTTCTTTAAAATTTCATTTCTGACTGAATGTGAATACGTTCACCCCATGGTATCTTGGAGTTTCATTTAGTTCAAAAGAGAAACTCCAATATGAGCAGTGGGCGCGTGTCCCAGATTATTCCCATTATATTAGTCAGCTGCTGCCGTGTTACAGTATCGAAAGCACGTCACCGTCCTCAAGACGCCCCGCGCTGCTGAGATGCTCCAATCCAGTCACACTGCGGAGACCGGCCTAACTCTGCCCGGGGTGAGCCGAGAGCCATGGTAAGGTGCCCCCCATGGCCAAATTCAGAAGGCAAGCCCAAGTCGCATGTCAATCTGGACATCTCCGATAAGACCCTCAAATTGTCTAGCGGCGCTAGAACGCCACAAGCTGAACAGCATAGGCCGCACTACAAGACTGCCTCCTCTAAAACCTGAGGCATAGGTGGTTACAGCCTGACCAAATACGTGACCGGTGGCCCTTGGCTGTATAATCCCCACGGAGAGTGGCAAAACCCATAATTTGCCTTCCCAAACACAGAGAACCGAACAATGCCAAACTTGTGTTACAAGCAGATGAGTGTTCTAGATGTCCGTTCTAGAAATACAGGCTATGACAACTCCTCTGCGTGCCCTCATGCAGCGTTAAGATGTGTGCTAACCCATTCAACAGACTGCTCACTCGACGTCGTCGCTGGACATTACAGCAAACCTTTTGACAATAAGACGATTTTACAGTCATAAATGATTTCCTTGACACTGTCATTCCCGCTTCTGAGGCTCATGAATCAGGATGCCGGGGAAAAGCAAGTGTGCCACTCTTTTCTGTTCCCCCGCTGCATCGCGCTCAGCCATGCATGTCCCAAGCACACAGGCAGGGCAGCCCGCCCCAAAGGCACTGACCGGGGCCTCTAGCATAATCGAACACAAGCCCCTACAGTGGACGCATTAGTCCCTTAAGCCGCCTGAACAGGCATAACCAATCAAATGCTACTACATTCCCGCAAACACAGCTTCACAGCTGTCAAGTCACGGACTGACATCATGTTGTACCCACACAACCGAAACTCTACGCAAGGCAATTCCTCCTGCTGAATCGGTGTGGGTCAAAACACCCCGGGGTGGCCGCCGAACATGTCCCGTCAATCCATACATAGTCCGTGACGAGCCACTCTCCATCCTGTGTTGGAGAGTCGCCAATTGGAATGAAGTGTCCACCAACCCAGCACCCGGGGACAAAAGGGGCGCCTAACAGAAACTTCGCCTCCGCAGACCCAGCATCTTAAACGCAGAGCACAGCGTGGACACCATCCGACCAGGCAGAAGGCTCCGCCGAACCAATAACATGGGAGAAGTTGCAGGCATATTAAATCGGGGTTAAAAGGAAGACTGCCCCAGGCCCTTGTCCGTTGTGACTATCTCCGCCCGAGCAGGACGCGGCCCCCACTCCGCAAAGGCAGACCGCGCGCTGACCATCCAGACTCCAGTGACTGCGCCAAGCAACGCATCCATATACCTGTCTATACATCAAGGCCACCGCCACATTCTTGCATCACTTCCCTCCCGTCGAGCGCAGGACCGGCAAATCAACACACCCAATTGTTGCGGC